>OU452239.1:7542165-8283591 GCA_911728455.2 Marthasterias glacialis | reverse complement strand
AGCAACGGCTCTATCTCCCAAAGTATTGGCGGGAAACTGACAAATCTAACACAGTTGGAAAGCCCTGTTCATGGGCTTTCCGAAAATGCCGGTCTTGGGGCTGCCAGATAAACAGGGAGGATGCCAAGGACCGCGGAGTGAGGACACCCCGAGGATGTCTAGTTCATACGGCAATGCTGTGTGTACGTCAACAATAGCAAAGGCCGCTATGTGTGTGCTGGACCGAAGCCAGCTAAAAAAAAGCCGAAAAAAGAAGTCGGAAGCGCCATGGTCAATTACTCCTTAAATAACGGGGCTAGAGAGAAATTTCTTGTACCTGCAGTTAGCTGCCATGGTCCTGCATCCGAAAATCTGGTTTTCCCGGCCAGCCATGGCCATCTTCTGCCTTGAAATCAGCAGGGAGCGGGGCTGCTCCGAATGCGCTTCAAACGCCTGTCTAATGGCACTTTTGTACACGAAACTGTAACAGAGTGAAAACAAGATTTAGCAACGGCTCTATCTCCCAAAGTATTGGCGGGAAACTGACAAATCTAACACGGTTGGAAAGCCCTGTTCATTGGCTTTTCGAAAATGCCGGTCTTGGGGCTGCCGGATGAACAGGGAGAATGCCAGGGACCGCGGATTGAACACCCCCGAGAATGTCTAGTTCATACGGCCATGCTCTGTGTACGTCAACAACAGCAAAGGCCGCTATGTGTGTGCTGGACCGAAGCCAGCTAAAAAAAAAACCGAAAAAATAAGTCGGAAGCGCCATGGCCAATTACTCCAGAAATAATGGGGCTAGAGAGAAATTTCTTGTACCTGCAGTTAGCTGCCATGGTCCTGCATCCGAAAATCTGGTTTTCCCGGCCAGCCAGAGCCATATTCCGCCTTGAAATCAGCAGGGAGCGGGGCTGCTCCGAATGCGCTTCAAACGCCTGTCTAATGGCACTTTTGTACACGAAACTGTAACAGAGTGAAAACAAGACTTAGCAACGGCTCTATCTCCCAAAGTATTGGCGGGAAACTGACAAATCTAACACGGTTGGAAAGCCCTGTTCATTGGCTTTCCGAAAATGCCGGTCTTGGGGCTGCCGGATAAACAGGGAGGATGCCAAGGACCGCGGAGTGAGGACACCCCGAGGATGTCTAGTTCATACGGCAATGCTGTGTGTACGTCAACAATAGCAAAGGCCGCTATGTGTGTGCTGGACCGAAGCCAGCTAAAAAAAAGCCGAAAAAAGAAGTCGGAAGCGCCATGGTCAATTACTCCAGAAATAATGGAGCTAGAGAGAAATTTCTTGTACCTGCAGTTAGCTGCCATCGTCCTGCATCCGAAAATCTGGTTTGCCCTCTTCCGCCTTTAAATCAGCAGGGAGCGGGACTGCTCCGAATGCGCTTCAAACGCCTGTCTAATGGCACTTTTGTACACGAAACTGTAACAGAGTGAAAACAAGATTTAGCAACGGCTCTATCTCCCAAAGTATTGGCGGGAAACTGACAAATCTGACACGGTTGAAAAGCCCTGTTCATTGGCTTTCCGAAAATGCCGGTCTTGGGGCTGCCGGATAAACAGGGAGGATGCCAAGGACCGCGGAGTGAGGACACCCCGAGGATGTCTAGTTCATACGGCCATGCTGTGTGTACGTCAACAATAGCAAAGGCCGCTATGTGTGTGCTGGACCGAAGCCAGCTAAAAAAAAGCCGAAAAAAGAAGTCGGAAGCGCCATGGTCAATTACTCCAGAAATAATGGGGCTAGAGAGAAATTTCTTGTACCTGCAGTTAGCTGCCATGGTCCTGCATCCGAAAATCTGGTTTTCCCGGCCAGCCATGGCCATCTTCCGCCTTGAAATCACCAGGGAGCGGGGCTGCTCCGAATGCGCTTCAAACGCCTGTCTAATGGCACTTTTGTACACGAAACTGTAACAGAGTGAAAACAAGACTTAGCAACGGCTCTATCTCCCAAAGTATTGGCGGGAAACTGACAAATCTGACACGGTTGGAAAGCCCTGTTCATTGGCTTTCCGATAATGCCGGTCTTGGGGCTGCCGGATAAACAGGGAGGATGCCAGGGACCGCGGAGTGAGGACACCCCGAGGATGTCTAGTTCATACGGCCATGCTCTGTGTACGTCAACAATAGCAAAGGCCGCTATGTGTGTGCTGGACCGAAGCCAGCTAAAAAAAAGCCGAAAAAAAAGTCGAAGCGCCATGGCCAATTACTCCAGAAATAATGGGGCTAGAGAGAAATTTCTTGTACCTGCAGTTAGCTGCCATCGTCCTGCATCCGAAAATCTGGTTTGCCCTCTTCCGCCTTTAAATCAGCAGGGAGCGGGACTGCTCCGAATGCGCTTCAAACGCCTGTCTAATGGCACTTTTGTACACGAAACTGTAACAGAGTGAAAACAAGATTTAGCAACGGCTCTATCTCCCAAAGTATTGGCGGGAAACTGACAAATCTGACACGGTTGAAAAGCCCTGTTCATTGGCTTTCCGAAAATGCCGGTCTTGGGGCTGCCGGATAAACAGGGAGGATGCCAAGGACCGCGGAGTGAGGACACCCCGAGGATGTCTAGTTCATACGGCCATGCTGTGTGTACGTCAACAATAGCAAAGGCCGCTATGTGTGTGCTGGACCGAAGCCAGCTAAAAAAAAGCCGAAAAAAGAAGTCGGAAGCGCCATGGTCAATTACTCCAGAAATAATGGGGCTAGAGAGAAATTTCTTGTACCTGCAGTTAGCTGCCATGGTCCTGCATCCGAAAATCTGGTTTTCCCGGCCAGCCATGGCCATCTTCCGCCTTGAAATCAGCAGGAGCGGGGCTGCTCCGAATGCGCTTCAAACGCCTGTCTAATGGCACTTTTGTACACGAAACTGTAACAGAGTGAAAACAAGACTTAGCAACGGCTCTATCTCCCAAAGTATTGGCGGGAAACTGACAAATCTGACACGGTTGGAAAGCCCTATTCATTGGCTTTCCGAAAATGTTGGTCTTGGGGCTGCCAGATAAACAGGGATGATGCCAGGGACCGCGGAGTGAGGACACCCCGAGGATGTCTAGTTCATACGGCCATGCTCTGTGTACGTCAACAATAGCAAAGGCCGCTATGTGTGTGCTGGACCGAAGCCAGCTAAAAAAAAGCCGAAAAAAGAAGTCGGAAGCGCCATGGCCAATAACTCCAGAAATAATGGGACTAGAGAGAAATTTCTTGTACCTGCAGTTAGTTTCCATTGTCCTGCATCCGAAAATCTGGTTTTCCCGGCCAGCCATGGCCATCTTCCGCCTTGAAATCACCAGGGAGCGGGGCTGCTCCGAATGCGCTTCAAACGCCTGTCTAATGGCACTTTTGTACACGAAACTGTAACAGAGTGAAAACAAGATTTAGCAACGGCTCTATCTCCCAAAGTATTGGCGGGAAACTGACAAATCTGTCACGGTTGGAAAGCCCTGTTCATTGGCTTTCCGAAAATGCCGGTCTTGGGGCTGCCGGATAAACAGGGAGGATGCCAAGGACCGCGGAGTGAGGACACCCCGAGAATGTCTAGTTCATACGGCAATGCTGTGTGTACGTCAACAATAGCAAAAGCCGCTATGTGTGTGCTGGACCGAAGCCAGCTAAAAAAAAGCCGAAATAAGAAGTCGGAAGAGCCATGGTCAATTACTCCAGAAATAATGGGGCTAGAGAGAAATTTCTTGTACCTGCAGTTAGCTGCCATGGTCCTGCATCCGAAAATCTGGTTTTCCCGGCCAGCCATGGCCATCTTCCACCTTGAAATCACCAGGGAGCGGGGCTGCTCCGAATGCACTTCAAACGCCTGTCTAATGGCACTTTTGTACACGAAACTGTAACAGAGTGAAAACAAGACTTAGCGACGGCTCTATCTCCAAAAGTATTGGCGGGAAACTGACAAATCTAACACGGTTGGAAAACCCTGTTCATTGGCTTTCCGAAAATGCCGGTCTTGGGGCTGCCGGATAAACAGGGAAGATGCCAGGGACCGCGGAGTGAGCACCCCCGAGGATGTCTAGTTCATACGGCCATGCTCTGTGTACGTCAACAATAGCAAAAGCCGCTATGTGTGTGCTGGATCGAAGCCAGCTAAAAAAAAGCCGAAAAAAGAAGTCGAAGCGCCATGGCCAATTACTCCAGAAATAATGGGGCTAGAGAGAAATTTCTTGTACCTGCAGTTAGCTGCCATCGTCCTGCATCCGAAAATCTGGTTTGCCCTCTTCCGCCTTGAAATCAGCAGGGAGCGGGGCTGCTCCGAATGCGCTTCAAACGCCTGTCTAATGGCACTTTTGTACACGAAACTGTAACAGAGTGAAAACAAGATTTAGCAACGGCTCTATCTCCCAAAGTATTGGCGGGAAACTGACAAATCTGTCACGGTTGGAAAGCCCTGTTCATTGGCTTTCCGAAAATGCCGGTCTTGGGGCTGCCGGATAAACAGGGAGGATGCCAAGGACCGCGGAGTGAGGACACCCCGAGAATGTCTAGTTCATACGGCAATGCTGTGTGTACGTCAACAATAGCAAAAGCCGCTATGTGTGTGCTGGACCGAAGCCAGCTAAAAAAAAGCCGAAATAAGAAGTCGGAAGCGCCATGGCCAATAACTCCAGAAATAATGGGACTAGAGAGAAATTTCTTGTACCTGCAGTTAGTTTCCATGGTCCTGCATCCGAAAATCTGGTTTTCCCGGCCAGCCATGGCCATCTTCCGCCTTGAAATCACCAGGGAGCGGGGCTGCTCCGAATGCGCTTCAAACGCCTGTCTAATGGCACTTTTGTACACGAAACTGTAACAGAGTGAAAACAAGATTTAGCAACGGCTCTATCTCCCAAAGTATTGGCGGGAAACTGACAAATCTGTCACGGTTGGAAAGCCCTGTTCATTGGCTTTCCGAAAATGCCGGTCTTGGGGCTGCCGGATAAACAGGGAGGATGCCAAGGACCGCGGAGTGAGGACACCCCGAGAATGTCTAGTTCATACGGCAATGCTGTGTGTACGTCAACAATAGCAAAAGCCGCTATGTGTGTGCTGGACCGAAGCCAGCTAAAAAAAAGCCGAAATAAGAAGTCGGAAGAGCCATGGTCAATTACTCCAGAAATAATGGGGCTAGAGAGAAATTTCTTGTACCTGCAGTTAGCTGCCATGGTCCTGCATCCGAAAATCTGGTTTTCCCGGCCAGCCATGGCCATCTTCCACCTTGAAATCACCAGGGAGCGGGGCTGCTCCGAATGCACTTCAAACGCCTGTCTAATGGCACTTTTGTACACGAAACTGTAACAGAGTGAAAACAAGACTTAGCGACGGCTCTATCTCCAAAAGTATTGGCGGGAAACTGACAAATCTAACACGGTTGGAAAACCCTGTTCATTGGCTTTCCGAAAATGCCGGTCTTGGGGCTGCCGGATAAACAGGGAAGATGCCAGGGACCGCGGAGTGAGCACCCCCGAGGATGTCTAGTTCATACGGCCATGCTCTGTGTACGTCAACAATAGCAAAAGCCGCTATGTGTGTGCTGGATCGAAGCCAGCTAAAAAAAAGCCGAAAAAAGAAGTCGAAGCGCCATGGCCAATTACTCCAGAAATAATGGGGCTAGAGAGAAATTTCTTGTACCTGCAGTTAGCTGCCATCGTCCTGCATCCGAAAATCTGGTTTGCCCTCTTCCGCCTTTAAATCAGCAGGGAGCGGGGCTGCTCCGAATGCGCTTCAAACGCCTGTCTAATGGCACTTTTGTACACGAAACTGTAACAGAGTGAAAACAAGATTTAGCAACGGCTCTATCTCCCAAAGTATTGGCGGGAAACTGACAAATCTGTCACGGTTGGAAAGCCCTGTTCATTGGCTTTCCGAAAATGCCGGTCTTGGGGCTGCCGGATAAACAGGGAGGATGCCAAGGACCGCGGAGTGAGGACACCCCGAGAATGTCTAGTTCATACGGCAATGCTGTGTGTACGTCAACAATAGCAAAAGCCGCTATGTGTGTGCTGGACCGAAGCCAGCTAAAAAAAAGCCGAAATAAGAAGTCGGAAGAGCCATGGTCAATTACTCCAGAAATAATGGGGCTAGAGAGAAATTTCTTGTACCTGCAGTTAGCTGCCATGGTCCTGCATCCGAAAATCTGGTTTTCCCGGCCAGCCATGGCCATCTTCCACCTTGAAATCACCAGGGAGCGGGGCTGCTCCGAATGCACTTCAAACGCCTGTCTAATGGCACTTTTGTACACGAAACTGTAACAGAGTGAAAACAAGACTTAGCGACGGCTCTATCTCCAAAAGTATTGGCGGGAAACTGACAAATCTAACACGGTTGGAAAACCCTGTTCATTGGCTTTCCGAAAATGCCGGTCTTGGGGCTGCCGGATAAACAGGGAAGATGCCAGGGACCGCGGAGTGAGCACCCCCGAGGATGTCTAGTTCATACGGCCATGCTCTGTGTACGTCAACAATAGCAAAAGCCGCTATGTGTGTGCTGGATCGAAGCCAGCTAAAAAAAAGCCGAAAAAAGAAGTCGAAGCGCCATGGCCAATTACTCCAGAAATAATGGGGCTAGAGAGAAATTTCTTGTACCTGCAGTTAGCTGCCATCGTCCTGCATCCGAAAATCTGGTTTGCCCTCTTCCGCCTTTAAATCAGCAGGGAGCGGGGCTGCTCCGAATGCGCTTCAAACGCCTGTCTAATGGCACTTTTGTACACGAAACTGTAACAGAGTGAAAACAAGATTTAGCAACGGCTCTATCTCCCAAAGTATTGGCGGGAAACTGACAAATCTGTCACGGTTGGAAAGCCCTGTTCATTGGCTTTCCGAAAATGCCGGTCTTGGGGCTGCCGGATAAACAGGGAGGATGCCAAGGACCGCGGAGTGAGGACACCCCGAGAATGTCTAGTTCATACGGCAATGCTGTGTGTACGTCAACAATAGCAAAAGCCGCTATGTGTGTGCTGGACCGAAGCCAGCTAAAAAAAAGCCGAAATAAGAAGTCGGAAGAGCCATGGTCAATTACTCCAGAAATAATGGGGCTAGAGAGAAATTTCTTGTACCTGCAGTTAGCTGCCATGGTCCTGCATCCGAAAATCTGGTTTTCCCGGCCAGCCATGGCCATCTTCCACCTTGAAATCACCAGGGAGCGGGGCTGATCCGAATGCACTTCAAACGCCTGTCTAATGGCACTTTTGTACACGAAACTGTAACAGAGTGAAAACAAGACTTAGCAACGGCTCTATCTCCAAAAGTATTGGCGGGAAACTGACAAATCTAACACGGTTGGAAAACCCTGTTCATTGGCTTTCCGAAAATGCCGGTCTTGGGGCTGCCGGATAAACAGGGAAGATGCCAGGGACCGCGGAGTGAGCACCCCCGAGGATGTCTAGTTCATACGGCCATGCTCTGTGTACGTCAACAATAGCAAAAGCCGCTATGTGTGTGCTGGACCGAAGCCAGCTAAAAAAAAGCCGAAAAAAAAGTCGAAGCGCCATGGCCAATTACTCCAGAAATAATGGGGCTAGAGAGAAATTTCTTGTACCTGCAGTTAGCTGCCATCGTCCTGCATCCGAAAATCTGGTTTGCCCTCTTCCGCCTTTAAATCAGCAGGGAGCCGGACTGCTCCGAATGCGCTTCAAACGCCTGTCTAATGGCACTTTTGTACACGAAACTGTAACAGAGTGAAAACAAGATTTAGCAACGGCTCTATCTCCCAAAGTATTGGCGGGAAACTGACAAATCTGACACGGTTGAAAAGCCCTGTTCATTGGCTTTCCGAAAATGCCGGTCTTGGGGCTGCCGGATAAACAGGGAGGATGCCAAGGACCGCGGAGTGAGGACACCCCGAGGATGTCTAGTTCATACGGCCATGCTGTGTGTACATCAACAATAGCAAAGACAGCTATGTGTGTGCTGGACCGAAGCCAGCTAAAAAAAAGCCGAAAAAAGAAGTCGGAAGCGCCATGGTCAATTACTCCAGAAATAATGGGGCTAGAGAGAAATTTCTTGTACCTGCAGTTAGCTGCCATGGTCCTGCATCCGTAAATCTGGTTTTCCCGGCCAGCCATGGCCATCTTCCGCCTTGAAATCAGCAGGGAGCGGGGCTGATCCGAATGCGCTTCAAACGCCTGTCTAATGGCACTTTTGTACACGAAACTGTAACAGAGTGAAAACAAGACTTAGCAACGGCTCTATCTCCCAAAGTATTGGCGGGAAACTGACAAATCTGACACGGTTGGAAAGCCCTATTCATTGGCTTTCCGAAAATGTTGGTCTTGGGGCTGCCAGATAAACAGGGATGATGCCAGGGACCGCGGAGTGAGGACACCCCGAGGATGTCTAGTTCATACGGCCATGCTCTGTGTACGTCAACAATAGCAAAGGCCGCTATGTGTGTGCTGGACCGAAGCCAGCTAAAAAAAAGCCGAAAAAAGAAGTCGGAAGCGCCATGGCCAATAACTCCAGAAATAATGGGACTAGAGAGAAATTTCTTGTACCTGCAGTTAGTTTCCATGGTCCTGCATCCGAAAATCTGGTTTTCCCGGCCAGCCATGGCCATCTTCCGCCTTGAAATCACCAGGGAGCGGGGCTGCTCCGAATGCGCTTCAAACGCCTGTCTAATGGCACTTTTGTACACGAAACTGTAACAGAGTGAAAACAAGATTTAGCAACGGCTCTATCTCCCAAAGTATTGGCGGGAAACTGACAAATCTGTCACGGTTGGAAAGCCCTGTTCATTGGCTTTCCGAAAATGCCGGTCTTGGGGCTGCCGGATAAACAGGGAGGATGCCAAGGACCGCGGAGTGAGGACACCCCGAGAATGTCTAGTTCATACGGCAATGCTGTGTGTACGTCAACAATAGCAAAAGCCGCTATGTGTGTGCTGGACCGAAGCCAGCTAAAAAAAAGCCGAAATAAGAAGTCGGAAGAGCCATGGTCAATTACTCCAGAAATAATGGGGCTAGAGAGAAATTTCTTGTACCTGCAGTTAGCTGCTATGGTCCTGCATCCGAAAATCTGGTTTTCCCGGCCAGCCATGGCCATCTTCCGCCTTGAAATCAGCAGGGAGCGGGGCTGCTCCGAATGCGCTTCAAACGCCTGTCTAATGGCACTTTTGTACACGAAACTGTAACAGAGTGAAAACAAGACTTAGCAACGGCTCTATCTCCCAAAGTATTGGCGGGAAACTGACAAATCTGACACGGTTGGAAAGCCCTGTTCATTGGCTTTCCGAAAATGCCGGTCTTGGAGCTGCCGGATAAACATTGAGGATGCCAGGGACCGCGGAGTGAGGACACCCCGAGGATGTCTAGTTCATACGGCCATGCTCTGTGTACGTCAACAATAGCAAAAGCCGCTATGTGTGTGCTGGACCGAAGCCAGCTAAAAAAAAGCCGAAAAAAAAGTCGGAAGCGCCATGGCCAATTACTCCAGAAATAATGGGGCTAGAGAGAAATTTCTTGTACCTGCAGTTAGCTGCCATGGTCCTGCATCCGAAAATCTGGTTTTCCCGGCCAGCCATGGCCATCTTTCACCTTGAAATCAGCAGGGAGCGGGGCTGCTCCGAATGCGCTTCAAACGCCTGTCTAATGGCACTGTTGTACACGAAACTGTAACAGAGTGAAAACAAGACTTAGCAACGGCTCTATCTCCCAAAGTATTGGCGGGAAACTGACAAAGCTAACACGGTTGGAAAGCCCTGTTCATTGGCTTTCCGAAAATGCCGGTCTTGGGGCTGCCGGATAAATAGGGAGGATGCCAGGGACCGCGGAGTGAGCACCCCCGAGGATGTCTAGTTCATACGGCCATGCTCTGTGTACGTCAACAATAGCAAAGGCCGCTATGTGTGTGCTGGACCGAAGCCAGCTAAAAAAAAGCCGAAAAAAGAAGTCGAAGCGCCATGGCCAATTACTCCAGAAATAATGGGGTAGAGAGAAATTTCTTGTACCTGCAGTTAGCTGCCATGGTCCTGCATCCGAAAATCTGGTTTTCCCGGCCAGCCTTGGCCATCTTCCGCCTTGAAATCAACAGGGAGCGGGGCTGCTCCGAATGCGCTTCAAACGCCTGTCTAATGGCACTTTTGTACACGAAACTGCAACAGAGTGAAAACAAGACTTAGCAACGGCTCTATCTCCCAAAGTATTGGCGGGACACTGACAAATCTGACACGGTTGGAAAGCCCTGTTCATTGGCTTTCCGAAAATGCAGGTCTTGGGGCTGCCGGATAAACAGGGAGGATGCCAGGGACCGCGGAGTGAGCACCCCCGAGGATGTCTAGTTCATACGGCCATGCTCTGTGTACGTCAACAATAGCAAAGGCCGCTATGTGTGTGCTGGACCGAAGCCAGCTAAAAAAAAAGCCGAAAAAAGAAGTCGAAGCGCCATGGCCAATTACTCTAGAAATAATGGGGCTAGAGAGAAATTTCTTGTACCTGCAGTTAGCTGCCATGGTCCTGCATCCGAAAATCTGCTTTTCCCGGCCAGCCATGGCCATCTTCCGCCTTGAAATCAACAGGGAGCGGGGCTGCTCCGAATGCGCTTCAAACGCCTGTCTAACGGCACTTTTGTACACGAAACTGTAACAGAGTGAAAACAAGACTTAGCAACGGCTCTATCTCCCAAAGTATTAGCGGGAAACTGACAAATCTGACACGGTTGGAAAGCCCTGTTCATTGGCTTTCCGAAAATGCCGGTCTTGAGGCTGCCGGATAAACAGGGAGGATGCCAGGGACCGCGGAGTGAGGACACCCCGAGGATGTCTAGTTCATACGGCCATGCTCTGTGTCCGTCAACAACAGCAAAGGCCGCTATGTGTGTGCTGGACCGAAGCCAGCTAAAAAAAAGCCGAAAAAATAAGTCGGAAGCGCCATGGTCAATTACTCCAGAAATAATGGGGCTAGAGAGAAATTTCTTGTACCTGCAGTTAGCTGCCATGGTCCTGCATCCGAAAATCTGGTTTTCCCGGCCAGCCATGGCCATCTTCCACCTTGAAATCACCAGGGAGCGGGGCTGCTCCGAATGCGCTTCAAACGCCTGTTTAATGGCACTTTTGTACACGAAACTGTAACAGAGTGAAAACAAGACTTAGCAACGGCTCTATCTCCCAAAGTATTGGCGGGAAACTGACAAATCTAACACGGTTGGAAAGCCCTGTTCATTGGCTTTCCGAAAATGCCGGTCTTGGGGCTGCCGGATAAACAGGAAGGATGCCAGGGACCGCGGAGTGAGGACCCCCGAGGATGTCTAGTTCATACGGTCATGCTCTGTGTACGTCAACAATAGCAAAGGCCGCTATGTGTGTGCTGGACCGAAGCCAGCTAAAAAAAAAGCCGAAAAAAGAAGTCGGAAGCGCCATGGCCAATTACTCCAGAAATAATGGGGCTAGAGAGAAATTTCTTGTACCTGCAGTTAGCTGCCATGGTCCTGCATCCGAAAATCTGGTTTTCCCGGCCAGCCATGGCCATCTTCCGCCTTGAAATCAGCAGGGAGCGGGGCTGCTCCGAATGCACTTCAAACGCCTGTCTAATGGCACTTTTGTACACGAAACTGTAACAGAGTGAAAACAAGACTTAGCAACGGCTCTATCTCCCAAAGTATTGGCGGGAAACTGACAAATCTGACACGGTTGGAAAGCCCTGTTCATTGGCTTTCCGAAAATGCCGGTCTTGGGGCTGCCGGATAAATAGGGAGGATGCAAGGGACCGCGGAGTGAGGACACCCCGAGGATGTCTAGTTCATACGGCCATGCTGTGTGTACGTCAACAATAGCAAAGGCCGCTATGTGTGTGCTGGACCGAAGCCAGCTAAAAAAAAGCCGAAAAAAGAAGTTGGAAGCGCCATGGCCAATTACTCCAGAAATAATGGGGCTAGAGAGAAATTTCTTGTACCTGCAGTTAGCTGCCATGGTCCTGCATCCAAAAATCTAATTTTCCCGGCCAGCCATGGCCATCTTCCGCCTTGAAATCAGCCGGGAGTGGGGCTGCTCCGAATGCGCTTCAAACGCCTGTCTAGAGGCACTTTTGTACACGAAACTGTAACAGAGTGAAAACAAGACTTAGCAACGGCTCTATCTCCCAAAGTATTTGCGGGAAACTGACAAATCTGACACGGTTGGAAAGCCATGTTCATTGGCTTTCCGAAAATGCCGGTCTTGGGGCTGCCGGATAAACAGGGAGGATGCCAGGGACAGCGGAGTGAGGACACCCCGAGGATGTCTAGTTCATACGGCTATGCTCTGTGTACGTCAACAATAGCAAAGGCCGCTATGTGTGTGCTGGACCGAAGCCAGCTAAAAAAAAGCCGAAAAAAGAAGTCGGAAGCGCCATGGCCAATTACTCCAGAAATAATGGGGCTAAAGAGAAATTTCTTGTACCTGCAGTTAGCTGCCATGGTCCTGCATCCGAAAATCTGGTTTTCCCGGCCAGCCATGGCCATCTTCCGCCTTGAAATCAGCAGGGAGCGGGGCTGCTCCGAATGCGCTTCAAACGCCTGTCTAATGGCACTTTTGTACACGAAACTGTAACAGAGTGAAAACAAGACTTAGCAACGGCTCTATCTCCCAAAGTATTTGCGGGAAACTGACAAATCTAACACGGTTGGAAAGCCCTGTTCATTGGCTTTCCGAAAATGCCGGTCTTGGGGCTGCCGGATAAACAGGAAGGATGCCAGGGACCGCGGAGTGAGGACCCCCGAGGATGTCTAGTTCATACGGTCATGCTCTGTGTACGTCAACAATAGCAAAGGCCGCTATGTGTGTGCTGGACCGAAGCCAGCAAAAAAAAAAGCCGAAAAAAGAAGTCGGAAGCGCCATGGCCAATTACTCCAGAAATAATGGGGCTAGAGAGAAATTTCTTGTACCTGCAGTTAGCTGCCATGGTCCTGCATCCGAAAATCTGGTTTTCCCGGCCAGCCATGGCCATCTTCCGCCTTGAAATCAGCAGGGAGCGGGGCAGCTCCGAATGCACTTCAAACGCCTGTCTAATGGCACTTTTGTACACGAAACTGTAACAGAGTGAAAACAAGACTTAGCAACGGCTCTATCTCCCAAAGTATTGGCGAGAAACTGACAAATCTGACACGGTTGGAAAGCCCTGTTCATTGGCTTTCCGAAAATGCCGGTCTTGTGGCTGCCGGATAAACAGGGAGGATGCCAGGGACCGCGGAGTGAGGACACCCCGAGGATGTCTAGTTCATACGGCTATGCTCTGTGTACGTCAACAATAGCAAAGGCCGCTATGTGTGTGCTGGACCGAAGGCAGCTAAAAAAGAACCGAAAAAAGAAGTCGGAAGCGCCATGGCCAATTACTCCAGAAATAATGGGGCTAGAGAGAAATTTCTTGTACCTGCAGTTAGCTGCCATGGTCCTGCATCCGAAAATCTGGTTTTCCCGGCCAGCCATGGCCATCTTCCGCCTTGAAATCAGCAGGGAGTGGGGCAGCTCCGAATGCACTTCAAACGCCTGTCTAATGGCACTTTTGTACACGAAACTGTAACAGAGTGAAAACAAGACTTAGCAACGGCTCTATCTCCCAAAGTATTGGCGAGAAACTGACAAATCTGACACGGTTGGAAAGCCCTGTTCATTGGCTTTCCGAAAATGCCGGTCTTGTGGCTGCCGGATAAACAGGGAGGATGCCAGGGACCGCGGAGTGAGGACACCCCGAGGATGTCTAGTTCATACGGCTATGCTCTGTGTACGTCAACAATAGCAAAGGCCGCTATGTGTGTGCTGGACCGAAGGCAGCTAAAAAAGAACCGAAAAAAGAAGTCGGAAGCGCCATGGCCAATTACTCCAGAAATAATGGGGCTAGAGAGAAATTTCTTGTACCTGCAGTTAGCTGCCATGGTCCTGCATCCGAAAATCTGGTTTTCCCGGCCAGCCATGGCCATCTTCCGCCTTGAAATCAGCAGGGAGCGGGGCTGATCCGAATGCGCTTCAAACGCCTGTCTAATGGCACTTTTGGCGGGAAACTGACAAATCTGACACGGTTGGAAAGCCCTGTTCATTGGCTTTCCGAAAATGCCGGTCTTGGGGCTGCCGGATAAACAGGGAGGATGCCAGGGACCGCGGAGTGAGGACACCCCGAGGATGTCTAGTTCATACGGCCATGCTGTGTGTACGTCAACAATAGCAAAGGCCGCTATGTGTGTGCTGGACCGAAGCCAGCTAAAAAAAAAACCGAAAAAAGAAGTCGGAAGCGCCATGGCCAATTACTCCAGAAATAATGGGGCTAGAGAGAAATTTCTTGTACCTGCAGTTAGCTCCTATAGTCCTGCATCTGCAAATCTGGTTTTCCCGGCCAGCCATGGCCATCTTCCGCCTTGAAATCAGCAGGGAGCGGGGCTGCTCCGAATGCGCTTCAAACGCCTGTCTAATGGCACTTTTGTACACGAAACTGTAACAGAGTGAAAACAAGACTTAGCAACGGCTCTATCTCCCAAAGTATTGGCGGGAAACTGACAAATCTGACCCGGTTGGAAAGCCCTGTTCATTGGCTTTCCGAAAATGCCGGTCTTGGGGCTGCCGGATAAACAGGGAGTATGCCAGGGACCGCGGAGTGAGGACACCCCGAGGATGTCTAGTTCATACGGCTATGCTCTGTGTATGTCAACAATAGCAAAGGCCGCTATGTGTGTGCTGGACCGAAGCCAGCTAAAAAAAAGCCGAAAAAAGAAGTCGGAAGCGCCATGGCCAATTACTCCAGAAATAATGGGGCTAGAGAGAAATTTCTTGTACCTGCAGTTAGCTGTCATGGTCCTGCATTCGAAAATCTGGTTTTCCCGGCCAGCCATGGCCATCTTCCGCCTTGAAATCAGCAGGGAGCGGGGCTGCTCCGAATGCGCTTCAAACGCCTGTCTAATGGCACTTTTGTACACGAAACTGTAACAGAGTGAAAACAAGACTTAGCAACGGCTCTATCTCCCAAAGTATTGGCGGGAAACTGACAAATCTGACACGGTTGGAAAGCCCCGTTCATTGGCTTTCCGAAAATGCCGGTCTTGGGGCTGCCAGATAAACAGGGAGTATGCCAGGGACCGCGGAGTGAGGACACCCCGAGGATGTCTAGTTCATACGGCAATGCTGTGTGTACGTCAACAATAGCAAAGGCGGATATGTGTGTGCTGGACCGAAGCCAGCTAAAAAAAAGCCGAAAAAAGAAGTCGGAAGCGCCATGGTCAATTACTCCAGAAATAATGGGGCTAGAGAGAAATTTCTTGTACCTGCAGTTAGCTGCCATGGTCCTGCATCCGAAAATCTGGTTTTCCCGGCCAGCCATGGCCATCTTCCGCCTTGAAATCACCAGGGAGCGGGGCTGCTCCGAATGTGCTTCAAACGCCTGTCTAATGGCACTTTTGTACACGAAACTGTAACAGACTGAAAACAAGACTTAGCAACGGCTCTATCTCCCAAAGTATTGGCGGGAAACTGACAAATCTGACACGGTTGGAAAGCCCTGTTCATTGGCTTTCCGAAAATGCCGGTCTTGGGGCTGCCGGATAAACAGGGAGGATGCAAGGGACCGCGGAGTGAGGACACCCCGAGGATGTCTAGTTCATACGGCCATGCTGTGTGTACGTCAACAATAGCAAAGGCCGCTATGTGTGTGCTGGACCGAAGCCAGCTAAAAAAAAAACCGAAAAAAGAAGTCGGAAGCGCCATGGCCAATTACTCCAGAAATAATGGGGCTAGAGAGAAATTTCTTGTACCTGCAGTTAGCTCCTATAGTCCTGCATCTGCAAATCTGGTTTTCCCGGCCAGCCATGGCCATCTTCCGCCTTGAAATCAGCAGGGAGCGGGGCTGCTCCGAATGCGCTTCAAACGCCTGTCTAATGGCACTTTTGTACACGAAACTGTAACAGAGTGAAAACAAGACTTAGCAACGGCTCTATCTCCCAAAGTATTGGCGGGAAACTGACAAATCTGACCCGGTTGGAAAGCCCTGTTCATTGGCTTTCCGAAAATGCCGTTCTTGGGGCTGCCGGATAAACAGGGAGGATGCCAGGGACCGCGGAGTGAGGACACCCCGAGGATGTCTAGTTCATACGGCTATGCTCTGTGTATGTCAACAATAGCAAAGGCCGCTATGTGTGTGCTGGACCGAAGCCAGCTAAAAAAAAGCCGAAAAAAGAAGTCGGAAGCGCCATGGCCAATTACTCCAGAAATAATGGGGCTAGAGAGAAATTTCTTGTACCTGCAGTTAGCTGTCATGGTCCTGCATTCGAAAATCTGGTTTTCCCGGCCAGCCATGGCCATCTTCCGCCTTGAAATCAGCAGGGAGCGGGGCTGCTCCGAATGCGCTTCAAACGCCTGTCTAATGGCACTTTTGTACACGAAACTGTAACAGAGTGAAAACAAGACTTAGCAACGGCTCTATCTCCCAAAGTATTGGCGGGAAACTGACAAATCTGACACGGTTGGAAAGCCCCGTTCATTGGCTTTCCGAAAATGCCGGTCTTGGGGCTGCCAGATAAACAGGGAGTATGCCAGGGACCGCGGAGTGAGGACACCCCGAGGATGTCTAGTTCATACGGCAATGCTGTGTGTACGTCAACAATAGCAAAGGCGGATATGTGTGTGCTGGACCGAAGCCAGCTAAAAAAAAGCCGAAAAAAGAAGTCGGAAGCGCCATGGTCAATTACTCCAGAAATAATGGGGCTAGAGAGAAATTTCTTGTACCTGCAGTTAGCTGCCATGGTCCTGCATCCGAAAATCTGGTTTTCCCGGCCAGCCATGGCCATCTTCCGCCTTGAAATCAGCAGGGAGCGGGGCTGCTCCGAATGCGCTTCAAACGCCTGTCTAATGGCACTTTTGTACACGAAACTGTAACAGACTGAAAACAAGACTTAGCAACGGCTCTATCTCCCAAAGTATTGGCGGGAAACTGACAAATTTGACACGGTTGGAAAGCCCTGTTCATTGGCTTTCCGAAAATGCCGGTCTTGGGGCTGCCGGATAAACAGGGAGGATACCAGGGACCGCGGAGTGAGGACACCCCGAGGATGTCTAGTTCATACGGCCATGCTCTGTGTACGTCAACAATAGCAAAGGCCGCTATGTGTGTGCTGGACCGAAGCCAGCTAAAAAAAAGCCGAAAAAAGAAGTCAGAAGCGCCATGGCCAATTACTCCAGAAATAATGGGGCTAGAGAGAAATTTCTTGTACCTGCAGTTAGCTGCCATAGTCCTGCATCCGAAAATCTGGTTTTCCCGGCCAGCCATGGCCATCTTCCGCCTTGAAATCACCAGGGAGCGGGGCTGCTCCGAATGTGCTTCAAACGCCTGTCTAATGGCACTTTTGTACACGAAACTGTAACAGACTGAAAACAAGACTTAGCAACGGCTCTATCTCCCAAAGTATTGGCGGGAAACTGACAAATCTGACACGGTTGGAAAGCCCTGTTCATTGGCTTTCCGAAAATGCCGGTCTTGTGGCTGCTGGATAAACAGGGAGGATGCCAGGGACCGCAGAGTGAGGACACCCCGAGGATGTCTAGTTCATACGGCCATGCTCTGTGTACGTCAACAATAGCAAAGGCCGCTATGTGTGTGCTGGACCGAAGCCAGCTAAAAAAAAAACCGAAAAAAGAAGTCGGAAGCGCCATGGCCAATTACTCCAGAAATAATGGGGCTAGAGAGAAATTTCTTGTACCTGCAGTTAGCTCCTATAGTCCTGCATCTGCAAATTTGGTTTTCCCGGCCAGCCATGGCCATCTTCCGCCTTGAAATCAGCAGGGAGCGGGGCTGCTCCGAATGCGCTTCAAACGCCTGTCTAATGGCACTTTTGTACACGAAACTGTAACAGACTGAAAACAAGACTTAGCAACGGCTCTATCTCCCAAAGTATTGGCGGGAAACTGACAAATCTGACACGGTTGGAAAGCCCTGTTCATTGGCTTTCCGAAAATGCCGGTCTTGTGGCTGCTGGATAAACAGGGAGGATGCCAGGGACCGCAGAGTGAGGACACCCCGAGGATGTCTAGTTCATACGGCCATGCTCTGTGTACGTCAACAATAGCAAAGGCCGCTATGTGTGTGCTGGACCGAAGCCAGCTAAAAAAAAAAACGAAAAAAGAAGTCGGAAGCGCCATGGCCAATTACTCCAGAAATAATGGGGCTAGAGAGAAATTTCTTGTACCTGCAGTTAGCTCCTATAGTCCTGCATCTGCAAATTTGGTTTTCCCGGCCAGCCATGGCCATCTTCCGCCTTGAAATCAGCAGGGAGCGGGGCTGCTCCGAATGCGCTTCAAACGCCTGTCTAATGGCACTTTTGTACACGAAACTGTAACAGAGTGAAAACAAGACTTAGCAACGGCTCTATCTCCCAAAGTATTGGCGGGAAACTGACAAATCTGACCCGGTTGGAAAGCCCTGTTCATTGGCTTTCCGAAAATGCCGGTCTTGGGGCTGCCGGATAAACAGGGAGGATACCAGGGACCGCGGAGTGAGGACACCCCGAGGATGTCTAGTTCATACGGCCATGCTCTGTGTATGTCAACAATAGCAAAGGCCGCTAAGTGTGTGCTGGACCGAAGCCAGCTAAAAAAAAGCCGAAAAAAGAAGTCAGAAGCGCCATGGCCAATTACTCCAGAAATAATGGGGCTAGAGAGAAATTTCTTGTACCTGCAGTTAGCTGCCATAGTCCTGCATCCGAAAATCTCGTTTTCCCGGCCAGCCATGGCCATCTTCCGCCTTGAAATCAGCAGGGAGCGGGGCTGCTCCGAATGCGCTTCAAACGCCTGTCTAATGGCACTTTTGTACACGAAACTGTAACAGAGTGAAAACAAGACTTAGCAACGGCTCTATCTCCCAAAGTATTGGCGGGAAACAGACAAATCTGACACAGTTGGAAAGCCCTGTTCATTGGCTTTCCGAAAATGTTGGTCTTGGGGCTGCTGGATAAACAGGAAGGATGCCAGGGACCGCAGAGTGAGGACACCCCGAGGATGTCTAGTTCATACGGCTATGCTCTGTGTACGTCAACAATAGCAAAGGCCGCTATGTGTGTGCTGGACCGAAGCCAGCTAAAAAAAAGCCGAAAAAAGAAGTCGGAAGCGCCATGGCCAATTACTCCAGAAATAATGGGGCTAGAGAGAAATTTCTTGTACCTGCAGTTAGCTGCCATGGTCCTGCATCCGAAAATCTGGTTTTCCTGGCCAGCCATGGCCATCTTCCGCCTTGAAATCACCAGGGAGCGGGGCTGCTCCGAGTGCGCTTCAAACGCCTGTCTAATGGCACTTTTGTACACGAAACTGTAACAGAGTGAAAACAAGACTTAGCAACGGCTCTATCTCCCAAAGTATTGGCGGGAAACTGACAAATCTGACACGGTTGGAAAGCCATGTTCATTGGCTTTCCGAAAATGCCGGTCTTGGGGCTGCCGGATAAACAGGGAGTATGCCAGGGACCGCGGAGTGAGGACACCCCGAGGAAGTCTAGTTCATACGGCCATGCTCTGTGTACGTCAACAATAGCAAAGGCCGCTATGTGTGTGCTGGACCGAAGCCAGCTAAAAAAAAGCCGAAAAAAGAAGTCGGAAGCGCCATGGCCAATTACTCCAGAAATAATGGGGCTAGAGAGAAATTTCTTGTACCTGCAGTTAGCTGCCATGGTCCTGCATCCGAAAATCTGGTTTTCCCGGCCAGCCATGGCCATCTTCCGCCTTGAAATCAGCAGGGAGCGGGGCTGCTCCGAATGCGCTTCAAACGCCTGTCTAATGGCACTTTTGTACACGAAACTGTAACAGAGTGAAAACAAGACTTAGCAACGGCTCTATCTCCCAAAGTATTCGCGGGAAACTGACAAATCTGACACGGTTGGAAAGCCCTGTTCATTGGCTTTCCGAAAATGTTGGTCTTGGGGCTGCTGGATAAACAGGAAGGATGCCAGGGACCGCAGAGTGAGGACACCCCGAGGATGTCTAGTTCATACGGCTATGCTCTGTGTACGTCAACAATAGCAAAGGCCGCTATGTGTGTGCTGGACCGAAGCCAGCTAAAAAAAAGCCGAAAAAAGAAGTCGGAAGCGCCATGGCCAATTACTCCAGAAATAATGGGGCTAGAGAGAAATTTCTTGTACCTGCAGTTAGCTGCCATGGTCCTGCATCCGAAAATCTGGTTTTCCTGGCCAGCCATGGCCATCTTCCGCCTTGAAATCACCAGGGAGCGGGGCTGCTCCGAGTGCGCTTCAAACGCCTGTCTAATGGCACTTTTGTACACGAAACTGTAACAGAGTGAAAACAAGACTTAGCAACGGCTCTATCTCCCAAAGTATTGGCGGGAAACTGACAAATCTGACACGGTTGGAAAGCCATGTTCATTGGCTTTCCGAAAATGCCGGTCTTGGGGCTGCCGGATAAACAGGGAGTATGCCAGGGACCGCGGAGTGAGGACACCCCGAGGAAGTCTAGTTCATACGGCCATGCTCTGTGTACGTCAACAATAGCAAAGGCCGCTATGTGTGTGCTGGACCGAAGCCAGCTAAAAAAAAGCCGAAAAAAGAAGTCGGAAGCGCCATGGCCAATTACTCCAGAAATAATGGGGCTAGAGAGAAATTTCTTGTACCTGCAGTTAGCTGCCATGGTCCTGCATCCGAAAATCTGGTTTTCCCGGCCAGCCATGGCCATCTTCCGCCTTGAAATCAGCAGGGAGCGGGGCTGCTCCGAATGCGCTTCAAACGCCTGTCTAATGGCACTTTTGTACACGAAACTGTAACAGAGTGAAAACAAGACTTAGCAACGGCTCTATCTCCCAAAGTATTCGCGGGAAACTGACAAATCTGACACGGTTGGAAAGCCCTGTTCATTGGCTTTCCGAAAATGCCGGTCTTGGGGCTGCTGGATAAACAGGGAGGATGCCAGGGACCGCAGAGTGAGGACACCCCGAGGATGTCTAGTTCATACGGCCATGCTCTGTGTACGTCAACAATAGCAAAGGCCGCTATGTGTGTGCTGGACCGAAGCCAGCTAAAAAAAAGCCGAAAAAAGAAGTCGGAAGCGCCATGGCCAATTACTCCAGAAATAATGGGGCTAGAGAGAAATTTCTTGTACCTGCAGTTAGCTGCCATGGTCCTGCATCCGAAAATCTGGTTTTCCCGGCCAGCCATGGCCATCTTCCGCCTTGAAATCAGCAGGGAGCGGGGCTGCTCCGAATGCGCTTCAAACGCCTGTCTAATGGCACTTTTGTACACGAAACTGTAACAGAGTGAAAACAAGACTTAGCAACGGCTCTATCTCCCAAAGTATTGGCGGGAAACTGACAAATCTGACACGGTTGGAAAGCCCTGTTCATTGGCTTTCCGAAAATGCCGGTCTTGGGGCTGCCGGATAAACAGGGAGGATACCAGGGACCGCGGAGTGAGGACACCCCGAGGATGTCTAGTTCATACGGCCATGCTCTGTGTACGTCAACAATAGCAAAGGCCGCTAAGTGTGTGCTGGACCGAAGCCAGCTAAAAAAAAGCCGAAAAAAGAAGTCAGAAGCGCCATGGCCAATTACTCCAGAAATAATGGGGCTAGAGAGAAATTTCTTGTACCTGCAGTTAGCTGCCATAGTCCTGCATCCGAAAATCTGGTTTTCCCGGCCAGCCATGGCCATCTTCCGCCTTGAAATCACCAGGGAGCGGGGCTGCTCCGAATGTGCTTCAAACGCCTGTCTAATGGCACTTTTGTACACGAAACTGTAACAGACTGAAAACAAGACTTAGCAACGGCTCTATCTCCCAAAGTATTCGCGGGAAACTGACAAATCTGACACGGTTGGAAAGCCCTGTTCATTGGCTTTCCGAAAATGCCGGTCTTGTGGCTGCCGGATAAACAGGGAGGATGCCAGGGACCGCAGAGTGAGGACGCCCCGAGGATGTCTAGTTCATACGGCCATGCTCTGTGTACGTCAACAATAGCAAAGGCCGCTATGTGTGTGCTGGACCGAAGCCAGCTAAAAAAAAACCGAAAAAAGAAGTCGGAAGCGCCATGGCCAATTACTCCAGAAATAATGGGGCTAGAGAGAAATTTCTTGTACCTGCAGTTAGCTCCTATAGTCCTGCATCTGCAAATCTGGTTTTCCCGGCCAGCCATGGCCATCTTCCGCCTTGAAATCAGCAGGGAGCGGGGCTGCTCCGAATGCGCTTCAAACGCCTGTCTAATGGCACTTTTGTACACGAAACTGTAACAGAGTGAAAACAAGACTTAGCAACGGCTCTATCTCCCAAAGTATTGGCGGGAAACTGACAAATCTGACACGGTTGGAAAGCCCTTTTCATTGGCTTTCCGAAAATGTTGGTCTTGGGGCTGCCGGATAAACAGGGAGGATGCCAGGGACCGCAGAGTGAGGACACCCCGAGGATGTCTAGTTCATACGGCTATGCTCTGTGTACGTCAACAATAGCAAAGGCCGCTATGTGTGTGCTGGACCGAAGCCAGCTAAAAAAAAAGCCGAAAAAAGAAGTCGGAAGCGCCATGGCCAATTACTCCAGAAATAATGGGGCTAGAGAGAAATTTCTTGTACCTGCAGTTAGCTGCCATGGTCCTGCATCCGAAAATCTGGTTTTCCCGGCCAGCCATGGCCATCTTCCGCCTTGAAATCAGCAGGGAGCGGGGCTGCTCCGAATGCGCTTCAAACGCCTGTCTAATGGCACTTTTGTACACGAAACTGTAACAGACTGAAAACAAGACTTAGCAACGGCTCTATCTCCCAAAGTATTGGCGGGAAACTGACAAATCTGACACGGTTGGAAAGCCCTGTTCATTGGCTTTCCGAAAATGCCGGTCTTGGGGCTGCCGGATAAACAGGGAGGATACCAGGGACCGCGGAGTGAGGACACCCCGAGGATGTCTAGTTCATACGGCCATGCTCTGTGTACGTCAACAATAGCAAAGGCCGCTAAGTGTGTGCTGGACCGAAGCCAGCTAAAAAAAAGCCGAAAAAAGAAGTCAGAAGCGCCATGGCCAATTACTCCAGAAATAATGGGGCTAGAGAGAAATTTCTTGTACCTGCAGTTAGCTGCCATAGTCCTGCATCCGAAAATCTGGTTTTCCCGGCCAGCCATGGCCATCTTCCGCCTTGAAATCACCAGGGAGCGGGGCTGCTCCGAATGTGCTTCAAACGCCTGTCTAATGGCACTTTTGTACACGAAACTGTAACAGACTGAAAACAAGACTTAGCAACGGCTCTATCTCCCAAAGTATTCGCGGGAAACTGACAAATCTGACACGGTTGGAAAGCCCTGTTCATTGGCTTTCCGAAAATGCCGGTCTTGTGGCTGCTGGATGAACAGGGAGGATGCCAGGGACCGCGGAGTGAGGACACCCCGAGGATGTCTAGTTCATACGGCAATGCTGTGTGTACGTCAACAATAGCAAAGGCGGCTATGTGTGTGCTGGACCGAAGCCAGCTAAAAAAAAGCCGAAAAAAGAAGTCGGAAGCGCCATGGTCAATTACTCCAGAAATAATGGGGCTAGAGAGAAATTTCTTGTACCTGCAGTTAGCTGCCATGGTCCTGCATCCGAAAATCTGGTTTTCCCGGCCAGCCATGGCCATCTTCCGCCTTGAAATCAGCAGGGAGCGGGGCTGCTCCGAATGCGCTTCAAACGCCTGTCTAATGGCACTTTTGTACACGAAACTGTAACAGAGTGAAAACAAGACTTAGCAACGGCTCTATCTCCCAAAGTATTCGCGGGAAACTGACAAATCTGACCCGGTTGGAAAGCCCTGTTCATTGGCTTTCCGAAAATGTTGGTCTTGGGGCTGCCGGATAAACAGGGAGGATTACAGGGACCGCGGAGTGAGGACACCCCGAGGATGTCTAGTTCATACGGCCATGCTCTGTGTACGTCAACAATAGCAAAGGCCGCTATGTGTGTGTGCTGGACCGAAGCCAGCTAAAAAAAAGCCGAAAAAAGAAGTCGGAAGCGCCATGGTCAATTACTCCAGAAATAATGGGGCTAGAGAGAAATTTCTTGTACCTGCAGTTAGCTGCCATGGTCCTGCATCCGAAAATCTGGTTTTCCCGGCCAGCCATGGCCATCTTCCGCCTTGAAATCACCAGGGAGCGGGGCTGCTCCGAATGCGCTTCAAACGCCTGTCTAATGGCACTTTTGTACACGAAACTGTAACAGAGTGAAAACAAGACTTAGCAACGGCTCTATCTCCCAAAGTATTGGCGGGAAACTGACAAATCTGACACGGTTGGAAAGCCCTGTTCATTGGCTTTCCGAAAATGCCGGTCTTGGGGCTGCCGGATAAACAGGGAGGATACCAGGGACCGCGGAGTGAGGACGCCCCGAGGAAGTCTAGTTCATACGGCCATGCTCTGTGTACGTCAACAATAGCAAAGGCCGCTATGTGTGTGCTGGACCGAAGCCAGCTAAAAAAAAAGCCGAAAAAAGAAGTCGGAAGCGCCATGGTCAATTACTCCAGAAATAATGGGGCTAGAGAGAAATTTCTTGTACCTGCAGTTAGCTGCCATGGTCCTGCATCCGAAAATCTGGTTTTCCCGGCCAGCCATGGCCATCTTCCGCCTTGAAATCAGCAGGGAGCGGGGCTGCTCCGAATGCGCTTCAAACGCCTGTCTAATGGCACTTTTGTACACGAAACTGTAACAGACTGAAAACAAGACTTAGCAACGGCTCTATCTCCCACAGTATTGGCGGGAAACTGACAAATCTGACACGGTTGGAAAGCCCTGTTCATTGGCTTTCCGAAAATGCCGGTCTTGGGGCTGCCGGATAAACAGGGAGTATGCCAGGGACCGCGGAGTGAGGACACCCCGAGGATGTCTAGTTCATACGGCAATGCTGTGTGTACGTCAACAATAGCAAAGGCGGCTATGTGTGTGCTGGACCGAAGCCAGCTAAAAAAAAGCCGAAAAAAGAAGTCGGAAGCGCCATGGTCAATTACTCCAGAAATAATGGGGCTAGAGAGAAATTTCTTGTACCTGCAGTTAGCTGCCATGGTCCTGCATCCGAAAATCTGGTTTTCCCGGCCAGCCATGGCCATCTTCCGCCTTGAAATCAGCAGGGAGCGGGGCTGCTCCGAATGCGCTTCAAACGCCTGTCTAATGGCACTTTTGTACACGAAACTGTAACAGAGTGAAAACAAGACTTAGCAACGGCTCTATCTCCCAAAGTATTCGCGGGAAACTGACAAATCTGACCCGGTTGGAAAGCCCTGTTCATTGGCTTTCCGAAAATGTTGGTCTTGGGGCTGCTGGATAAACAGGGAGGATGCCAGGGACCGCAGAGTGAGGACACCCCGAGGATGTCTAGTTCATACGGCCATGCTCTGTGTACGTCAACAATAGCAAAGGCCGCTATGTGTGTGCTGGACCGAAGCCAGCTAAAAAAAAGCCGAAAAAAGAAGTCGGAAGCGCCATGGCCAATTACTCCAGAAATAATGGGGCTAGAGAGAAATTTCTTGTACCTGCAGTTAGCTGCCATGGTCCTGCATCCGAAAATCTGGTTTTCCCGGCCAGCCATGGCCATCTTCCGCCTTGAAATCACCAGGGAGCGGGGCTGCTCCGAATGCGCTTCAAACGCCTGTCTAATGGCACTTTTGTACACGAAACTGTAACAGAGTGAAAACAAGACTTAGCAACGGCTCTATCTCCCAAAGTATTGGCGGGAAACTGACAAATCTGACACGGTTGGAAAGCCCTGTTCATTGGCTTTCCGAAAATGCCGGTCTTGGGGCTGCCGGATAAACAGGGAGGATACCAGGGACCGCGGAGTGAGGACACCCCGAGGAAGTCTAGTTCATACGGCCATGCTCTGTGTACGTCAACAATAGCAAAGGCCGCTATGTGTGTGCTGGACCGAAGCCAGCTAAAAAAAAAGCCGAAAAAAGAAGTCGGAAGCGCCATGGTCAATTACTCCAGAAATAATGGGGCTAGAGAGAAATTTCTTGTACCTGCAGTTAGCTGCCATGGTCCTGCATCCGAAAATCTGGTTTTCCCGGCCAGCCATGGCCATCTTCCGCCTTGAAATCAGCAGGGAGCGGGGCTGCTCCGAATGCGCTTCAAACGCCTGTATAATGGCACTTTTGTACACGAAACTGTAACAGACTGAAAACAAGACTTAGCAACGGCTCTATCTCCCAAAGTATTGGCGGGAAACTGACAAATCTGACACGGTTGGAAAGCCCTGTTCATTGGCTTTCCGAAAATGCCGGTCTTGGGGCTGCCGGATAAACAGGGAGGATTACAGGGACCGCGGAGTGAGGACACCCCGAGGATGTCTAGTTCATACGGCCATGCTCTGTGTACGTCAACAATAGCAAAGGCCGCTATGTGTGTGTGCTGGACCGAAGCCAGCTAAAAAAAAGCCGAAAAAAGAAGTCGGAAGCGCCATGGTCAATTACTCCAGAAATAATGGGGCTAGAGAGAAATTTCTTGTACCTGCAGTTAGCTGCCATGGTCCTGCATCCGAAAATCTGGTTTTCCCGGCCAGCCATGGCCATCTTCCGCCTTGAAATCACCAGGGAGCGGGGCTGCTCCGAATGCGCTTCAAACGCCTGTCTAATGGCACTTTTGTACACGGAACTGTAACAGAGTGAAAACAAGACTTAGCAACGGCTCTATCTCCCAAAGTATTGGCGGGAAACTGACAAATCTGACACGGTTGGAAAGCCCTGTTCATTGGCTTTCCGAAAATGCCGGTCTTGGGGGTGCCGGATAAACAGGGAGGATACCAGGGACCGCGGAGTGAGGACACCCCGAGGAAGTCTAGTTCATACGGCCATGCTCTGTGTACGTCAACAATAGCAAAGGCCGCTATGTGTGTGCTGGACCGAAGCCAGCTAAAAAAAAAGCCGAAAAAAGAAGTCGGAAGCGCCATGGTCAATTACTCCAGAAATAATGGGGCTAGAGAGAAATTTCTTGTACCTGCAGTTAGCTGCCATGGTCCTGCATCCGAAAATTTGGTTTTCCCGGCCAGCCATGGCCATCTTCCGCCTTGAAATCAGCAGGGAGCGGGGCTGCTCCGAATGCGCTTCAAACGCCTGTATAATGGCACTTTTGTACACGAAACTGTAACAGACTGAAAACAAGACTTAGCAACGGCTCTATCTCCCAAAGTATTGGCGGGAAACTGACAAATCTGACACGGTTGGAAAGCCCTGTTCATTGGCTTTCCGAAAATGCCGGTCTTGGGGCTGCTGGATAAACAGGGAGGATTACAGGGACCGCGGAGTGAGGACACCCCGAGGATGTCTAGTTCATACGGCCATGCTCTGTGTACGTCAACAATAGCAAAGGCCGCTATGTGTGTGCTGGACCGAAGCCAGCTAAAAAAAAGCCGAAAAAAGAAGTCGGAAGCGCCATGGCCAATTACTCCAGAAATAATGGGGCTAGAGAGAAATTTCTTGTACCTGCAGTTAGCTGCCATGGTCCTGCATCCGAAAATCTGGTTTTCCCGGCCAGCCATGGCCATCTTCCGCCTTGAAATCACCAGGGAGCGGGGCTGCTCCGAATGCGCTTCAAACGCCTGTCTAATGGCACTTTTGTACACGAAACTGTAACAGAGTGAAAACAAGACTTAGCAACGGCTCTATCTCCCAAAGTATTGGCGGGAAACTGACAAATCTGACCCGGTTGGAAAGCCCTGTTCATTGGCTTTCCGAAAATGTTGGTCTTGGGGCTGCTGGATAAACAGGGAGGATGCCAGGGACCGCAGAGTGAGGACACCCCGAGGATGTCTAGTTCATACGGCCATGCTCTGTGTACGTCAACAATAGCAAAGGCCGCTATGTGTGTGCTGGACCGAAGCCAGCTAAAAAAAAGCCGAAAAAAGAAGTCGGAAGCGCCATGGCCAATTACTCCAGAAATAATGGGGCTAGAGAGAAATTTCTTGTACCTGCAGTTAGCTGCCATGGTCCTGCATCCGAAAATCTGGTTTTCCCGGCCAGCCATGGCCATCTTCCGCCTTGAAATCACCAGGGAGCGGGGCTGCTCCGAATGCGCTTCAAACGCCTGTCTAATGGCACTTTTGTACACGAAACTGTAACAGAGTGAAAACAAGACTTAGCAACGGCTCTATCTCCCAAAGTATTGGCGGGAAACTGACAAATCTGACACGGTTGGAAAGCCCTGTTCATTGGCTTTCCGAAAATGCCGGTCTTGGGGCTGCCGGATAAACAGGGAGGATACCAGGGACCGCGGAGTGAGGACACCCCGAGGAAGTCTAGTTCATACGGCCATGCTCTGTGTACGTCAACAATAGCAAAGGCCGCTATGTGTGTGCTGGACCGAAGCCAGCTAAAAAAAAAGCCGAAAAAAGAAGTCGGAAGCGCCATGGTCAATTACTCCAGAAATAATGGGGCTAGAGAGAAATTTCTTGTACCTGCAGTTAGCTGCCATGGTCCTGCATCCGAAAATCTGGTTTTCCCGGCCAGCCATGGCCATCTTCCGCCTTGAAATCAGCAGGGAGCGGGGCTGCTCCGAATGCGCTTCAAACGCCTGTATAATGGCACTTTTGTACACGAAACTGTAACAGACTGAAAACAAGACTTAGCAACGGCTCTATCTCCCAAAGTATTGGCGGGAAACTGACAAATCTGACACGGTTGGAAAGCCCTGTTCATTGGCTTTCCGAAAATGCCGGTCTTGGGGCTGCCGGATAAACAGGGAGGATTACAGGGACCGCGGAGTGAGGACACCCCGAGGATGTCTAGTTCATACGGCCATGCTCTGTGTACGTCAACAATAGCAAAGGCCGCTATGTGTGTGTGCTGGACCGAAGCCAGCTAAAAAAAAGCCGAAAAAAGAAGTCGGAAGCGCCATGGTCAATTACTCCAGAAATAATGGGGCTAGAGAGAAATTTCTTGTACCTGCAGTTAGCTGCCATGGTCCTGCATCCGAAAATCTGGTTTTCCCGGCCAGCCATGGCCATCTTCCGCCTTGAAATCACCAGGGAGCGGGGCTGCTCCGAATGCGCTTCAAACGCCTGTCTAATGGCACTTTTGTACACGGAACTGTAACAGAGTGAAAACAAGACTTAGCAACGGCTCTATCTCCCAAAGTATTGGCGGGAAACTGACAAATCTGACACGGTTGGAAAGCCCTGTTCATTGGCTTTCCGAAAATGCCGGTCTTGGGGGTGCCGGATAAACAGGGAGGATACCAGGGACCGCGGAGTGAGGACACCCCGAGGAAGTCTAGTTCATACGGCCATGCTCTGTGTACGTCAACAATAGCAAAGGCCGCTATGTGTGTGCTGGACCGAAGCCAGCTAAAAAAAAAGCCGAAAAAAGAAGTCGGAAGCGCCATGGTCAATTACTCCAGAAATAATGGGGCTAGAGAGAAATTTCTTGTACCTGCAGTTAGCTGCCATGGTCCTGCATCCGAAAATTTGGTTTTCCCGGCCAGCCATGGCCATCTTCCGCCTTGAAATCAGCAGGGAGCGGGGCTGCTCCGAATGCGCTTCAAACGCCTGTATAATGGCACTTTTGTACACGAAACTGTAACAGACTGAAAACAAGACTTAGCAACGGCTCTATCTCCCAAAGTATTGGCGGGAAACTGACAAATCTGACACGGTTGGAAAGCCCTGTTCATTGGCTTTCCGAAAATGCCGGTCTTGGGGCTGCTGGATAAACAGGGAGGATTACAGGGACCGCGGAGTGAGGACACCCCGAGGATGTCTAGTTCATACGGCCATGCTCTGTGTACGTCAACAATAGCAAAGGCCGCTATGTGTGTGCTGGACCGAAGCCAGCTAAAAAAAAGCCGAAAAAAGAAGTCGGAAGCGCCATGGCCAATTACTCCAGAAATAATGGGGCTAGAGAGAAATTTCTTGTACCTGCAGTTAGCTGCCATGGTCCTGCATCCGAAAATCTGGTTTTCCCGGCCAGCCATGGCCATCTTCCGCCTTGAAATCACCAGGGAGCGGGGCTGCTCCGAATGCGCTTCAAACGCCTGTCTAATGGCACTTTTGTACACGAAACTGTAACAGAGTGAAAACAAGACTTAGCAACGGCTCTATCTCCCAAAGTATTGGCGGGAAACTGACAAATCTGACACGGTTGGAAAGCCCTGTTCATTGGCTTTCCGAAAATGCCGGTCTTGGGGCTGCCGGATAAACAGGGAGGATACCAGGGACCGCGGAGTGAGGACACCCCGAGGAAGTCTAGTTCATACGGCCATGCTCTGTGTACGTCAACAATAGCAAAGGCCGCTATGTGTGTGCTGGACCGAAGCCAGCTAAAAAAAAAGCCGAAAAAAGAAGTCGGAAGCGCCATGGTCAATTACTCCAGAAATAATGGGGCTAGAGAGAAATTTCTTGTACCTGCAGTTAGCTGCCATGGTCCTGCATCCGAAAATCTGGTTTTCCCGGCCAGCCATGGCCATCTTCCGCCTTGAAATCAGCAAGGAGCGGGGCTGCTCCGAATGCGCTTCAAACGCCTGTATAATGGCACTTTTGTACACGAAACTGTAACAGACTGAAAACAAGACTTAGCAACGGCTCTATCTCCCAAAGTATTGGCGGGAAACTGACAAATCTGACACGGTTGGAAAGCCCTGTTCATTGGCTTTCCGAAAATGCCGGTCTTGGGGCTGCCGGATAAACAGGGAGGATTACAGGGACCGCGGAGTGAGGACACCCCGAGGATGTCTAGTTCATACGGCCATGCTCTGTGTACGTCAACAATAGCAAAGGCCGCTATGTGTGTGTGCTGGACCGAAGCCAGCTAAAAAAAAGCCGAAAAAAGAAGTCGGAAGCGCCATGGTCAATTACTCCAGAAATAATGGGGCTAGAGAGAAATTTCTTGTACCTGCAGTTAGCTGCCATGGTCCTGCATCCGAAAATCTGGTTTTCCCGGCCAGCCATGGCCATCTTCCGCCTTGAAATCACCAGGGAGCGGGGCTGCTCCGAATGCGCTTCAAACGCCTGTCTAATGGCCCTTTTGTACACGGAACTGTAACAGAGTGAAAACAAGACTTAGCAACGGCTCTATCTCCCAAAGTATTGGCGGGAAACTGACAAATCTGACACGGTTGGAAAGCCCTGTTCATTGGCTTTCCGAAAATGCCGGTCTTGGGGCTGCTGGATAAACAGGGAGGATTACAGGGACCGCGGAGTGAGGACACCCCGAGGATGTCTAGTTCATACGGCCATGCTCTGTGTACGTCAACAATAGCAAAGGCCGCTATGTGTGTGTTGGACCGAAGCCAGCTAAAAAAAAGCCGAAAAAAGAAGTCGGAAGCGCCATGGTCAATTACTCCAGAAATAATGGGGCTAGAGAGAAATTTATTGTACCTGCAGTTAGCTGCCATGGTCCTGCATCCGAAAATCTGGTTTTCCCGGCCAGCCATGGCCATCTTCCGCCTTGAAATCACCAGGGAGCGGGGCTGCTCCGAATGCGCTTCAAACGCCTGTCTAATGGCACTTTTGTACACGGAACTGTAACAGAGTGAAAACAAGACTTAGCAACGGCTCTATCTCCCAAAGTATTGGCGGGAAACTGACAAATCTGACACGGTTGGAAAGCCCTGTTCATTGGCTTTCCGAAAATGCCGGTCTTGGGGGTGCCGGATAAACAGGGAGGATACCAGGGACCGCGGAGTGAGGACACCCCGAGGAAGTCTAGTTCATACGGCCATGCTCTGTGTACGTCAACAATAGCAAAGGCCGCTATGTGTGTGCTGGACCGAAGCCAGCTAAAAAAAAAGCCGAAAAAAGAAGTCGGAAGCGCCATGGTCAATTACTCCAGAAATAATGGGGCTAGAGAGAAATTTCTTGTACCTGCAGTTAGCTGCCATGGTCCTGCATCCGAAAATCTGGTTTTCCCGGCCAGCCATGGCCATCTTCCGCCTTGAAATCACCAGGGAGCGGGGCTGCTCCGAATGCGCTTCAAACGCCTGTATAATGGCACTTTTGTACACGAAACTGTAACAGACTGAAAACAAGACTTAGCAACGGCTCTATCTCCCAAAGTATTGGCGGGAAACTGACAAATCTGACACGGTTGGAAAGCCCTGTTCATTGGCTTTCCGAAAATGCCGGTCTTGGGGCTGCCGGATAAACAGGGAGGATTACAGGGACCGCGGAGTGAGGACACCCCGAGGATGTCTAGTTCATACGGCCATGCTCTGTGTACGTCAACAATAGCAAAGGCCGCTATGTGTGTGCTGGACCGAAGCCAGCTAAAAAAAAGCCGAAAAAAGAAGTCGGAAGCGCCATGGTCAATTACTCCAGAAATAATGGGGCTAGAGAGAAATTTCTTGTACCTGCAGTTAGCTGCCATGGTCCTGCATCCGAAAATCTGGTTTTCCCGGCCAGCCATGGCCATCTTCCGCCTTGAAATCACCAGGGAGCGGGGCTGCTCCGAATGCGCTTCAAACGCCTGTCTAATGGCACTTTTGTACACGGAACTGTAACAGAGTGAAAACAAGACTTAGCAACGGCTCTATCTCCCAAAGTATTGGCGGGAAACTGACAAATCTGACACGGTTGGAAAGCCCTGTTCATTGGCTTTCCGAAAATGCCGGTCTTGGGGGTGCCGGATAAACAGGGAGGATACCAGGGACCGCGGAGTGAGGACACCCCGAGGAAGTCTAGTTCATACGGCCATGCTCTGTGTACGTCAACAATAGCAAAGGCGGCTATGTGTGTGCTGGACCGAAGCCAGCTAAAAAAAAAGCCGAAAAAAGAAGTCGGAAGCGCCATGGTCAATTACTCCAGAAATAATGGGGCTAGAGAGAAATTTCTTGTACCTGCAGTTAGCTGCCATGGTCCTGCATCCGAAAATCTGGTTTTCCCGGCCAGCCATGGCCATCTTCCGCCTTGAAATCACCAGGGAGCGGGGCTGCTCCGAATGCGCTTCAAACGCCTGTATAATGGCACTTTTGTACACGAAACTGTAACAGACTGAAAACAAGACTTAGCAACGGCTCTATCTCCCAAAGTATTGGCGGGAAACTGACAAATCTGACACGGTTGGAAAGCCCTGTTCATTGGCTTTCCGAAAATGCCGGTCTTGGGGCTGCCGGATAAACAGGGAGGATTACAGGGACCGCGGAGTGAGGACACCCCGAGGATGTCTAGTTCATACGGCCATGCTCTGTGTACGTCAACAATAGCAAAGGCCGCTATGTGTGTGCTGGACCGAAGCCAGCTAAAAAAAAGCCGAAAAAAGAAGTCGGAAGCGCCATGGTCAATTACTCCAGAAATAATGGGGCTAGAGAGAAATTTATTGTACCTGCAGTTAGCTGCCATGGTCCTGCATCCGAAAATCTGGTTTTCCCGGCCAGCCATGGCCATCTTCCGCCTTGAAATCACCAGGGAGCGGGGCTGCTCCGAGTGCACTTCAAACGCCTGTATAATGGCACTTTTGTACACGAAACTGTAACAGAGTGAAAACAAGACTTAGCAACGGCTCTATCTCTCAAAGTATTGGCGGGAAACTGACAAATCTGACACTGTTTGAAAGCCCTGTTCGTTGGCTTTCCGAAAATGCCGGTCTTGGGGCTGCCGGATAAACAGGGAGGATGCCAGGGACCGCGGAGTAAGGACACCCCGAGGATGTCTAGTTCATCTGGCTATGCTCTGTGTACGTCAACAATAGCAAAGGCGGCTATGTGTGTGCTGGACCGAAGCCAGCTAAAAAAAAAGCCGAAAAAAGAAGTCGGAAGCGCCATGGTCAATTACTCCAGAAATAATGGGGCTAGAGAGAAATTTATTGTACCTGCAGTTAGCTGCCATGGTCCTGCATCCGAAAATCTGGTTTTCCCGGCCACCCATGGCCATCTTCCGCCTTGAAATCACCAGGGAGCGGGGCTGCTCCGAGTGCACTTCAAACGCCTGTATAATGGCACTTTTGTACACGAAACTGTAACAGAGTGAAAACAAGACTTAGCAACGGCTCTATCTCCCAAAGTATTGGCGGGACACTGACAAATCTGACACTGTTTGAAAGCCCTGTTCGTTGGCTTTCCGAAAATGCCGGTCTTGGGGCTGCCGGATAAACAGGGAGGATGCCAGGGACCGCGGAGTGAGGACACCCCGAGGATGTCTAGTTCAAACGGCCATGCTCTGTGTACGACAACAATAGCAAAGGCCGCTATGTATGTGCTGGACCGAAGCCAGCTAAAAAAAAGCCGAAAAAAGAAGTCGGAAGCACCATGGTCAATTACTCCAGAAATAATGGGGCTAGAGAGAAATTTCTTGTACCTGCAGTTAGCTGCGATGGTCCTGCATCCGAAAATCTGGTTTTCCCGGCCAGCCATGGCCATCTTCCGCCTTGAAATCAGCAGGGAGCGGGGCTGCTCCGAATGCGCTTCAAACGCCTGTCTAATGGCACTTTTGTACACGAAACTGTAACAGAGTGAAAACAAGACTTAGCAACGGCTCTATCTCTCAAAGTATTGGCGGGAAACTGACAAATCTGACACTGTTTGAAAGCCCTGTTCGTTGGCTTTCCGAAAATGCCGGTCTTGGGGCTGCCGGATAAACAGGGAGGATGCCAGGGACCGCGGAGTGAGGACACCCCGAGGATGTCTAGTTCAAACGGCCATGCTGTGTGTACGTCAACAATAGCAAAGGCCGCTATGTATGTGCTGGACCGAAGCCAGCTAAAAAAAAGCCGAAAAAAGAAGTCGGAAGCACCATGGTCAATTACTCCAGAAATAATGGGGCTAGAGAGAAATTTCTTGTACCTGCAGTTAGCTGCCATGGTCCTGCATCCGAAAATCTGGTTTTCCCGGCCACCCATGGCCATCTTCCGCCTTGAAATCACCAGGGAGCGGGGCTGCTCCGAATGCGCTTCAAACGCCTGTCTAATGGCACTTTTGTACACGAAACTGTAACAGAGTGAAAACAAGACTTAGCAACGGCTCTATCTCTCAAAGTATTGGCGGGAAACTGACAAATCTGACACGGTTGGAAAGCCCTGTTCGTTGGCTTTCCGAAAATGCCGGTCTTGGGGCTGCCGGATAAACAGGGAGGATGCCAGGGACCGCGGAGTAAGAACACCCCAAGGATGTCTAGTTCATACGGCTATGCTCTGTGTACGTCAACAATAGCAAAGGCCGCTATGTGTGTGCTGGACCGAAGCCAGTTAAAAAAAGCCGAAAAAAGAAGTTGGAAGCGCCATGGTCAATTACTCCAGAAATAATGGGGCTAGAGAGAAATTTCTTGTACCTGCAGTTAGCTGCCATGGTCCTGCATCCGAAAATCTGGTTTTCCCGGCCAGCCATGGCCATCTTCCGCCTTGAAATCGGCAGGGAGCGGGGCTGCTCCGAATGCGCTTCAAACGCCTGTCTAATGGCCCTTTTGTACACGAAACTGTAACAGACTGAAAACAAGACTTAGCAACGGCTCTATCTCCCACAGTATTGGCGGGAAACTGACAAATCTGACACGGTTGGAAATCCCTGTTCATTGGCTTTCCGAAAATGCCGGTCTTGGGGCTGCCGGATAAACAGGGAGGATGCCAGGGACCGCGGAGTGAGGACACCCCGAAGATGTCTAGATCATACGGCAATGCTGTGTGTACGTCAACAATAGCAAAGGCCGCTATGTGTGTGCTGGACCGAAGCCAGCTAAAAAAAAGCCGAAAAAAGAAGTCGGAAGCGCCATGGTCAATTCCTCCACAAATAATGGGGCTAGAGAGAAATTTCTTGTACCTGCAGTTAGCTGCCATGGTCCTGCATCCGAAAATCTGGTTTTCCCGGCCACCCATGGCCATCTTCCGCCTTGAAATCACCAGGGAGCGGGGCTGCTCCGAGTGCACTTCAAACGCCTGTATAATGGCACTTTTGTACACGAAACTGTAACAGAGTGAAAACAAGACTTAGCAACGGCTCTATCTCCCAAAGTATTGGCGGGACACTGACAAATCTGACACTGTTTGAACGCCCTGTTCATTGGCTTTCCGAAAATGCCGGTCTTGGGGCTGCCGGATAAACAGGGAGGATGCCAGGGACCGCAGAGTGAGGACACCCCGAGGATGTCTAGTTCAAACGGCCATGCTCTGTGTACGTCAACAATAGCAAAGGCCGCTATGTATGTGCTGGACCGAAGCCAGCTAAAAAAAAGCCGAAAAAAGAAGTCGGAAGCACCATGGTCAATTACTCCAGAAATAATGGGGCTAGAGAGAAATTTCTTGTACCTGCAGTTAGCTGCCATGGTCCTGCATCCGAAAATCTGGTTTTCCCGGCCAGCCATGGCCATCTTCCGCCTTGAAATCACCAGGGAGCGGGGCTGCTCCGAATGCGCTTCAAACGCCTGTCTAATGGCACTTTTGTACACGAAACTGTAACAGACTGAAAACATGACTTAGCAACGGCTCTATCTCTCAAAGTATTGGCGGGAAACTGACAAATCTGACACTGTTTGAAAGCCCTGTTCGTTGGCTTTCCGAAAATGCCGGTCTTGGGGCTGCCGGATAAACAGGGAGGATGCCAGGGACCGCGGAGTAAGGACACCCCAAGGATGTCTAGTTCATACGGCTATGCTCTGTGTACGTCAACAATAGCAAAGGCCGCTATGTGTGTGCTGGACCGAAGCCAGTTAAAAAAAGCCGAAAAAAGAAGTCGGAAGCGCCATGGTCAATTACTCCAGAAATAATGGGGCTAGAGAGAAATTTCTTGTACCTGCAGTTAGCTGCCATGGTCCTGCATCCGAAAATCTGGTTTTCCCGGCCAGCCATGGCCATCTTCCGCCTTGAAATCGGCAGGGAGCGGGGCTGCTCCGAATGCGCTTCAAACGCCTGTCTAATGGCACTTTTGTACACGAAACTGTAACAGAGTGAAAACAAGACTTAGCAACGGCTCTATCTCCCACAGTATTGGCGGGAAACTGACAAATCTGACACGGTTGGAAATCCCAGTTCATTGGCTTTCCGAAAATGCCGGTCTTGGGGCTGCCGGATAAACAGGGAGGATGCCAGGGACCGCGGAGTGAGGACACCCCGAAGATGTCTAGATCATACGGCAATGCTGGGTGTACGTCAACAATAGCAAAGGCCGCTATGTGTGTGCTGGACCGAAGCCAGCTAAAAAAAAGCCGAAAAAAGAAGTCGGAAGCGCCATGGTCAATTCCTCCACAAATAATGGGGCTAGAGAGAAATTTCTTGTACCTGCAGTTAGCTGCCATGGTCCTGCATCCGAAAATCTGGTTTTCCCGGCCAGCCATGGCCATCTTCCGCCTTGAAATCAGCAGGGAGCGGGGCTGCTCGGAATGCGCTTCAAACGCCTGTCTAATGGCACTTTTGTACACGAAACTGTAACAGACTGAAAACAAGACTTAGCAACGGCTCTATCTCCCACAGTATTGGCGGGAAACTGACAAATCTGACACGGTTGGAAAGCCCTGTTCATTGGCTTTCCGAAAATGCCGGTCTTGGGGCTGCCGGATAAACAGGGAGGATGCCAGGGACCGGGGAGTGAGGACACTCCGAGGATGTCTAGTTCATACGGCAATGCTGTGTGTACGTCAACAATAGCAAAGGCCGCTATGTGTGTGCTGGACCGAAGCCAGCTAAAAAAAAGCCGAAAAAAGAAGTCGGAAGCGCCATGGTCAATTACTCCAGAAATAATGGGGCTAGAGAGAAATTTATTGTACCTGCAGTTAGCTGCCATGGTCCTGCATCCGAAAATCTGGTTTTCCCGGCCAGCCATGGCCATCTTCCGCCTTGAAATCACCAGGGAGCGGGGCTGCTCCGAGTGCACTTCAAACGCCTGTCTAATGGCACTTTTGTACACGAAACTGTAACAGAGTGAAAACAAGACATAGCAACGGCTCTATCTCCCAAAGTATTGGCGGGAAACTGACAAATCTGACACTGTTTGAAAGCCCTGTTCGTTGGCTTTCCGAAAATGCCGGTCTTGGGGCTGCCGGATAAACAGGGAGGATGCCAGGGACCGCGGAGTGAGGACACCCCGAGGATGTCTAGTTCAAACGGCCATGCTCTGTGTACGTCAACAATAGCAAAGGCCGCTATGTGTGTGCTGGACCGAAGCCAGCTAAAAAAAAGCCGAAAAAAGAAGTCGGAAGCGCCATGGTCAATTACTCCAGAAATAATGGGGCTAGAGAGAAATTTATTGTACCTGCAGTTAGCTGCCATGGTCCTGCATCCGAAAATCTGGTTTTCCCGGCCAGCCATGGCCATCTTCCGCCTTGAAATCACCAGGGAGCGGGGCTGCTCCGAGTGCACTTCAAACGCCTGTCTAATGGCACTTTTGTACACGAAACTGTAACAGAGTGAAAACAAGACTTAGCAACGGCTCTATCTCCCAAAGTATTGGCGGGAAACTGACAAATCTGACACGGTTGGAAAGCCCTGTTCATTGGCTTTCCGAAAATGCCGGTCTTGGGGCTGCCGGATAAACAGGGAGGATACCAGGGACCGCGGAGTGAGGACACCCCGAGGATGTCTAGTTCATACGGCCATGCTCTGTGTACGTCAACAATAGCAAAGGCCGCTATGTGTGTGCTGGACCGAAGCCAGCTAAAAAAAAGCCGAAAAAGGAAGTCGGAAGCGCCATGGCCAATAACTCCAGAAATAATGGGGCTAGAGAGAAATTTATTGTACCTGCAGTTAGCTGCCATGGTCCTGCATCCGAAAATTTGGTTTTCCCGGCCAGCCATGGCCATCTTCCGCCTTAAAATCATCAGGGAGCGGGGCTGCTCCGAATGCGCTTCAAACGCCTGTCTAATGGCACTTTTGTACACGAAACTGTAACAGAGTGAAAACAAGATTTAGCAACGGCTCTATCTCCCAAAGTATTGGCGGGAAACTGACAAATCTGACACGGTTGGAAAGCCCTGTTCATTGGCTTTCCGAAAATGCCGGTCTTGGGGCTGCCGGATAAACAGGGAGGATGCCAGGGACCGCGGAGTGAGGACACCCCGAGGATGACTAGTTCATACGGCCATGCTGTGTGTACGTCAACAATAGCAAAGGCCGCTATGTGTGTGCTGGACCGAAGCCAGCTAAAAAAAAGCCGAAAAAAGAAGTCGGAAGCGCCATGGCCAATTACTCCAGAAATAATGGGGCTAGAGAGAAATTTCTTGTACCTGCAGTTAGCTGCCATGGTCCTGCATCCGAAAATCTGGTTTTCCCGGCCAGCCATGGCCATCTTCCGCCTTGAAATCACCAGGGAGCGGGACTGCTCCGAATGCGCTTCAAACGCCTGTCTAAGGGCACTTTTGTACACGAAACTGTAACAGAGTGAAAACAAGATTTAGCAACGGCTCTATCTCCCAAAGTATTGGCGGGAAACTGACAAATCTGACACGGTTGGAAAGCCCTGATCATTGGCTTTCCGAAAATGCCGGTCTTGGGGCTGCCGGATAAACAGGGAGGATGCCAGGGACCGCGGTGTGAGGACACCCCGAGGATGTCTAGTTCATACGGCAATGCTGTGTGTACGTCAACAATAGCAAAGGCCGCTATGTGTGTGCTGGACCGAAGCCAGCTAAAAAAAAGCCCACAAAAGAAGTCGGAAGCGCCATGGCCAATTACACAAGAAATAATGGGGCTAGAGAGAAATTTCTTGTACCTGCAGTTAGCTGCTATAGTCCTGCATCCGAAAATCTGGTTTTCCCGGCCAGCCATGGCCATCTTCCGCCTTGAAATCACCAGGGAGCGGGACTGCTCCGAAGGCGCTTCAAACGCCTGTCTAATTGCACTTTTGTACACGAAACTGTAACAGACTGAAAACAAGACTTAGCAACGGCTCTATCTCCCAAAGTATTGGCGGGAAACTGACAAATCTGACACGGTTGGAAAGCCCTGTTCATTGGCTTTCCGAAAATGCCGGTCTTGGGGCTGCCGGATAAACAGGGAGGATGCCTGGGACCGCGGAGTGAGGACACCCCGAGGATGTCTAGTTCATACGGCAATGCTGTGTGTACGTCAACAATAGCAAAGGCCGCTATGTGTGTGCTGGATCGAAGCCAGCTAAAAAAAAGCCCACAAAAGAAGTCGGAAGCGCCATGGCCAATTACACCAGAAATAATGGGGCTAGAGAGAAATTTCTTGTACCTGCAGTTAGCTGCTATAGTCCTGCATCCGAAAATCTGGTTTTCCCGGCCAGCCATGGCCATCTTCCGCCTTGAAATCACCAGGGAGCGGGACTGCTCCGAAGGCGCTTCAAACGCCTGTCTAATGGCACTTTTGTACACGAAACTGTAACAGACTGAAAACATGACTTAGCAACGGCTCTATCTCCCAAAGTATTGGCGGGAAACTGACAAATCTGACACGGTTGGAAAGCCCTGTTCATTGGCTTTCCGAAAATGCCGGTCTTGGGGCTGCCGGATAAACAGGAAGGATACCAGGGACCGCGGAGTGAGGACACCCCGAGGATGTCTAGTTCATACGGCCATGCTCTGTGTACGTCAACAATAGCAAGGGCCGCTATGTGTGTGCTGGACCGAAGCCAGCTAAAAAAAAGCCGAAAAAAGAAGTCGGAAGCGCCATGGCCAATTACTACAGAAATAATGGGGCTAGAGAGAAATTTCTTGTACCTGCAGTTAGCTGCCACGGTCTTGCATCCGAAAATCTGGTTTTCCCGGCCAGCCATGGCCATCTTCCGACTTGAAATCATCAGGGAGCGGGGCTGCTCCGAATGCGCTTCAAACGCCTGTCTAATGGCACTTTTGTACACGAAACTGTAACAGAGTGAAAACAAGACTTAGCAACGGCTCTATCTCCCAAAGTATTGGCGGGAAACTGACAAATCTGACACGGTTGGAAAGCCCTGTTCATTGGCTTTCCGAAAATGCCGGTCTTGGGGCTGCCGGATAAACAGGGAGGATGCCAGGGACCGCGGAGTGAGGACACCCCGAGGATGTCTAGTTCATACGGCCATGCTCTGTGTACGTCAACAATAGCAAAGGCCGCTATGTGTGTGCTGGACCGAAGCCAGCTAAAAAAGAAGCCGAAAAAAGAAGTCGGAAGCGCCATGGCCAATTACTTTAGAAATAATGGGGCTAGAGAGAAATTTCTTGTACCTGCAGTTAGCTGCCATGGTCCTGCATCCGAAAATCTGGTTTTCCCGGCCAGCCATGGCCATCTTCCGCCTTGAAATCAGCAGGGAGCGGGGCTGCTCCGAATGCGCTTCAAACGCCTGTCTAATGGCACTTTTGTACACGAAACTGTAACAGAGTGAAAACAAGACTTAGCAACGGCTCTATCTCCCAAAGTATTGGCGGGAAACTGACAAATCTGACACGGTTGGAAAGCCCTGTTCATTGGCTTTCCGAAAATGCCGGTCTTGGGGCTGCCGGATAAACAGGGAGGATGCCAGGGACCGCGGAGTGAGGACACCCCGAGGATGTCTAGTTCATACGGCCATGCTGTGTGTACGTCAACAATAGCAAAGGCCGCTATGTGTGTGCTGGACCGAAGCCAGCTAAAAAAAAAGCCGAAAAAAGAGGTCGGAAGCTTCATGGCCAATTACTTTAGAAATAATGGGGCTAGAGAGAAATTTCTTGTACCTGCAGTTAGCTGCCATGGTCCTGCATCCGAAAATCTGGTTTTCCCGGCCAGCCAGGGCCATCTTTCGCCTTGAAATCAGCAGGGAGCGGGGCTGCTCCGAATGCGCTTCATACGCTTGTCTAATGGCACTTTTGTACACGAAACTGTAACAGAGTGAAAACAAGACTTAGCAACGGCTCTATCTCTCAAAGTATTGGCGGGAAACTGACAAATCTGACACGGTTGGAAAGCCCTGTTCATTGGCTTTCCGAAAATGCCGGTGTTGGGGCTGCCGGATAAATAGGGAGGATGCCAGGGACCGCGGAGTGAGGACACCCCGAGGATGTCTAGTTCATACGGCCAAGCTCTGTGTACGTCAACAATAGCAAAGGCCGCTATGTGTGTGCTGGACCGAAGCCAGCTAAAAAAAAGCCGAAAAAAAGAAGTCGGAAGCGCCATGGCCAATTACTCCAGAAATAATGGGGCTAGAGAGAAATTTCTTGTACCTGCAGTTAGCTGCAATGGTCCTGCATCCGAAAATCTGGTTTTCCCGGCCAGCCATGGCCATCTTCCGCCTTGAAATCACCAGGGAGCGGGGCTGCTCCGAATGCGCTTCAAACGCCTTTCTAATGGCACTTTTGTACACGAAACTGTAACAGACTGAAAACAAGACTTAGCAACGGCTCTATCTCCCAAAGTATTGGCGGGAAACTGACAAATCTGACACGGTTGGAAAGCCCTGTTCATTGGCTCTCCGAAAATGCCGGCCTTGGGGCTGCCGAATAAACAGCGAGGATGCCAGGGACCGCGGAGTGAGGACACCCCGAGGATGTCTAGTTCATACGGCAATGCTGTGTGTACGTCAACAATAGCATATGCCGCTACGTGTGTGCTGGACCGAAGCCAGCTAAAAAAAAGCCGAAAAAAGAAGTCGGAAGCGCCATGGTCAATTACTCAAGAAATAATGGGGCTAGAGAGAAATTTCTTGTACCTGCAGTTAGCTGCAATGGTCCTGCATCCGAAAATCTGGTTTTCCCGGCCAGCCATGGCCATCTTCCGCCTTGAAATCAGCAGGGAGCGGGGCTGTTCCGAATGCGCTTCAAACGCCTTTCTAATGGCACTTTTGTACACGAAACTGTAACAGACTGAAAACAAGACTTAGCAACGGCTCTATCTCCCAAAACTATTGGCGGGAAACTGACAAATCTGACACGGTTGGAAAGCCCTGTTCATTGGCTTTCCGAAAATGCCGGTCTTGGGGCTGCCGAATAAACAGCGAGGATGCCAGGGACCGCGGAGTGAGGACACCCCGAGGATCTCTAGTTCATACGGCAATGCTGTGTGTACGTCAACAATAGCATATGCCGCTACGTGTGTGCTGGACCGAAGCCAGCTAAAAAAAAGCCGAAAAAAGAAGTCGGAAGCGCCATGGTCAATTACTCAAGAAATAATGGGGCTAGAGAGAAATTTCTTGTACCTGCAGTTAGCTGCAATGGTCCTGCATCCGAAAATCTGGTTTTCCCGGCCAGCCATGGCCATCTTCCGCCTTGAAATCAGCAGGGAGCGGGGCTGCTCCGAATGCGCTTCAAACGCCTGTCTAATGGCACTTTTGTACACGAAACTGTAACAGACTGAAAACAAGACTTAGCAACGGCTCTATCTCCCAAAGTATTGGCGGCAAACTGACAAATCTGACACGGTTGGAAAGCCCTGTTCATTGGCTTTTCGAAAATGCCGGTCTTGGGGCTGCCGGATAAACAGCGAGGATGCCAGGGACCGCGGAGTGAGGACACCCCGTGGATGTCTAGTTCATACAGCAATGCTGTGTGTACGTCAACAATAGCAAAGGCCGCTACGTGTGTGCTGGACCGAAGCCAGCTAAAAAAAAGCCGAAAAAAGAAGTCGGAAGCGCCATGGTCAATTACTCAAGAAATAATGGGGCTAGAGAGAAATTTCTTGTACCTGCAGTTAGCTGCAATGATCCTGCATCCGAACATCTGGTTTTCCCGGCCAGCCATGGCCATCTTCCGCCTTGAAATCACCAGGGAGCGGGAGTGCTCCGAATGCGCTTCAAACGCTTGTCTAATGGCACTTTTGTACACGAAACTGTAGCAGAGTGAAAACAAGACTTAGCAACGGCTCTATCTCCCAAAGTATTGGCGGGAAACTGACAAATCTGACACGGTTGGAAAGCCCTGTTCATTGGCTTTCCGAAAATGCCGGTCTTGGGGCTGCCGGATAAATAGGGAGGATGCCAGGGACCGCGGAGTGAGGACACCCCGAGGATGTCTAGTTCATACGGCCAAGCTCTGTGTACGTCAACAATAGCAAAGGCCGCTATGTGTGTGCTGGACCGAAGCCAGCTAAAAAAAAACCGAAAAAAAGAAGTCGGAAGCGCCATGGCCAATTACTCCAGAAATAATGGGGCTAGAGAGACATTTTTTGTACCTGCAGTTAGCTGCCATAGTCTTGCATCCGAAAATCTGCATTTCCCGGAAAGCAATGACCATCTTCCGCCTTGAAATCACCAGGGAGCGGGGCTGCTCCGAATGCACTTCAAACGCCTGTCTAATGGCACTTTTGTACTCGAAACTGTAACAGAGTGAAAACAAGACTTAGCAACGGCTCTATCTCCCAAAGTATTGGCGGGAAACTGACAAATCTGACACGGTTGGAAAGCCCTGTTCATTGGCTTTCCGAAAATGCCGGTCTTGGGGCTGCCGAATAAACAGCGAGGATGCCAGGGACCGCGGAGTGAGGACACCCCGAGGATGTCTAAGTTCATACGGCAATGCTGTGTGTACGTCAACAATAGCATATGCCGCTACGTGTGTGCTGGACCGAAGCCAGCTAAAAAAAAGCCGAAAAAAGAAGTCGGAAGCGCCATGGTCAATTACTCAAGAAATAATGGGGCTAGAGAGAAATTTCTTGTACCTGCAGTTAGCTGCAATGGTCCTGCATCCGAAAATCTGGTTTTCCCGGCCAGCCATGGCCATCTTCCGCCTTGAAATCAGCAGGGAGCGGGGCTGCTCCGAATGCGCTTCAAACGCCTGTCTAATGGCACTTTTGTACACGAAACTGTAACAGACTGAAAACAAGACTTAGCAACGGCTCTATCTCCCAAAGTATTGGCGGCAAACTGACAAATCTGACACGGTTGGAAAGCCCTGTTCATTGGCTTTTCGAAAATGCCGGTCTTGGGGCTGCCGGATAAACAGCGAGGATGCCAGGGACCGCGGAGTGAGGACACCCCGTGGATGTCTAGTTCATACGGCAATGCTGTGTGTACGTCAACAATAGCAAAGGCCGCTACGTGTGTGCTGGACCGAAGCCAGCTAAAAAAAAGCCGAAAAAAGAAGTCGGAAGCGCCATGGTCAATTACTCAAGAAATAATGGGGCTAGAGAGAAATTTCTTGTACCTGCAGTTAGCTGCAATGATCCTGCATCCGAAAATCTGGTTTTCCCGGCCAGCCATGGCCATCTTCCGCCTTGAAATCACCAGGGAGCGGGAGTGCTCCGAATGCGCTTCAAACGCTTGTCTAATGGCACTTTTGTACACGAAACTGTAACAGAGTGAAAACAAGACTTAGCAACGGCTCTATCTCCCAAAGTATTGGCGGGAAACTGACAAATCTGACACGGTTGGAAAGCCCTGTTCATTGGCTTTCCGAAAATGCCGGTCTTGGGGCTGCCGGATAAATAGGGAGGATGCCAGGGACCGCGGATTGAGGACACCCCGAGGATGTCTAGTTCATACGGCCAAGCTCTGTGTACGTCAACAATAGCAAAGGCCGCTATGTGTGTGCTGGACCGAAGCCAGCTAAAAAAAAGCCGAAAAAAAGAAGTCGGAAGCGCCAAGGCCAATTACTCCAGAAATAATGGGGCTAGAGAGAAATTTTTTGTACCTGCAGTTAGCTGCCATAGTCTTGCATCCGAAAATCTGCATTTCCCGGAAAGCAATGACCATCTTCCGCCTTGAAATCACCAGGGAGCGGGGCTGCTCCGAATGCACTTCAAACGCCTGTCTAATGGCACTTTTGTACACGAAACTGTAACAGACTGAAAACAAGACTTAGTAACGGCTCTATCTCCCAAAGTATTGGCGGGAAACTGACAAATCTGACACGGTTGGAAAGCCCTGTTCATTGGCTTTCCGAAAATGCCGGTCTTGGGGCTGCCGAATAAACAGCGAGGATGCCAGGGACCGCGGAGTGAGGACACCCCGAGGATGTCTAGTTCATACGGCAATGCTGTGTGTACGTCAACAATAGCATATGCCGCTACGTGTGTGCTGGACCGAAGCCAGCTAAAAAAAAGCCGAAAAAAGAAGTCGGAAGCGCCATGGTCAATTACTCAAGAAATAATGGGGCTAGAGAGAAATTTCTTGTACCTGCAGTTAGCTGCCATGGTCCTGCATCCGAAAATCTGGTTTTCCCGGCCAGCCATGGCCATCTTCCGCCTTGAAATCACCAGGGAGCGGGAGTGCTCCGAATGCGCTTCAAACGCTTGTCTAATGGCACTTTTGTACACGAAACTGTAACAGAGTGAAAACAAGACTTAGCAACGGCTCTATCTCCCAAAGTATTGGCGGGAAACTGACAAATCTGACACGGTTGGAAAGCCCTGTTCATTGGCTTTCCGAAAATGCCGGTCTTGGGGCTGCCGGATAAATAGGGAGGATGCCAGGGACCGCGGAGTGAAGACACCCCGAGGATGTCTAGTTCATACGGCCAAGCTCTGTGTACGTCAACAATAGCAAAGGCCGCTATGTGTGTGCTGGACCGAAGCCAGCTAAAAAAAAGCCGAAAAAAAGAAGTCGGAAGCGCCATGGCCAATTACTCCAGAAATAATGGGGCTAGAGAGAAATTTTTTGTACCTGCAGTTAGCTGCCATAGTTTTGCATCCGAAAATCTGCATTTCCCGGAAAGCAATGACCATCTTCCGCCTTGAAATCACCAGGGAGCGGGGCTGCTCCGAATGCACTTCAAACGCCTGTCTAATGGCACTTTTGTACACGAAACTGTAACAGAGTGAAAACAAGACTTAGCAACGGCTCTATCTCCCAAAGTATTGGCGGGAAACTGACAAATCTGACACGGTTGGAAAGCCCTGTTCATTGGCTTTCCGAAAATGCCGGTCTTGGGGCTGCCGGATAAACAGCGAGGATGCCAGGGACCGCGGAGTGAGGACACCCCGAGGATGTCTAGTTCATACGGCAATGCTGTGTGTACGTCAACAATAGCATATGCCGCTACGTGTGTGCTGGACCGAAGCCAGCTAAAAAAAAGCCGAAAAAAGAAGTCGGAAGCGCCATGGTCAATTACTCCAGAAATAATGGGGCTAGAGAGAAATTTCTTGTACCTGCAGTTAGCTGCAATGGTCCTGCATCCGAAAATCTGGTTTTCCCGGCCAGCCACGGCCATCTTCCGCCTTGAAATCACCAGGGAGCGGGAGTGCTCCGAATGCGCTTCAAACGCTTGTCTAATGGCACTTTTGTACACGAAACTGTAACAGAGTGAAAACAAGACTTAGCAACGGCTCTATCTCCCAAAGTATACGCGGGAAACTGACAAATCTGACACGGTTGGAAAGCCCTGTTCATTGGCTTTCCGAAAATGCCGGTCTTGGGGCTGCCGGATAAATAGGGAGGATGCCAGGGACCGCGGCGTGAGGACACCCCGAGGATGTCTAGTTCATACGGCCAAGCTCTGTGTACGTCAACAATAGCAAAGGCCGCTATGTGTGTGCTGGACCGAAGCCAGCTAAAAAAAAACCGAAAAAAAGAAGTCGGAAGCGCCATGGCCAATTACTCCAGAAATAATGGGGCTAGAGAGAAATTTCTTGTACCTGCAGTTAGCTGCTATAGTCCTGCATCCGAAAATCTGGATTTCCCGGAAAGCCATGACCATCTTCCGCCTTGAAATCACCAGGGAGCTGGGCTGCTCCGAATGCACTTCAAACGCCTGTCTAATGGCACTTTTGTACACGAAACTGTAACAGAGTGAAAACAAGACTTAGCAACGGCTCTATCTCCCAAAGTATTGGCGGGAAACTGACAAATCTGACACGGTTGGAAAGCCCTGTTCATTGGCTTTCCGAAAATGCCGGTCTTGGGGCTGCCTGATAAACAGCGAGGATGCCAGGGACCGCGGAGTGAGGACACCCCGAGGATGTCTAGTTCATACGGCAATGCTGTGTGTACGTCAACAATAGCATATGCCGCTACGTGTGTGCTGGACCGAAGCCAGCTAAAAAAAAGCCGAAAAAAGAAGTCGGAAGCGCCATGGTCAATTACTCAAGAAATAATGGGGCTAGAGAGAAATTTCTTGTACCTGCAGTTAGCTGCAATGGTCCTGCATCCGAAAATCTGGTTTTCCCGGCCAGCCATGGCCATCTTCCGCCTTGAAATCAGCAGGGAGCGGGGCTGCTCCGAATGCGCTTCAAACGCCTGTCTAATGGCACTTTTGTACACGAAACTGTAACAGACTGAAAACAAGACTTAGCAACGGCTCTATCTCCCAAAGTATTGGCGGGAAACTGACAAATCTGACACGGTTGGAAAGCCCTGTTCATTGGCTTTCCGAAAATGCCGGTCTTGGGGCTGCCGGATAAACAGGGAGGATGCCAGGGACCGCGGAATGAGGACACCCCGAGGATGTCTAGTTCATACGGCAATGCTGTGTGTACGTCAACAATAGCAAAGGCCGCTATGTGTGTGCTGGACCGAAGCCAGCTAAAAAAAAGCCGAAAAAAGAAGTCGGAAGCGCCATGGTCAATTACTCCAGAAATAATGGGGCTAGAGAGAAATTTCTTGTACCTGCAGTTAGCTGCCATGGTCCTGCATCCGAAAATCTGGTTTTCCCGGCCAGCCATGGCCATCTTCCGCCTTGAAATCACCAGGGAGCGGGGCTGCTCCGAGTGCGCTTCAAACGCCTGTCTAATGGCACTTTTGTACACGAAACTGTAACAGACTGAAAACAAGACTTAGCAACGGCTCTATCTCCCAAAGTATAGGCGGGAAACTAACAAATCTGACACTGTTTGAAAGCCCTGTTCATTGGCTTTCCGAAAATGCCTGTCTTGGGGCTGCCGGATAAACAGGGAGGATGCCAGGGACCGCGGAGTGAGGACACCCCGAGGATGTCTAGTTCATACGGCCATGCTGTGTGTACGTCAACAATAGCAAAGGCCGCTATGTGTGTGCTGGAAAGAAGCCAGCTAAAAAAAAGCCCACAAAAAAAGTCGGAAGCGCCATGGCCAATTACTCCAGAAATAATGGGGCTAGAGAGAAATTTCTTGTACCTGCAGTTAGCTGCCATGGTCCTGCATCCGAAAATCTGGTTTTCCCGGCCAGCCATGGCCATCTTCCGCCTTGAAATCACCAGGGAGCGGGGCTGCTCCGAATGCGCTTCAAACGCCTGTCTAATGGCACTTTTGTACACGAAACTGTAACAGACTGAAAACAAGACTTAGCAACGGCTCTATCTCCCAAAGTTTTTTCGAGAAACTGACAAATCTGACACTGTTGGAAAGCCCTGTTCATTGGCTTTCCGAAAATGCCGGTCTTGGGGCTGCCGGATAAACAGGGAGGATGCCAGGGACCGCGGAGTGAGGACACCCCGAGGATGTCTAGTTCATACGGCCATGCTGTGTGTACGTCAACAATAGCAAAGGCCGCTACGTGTGTGCTGGACCGAAGCCAGCTAAAAAAAAGCCCAAAAAAGAAGTCGGAAGCGCCATGGTCAATTACTCCAGAAATAATGGGGCTAGAGAGAAATTTCTTGTACCTGCAGTTAGCTGCCATGGTCCTGCATCCGAAAATCTGGTTTTCCCGGCCAGCCATGGCCATCTTCCGCCTTGAAATCAGCGGGGAGCGGGGCTGCTCCGAATGCACTTCAAACGCCTGTCTAATGGCACTTTTGTACACGAAACTGTAACAGAGTGAAAACAAGACTTAGCAACGGCTCTATCTCCCAAAGTATTGGCGGGAAACTGACAAATCTGACACGTTTGGAAAGCCCTGTTCATTGGCTTTCCGAAAATGCCGGTCTTGGGGCTGCCGGATAAACAGCGAGGATGCCAGGGACCGCGGAGTGAGGACACCCCGAGGATGTCTAGTTCATACGGCAATGCTGTGTGTACGTCAACAATAGCAAAGGCTGCTATGTGTGTGCTGGACCGAAGCCAGCTAAAAAAAAGCCGAAAAAAGAAGTCGGAAGCGCCATGGTCAATTACTCCAGAAATAATGGGGCTAGAGAGAAATTTTTTGTACCTGCAGTTAGCTGCAATGGTCCTGCATCCGAAAATCTGGTTTTCCCGGCCAGCCATGGCCATCTTCCGCCTTGAAATCAGCAGGGAGCTGGGCTGCTCCGAATGCGCTTCAAACGCCTGTCTAATGGCACTTTTGTACACGAAACTGTAACAGACTGAAAACAAGACTTAGCAACGGCTCTATCTCCCAAAGTATTGGCGGGAAACTGACAAATCTGACACGGTTGAAAAGCCCTGTTCATTGGCTTTCCGAAAATGCCGGTCTTGGGGCTGCCGGATAAACAGCGAGGATGCCAGGGACCGCGGAGTGAGGACACCCCGAGGATGTCTAGTTCATACGGCAATGCTGTGTGTACGTCAACAATAGCATATGCCGCTACGTGTGTGCTGGACCGAAGCCAGCTAAAAAAAAGCCGAAAAAAGAAGTCGGAAGCGCCATGGTCAATTACTCAAGAAATAATGGGGCTAGAGAGAAATTTCTTGTACCTGCAGTTAGCTGCAATGGTCCTGCATCCGAAAATCTGGTTTTCCCGGCCAGCCATGGCCATCTTCCGCCTTGAAATTAGCAGGGAGCGGGGCTGCTCCGAATGCGCTTCAAACGCCTGTCTAATGGCACTTTTGTACACGAAACTGTAACAGAGTGAAAACAAGACTTAGCAACGGCTCTATCTCCCAAAGTATTGGCGGGAAACTGACAAATCTGACACGGTTGGAAAGCCCTGTTCATTGGCTTTCCGAAAATGCCGGTCTTGGGGCTGCCGGATAAATAGGGAGGATGCCAGGGACCGCGGAGTGAGGACACCCCGAGGATGTCTAGTTCATACGGCCAAGCTCTGTGTACGTCAACAATAGCAAAGGCCGCTATGTGTGTGCTGGACCGAAGCCAGCTAAAAAAAAAGCCGAAAAAAGAAGTCGGAAGCGCCATGGCCAATTACTTTAGAAATAATGGGGCTAGAGAGAAATTTCTTGTACCTGCAGTTAGCTGCCATGGTCCTGCATCCGAAAATCTGGTTTTCCCGGCCAGCCATGGCCATCTTCCGCCTTGAAATCAGCAGGGAGCGGGGCTGCTCCGAATGCGCTTCAAACGCTTGTCTAATGGCACTTTTGTACACGAAACTGTAACAGAGTGAAAACAAGACTTAGCAACGGCTCTATCTCCCAAAGTATTTGCGAGAAACTGACAAATCTGACACGGTTGGAAAGCCCTGTTCATTGGCTTTCCGAAAATGCCGGTCTTGGGGCTGCCGGATAAACAGGGAGGATGCCAGGGACCGCGGAGTGAGGACACCCCGAGGATGTCTAGTTCATACGGCAATGCTGTGTGTACGTCAACAATAGCAAAGGCCGCTATGTGTGTGCTGGACCGAAGCCAGCTAAAAAAAAGCCGAAAAAAGAAGTCGGAAGCGCCATGGCCAATTACTCCAGAAATAATGGGGCTAGAGAGAAATTTCTTGTACCTGCAGTTAGCTGCAATGGTCCTGCATCCGAAAATCTGGTTTTCCCGGCCAGCCATGGCCATCTTCCGCCTTGAAATCACCAGGGAGCGGGGCTGCTCCGAATGCGCTTCAAACGCCTGTCTAATGGCACTTTTGTACACGAAACTGTAACAGACTGAAAACAAGACTTAGCAACGGCTCTATCTCCCAAAGTATTGGCGGGAAACTGACAAATCCGACACTGTTTGAAAGCCCTGTTCATTGGCTTTCCGAAAAGGCCGGTCTTGGGGCTGCCGGATAAACAGGGAGGATGCCAGGAACCGCGGAGTGAGGACACCCCGAGGATGTCTTGTTCATACGGCCATGCTGTGTGTACGTCAACAAAAGCAAAGGCCGCTATGTGTGTGCTGGACCGAAGCCAGCTAAAAAAAAGCCAAAAAAAGAAGTTGGAAGCGCCATGGCCAATAACTCCAGAAATAATGGGGCTAGAGAGAAATTTCTTGTACCTGCAGTTAGCTGCCATGGTCCTGCATCCGAAAATCTGGTTTTCCCGGCAAGCCATGGCCATCTTCCGCCTTGAAATCAGCAGGGAGCGGGGCTGCTCCGAATGCGCTTCAAACGACTGTCTAATGGCACTTTTGTACACGAAACTGTAACAGAGTGAAAACAAGACTTAGCAACGGCTATATCTCCCAAAGTATTTGCGAGAAACTGACAAATCTGACACGGTTGGAAAGCCCTGTTCATTGGCTTTCCGAAAATGCCGGTCTTGGGGCTGCCGGATAAACAGCGAGGATGCCAGGGACCGCGGAGTGAGGACACCCCGAGGATGTCTAGTTCATACGGCCATGCTGTGTGTACGTCAACAATAGCAAAGGCCGCTATGTGTGTGCTGGACCAAAGCCAGCTAAAAAAAAAGCCGAAAAAAGAAGTTGGAAGCGCCATGGCCAATTACTCCAGAAAAAATTGGGCTAGAGAGAAATTTCTTGTACATACAGTTAGCTGCTATAGACCTGCATCCGAAAATCTGGTTTTCCCAGCCAGCCAGGGCCATCTTCCGCCTTGAAATCAGCAGGGAGCGGGACTGCTCCGAATGCGCTTCAAACGCCTGTCTAATGGCACTTTTGTACACGAAACTGTAACAGAGTGAAAACAAGACTTAGCAACGGCTCTATCTCCCAAAGTATTGGCGGGAAACTGACAAATCTGACACGGTTGGAAAGCCCTGTTCATTGGCTTTCCGAAAATGCCGGTCTTGGGGCTGCCGGATAAACAGGGAGGATGCCAGGGACCGCGGAGTGAGGACACCCCGAGGATGTCTAGTTCATACGGCCATGCTGTGTGTACGTCAACAATAGCAAAGGCCGCTACGTGTGTGCTGGACCGAAGCCAGCTAAAAAAAGCCCAAAAAAGAAGTCGGAAGCGCCATGGTCAATTACTCCAGAAATAATGGGGCTAGAGAGAAATTTCTTGTACCTGCAGTTAGCTGCAATGGTCCTGCATCCGAAAATCTGGTTTTCCCGGCCAGCCATGGCCATCTTCCGCCTTGAAATCAGCAGGGAGCGGGGCTGCTCCGAATGCGCTTCAAACGCCTGTCTAATGGCACTTTTGTACACGAAACTGTGACAGACTGAAAACAAGACTTAGCAACGGCTCTATCTCCCAAAGTATTGGCGGGAAACTGACAAATCTGACACGGTTGGAAAGCCCTGTTCATTGGCTTTTCGAAAATGCCGGTCTTGGGGCTGCCGGATAAACAGCGAGGATGCCAGGGACCGCGGAGTGAGGACACCCCGAGGATGTCTAGTTCATACGGCAATGCTGTGTGTACGTCAACAATAGCAAAGGCCGCTATGTGTGTGCTGGACCGAAGCCAGCTAAAAAAAAAGCCCAAAAAAGAAGTCGGAAGCGCCATGGCCAATTACTCCAGAAAAAATTGGGCTAGAGAGAAATTTCTTGTACCTACAGTTAGCTGCTATAGACCTGCATCCGAAAATATGGTTTTCCCGGCCAGCCAGGGCCATCTTCCGCCTTGAAATCAGCAGGGAGCGGGACTGCTCCGAATGCGCTTCAAACGCCTGTCTAATGGCACTTTTGTAAACGAAACTGTAACAGACTGAAAACAATACTTAGCAAGGCTCTATCTCCCAAAGTATTGGCGGGAAACTGACAAATCTGACACGGTTGGAAAGCCCTGTTCATTGGCTTTCCGAAAATGCCGGTCTTGGGGCTGCCGGATAAACAGGGAGGATGCCAGGGACCGCGGAGTGAGGACACCCCGAGGATGTCTAGTTCATACGGCCATGCTGTGTGTACGTCAACAATAGCAAAGGCCGCTATGTGTGTGCTGGACCGAAGCCAGCTAAAAAAAAAGCCGAAAAAAGAAGTCGGAAGCGCCATGGCCAATTACTTTAGAAATAATGGGGCTAGAGAGAAATTTCTTGTACCTGCAGTTAGCTGCCATGATCCTGCATCCGAAAATCTGGTTTTCCCGGCCAGCCATGGCCATCTTCCGCCTTGAAATCACCAGGGAGCGGGGCTGCTCCGAATGCGCTTCAAACGCTTGTCTAATGGCACTTTTGTACACGAAACTGTAACAGAGTGAAAACAAGACTTAGCAACGGCTCTATCTCCCAAAGTATTGGCGGGAAACTGACAAATCTGACACGGTTGGAAAGCCCTGTTCATTGGCTTTCCGAAAATGCCGGTCTTGGGGCTGCCGGATAAACAGGGAGGATGCCAGGGACCGCGGAGTGAGGACACCCCGAGGATGTCTAGTTCATACGGCCATGCTGTGTGTACGTCAACAATAGCAAAGGCCGCTATGTGTGTGTGCTGGACCGAAGCCAGCTAAAAAAAAAGCCGAAAAAAGAAGTCGGAAGCGCCATGGCCAATTACTTTAGAAATAATGGGGCTAGAGAGAAATTTATTGTACCTGCAGTTAGCTGCCATGATCCTGCATCCGAAAATCTGGTTTTCCCGGCCAGCCATGGCCATCTTCCGCCTTGAAATCACCAGGGAGCGGGGCTGCTCCGAATGCGCTTCAAACGCTTGTCTAATGGCACTTTTGTACACGAAACTGTAACAGAGTGAAAACAAGACTTAGCAACGGCTCTATCTCCCAAAGTATTGGCGGGAAACTGACAAATCTGACACGGTTGGAAAGCCCTGTTCATTGGCTTTCCGAAAATGCCGGTCTTGGGGCTGCCGGATAAACAGGGAGGATGCCAGGGACCGCGGAGTGAGGACACCCCGAGGATGTCTAGTTCATACGGCAATGCTGTATGTACGTCAACAATAGCAAAGGCCGCTACGTGTGTGCTGGACCGAAGCCAGCTAAAAAAAAGCCCACAAAAGAAAAAGGAAGCGCCATGGCCAATTACTCCAGAAATAATGGGGCTAGAGAGAAATTTCTTGTACCTGCAGTTAGCTTCCATGGTCCTGCATCCGAAAATCGGGTTTTCCCGGCCAGCCATGGCCATCTTCCGCCTTGAAATCACCAGGGAGCGGGGCTGCTCCGAATGCGCTTCAAACGCCTGTCTAATGGCACTTTTGTACACGAAACTGTAACAGAGTGAAAACAAGATTTAGCAACGGCTCTATCTCCCAAAGTATTGGCGGGAAACTGACAAATGTGACACGGTTGGAAAGCCCTGTTCATTGGCTTTCCGAAAATGCCGGTCTTGGGGCTGCCGGATAAACAGGGAGGGTGCCAGGGACCGCGGAGTGAGGACACCCCGAGGATGTCTAGTTCATACGGCAATGCTCTGTGTACGTCAACAATAGCAAAGGCCGCTATGTGTGTGCTGGACCAAAGCCAGCTAAAAAAAAAAGCCGAAAAAAGAAGTTGGAAGCGCCATGGCCAATTACTCCAGAAATAATGGGGGTAGAGAGAAAAATCTTGTACCTGCAGTTAGCTTCCATGGTCCTGCATCCGAAAATCTGGTTTTCCCGGCCAGCCATGGCCATCTTCCGCCTTGAAATCAGCAGGGAGCGGGGCTGCTCCGAATGCGCTTCAAACGCCTGTCTAATGGCACTTTTGTACACGAAACTGTAACAGAGTGAAAACAAGACTTAGCAACGGCTCTATCTCCCAAAGTATTGGCGGGAAACTGACAAATCTGACACGGTTGGAAAGCCCTGTTCATTGGCTTTCCGAAAATGCTGGTATTGGGGCTGCCGGATAAACAGGGAGGATGCCAGGGACCGCGGAGTGAGGACACCCCGAGGATGTCTAGTTCATACGGCAATGCTCTGTGCACGTCAACAATAGCAAAGACCGCTATGTGTGTGCTGGACCGAAGCCAGCTAAAAAAAAGCCGAAAAAAGAAGTTGGAAGCGCCATGGCCAATTACTCCAGAAATAATGGGGCTAGAGAGAAATGTTTGTACCTGCAGTTAGCTGCCATGGTCCTGCATCCGAAAATCTGGTTTTCCCGGCCAGCCATGGCCATCTTCCGCCTTGAAATCAGCAGGGAGCGGGGCTGCTCCGAATGCGCTTCAAACGCTTGTCTAATGGCACTTTTGTACACGAAACTGTAACAGAGTGAAAACAAGACTTAGCAACGGCTCTATCTCCCAAAGTATTTGCGGGAAACTGACAAATCTGACACGGTTGGAAAGCCCTGTTCATTGGCTTTCCGAAAATGCCGGTCTTGGGGCTGCCGGATAAACAGGGAGGATGCCAGGGACCGCGGAGTGAGGACACCCCGAGGATGTCTAGTTCATACGGCAATGCTGTGTGTACGTCAACAATAGCAAAGGCCGCTACGTGTGTGCTGGACCGAAGCCAGCTAAAAAAAAAGCCCACAAAAGAAGTCGGAAGCGCCATGGTCAATTACTCCAGAAATAATGGGGCTAGAGAGAAATTTCTTCTACCTGCAGTTAGCTTCCATGGTCCTGCATCCGAAAATCTGGTTTTCCCGGCCAGCCAGGGCCATCTTCCGCCTTGAAATCAGCAGGGAGCGGGACTGCTCCGAATGCGCTTCAAACGCCTGTCTAATGGCACTTTTGTACACGAAACTGTAACAGAGTGAAAACAAGACTTAGCAACGGCTCTATCTCCCAAAGTATTTGCGGGAAACTGACAAATCTGACACGGTTGGAAAGCCCTGTTCATTGGTTTTCCGAAAATGCCGGTCTTGGGGCTGCCGGATAAACAGGGAGGATGCCAGGGACCGCGGAGTGAGGACACCCCGAGGATGTCTAGTTCATACGGCAATGCTGTATGTACGTCAACAATAGCAAAGGCCGCTACGTGTGTGCTGGACCGAAGCCAGCTAAAAAAAAGCCCACAAAAGAAGTCGGAAGCGCCATGGCCAATTACTCCAGAAATAATGGGGCTAGAGAGAAATTTCTTGTACCTGCAGTTAGCTTCCATGGTCCTGCATCCGAAAATCGGGTTTTCCCGGCCAGCCATGGCCATCTTCCGCCTTGAAATCACCAGGGAGCGGGGCTGCTCCGAATGCGCTTCAAACGCCTGTCTAATGGCACTTTTGTACACGAAACTGTAACAGAGTGAAAACAAGATTTAGCAACGGCTCTATCTCCCAAAGTATTGGCGGGAAACTGACAAATGTGACACGGTTGGAAAGCCCTGTTCATTGGCTTTCCGAAAATGCCGGTCTTGGGGCTGCCGGATAAACAGGGAGGGTGCCAGGGACCGCGGAGTGAGCACACCCCGAGGATGTCTAGTTCATACGGCAATGCTCTGTGTACGTCAACAATAGCAAAGGCCGCTATGTGTGTGCTGGACCAAAGCCAGCTAAAAAAAAAAGCCGAAAAAAGAAGTTGGAAGCGCCATGGCCAATTACTCCAGAAATAATGGGGGTAGAGAGAAATTTCTTGTACCTGCAGTTAGCTTCCATGGTCCTGCATCCGAAAATCTGGTTTTCCCGGCCAGCCATGGCCATCTTCCGCCCTGAAATCAGCAGGGAGCGGGGCTGCTCCGAATGCGCTTCAAACGCCTGTCTAATGGCACTTTTGTACACGAAACTGTAACAGAGTGAAAACAAGACTTAGCAACGGCTCTATCTCCCAAAGTATTGGCGGGAAACTGACAAATCTGACACGGTTGGAAAGCCCTGTTCATTGGCTTTCCGAAAATGCTGGTATTGGGGCTGCCGGATAAACAGGGAGGATGCCAGGGACCGCGGAGTGAGGACACCCCGAGGATGTCTAGTTCATACGGCAATGCTCTGTGCACGTCAACAATAGCAAAGACCGCTATGTGTGTGCTGGACCGAAGCCAGCTAAAAAAAAAGCCGAAAAAAGAAGTTGGAAGCGCCATGGCCAATTACTCCAGAAATAATGGGGCTAGAGAGAAATGTTTGTACCTGCAGTTAGCTGCCATGGTCCTGCATCCGAAAATCTGGTTTTCCCGGCCAGCCATGGCCATCTTCCGCCTTGAAATCAGCAGGGAGCGGGGCTGCTCCGAATGCGCTTCAAACGCTTGTCTAATGGCACTTTTGTACACGAAACTGTAACAGAGTGAAAACAAGACTTAGCAACGGCTCTATCTCCCAAAGTATTGGCGGGAAACTGACAAATCTGACACGGTTGGAAAGCCCTGTTCATTGGCTTTCCGAAAATGCCGGTCTTGGGGCTGCCGGATAAACAGGGAGGATGCCAGGGACCGCGGAGTGAGGACACCCCGAGGATGTCTAGTTCATACGGCAATGCTGTGTGTACGTCAACAATAGCAAAGGCCGCTACGTGTGTGCTGGACCGAAGCCAGCTAAAAAAAAAGCCCACAAAAGAAGTCGGAAGCGCCATGGTCAATTACTCCAGAAATAATGGGGCTAGAGAGAAATTTCTTGTACCTGCAGTTAGCTTCCATGGTCCTGCATCCGAAAATCTGGTTTTCCCGGCCAGCCAGGGCCATCTTCCGCCTTGAAATCAGCAGGGAGCGGGACTGCTCCGAATGCGCTTCAAACGCCTGTCTAATGGCACTTTTGTACACGAAACTGTAACAGAGTGAAAACAAGACTTAGCAACGGCTCTATCTCCCAAAGTATTGGCGGGAAACTGACAAATCTGACACGGTTGGAAAGCCCTGTTCATTGGTTTTCCGAAAATGCCGGTCTTGGGGCTGCCGGATAAACAGGGAGGATGCCAGGGACCGCGGAGTGAGGACACCCCGAGGATGTCTAGTTCATACGGCCATGCTGTGTGTACGTCAACAGAAGCAAAGACCGCTATGTGTGTGCTGGACCGAAGCCAGCTAAAAAAAAAGCTGAAAAAAGAAGTCGCAAGCGCCATGGCCAATTACTCCAGAAATAATGGGGCTAGAGAGAAATTTCTTGTACCTGCAGTTAGCTGCCATAGTCCTGCATCCGAAAATCTGGTTTTCCCGGCCAGCCATGGCCATCTTCCGCCTTGAAATCAGCAGGGAGCGGGGCTAGAGAGAAATTTCTTGTACCTGCAGTTAGCTGCCATGGTCCTGCATCCGTAAATCTGGTTTTCCCGGCCAGCCATGACCATCTTCCGCCTTGAAATCACCAGGGAGCGGGGCTGCTCCGAATGCACTTCAAACGCCTGTCTAATGGCACTTTTGTACACGAAACTGTAACAGAGTGAAAACAAGACTTAGCAACGGCTCTATCTCCCAAAGTATTGGCGGGAAACTGACAAATCTGACACGGTTGGAAAGCCCTGTTCATTGGCTTTCCGAAAATGCCGGTCTTGGGGCTGCCGGATAAACAGGAAGGATGCCAGGGACCGCGGAGTGAGGACACCCCGAGGATGTCTAGTTCATACGGCAATGCTGTGTGTATGTCAACAATAGCAAAGGCCGCTACGTGTGTGCTGGACCGAAGCCAGCTAAAAAAAAGCCCACAAAAGAAGTCGGAAGCGCCATGGCCAATTACTCAAGAAATAATGGGGCTAGAGACAAATTTCTTGTACCTGCAGTTAGCTTCCATGGTCCTGCATCCGAAAATCTGGTTTTCCCGGCCAGCCATGGCCATCTTCCGCCTTGAAATCACCAGGGAGCGGGGCTGCTCCGAATGTGCTTCAAACGCCTGTCTAATGGCACTTTTGTACACGAAACTGTAACAGAGTGAAAACAAGACTTAGCAACGGCTCTATCTCCCAAAGTATTGGCGGGAAACTGACAAATCTGACACGGTTGGAAAGCCCTGTTCATTGGCTTTCCGAAAATGCCGGTCTTGGGGCTGCCGGATAAACAGGGAGGATGCCAGGGACCGCGGAGTGAGGACACCCCGAGGATGTCTAGTTCATACGGCAATGCTTTGTGCACGTCAACAATAGCAAAGGCCGCTATGTGTGTGCTGGACCGAAGCCAGCTAAAAAAAAAGCCGAAAAAAGAAGTCAGAAGCGCCATGGCCAATTACTCCAGAAATAATGGGGGTAGAGAGAAATTTTTGTACCTGCAGTTAGCTGCCATGGTCCTGCATCCGAAAATCTAATTTTCCCGGCCAGCCATGGCCATCTTCCGCCTTGAAATCAGCAGGGAGCGGGGCTGCTCCGAATGCGCTTCAAACGCTTGTCTAATGGCACTTTTGTACACGAAACTGTAACAGAGTGAAAACAAGACTTAGCAACGGCTCTATCTCCCAAAGTATTGGCGGGAAACTGACAAATCTGACACGGTTGGAAAGCCCTGTTCATTGGCTTTCCGAAAATGCCGGTCTTGGGGCTGCCGGATAAACAGGGAGGATGCCAGGGACCGCGGAGTGAGGACACCCCGAGGATGTCTAGTTCATACGGCAATGCTGTGTGTACGTCAACAATAGCAAAGGCCGCTACGTGTGTGCTGGACCGAAGCCAGCTAAAAAAAAAAGCCGAAAAAAGAAGTCGGAAGCGCCATGGTCAATTACTCCAGAAATAATGGGGCTAGAGAGAAATTTCTTGTACCTGCAGTTAGCTTCCATGGTCCTGCATCCGAAAATCTGGTTTTCCCGGCCAGCCAGGGCCATCTTCCGCCTTGAAATCAGCAGGGAGCGGGACTGCTCCGAATGCGCTTCAAACGCCTGTCTAATGGCACTTTTGTACACGAAACTGTAACAGAGTGAAAACAAGACTTAGCAACGGCTCTATCTCCCAAAGTATTGGCGGGAAACTGACAAACTGACACTGTTGGAAAGCCCTGTTCATTGGTTTTCCGAAAATGCCGGTCTTGGGGCTGCCGGATAAACAGGGAGGATGCCAGGGACCGCGGAGTGAGGACACCCCGAGGATGTCTAGTTCATACGGCCATGCTGTGTGTACGTCAACAGAAGCAAAGACCGCTATGTGTGTGCTGGACCGAAGCCAGCTAAAAAAAAGCTGAAAAAAGAAGTCGGAAGCGCCATGGCCAATTACTCCAGAAATAATGGGGCTAGAGAGAAATTTCTTGTACCTGCAGTTAGCTGCCATAGTCCTGCATCCGAAAATCTGGTTTTCCCGGCCAGCCATGGCCATCTTCCGCCTTGAAATCAGCAGGGAGCGGGGCTGCTCCGAATGCGCTTCAAACGCCTGTCTAATGGCACTTTTGTACACGAAACTGTAACAGAGTGAAAACAAGACTTAGCAACGGCTCTATCTCCCAAAGTATTGGCGGGAAACTGACAAATCTGACACGGTTGGAAAGCCCTGTTCATTGGCTTTCCGAAAATGCCGGTCTTGGGGCTGCCGGATAAACAGGGAGGATGCCAGGGACCGCGGAGTGAGGACACCCCGAGGATGTCTAGTTCATACGGCAATGCTTTGTGCACGTCAACAATAGCAAAGGCCGCTATGTGTGTGCTGGACCGAAGCCAGCTAAAAAAAAAGCCGAAAAAAGAAGTCAGAAGCGCCATGGCCAATTACTCCAGAAATAATGGGGGTAGAGAGAAATTTTTGTACCTGCAGTTAGCTGCCATGGTCCTGCATCCGAAAATCTAATTTTCCCGGCCAGCCATGGCCATCTTTCGCCTTGAAATCAGCAGGGAGCGGGGCTGCTCCGAATGCGCTTCAAACGCCTGTCTAATGGCACTTTTGTACACGAAACTGTAACAGAGTGAAAACAAGACTTAGCAACGGCTCTATCTCCCAAAGTATTTGCGGGAAACTGACAAATCTGACACGGTTGGAAAGCCCTGTTCATTGGCTTTCCGAAAATGCCGGTCTTGGGGCTGCCGGATAAACAGGGAGGATGCCAGGGACCGCGGAGTGAGGACACCCCAAGGATGTCTAGTTCATACGGCTATGCTCTGTGTACGTCAACAATAGCAAAGGCCGCTATGTGTGTGCTGGACCGAAGCCAGCTAAAAAAAAGCCGAAAAAAGAAGTCGGAAGCGCCATGGCCAATTACTCCAGAAATAATAGGGCTAGAGAGAAATTTCTTGTACCTGCAGTTAGCTGCCATAGTCCTGCATCCGAAAATCTGGTTTTCCCGGCCAGCCATGGCCATCTTCCGCCTTGAAATCAGCAGGGAGCGGGGCTGCTCCGAATGCGCTTCAAACGCCTGTCTAAGGGCACTTTTGTACACGAAACTGTAACAGAGTGAAAACAAGACTTAGCAACGGCTCTATCTCTCAAAGTATTGGCGGGAAACTGACAAATCTGACACGGTTGGAAAGCCCTGTTCATTGGTTTTCCGAAAATGCCGGTCTTGGGGCTGCCGGATAAACAGGGAGGATGCCAGAGACCGCGGAGTGAGGACACCCCGAGGATGTCTAGTTCATACGGCCATGCTGTGTGTACGTCAACAGAAGCAAAGGCCGCTATGTGTGTGCTGGACCGAAGCCAGCTAAAAAAAAGCCGAAAAAAGAAGTTGGAAGCGCCATGACCAATTACTCCAGAAATAATGGGGCTAGAGAGAAATTTCTTGTACCTGCAGTTAGCTGCTATAGTCCTGCATCCGAAAATCTGGTTTTCCCGGCCAGCCATGGCCATCTTCCGCCTTGAAATCAGCAGGGAGCGGGACTGCTCCGAGTGCGCTTCAAACGCTTGTCTAATGGCACTTTTGTACACGAAACTGTAACAGAGTGAAAACAAGACTTAGCAACGGCTCTATCTCCCAAAGTATTCGCGGGAAACTGACAAATCTGACACGGTTGGAAAGCCCTGTTCATTGGCTTTCCGAAAATGCCCGTCTTGGGGCTGCCGGATAAACAGGGAGGATGCCAGGGACTGCGGTGTGAGGACATCCCGAGGATGTCTAGTTCATACGGCCATGCTGTGTGTACGTCAACAATAGCAAAGGCCGCTATGTGTGTGCTGGACCGAAGCCAGCTAAAAAAAAAGCCGAAAAAAGAAGTCGGAAGCGCCATGGCCAATTACTCCAGAAATAATGGGGCTAGAGAGAAATTTCTTGTACCTGCAGTTAGCTGCCATGGTCCTGCATCCGAAAATCTAATTTTCCCGGCCAGCCATGGCCATCTTCAGCCTTGAAATCAGCAGGGAGCGGGGTTGCTCCGAATGCGCTTCAAACGCCTGTCTAATGGCACTTTTGTAAACGAAACTGTAACAGACTGAAAACAAGACTTAGCAACGGCTCTATCTCCCAAAGTATTGGCGGGAAACTGACAAATCTGACACGGTTGGAAAGCCCCGTTCATTGGCTTTCCGAAAATGCCGGTCTTGGGGCTGCCGGATAAACAGGGAGGATGCCAGGGACCGCGGAGTGAGGACACCCCGAGGATGTCTAGTTCATACGGCCATGCTGTGTGTACGTCAACAATAGCAAAGGCCGCTATGTGTGTGCTGGACCGAAGCCAGCTAAAAAAAAGCCGAAAAAAGAAGTCGGAAGCGCCATGGCCAATTACTCCAGAAACAATGGGGCTAAAGAGAAATTTCTTGTACCTGCAGTTAGCTGCTATAGTCCTGCATCCGAAAATCTGGTTTTCCCGGCCAGCCATGGCCATCTTCAGCCTTGAAATCACCAGGGAGCGGGGCTTCTCCGAATGCGCTTCAAACGCCTGTCTAATGGCACTTTTGTACACGAAACTGTAACAGAGTGAAAACAAGACTTAGCAACGGCTCTATCTCCCAAAGTATTGGCGGGAAACTGACAAATCTGACACTGTTTGAAAGCCCTGTTCATTGGCTTTCCGAAAATACTGGTCTTGGGGCTGCCGGATAAACAGGGAGGATGCCAGGGACCGCGGAGTGAGGACACCCCGAGGATGTCTAGTTCATACGGCCATGCTCTGTGTACGTCAACAATAGCAAAGGCCGCTATGTGTGTGCTGGACCGAAGCCAGCTAAAAAAAAAGCCGAAAAAAGAAGTTGGAAGCGCTATGGCCAATTACTCCAGAAATAATGGGGCTAGAGAGAAATTTCTTGTACCTGCAGTTAGCTGCCATGGTCCTGCATCCGAAAATCTGGTTTTCCCGGCCAGCCATGGCCATCTTCCGCCTTGAAATCAGCAGGGAGCGGGGCTGCGCCGAATGCGCTTCAAACGCCTGTCTAATGGCACTTTTGTACACGAAACTGTAACAGACTGAAAACAAGACTTAGCAACGGCTCTATCTCCCAAAGTATTTGCGGGAAACTGACAAATCTGACACGGTTGGAAAGCCATGTTCATTGGCTTTCCGAAAATGCCGGTCTTGGGGCTGCCGGATTAACAGGGAGGATGCCAGGTACCGCGGAGTGAGGACACCCCGAGGATGTCTAGTTCATACGGCTATGCTCTGTGTACGTCAACAATAGTAAAGGCCGCTATGTATGTGCTGGACCGAAGCCAGCTAAAAAAAAAGCCGAAAAAAGAAGTCGGAAGCGCCATGGCCAATTACTCCAGAAATAATGGGGCTAGTGAGAAATGTCTTGTACCTGCAGTTAGCTGCCATGGTCCTGCATCCGAAAATCTGGTTTTCCCGGCCAGCCATGGCCATCTTCCGCCTTGAAATCAGCAGGGAGCTGGGCTGCTCCGAATGCGCTTCAAACGCCTGTCTAATGGCACTTTTGTACACGAAACTGTAACAGACTGAAAACAAGACTTAGCAACGGCTCTATCTCCCAAAGTATTGGCGGGAAACTGACAAATTTGACACGGTTGGAAAGCCCTGTTCATTGGCTTTCCGAAAATGCCGGTCTTGGGGCTGCCGGATAAACAGGGAGGATACCAGGGACCGCGGAGTGAGGACACCCCAAGGATGTCTAGTTCATACGGCTATGCTCTGTGTACGTCAACAATAGCAAAGGCCGCTATGTGTGTGCTGGACCGAAGCCAGCTAAAAAAAAGCCGAAAAAAGAAGTCGGAAGCGCCATGGCCAATTACTCCAGAAATAATGGGGCTAGAGAGAAATTTCTTGTACCTGCAGTTAGCTGCCATAGTCCTGCATCCGAAAATCTGGTTTTCCCGGCCAGCCATGGCCATCTTCCGCCTTGAAATCAGCAGGGAGCGGGGCTGCTCCGAATGCGCTTCAAACGCCTGTCTAATGGCACTTTTGTACACGAAACTGTAACAAAGTGAAAACAAGACTTAGCAACGGCTCTATCTCCCAAAGTATTTGCGGGAAACTGACAAATCTGACACGGTTGGAAAGTCCCGTTCATTGGCTTTCCGAAAATGCTGGTCTTGGGGCTGCTGGATAAACAGGGAGGATGCCAGGGACCGCGGAGTGAGGACACCCCGAGGATGTCTAGTTCATACGGCCATGCTCTGTGTACGTCAACAATAGCAAAGGCCGCTATGTGTGTGCTGGACCGAAGCCAGCTAAAAAAAAAGCCGAAAAAAGAAGTTGGAAGCGCTATGGCCAATTACTCCAGAAATAATGGGGCTAGAGAGAAATTTCTTGTACCTGCAGTTAGCTGCCATGGTCCTGCATCCGAAAATCTGGTTTTCCCGGCCAGCCATGGCCATCTTCCGCCTTGAAATCAGCAGGGAGCGGGGCTGCGCCGAATGCGCTTCAAACGCCTGTCTAATGGCACTTTTGTACACGAAACTGTAACAGACTGAAAACAAGACTTAGCAACGGCTCTATCTCCCAAAGTATTTGCGGGAAACTGACAAATCTGACACGGTTGGAAAGCCATGTTCATTGGCTTTCCGAAAATGCCGGTCTTGGGGCTGCCGGATTAACAGGGAGGATGCCAGGTACCGCGGAGTGAGGACACCCCGAGGATGTCTAGTTCATACGGCTATGCTCTGTGTACGTCAACAATAGTAAAGGCCGCTATGTATGTGCTGGACCGAAGCCAGCTAAAAAAAAAGCCGAAAAAAGAAGTCGGAAGCGCCATGGCCAATTACTCCAGAAATAATGGGGCTAGTGAGAAATTTCTTGTACCTGCAGTTAGCTGCCATGGTCCTGCATCCGAAAATCTGGTTTTCCCGGCCAGCCATGGCCATCTTCCGCCTTGAAATCAGCAGGGAGCTGGGCTGCTCCGAATGCGCTTCAAACGCCTGTCTAATGGCACTTTTGTACACGAAACTGTAACAGACTGAAAACAAGACTTAGCAACGGCTCTATCTCCCAAAGTATTGGCGGGAAACTGACAAATTTGACACGGTTGGAAAGCCCTGTTCATTGGCTTTCCGAAAATGCCGGTCTTGGGGCTGCCGGATAAACAGGGAGGATACCAGGGACCGCGGAGTGAGGACACCCCAAGGATGTCTAGTTCATACGGCTATGCTCTGTGTACGTCAACAATAGCAAAGGCCGCTATGTGTGTGCTGGACCGAAGCCAGCTAAAAAAAAGCCGAAAAAAGAAGTCGGAAGCGCCATGGCCAATTACTCCAGAAATAATGGGGCTAGAGAGAAATTTCTTGTACCTGCAGTTAGCTGCCATAGTCCTGCATCCGAAAATCTGGTTTTCCCGGCCAGCCATGGCCATCTTCCGCCTTGAAATCAGCAGGGAGCGGGGCTGCTCCGAATGCGCTTCAAACGCCTGTCTAATGGCACTTTTGTACACGAAACTGTAACAAAGTGAAAACAAGACTTAGCAACGGCTCTATCTCCCAAAGTATTTGCGGGAAACTGACAAATCTGACACGGTTGGAAAGTCCCGTTCATTGGCTTTCCGAAAATGCTGGTCTTGGGGCTGCTGGATAAACAGGGAGGATGCCAGGGACCGCGGAGTGAGGACACCCCGAGGATGTCTAGTTCATACGGCCATGCTCTGTGTACGTCAACAATAGCAAAGGCCGCTATGTGTGTGCTGGACCGAAGCCAGCTAAAAAAAAAGCCGAAAAAAGAAGTTGGAAGCGCCATGGCCAATTACTCCAGAAATAATGGGGCTAGAGAGAAATTTCTTGTACCTGCAGTTAGCTGCCATGGTCCTGCATCCGAAAATCTAATTTTCCCGGCCAGCCATGGCCATCTTCCGCCTTGAAATCAGCAGGGAGCGGGGCTGCGCCGAATGCGCTTCAAACGCCTGTCTAATGGCACTTTTGTACACGAAACTGTAACAGACTGAAAACAAGACTTAGCAACGGCTCTATCTCCCAAAGTATTTGCGGGAAACTGACAAATCTGACACGGTTGGAAAGCCACGTTCATTGGCTTTCCGAAAATGCCGGTCTTGGGGCTGCCGGATTAACAGGGAGGATGCCAGGGACCGCGGAGTGAGGACACCCCGAGGATGTCTAGTTCATACGGCTATGCTCTGTGTACGTCAACAATAGTAAAGGCCGCTATGTGTGTGCTGGACCGAAGCCAGCTAAAAAAAAAGCCGAAAAAAGAAGTTGGAAGCGCCATGGCCAATTACTCCAGAAATAATGGGGCTAGAGAGAAATTTCTTGTACCTGCAGTTAGCTGCCATGGTCCCGCATCCGAAAATCTAATTTTCCCGGCCAGCCATGGCCATCTTCCGCCTTGAAATCAGCAGGGAGCGGGGCTGCGCCGAATGCGCTTCAAACGCCTGTCTAATGGCACTTTTGTACACGAAACTGTAACAGACTGAAAACAAGACTTAGCAACGGCTCTATCTCCCAAAGTATTTGCGGGAAACTGACAAATCTGACACGGTTGGAAAGCCATGTTCATTGGCTTTCCGAAAATGCCGGTCTTGGGGCTGCCGGATTAACAGGGAGGATGCCAGGGACCGCGGAGTGAGGACACCCCGAGGATGTCTAGTTCATACGGCTATGCTCTGTGTACGTCAACAATAGTAAAGGCCGCTATGTATGTGCTGGACCGAAGCCAGCTAAAAAAAAAGCCGAAAAAAGAAGTCGGAAGCGCCATGGCCAATTACTCCAGAAATAATGGGGCTAGAGAGAAATTTCTTGTACCTGCAGTTAGCTGCCATGGTCCTGCATCCGAAAATCTGGTTTTCCCGGCCAGCCATGGCCATCTTCAGCCTTGAAATCACCAGGGAGCGGGGCTTCTCCGAATGCGCTTCAAACGCCTGTCTAATGGCACTTTTGTACACGAAACTGTAACAGAGTGAAAACAAGACTTAGCAACGGCTCTATCTCCCAAAGTATTGGCGGGAAACTGACAAATCTGACACGGTTGGAAAGCCCTGTTCATTGGCTTTCCGAAAATGCCCGTCTTGGGGCTGCCGGATAAACAGGGAGGATGCCAGGGACCGCGGAGTGAGGACACCCCGAGGATGTCTAGTTCATACGGCCATGCTCTGTGTACGTCAACAATAGCAAAGGCCGCTATGTGTGTGCTGGACCGAAGCCAGCTAAAAAAAAGCTGAAAAAAGAAGTCGGAAGCGCCATGGCCAATTACTCCAGAAATAATGGGGCTAGAGAGAAATTTCTTGTACCTGCAGTTAGCTGCTATAGTCCTGCATCCGAAAATCTGGTTTTCCCGGCCAGCCATGGCCATCTTCCGCCTTGAAATCACCAGGGAGCGGGGCTGTTCCGAGTGCGCTTCAAACGCCTGTCTAATGGCACTTTTGTACACGAAACTGTAACAGAGTGAAAACAAGACTTAGCCACGGCTCTATCTCCCAAAGTATTGGCGGGAAACTGACAAATCTGACACTGTTTGAAAGCCCTGTTCATTGGCTTTCCGAAAATGCCGGTCTTGGGGCTGCCGGATAAACAGGGAGGATGCCAGGGACCGCGGAGTGAGGACATCCCGAGGATGTCTAGTTCATACGGCCATGCTCTGTGTACGTCAACAATAGCAAAGGCCGCTATGTGTGTGCTGGACCGAAGCCAGCTAAAAAAAAAGCCGAAAAAAGAAGTTGGAAGCGCCATGGCCAATTACTCCAGAAATAATGGGGCTAGAGAGAAATTTCTTGTACCTGCAGTTAGCTGCCATGGTCCTGCATCCGAAAATCTAATTTTCCCGGCCAGCCATGGCCATCTTCCGCCTTGAAATCAGCAGGGAGCGGGGCTGCGCCGAATGCGCTTCAAACGCCTGTCTAATGGCACTTTTGTACACGAAACTGTAACAGACTGAAAACAAGACTTAGCAACGGCTCTATCTCCCAAAGTATTTGCGGGAAACTGACAAATCTGACACGGTTGGAAAGCCATGTTCATTGGCTTTCCGAAAATGCCGGTCTTGGGGCTGCCGGATTAACAGGGAGGATGCCAGGGACCGCGGAGTGAGGACACCCCGAGGATGTCTAGTTCATACGGCTATGCTCTGTGTACGTCAACAATAGTAAAGGCCGCTATATATGTGCTGGACCGAAGCCAGCTAAAAAAAAAGCCGAAAAAAGAAGTCGGAAGCGCCATGGCCAATTACTCCAGAAATAATGGGGCTAGTGAGAAATTTCTTGTACCTGCAGTTAGCTACCATGGTCCTGCATCCGAAAATCTGGTTTTCCCGGCCAGCCATGGCCATCTTCCGCCTTGAAATCAGCAGGGAGCGGGGCTGCTCCGAATGCGCTTCAAACGCCTGTCTAATGGCACTTTTGTACACGAAACTGTAACAGACTGAAAACAAGACTTAGCAACGGCTCTATCTCCCAAAGTATTGGCGGGAAACTGACAAATTTGACACGGTTGGAAAGCCCTGTTCATTGGCTTTCCGAAAATGCCGGTCTTGGGGCTGCCGGATAAACAGGGAGGATACCAGCGACCGCGGAGTGAGGACACCCCAAGGATGTCTAGTTCATACGGCTATGCTCTGTGTACGTCAACAATAGCAAAGGCCGCTATGTGTGTGCTGGACCGAAGCCAGCTAAAAAAAAGCCGAAAAAAGAAGTCGGAAGCGCCATGGTCAATTACTCCAGAAATAATGGGGCTAGAGAGAAATTTCTTGTACCTGCAGTTAGCTGCCATGGTCCTGCATCCGAAAATCTGGTTTTCCCGGCCAGCCATGGCCATCTTCCGCCTTGAAATCAGCAGGGAGCGGGGCTGCTCCGAATGCGCTTCAAACGCCTGTCTAATGGCACTTTTGTACACGAAACTGTAACAAAGTGAAAACAAGACTTAGCAACGGCTCTATCTCCCAAAGTATTGGCGGGAAACTGACAAATCTGACACGGTTGGAAAGTCCTGTTCATTGGCTTTCCGAAAATGCTGGTCTTGGGGCTGCTGGATAAACAGGGAGGATGCCAGGGACCGCGGAGTGAGGACACCCCGAGGATGTCTAGTTCATACGGCCATGCTCTGTGTACGTCAACAATAGCAAAGGCCGCTATGTGTGTGCTGGACCGAAGCCAGCTAAAAAAAAAGCCGAAAAAAGAAGTTGGAAGCGCCATGGCCAATTACTCCAGAAATAATGGGGCTAGAGAGAAATTTCTTGTACCTGCAGTTAGCTGCCATGGTCCTGCATCCGAAAATCTTATTTTCCCGGCCAGCCATGGCCATCTTCCGCCTTGAAATCAGCAGGGAGCGGGGCTGCGCCGAATGCGCTTCAAACGCCTGTCTAATGGCACTTTTGTACACGAAACTGTAACAGACTGAAAACAAGACTTAGCAACGGCTCTATCTCCCAAAGTATTGGCGGGAAACTGACAAATTTGACACGGTTGGAAAGCCCTGTTCATTGGCTTTCCGAAAATGCCGGTCTTGGGGCTGCCGGATAAACAGGGAGGATACCAGCGACCGCGGAGTGAGGACACCCCAAGGATGTCTAGTTCATACGGCTATGCTCTGTGTACGTCAACAATAGCAAAGGCCGCTATGTGTGTGCTGGACCGAAGCCAGCTAAAAAAAAGCCGAAAAAAGAAGTCGGAAGCGCCATGGTCAATTACTCCAGAAATAATGGGGCTAGAGAGAAATTTCTTGTACCTGCAGTTAGCTGCCATGGTCCTGCATCCGAAAATCTGGTTTTCCCGGCCAGCCATGGCCATCTTCCGCCTTGAAATCAGCAGGGAGCGGGGCTGCTCCGAATGCGCTTCAAACGCCTGTCTAATGGCACTTTTGTACACGAAACTGTAACAAAGTGAAAACAAGACTTAGCAACGGCTCTATCTCCCAAAGTATTGGCGGGAAACTGACAAATCTGACACGGTTGGAAAGTCCTGTTCATTGGCTTTCCGAAAATGCTGGTCTTGGGGCTGCTGGATAAACAGGGAGGATGCCAGGGACCGCGGAGTGAGGACACCCCGAGGATGTCTAGTTCATACGGCCATGCTCTGTGTACGTCAACAATAGCAAAGGCCGCTATGTGTGTGCTGGACCGAAGCCAGCTAAAAAAAAAGCCGAAAAAAGAAGTTGGAAGCGCCATGGCCAATTACTCCAGAAATAATGGGGCTAGAGAGAAATTTCTTGTACCTGCAGTTAGCTGCCATGGTCCTGCATCCGAAAATCTTATTTTCCCGGCCAGCCATGGCCATCTTCCGCCTTGAAATCAGCAGGGAGCGGGGCTGCGCCGAATGCGCTTCAAACGCCTGTCTAATGGCACTTTTGTACACGAAACTGTAACAGACTGAAAACAAGACTTAGCAACGGCTCTATCTCCCAAAGTATTTGCGGGAAACTGACAAATCTGACACGGTTGGAAAGCCATGTTCATTGGCTTTCCGAAAATGCCGGTCTTGGGGCTGCCGGATTAACAGGGAGGATGCCAGGGACCGCGGAGTGAGGACACCCCGAGGATGTCTAGTTCATACGGCTATGCTCTGTGTACGTCAACAATAGTAAAGGCCGCTATGTATGTGCTGGACCGAAGCCAGCTAAAAAAAAAGCCGAAAAAAGAAGTCGGAAGCGCCATGGCCAATCACTCCAGAAATAATGGGGCTAGAGAGAAATTTCTTGTACCTGCAGTTAGCTGCCATGGTCCTGCATCCGAAAATCTAATTTTCCCGGCCAGCCATGGCCATTTCCGCCTTGAAATCAGCAGGGAGCGGGGTTGCTCCGAATGCGCTTCAAACGCCTGTCTAATGGCACTTTTGTACACGAAACTGTAACAGAGTGAAAACAAGACTTAGCAACGGCTCTATCTCCCAAAGTATTGGCGGGAAACTGACAAATTTGACACGGTTGGAAAGCCCCGTTCATTGGCTTTCCGAAAATGCCGGTCTTGGGGCTGCCGGATAAACAGGGAGGATGCCAGGGACCGCGGAGTGAGGACACCCCGAGGATGTCTAGTTCATACGGCCATGCTCTGTGTACGTCAACAATAGCAAAGGCCGCTATGTGTGTGCTGGACCGAAGCCAGCTAAAAAAAAGCCGAAAAAAGAAGTCGGAAGCGCCATGGCCAATTACTCCAGAAACAATGGGGCTAAAGAGAAATTTCTTGTACCTGCAGTTAGCTGCTATAGTCCTGCATCCGAAAATCTGGTTTTCCCGGCCAGCCATGGCCATCTTCAGCCTTGAAATCACCAGGGAGCGGGGCTGCTCCGAGTGCGCTTCAAACGCCTGTCTAATGGCACTTTTGTACACGAAACTGTAACAGAGTGAAAACAAGACTTAGCAACGGCTCTATCTCCCAAAGTATTGGCGGGAAACTGACAAATCTGACACTGTTTGAAAGCCCTGTTCATTGGCTTTCCGAAAATGCCGGTCTTGGGGCTGCCGGATAAACAGGGAGGATGCCAGGGACCGCGGAGTGAGGACATCCCGAGGATGTCTAGTTCATACGGCCATGCTCTGTGTACGTCAACAATAGCAAAGGCCGCTATGTGTGTGCTGGACCGAAGCCAGCTAAAAAAAAAGCCGAAAAAAGAAGTTGGAAGCGCCATGGCCAATTACTCCAGAAATAATGGGGCTAGAGAGAAATTTCTTGTACCTGCAGTTAGCTGCCATGGTCCTGCATCCGAAAATCTAATTTTCCCGGCCAGCCATGGCCATCTTCCGCCTTGAAATCAGCAGGGAGCGGGGCTGCGCCGAATGCGCTTCAAACGCCTGTCTAATGGCACTTTTGTACACGAAACTGTAACAGACTGAAAACAAGACTTAGCAACGGCTCTATCTCCCAAAGTATTTGCGGGAAACTGACAAATCTGACACGGTTGGAAAGCCATGTTCATTGGCTTTCCGAAAATGCCGGTCTTGGGGCTGCCGGATAAACAGGGAGGATGCCAGGGACCGCGGAGTGAGGACACCCCGAGGATGTCTAGTTCATACGGCTATGCTCTGTGTACGTCAACAATAGTAAAGGCCGCTATGTATGTGCTGGACCGAAGCCAGCTAAAAAAAAAGCCGAAAAAAGAAGTCGGAAGCGCCATGGCCAATTACTCCAGAAATAATGGGGCTAGAGAGAAATTTCTTGTACCTGCAGTTAGCTGCCATGGTCCTGCATCCGAAAATCTGGTTTTCCCGGCCAGCCATGGCCATCTTCCGCCTTGAAATCAGCAGGGAGCTGGGCTGCTCCGAATGCGCTTCAAACGCCTGTCTAATGGCACTTTTGTACACGAAACTGTAACAGAGTGAAAACAAGACTTAGCAACGGCTCTATCTCCCAAAGTATTGGCGGGAAACTGACAAATTTGACACGGTTGGAAAGCCCTGTTCATTGGCTTTCCGAAAATGCCGGTCTTGGGGCTGCCGGATAAACAGGGAGGATACCAGGGACCGCGGAGTGAGGACACCCCAAGGATGTCTAGTTCATACGGCTATGCTCTGTGTACGTCAACAATAGCAAAGGCCGCTATGTGTGTGCTGGACCGAAGGCAGCTAAAAAAAAGCCGAAAAAAGAAGTCGGAAGCGCCATGGCCAATTACTCCAGAAATAATGGGGCTAGAGAGAAATTTCTTGTACCTGCAGTTAGCTGCCATAGTCCTGCATCCGAAAATCTGGTTTTCCCGGCCAGCCATGGCCATCTTCCGCCTTGAAATCACCAGGGAGCGGGGCTGCTCCGAATGCGCTTCAAACGCCTGTCTAATGGCACTTTTGTACACGAAACTGTAACAAAGTGAAAACAAGACTTAGCAACGGCTCTATCTCCCAAAGTATTGGCGGGAAACTGACAAATCTGACACGGTTGGAAAGTCCTGTTCATTGGCTTTCCGAAAATGCCGGTCTTGGGGCTGCCGGATAAACAGGGAGGATGCCAGGGACCACGGAGTGAGGACACCCCGAGGATGTCTAGTTCATACGGCCATGCTCTGTGTACGTCAACAATAGCAAAGGCCGCTATGTGTGTGCTGGACCGAAGCCAGCTAAAAAAAAAGCCGAAAAAAGAAGTCGGAAGCGCCATTGCCAATTACTCCAGAAATAATGGGGCTAGAGAGAAATTTCTTGTACCTGCAGTTAGCTGCTATAGTCCTGCATCCGAAAATATGGTTTTCCCGGCCAGCCATGGCCATCTTCCGCCTTGAAATCACCAGGGAGCGGGGCTGCTCCGAATGCGCTTCAAACGCCTGTCTAATGGCACTTTTGTACACGAAACTGTAACAGAGTGAAAACAAGACTTAGCAACGGCTCTATCTCCCACAGTATTGGCGGGAAACTGACAAATCTGACACGGTTGGAAAGCCCTGTTCATTGGCTTTCCGAAAATGCTGGTCTTGGGGCTGCCGCATTAACAGGGAGGATGCCAGGGACCGCGGAGTGAGGACACCCCAAGAATGTCTAGTTCATACGGCCATGCTCTGTGTACGTCAACAATAGCAAAGGCCGCTATGTGTGTGCTGGACCGAAGCCAGCTAAAAAAAAGCTGAAAAAAAAGTCGGAAGCGCCATGGCCAATTACTCCAGAAATAATGGGGCTAGAGAGAAATTTCTTGTACCTGCAGTTAGCTGCCATAGTCCTGCATCCGAAAATCTGGTTTTCCCGGCCAGCCATGGTCATCTTCCGCCTTGAAATCAGCAGGGAGCGGGGCTGCTCCGAATGCGCTTCAAACGCCTGTCTAATGGCACTTTTGTACACGAAACTGTAACAGAGTGAAAACAAGACTTAGCAACGGCTCTATCTCCCAAAGTATTGGCGGGAAACTGACAAATCTGACACGGTTGGAAAGCCCTGTTCATTGGCTTTCCGAAAATGCCCGTCTTGGGGCTGCCGGATAAACAGGGAGGATGCCAGGGACCGCGGAGTGAGGACACCCCGAGGATGTCTAGTTCATACGGCCATGCTCTGTGTACGTCAACAATAGCAAAGGCCGCTATGTGTGTGCTGGACCGAAGCCAGCTAAAAAAAAGCCGAAAAAAGAAGTCAGAAGCGCCATGGCCAATTACTCCAGAAATAATGGGGCTAGAGAGAAATTTCTTGTACCTGCAGTTAGCTGCCATAGTCCTGCATCCGAAAATCTGGTTTTCCCGGCCAGCCATGGCCATCTTCCGCCTTGAAATCAGCAGGGAGCGGGGCTGCTCCGAATGCGCTTCAAACGCCTGTCTAATGGCACTTTTGTACACGAAACTGTAACAAAGTGAAAACAAGACTTAGCAACGGCTCTATCTCCCAAAGTATTGGCGGGAAACTGACAAATCTGACACGGTTGGAAAGCCCTGTTCATTGGCTTTCCGAAAATGCCGGTCTTGGGGCTGCCGGATAAACAGGGAGGATGCCAGGGACCACGGAGTGAGGACACCCCGAGGATGTCTAGTTCATACGGCCATGCTCTGTGTACGTCAACAATAGCAAAGGCCGCTATGTGTGTGCTGGACCGAAGCCAGCTAAAAAAAAAAGCCGAAAAAAGAAGTCGGAAGCGCCATTGCCAATTACTCCAGAAATAATGGGGCTAGAGAGAAATTTCTTGTACCTGCAGTTAGCTGCCATAGTCCTGCATCCGAAAATCTGGTTTTCCCGGCCAGCCATGGCCATCTTCCGCCTTGAAATCAGCAGGGAGCGGGGCTGCTCCGAATGCGCTTCAAACGCCTGTCTAATGGCACTTTTGTACACGAAACTGTAACAGAGTGAAAACAAGACTTAGCAACGGCTCTATCTCCCAAAGTATTGGCGGGAAACTGACAAATCTGACACGGTTGGAAAGCCCTGTTCATTGGCTTTCCGAAAATGCCCGTCTTGGGGCTGCCGGATAAACAGGGAGGATGCCAGGGACCGCGGAGTGAGGACACCCCGAGGATGTCTAGTTCATACGGCCATGCTCTGTGTACGTCAACAATAGCAAAGGCCGCTATGTGTGTGCTGGACCGAAGCCAGCTAAAAAAAAGCCGAAAAAAGAAGTCAGAAGCGCCATGGCCAATTACTCCAGAAATAATGGGGCTAGAGAGAAATTTCTTGTACCTGCAGTTAGCTGCCATAGTCCTGCATCCGAAAATCTGGTTTTCCCGGCCAGCCATGGCCATCTTCCGCCTTGAAATCACCAGGGAGCGGGGCTGCTCCGAATGCGCTTCAAACGCCTGTCTAATGGCACTTTTGTACACGAAACTGTAACAAAGTGAAAACAAGACTTAGCAACGGCTCTATCTCCCAAAGTATTGGCGGGAAACTGACAAATCTGACACGGTTGGAAAGCCCTGTTCATTGGCTTTCCGAAAATGCCGGTCTTGGGGCTGCCGGATAAACAGGGAGGATGCCAGGGACCACGGAGTGAGGACACCCCGAGGATGTCTAGTTCATACGGCCATGCTCTGTGTACGTCAACAATAGCAAAGGCCGCTATGTGTGTGCTGGACCGAAGCCAGCTAAAAAAAAAAGCCGAAAAAGGAAGTCGGAAGCGCCATTGCCAATTACTCCAGAAATAATGGGGCTAGAGAGAAATTTCTTGTACCTGCAGTTAGCTGCTATAGTCCTGCATCCGAAAATATGGTTTTCCCGGCCAGCCAGGGCCATCTTCCGCCTTGAAATCAGCAGGGAGCGGGGCTGCTCCGAATGCGCTTCAAACGCCTGTCTAATGGCACTTTTGTACACGAAACTGTAACAGAGTGAAAACAAGACTTAGCAACGGCTCTATCTCCCACAGTATTGGCGGGAAACTGACAAATCTGACACGGTTGGAAAGCCCTGTTCATTGGCTTTCCGAAAATGCTGGTCTTGGGGCTGCCGCATTAACAGGGAGGATGCCAGGGACCGCGGAGTGAGGACACCCCAAGAATGTCTAGTTCATACGGCCATGCTCTGTGTACGTCAACAATAGCAAAGGCCGCTATGTGTGTGCTGGACCGAAGCCAGCTAAAAAAAAGCTGAAAAAAAAAGTCGGAAGCGCCATGGCCAATTACTCCAGAAATAATGGGGCTAGAGAGAAATTTCTTGTACCTGCAGTTAGCTGCCATGGTCCTGCATCCGAAAATCTGGTTTTCCCGGCCAGCCATGGCCATCTTCCGCCTTGAAATCACCAGGGAGCGGGGCTGCTCCGAGTGCGCTTCAAACGCCTGTCTAATGGCACTTTTGTACACGAAACTGTAACAGAGTGAAAACAAGACTTAGCAACGGCTCTATCTCCCAAAGTATTGGCGGGAAACTTACAAATCTGACACTGATTGAAAGCCCTGTTCATTGGCTTTCCAAAAATGCTGGTCTTGGGGCTGCCGGATAAACAGGGAGGATGCCAGGGACCGCGGAGTGAGGACATCCCGAGGATGTCTAGTTCATACGGCTATGCTCTGTGTACGTCAACAATAGCAAAGGCCGCTATGTGTGTGCTGGACCGAAGCCAGCTAAAAAAAAAGCCGAAAAAAGAAGTTGGAAGCGCCATGGCCAATTACTCCAGAAATAATGGGGCTAGAGAGAAATTTCTTGTACCTGCAGTTAGCTGCCATGGTCCTGCATCCGAAAATCTAATTTTCCCGGCCAGCCATGGCCATCTTCCGCCTTGAAATCAGCAGGGAGCGGGGCTGCTCCGAATGCGCTTCAAACGCCTGTCTAATGGCACTTTTGTACACGAAACTGTAACAGAGTGAAAACAAGACTTAGCAACGGCTCTATCTCCCAAAGTATTGGCGGGAAACTGACAAATCTGACACGGTTGGAAAGCCCTGTTCATTGGCTTTCCGAAAATGCCCGTCTTGGGGCTGCCGGATAAACAGGGAGGATGCCAGGGACCGCGGAGTGAGGACACCCCGAGGATGTCTAGTTCATACGGCCATGCTCTGTGTACGTCAACAATAGCAAAGGCCGCTATGTGTGTGCTGGACCGAAGCCAGCTAAAAAAAAGCCGAAAAAAGAAGTCAGAAGCGCCATGGCCAATTACTCCAGAAATAATGGGGCTAGAGAGAAATTTCTTGTACCTGCAGTTAGCTGCCATAGTCCTGCATCCGAAAATCTGGTTTTCCCGGCCAGCCATGGCCATCTTCCGCCTTGAAATCAGCAGGGAGCGGGGCTGCTCCGAATGCGCTTCAAACGCCTGTCTAATGGCACTTTTGTACACGAAACTGTAACAAAGTGAAAACAAGACTTAGCAACGGCTCTATCTCCCAAAGTATTGGCGGGAAACTGACAAATCTGACACGGTTGGAAAGCCCTGTTCATTGGCTTTCCGAAAATGCCGGTCTTGGGGCTGCCGGATAAACAGGGAGGATGCCAGGGACCACGGAGTGAGGACACCCCGAGGATGTCTAGTTCATACGGCCATGCTCTGTGTACGTCAACAATAGCAAAGGCCGCTATGTGTGTGCTGGACCGAAGCCAGCTAAAAAAAAAACCGAAAAAAGAAGTCGGAAGCGCCATTGCCAATTACTCCAGAAATAATGGGGCTAGAGAGAAATTTCTTGTACCTGCAGTTAGCTGCCATAGTCCTGCATCCGAAAATCTGGTTTTCCCGGCCAGCCATGGCCATCTTCCGCCTTGAAATCAGCAGGGAGCGGGGCTGCTCCGAATGCGCTTCAAACGCCTGTCTAATGGCACTTTTGTACACGAAACTGTAACAGAGTGAAAACAAGACTTAGCAACGGCTCTATCTCCCAAAGTATTGGCGGGAAACTGACAAATCTGACACGGTTGGAAAGCCCTGTTCATTGGCTTTCCGAAAATGCTGGTCTTGGGGCTGCCGGATAAACAGGGAGGATGCCAGGGACCGCGGAGTGAGGACACCCCGAGGATGTCTAGTTCATACGGCCATGCTCTGTGTACGTCAACAATAGCAAAGGCCGCTATGTGTGTGCTGGACCGAAGCCAGCTAAAAAAAAGCCGAAAAAAGAAGTTGGAAGCGCCATGGCCAATTACTCCAGAAATAATGGGGCTAGAGAGAAATTTCTTGTACCTGCAGTTAGCTGCCATAGTCCTGCATCCGAAAATCTGGTTTTCCCGGCCAGCCATGGCCATCTTCCGCCTTGAAATCACCAGGGAGCGGGGCTGCTCCGAATGCGCTTCAAACGCCTGTCTAATGGCACTTTTGTACACGAAACTGTAACAAAGTGAAAACAAGACTTAGCAACGGCTCTATCTCCCAAAGTATTGGCGGGAAACTGACAAATCCGACACGGTTGGAAAGCCCTGTTCATTGGCTTTCCGAAAATGCCGGTCTTGGGGCTGCCGGATAAACAGGGAGGATGCCAGGGACCACGGAGTGAGGACACCCCGAGGATGTCTAGTTCATACGGCTATGCTCTGTGTACGTCAACAATAGCAAAGGCCGCTATGTGTGTGCTGGACCGAAGCCAGCTAAAAAAAAAAGCCGAAAAAGGAAGTCGGAAGCGCCATTGCCAATTACTCCAGAAATAATGGGGCTAGAGAGAAATTTCTTGTACCTGCAGTTAGCTGCTATAGTCCTGCATCCGAAAATATGGTTTTCCCGGCCAGCCAGGGCCATCTTCCGCCTTGAAATCAGCAGGGAGCGGGGCTGCTCCGAATGCGCTTCAAACGCCTGTCTAATGGCACTTTTGTACACGAAACTGTAACAGAGTGAAAACAAGACTTAGCAACGGCTCTATCTCCCACAGTATTGGCGGGAAACTGACAAATCTGACACGGTTGGAAAGCCCTGTTCATTGGCTTTCCGAAAATGCTGGTCTTGGGGCTGCCGCATTAACAGGGAGGATGCCAGGGACCGCGGAGTGAGGACACCCCAAGGATGTCTAGTTCATACGGCCATGCTCTGTGTACGTCAACAATAGCAAAGGCCGCTATGTGTGTGCTGGACCGAAGCCAGCTAAAAAAAAGCTGAAAAAAAAAGTCGGAAGCGCCATGGCCAATTACTCCAGAAATAATGGGGCTAGAGAGAAATTTCTTGTACCTGCAGTTAGCTGCCATTGTCCTGCATCCGAAAATCTGGTTTTCCCGGCCAGCCATGGCCATCTTCCGCCTTGAAATCACCAGGGAGCGGGGCTGCTCCGAGTGCGCTTCAAACGCCTGTCTAATGGCACTTTTGTACACGAAACTGTAACAGAGTGAAAACAAGACTTAGCAACGGCTCTATCTCCCAAAGTATTGGCGGGAAACTTACAAATCTGACACTGATTGAAAGCCCTGTTCATTGGCTTTCCAAAAATGCTGGTCTTGGGGCTGCCGGATAAACAGGGAGGATGCCACGGACCGCGGAGTGAGGACATCCCGAGGATGTCTAGTTCATACGGCTATGCTCTGTGTACGTCAACAATAGCAAAGGCCGCTGTGTGTGCTGGACCGAAGCCAGCTAAAAAAAAAGCCGAAAAAAGAAGTTGGAAGCGCCATGGCCAATTACTCCAGAAATAATGGGGCTAGAGAGAAATTTCTTGTACCTGCAGTTAGCTGCCATGGTCCTGCATCCGAAAATCTAATTTTCCCGGCCAGCCATGGCCATCTTCCGCCTTGAAATCAGCAGGGAGCGGGGCTGCGCCGAATGCGCTTCAAACGCCTGTCTAATGGCACTTTTGTACACGAAACTGTAACAGAGTGAAAACAAGACTTAGCAACGGCTCTATCTCCCAAAGTATTGGCGGGAAACTTACAAATCTGACACTGATTGAAAGCCCTGTTCATTGGCTTTCCAAAAATGCTGGTCTTGGGGCTGCCGGATAAACAGGGAGGATGCCAGGGACCGCGGAGTGAGGACATCCCGAGGATGTCTAGTTCATACGGCTATGCTCTGTGTACGTCAACAATAGCAAAGGCCGCTATGTGTGTGTTGGACCGAAGCCAGCTAAAAAAAAAGCCGAAAAAAGAAGTTGGAAGCGCCATGGCCAATTCCTCCAGAAATAATGGGGCTAGAGAGAAATTTCTTGTACCTGCAGTTAGCTGCCATAGTCCTGCATCCGAAAATCTAATTTTCCCGGCCAGCCATGGCCATCTTCCGCCTTGAAATCAGCAGGGAGCGGGGCTGCGCCGAATGCGCTTCAAACGCCTGTCTAATGGCACTTTTGTACACGAAACTGTAACAGACTGAAAACAAGACTTAGCAACGGCTCTATCTCCCAAAGTATTTGCGGGAAACTGACAAATCTGACACGGTTGGAAAGCCATGTTCATTGGCTTTCCGAAAATGCCGGTCTTGGGGCTGCCGGATAAACAGGGAGTATGCCAGGGACCGCGGAGTGAGGACACCCCGAGGATGTCTAGTTCATACGGCCATGCTCTGTGTACGTCAACAATAGAAAAGGCCGCTATGTGTGTGCTGGACCGAAGCCAGCTAAAAAAAAGCTGAAAAAAGAAGTCAGAAGCGCCATGGCCAATTACTCCAGAAATAATGGGGCTAGAGAGAAATTTCTTGTACCTGCAGTTAGCTGCCATAGTCCTGCATCCGAAAATCTGGTTTTCCCGGCCAGCCATGGCCATCTTCCGCCTTGAAATCAGCAGGGAGCGGGGCTGCTCCGAATGCGCTTCAAACGCCTGTCTAATGGCACTTTTGTACACGAAACTGTAACAAAGTGAAAACAAGACTTAGCAACGGCTCTATCTCCCAAAGTATTGGCGGGAAACTGACAAATCTGACACGGTTGGAAAGCCCTGTTCATTGGTTCTCCGAAAATGCCGGTCTTGGGGCTGCCGGATAAACAGGGAGGATGCCAGGGACCACGGAGTGAGGACACCCCGAGGATGTCTAGTTCATACGGCCATGCTCTGTGTACGTCAACAATAGCAAAGGCCGCTATGTGTGTGCTGGACCGAAGCCAGCTAAAAAAAAAGCCGAAAAAAGAAGTCGGAAGCGCCATTGCCAATTACTCCAGAAATAATGGGGCTAGAGAGAAATTTCTTGTACCTGCAGTTAGCTGCTATAGTCCTGCATCCGAAAATATGGTTTTCCCGGCCAGCCAGGGCCATCTTCCGCCTTGAAATCAGCAGGGAGCGGGGCTGCTCCGAATGCGCTTCAAACGCCTGTCTAATGGCACTTTTGTACACGAAACTGTAACAGAGTGAAAACAAGACTTAGCAACGACTCTATCTCCCACAGTATTGGCGGGAAACTGACAAATCTGACACGGTTGGAAAGCCCTGTTCATTGGCTTTCCGAAAATGCTGGTCTTGGGGCTGCCGCATTAACAGGGAGGATGCCAGGGACCGCGGAGTGAGGACACCCCAAGAATGTCTAGTTCATACGGCCATGCTCTGTGTACGTCAACAATAGCAAAGGCCGCTATGTGTGTGCTGGACCGAAGCCAGCTAAAAAAAAGCCCACAAAAAAAGTCGGAAGCGCCATGGCCAATTACTCCAGAAATAATGGGGCTAGAGAGAAATTTCTTGTACCTGCAGTTAGCTGCCATAGTCCTGCATCCGAAAATCTGGTTTTCCCGGCCAGCCATGGCCATCTTCCGCCTTGAAATCAGCAGGGAGCGGGGCTGCTCCGAGTGCGCTTCAAACGCCTGTCTAATGGCACTTTTGTACACGAAACTGTAACAGAGTGAAAACAAGACTTAGCAACGGCTCTATCTCCCAAAGTATTGGCGGGAAACTTACAAATCTGAAACTGATTGAAAGCCCTGTTCATTGGCTTTCCAAAAATGCTGGTCTTGGGGCTGCCGGATAAACAGGGAGGATGCAAGGGACCGCGGAGTGAGGACATCCCGAGGATGTCTAGTTCATACGGCTATGCTCTGTGTACGTCAACAATAGCAAAGGCCGCTATGTGTGTGCTGGACCGAAGCCAGCTAAAAAAAAGCCGAAAAAAGAAGTTGGAAGCGCCATGGCCAATTACTCCAGAAATAATGGGGCTAGAGAGAAATTTCTTGTACCTGCAGTTAGCTGCCATGGTCCTGCATCCGAAAATCTTATTTTCCCGGCCAGCCATGGCCATCTTCCGCCTTGAAATCAGCAGGGAGCGGGGCTGCGCCGAATGCGCTTCAAACGCCTGTCTAATGGCACTTTTGTACACGAAACTGTAACAGACTAAAAACAAGACTTAGCAACGGCTCTATCTCCCAAAGTATTTGCGGGAAACTGACAAATCTGACACGGTTGGAAAGCCCTGTTCATTGGCTTTCCGAAAATGCCGGTCTTGGGGCTGCCGGATAAACAGGGAGGATGCCAGGGACCTCGGAGTGAGGACACCCCAAGGATGTCTAGTTCATACGGCTATGCTCTGTGTACGTCAACAATAGCAAAGGCCGCTATGTGTGTGCTGGACCGAAGCCAGCTAAAAAAAAGCCGAAAAAAGAAGTCGGAAGCGCCATGGCCAATTACTCCAGAAATAATGGGGCTAGAGAGAAATTTCTTGTACCTGCAGTTAGCTGCCATAGTCCTGCATCCGAAAATCTGGTTTTCCCGGCCAGCCATGGCCATCTTCCGCCTTGAAATCAGCAGGGAGCGGGGCTGCTCCGAATGCGCTTCAAACGCCTGTCTAATGGCACTTTTGTACACGAAACTGTAACAGACTGAAAACAAGACTTAGCAACGGCTCTATCTCCCAAAGTATTGGCGGGAAACTGACAAATCTGACACGGTTGGAAAGCCCTGTTCATGGGCTTTCCGAAAATGCCGGTCTTGGGGCTGCCGGATAAACAGGGAGGATGCCAGGGACCGCGGAGTGAGGACACCCCAAGAATGTCTAGTTCATACGGCCATGCTCTGTGTACGTCAACAATAGCAAAGGCCGCTATGTGTGTGCTGGACCGAAGCCAGCTAAAAAAAAGCCCACATAAAAAGTCGGAAGCGCCATGGCCAATTACTCCAGAAATAATGGGGCTAGAGAGAAATTTCTTGTACCTGCAGTTAGCTGCCATAGTCCTGCATCCGAAAATCTGGTTTTCCCGGCCAGCCATGGCCATCTTCCGCCTTGAAATCAGCAGGGAGCGGGGCTGCTCCGAGTGCGCTTCAAACGCCTGTCTAATGGCACTTTTGTACACGAAACTGTAACAGAGTGAAAACAAGACTTAGCAACGGCTCTATCTCCCAAAGTATTGGCGGGAAACTTACAAATCTGAAACTGATTGAAAGCCCTGTTCATTGGCTTTCCAAAAATGCTGGTCTTGGGGCTGCCGGATAAACAGGGAGGATGCCAGGGACCGCGGAGTGAGGACATCCCGAGGATGTCTAGTTGATACGGCTATGCTCTGTGTACGTCAACAATAGCAAAGGCCGCTATGTGTGTGCTGGACCGAAGCCAGCTAAAAAAAAGCCGAAAAAAGAAGTTGGAAGCGCCATGGCCAATTACTCCAGAAATAATGGGGCTAGAGAGAAATTTCTTGTACCTGCAGTTAGCTGCCATGGTCCTGCATCCGAAAATCTTATTTTCCCGGCCAGCCATGGCCATCTTCCGCCTTGAAATCAGCAGGGAGCGGGGCTGCGCCGAATGCGCTTCAAACGCCTGTCTAATGGCACTTTTGTACACGAAACTGTAACAGACTAAAAACAAGACTTAGCAACGGCTCTATCTCCCAAAGTATTTGCGGGAAACTGACAAATCTGACTCGGTTGGAAAGCCATGTTCATTGGCTTTCCGAAAATGCCGGTCTTGGGGCTGCCGGATAAACAGGGAGGATGCCAGGGACCTCGGAGTGAGGACACCCCAAGGATGTCTAGTTCATACGGCTATGCTCTGTGTACGTCAACAATAGCAAAGGCCGCTATGTGTGTGCTGGACCGAAGCCAGCTAAAAAAAAGCCGAAAAAAGAAGTCGGAAGCGCCATGGCCAATTACTCCAGAAATAATGGGGCTAGAGAGAAATTTCTTGTACCTGCAGTTAGCTGCCATAGTCCTGCATCCGAAAATCTGGTTTTCCCGGCCAGAAATGGCCATCTTCCGCCTTGAAATCAGCAGGGAGCGGGGCTGCTCCGAATGCGCTTCAAACGCCTGTCTAATGGCACTTTTGTACACGAAACTGTAACAGACTGAAAACAAGACTTAGCAACGGCTCTATCTCCCAAAGTATTGGCGGGAAACTGACAAATCTGACACGGTTGGAAAGCCCTGTTCATGGGCTTTCCGAAAATGCTGGTCTTGGGGCTGCCGGATAAACAGGGAGGATGCCAGGGACCGCGGAGTGAGGACACCCCGAGGATGTCTAGTTCATACGGCCATGCTCTGTGTACGTCAACAATAGCAAAGGCCGCTATGTGTGTGCTGGACCGAAGCCAGCTAAAAAAAAGCCCAAAAAAGAAGTCAGAAGCGCCATGGCCAATTACTCCAGAAATAATGGGGCTAGAGAGAAATTTCTTGTACCTGCAGTTAGCTGCCATAGTCCTGCATCCGAAAATCTGGTTTTCCCGGCCAGCCATGGCCATCTTCCGCCTTGAAATCACCAGGGAGCGGGGCTGCTCCGAATGCGCTTCAAACGCCTGTCTAATGGCACTTTTGTACACGAAACTGTAACAAAGTGAAAACAAGACTTAGCAACGGCTCTATCTCCCAAAGTATTGGCGGGAAACTGACAAATCTGACACGGTTGGAAAGCCCTGTTCATTGGCTTTCCGAAAATGCCGGTCTTGGGGCTGCCGGATAAACAGGGAGGATGCCAGGGACCGCGGAGTGAGGACACCCCAAGGATGTCTAGTTCATACGGCTATGCTCTGTGTACGTCAACAATAGCAAAGGCCGCTATGTGTGTGCTGGACCGAAGCCAGCTAAAAAAAAGCCGAAAAAAGAAGTCGGAAGCGCCATGGCCAATTACTCCAGAAATAATGGGGCTAGAGAGAAATTTCTTGTACCTGCAGTTAGCTGCCATAGTCCTGCATCCGAAAATCTGGTTTTCCCGGCCAGCCATGGCCATCTTCCGCCTTGAAATCAGCAGGGAGCGGGGCTGCTCCGAGTGCGCTTCAAACGCCTGTCTAATGGCACTTTTGTACACGAAACTGTAACAGAGTGAAAACAAGACTTAGCAACGGCTCTATCTCCCAAAGTATTGGCGGGAAACTTACAAATCTGAAACTGATTGAAAGCCCTGTTCATTGGCTTTCCAAAAATGCTGGTCTTCGGGCTGCCGGATAAACAGGGAGGATGCAAGGGACCGCGGAGTGAGGACATCCCGAGGATGTCTAGTTCATACGGCTATGCTCTGTGTACGTCAACAATAGCAAAGGCCGCTATGTGTGTGCTGGACCGAAGCCAGCTAAAAAAAAAAGCCGAAAAAAGAAGTTGGAAGCGCCATGGCCAATTACTCCAGAAATAATGGGGCTAGAGAGAAATTTCTTGTACCTGCAGTTAGCTGCCATGGTCCTGCATCCGAAAATCTAATTTTCCCGGCCAGCCATGGCCATCTTCCGCCTTGAAATCAGCAGGGAGCGGGGCTGCGCCGAATGCGCTTCAAACGCCTGTCTAATGGCACTTTTGTACACGAAACTGTAACAGACTAAAAACAAGACTTAGCAACAGCTCTATCTCCCAAAGTATTTGCGGGAAACTGACAAATCTGACACGGTTGGAAAGCCATGTTCATTGGCTTTCCGAAAATGCCGGTCTTGGGGCTGCCGGATAAACAGGGAGGATGCCAGGGACCGCGGAGTGAGGACACCCCAAGGATGTCTAGTTCATACGGCTATGCTCTGTGTACGTCAACAATAGCAAAGGCCGCTATGTGTGTGCTGGACCGAAGCCAGCTAAAAAAAAGCCGAAAAAAGAAGTCGGAAGCGCCATGGCCAATTACTCCAGAAATAATGGGGCTAGAGAGAAATTTCTTGTACCTGCAGTTAGCTGCCATAGTCCTGCATCCGAAAATCTGGTTTTCCCGGCCAGCCATGGCCATCTTCCGCCTTGAAATCAGCAGGGAGCGGGGCTGCTCCGAATGCGCTTCAAACGCCTGTCTAATGGCACTCTTGTACACGAAACTGTAACAGAGTGAAAACAAGACTTAGCAACGGCTCTATCTCCCAAAGTATTGGCGGGAAACTGACAAATCTGACACGGTTGGAAATCCCTGTTCATGGGCTTTCCGAAAATGCTGGTCTTGGGGCTGCCGGATAAACAGGGAGGATGCCAGGGACCGCGGAGTGAGGACACCCCGAGGATGTCTAGTTCATACGGCCATGCTCTGTGTACGTCAACAATAGCAAAGGCCGCTATGTGTGTGCTGGACCGAAGCCAGCTAAAAAAAAGCCGAAAAAAGAAGTCAGAAGCGCCATGGCCAATTACTCCAGAAATAATGGGGCTAGAGAGAAATTTCTTGTACCTGCAGTTAGCTGCCATAGTCCTGCATCCGAAAATCTGGTTTTCCCGGCCAGCCATGGCCATCTTCCGCCTTGAAATCAGCAGGGAGCGGGGCTGCGCCGAATGCGCTTCAAACGCCTGTCTAATGGCACTTTTGTACACGAAACTGTAACAGACTAAAAACAAGACTTAGCAACAGCTCTATCTCCCAAAGTATTTGCGGGAAACTGACAAATCTGACACGGTTGGAAAGCCATGTTCATTGGCTTTCCGAAAATGCCGGTCTTGGGGCTGCCGGATAAACAGGGAGGATGCCAGGGACCGCGGAGTGAGGACACCCCAAGGATGTCTAGTTCATACGGCTATGCTCTGTGTACGTCAACAATAGCAAAGGCCGCTATGTGTGTGCTGGACCGAAGCCAGCTAAAAAAAAGCCGAAAAAAGAAGTCGGAAGCGCCATGGCCAATTACTCCAGAAATAATGGGGCTAGAGAGAAATTTCTTGTACCTGCAGTTAGCTGCCATAGTCCTGCATCCGAAAATCTGGTTTTCCCGGCCAGCCATGGCCATCTTCCGCCTTGAAATCAGCAGGGAGCGGGGCTGCTCCGAATGCGCTTCAAACGCCTGTCTAATGGCACTCTTGTACACGAAACTGTAACAGAGTGAAAACAAGACTTAGCAACGGCTCTATCTCCCAAAGTATTGGCGGGAAACTGACAAATCTGACACGGTTGGAAATCCCTGTTCATGGGCTTTCCGAAAATGCTGGTCTTGGGGCTGCCGGATAAACAGGGAGGATGCCAGGGACCGCGGAGTGAGGACACCCCGAGGATGTCTAGTTCATACGGCCATGCTCTGTGTACGTCAACAATAGCAAAGGCCGCTATGTGTGTGCTGGACCGAAGCCAGCTAAAAAAAAGCCGAAAAAAGAAGTCAGAAGCGCCATGGCCAATTACTCCAGAAATAATGGGGCTAGAGAGAAATTTCTTGTACCTGCAGTTAGCTGCCATAGTCCTGCATCCGAAAATCTGGTTTTCCCGGCCAGCCATGGCCATCTTCCGCCTTGAAATCACCAGGGAGCGGGGCTGCTCCGAATGCGCTTCAAACGCCTGTCTAATGGCACTTTTGTACACGAAACTGTAACAAAGTGAAAACAAGACTTAGCAACGGCTCTATCTCCCAAAGTATTGGCGGGAAACTGACAAATCTGACACGGTTGGAAAGCCCTGTTCATTGGCTTTCCGAAAATGCCGGTCTTGGGGCTGCCGGATAAACAGGGAGGATGCCAGGGACCACGGAGTGAGGACACCCCGAGGATGTCTAGTTCATACGGCCATGCTCTGTGTACGTCAACAATAGCAAAGGCCGCTATGTGTGTGCTGGACCGAAGCCAGCTAAAAAAAAAAGCCGAAAAAAGAAGTCGGAGGCGCCATTGCCAATTACTCCAGAAATAATGGGGCTAGAGAGAAATTTCTTGTACCTGCAGTTAGCTGCTATAGTCCTGCATCCGAAAATATGGTTTTCCCGGCCAGCCAGGGCCATCTTCCGCCTTGAAATCAGCAGGGAGCGGGGCTGCTCCGAATGCGCTTCAAACGCCTGTCTAATGGCACTTTTGTACACGAAACTGTAACAGACTGAAAACAAGACTTAGCAACGGCTCTATCTCCCACAGTATTGGCGGGAAACTGACAAATCTGACACGGTTGGAAAGCCCTGTTCATTGGCTTTCCGAAAATGCTGGTCTTGGGGCTGCCGCATTAACAGGGAGGATGCCAGGGACCGCGGAGTGAGGACACCCCAAGAATGTCTAGTTCATACGGCCATGCTCTGTGTACGTCAACAATAGCAAAGGCCGCTATGTGTGTGCTGGACCGAAGCCAGCTAAAAAAAAGCTGAAAAAAAAAGTCGGAAGCGCCATGGCCAATTACTCCAGAAATAATGGGGCTAGAGAGAAATTTCTTGTACCTGCAGTTAGCTGCCATAGTCCTGCATCCGAAAATCTGGTTTTCCCGGCCAGCCATGGCCATCTTCCGCCTTGAAATCACCAGGGAGCGGGGCTGCTCCGAGTGCGCTTCAAACGCCTGTCTAATGGCACTTTTGTACACGAAACTGTAACAGAGTGAAAACAAGACTTAGCAACGGCTCTATCTCCCAAAGTATTGGCGGGAAACTGACAAATCTGACACTGATTGAAAGCCCTGTTCATTGGCTTTCCAAAAATGCTGGTCTTGGGGCTGCCGGATAAACAGGGAGGATGCCAGGGACCGCGGAGTGAGGACATCCCGAGGATGTCTAGTTCATACGGCTATGCTCTGTGTACGTCAACAATAGCAAAGGCCGCTATGTGTGTGCTGGACCGAAGCCAGCTAAAAAAAAAGCCGAAAAAAGAAGTTGGAAGCGCCATGGCCAATTACTCCAGAAATAATGGGGCTAGAGAGAAATTTCTTGTACCTGCAGTTAGCTGCCATGGTCCTGCATCCGAAAATCTAATTTTCCCGGCCAGCCATGGCCATCTTCCGCCTTGAAATCAGCAGGGAGCGGGGCTGCGCCGAATGCGCTTCAAACGCCTGTCTAATGGCACTTTTGTACACGAAACTGTAACAGACTGAAAACAAGACTTAGCAACGGCTCTATCTCCCAAAGTATTGGCGGGAAACTGACAAATCTGACACGGTTGGAAAGCCCTGTTCATTGGCTTTCCGAAAATGCCGGTCTTGGGGCTGCCGGATAAACAGGGAGAATGCCAGGGCCCGCGGAGTGAGGACACCCCGAGGATGTCTAGTTCACACGGCCATGCTCTGTGTACGTCAACAATAGCAAAGGCCGCTATGTGTGTGCTGGACCGAAGCCAGCTAAAAAAAAAAGCCGAAAAAAGAAGTCGGAAGCGCCATGGCCAATTACTCCAGAAATAATGGGGCTAGAGAGAAATTTCTTGTACCTGCAGTTAGCTGCTATAGTCCTGCATCCGAAAATATGGTTTTCCCGGCCAGCCATGGCCATCTTCCGCCTTGAAATCAGCAGGGAGCGGGGCTGCTCCGAATGCGCTTCAAACGCCTGTCTAATGGCACTTTTGTACACGAAACTGTAACAGAGTGAAAACAAGACTTAGCAACGGCTCTATCTCCCAAAGTATTGGCGGGAAACTGACAAATCTGACACGGTTGGAAAGCCATGTTCATTGGCTTTCCGAAAATGCCGGTCTTGGGGCTGCCGGATAAACAGGGAGGATGCCAGGGACCGCGGAGTGAGGACATCCCGAGGATGTCTAGTTCATACGGCCATGCTCTGTGTACGTCAACAATAGCAAAGGCCGCTATGTGTGTGCTGGACCGAAGCCAGCTAAAAAAAAAAGCCGAAAAAAGAAGTCAGAAGCACCATGGCCAATTACTCCAGAAATAATGGGGCTAGAGAGAAATTTTTTGTACCTGCAGTTAGCTGCCATAGTCCTGCATCCGAAAATCTGGTTTTCCCGGCCAGCCATGGCCATCTTCCGCCTTGAAATCACCAGGGAGCGGGGCTGCTCCGAATGCGCTTCAAACGCCTGTCTAATGGCACTTTTGTACACGAAACTGTAACAAAGTGAAAACAAGACTTAGCAACGGCTCTATCTCCCAAAGTATTGGCGGGAAACTGACAAATCTGACACGGTTGGAAAGCCCTGTTCATTGGCTTTCCGAAAATGCCGGTCTTGGGGCTGCCGGATAAACAGGGAGGATGCCAGGGGCCACGGAGTGAGGACACCCCGAGAATGTCTAGTTCATACGGCCATGCTCTGTGTACGTCAACAATAGCAAAGACCGCTATGTGTGTGCTGGACCGAAGCCAGCTAAAAAAAAAGCCGAAAAAAGAAGTCGGAAGCGCCATTGCCAATTACTCCAGAAATAATGGGGCTAGAGAGAAATTTCTTGTACCTGCAGTTAGCTGCGATAGTCCTGCATCCGAAAATATGGTTTTCCCGGCCAGCCATGGCCATCTTCCGCCTTGAAATCAGCAGGGAGCGGGGCTGCTCCGAATGCGCTTCAAACGCCTGTCTAATGGCACTTTTGTACACGAAACTGTAACAGACTGAAAACAAGACTTAGCAACGGCTCTATCTCCCACAGTATTGGCGGGAAACTGACAAATCTGACACGGTTGGAAAGCCCTGTTCATTGGCTTTCCGAAAATGCTGGTCTTGGGGCTGCCGCATTAACAGGGAGGATGCCAGGGACCGCGGAGTGAGGACACCCCAAGAATGTCTAGTTCATACGGCCATGCTCTGTGTACGTCAACAATAGCAAAGGCCGCTATGTGTGTGCTGGACCGAAGCCAGCTAAAAAAAAGCTGAAAAAAAAAGTCGGAAGCGCCATGGCCAATTACTCCAGAAATAATGGGGCTAGAGAGAAATTTCTTGTACCTGCAGTTAGCTGCCATAGTCCTGCATCCGAAAATCTGGTTTTCCCGGCCAGCCATGGCCATCTTCCGCCTTGAAATCACCAGAGAGCGGGGCTGCTCCGAGTGCGCTTCAAACGCCTGTCTAATGGCACTTTTGTACACGAAACTGTAACAGAGTGAAAACAAGACTTAGCAACGGCTCTATCTCCCAAAGTATTGGCGGGAAACTTACAAATCTGACACTGATTGAAAGCCCTGTTCATTGGCTTTCCAAAAATGCTGGTCTTGGGGCTGCCGGATAAACAGGGAGGATGCCAGGGACCGCGGAGTGAGGACATCCCGAGGATGTCTAGTTCATACGGCCATGCTCTGTGTACGTCAACAATAGCAAAGGCCGCTATGTGTGTGCTGGACCGAAGCCAGCTAAAAAAAAAAGCCGAAAAAAGAAGTTGGAAGCGCCATGGCCAATTACTCCAGAAATAATGGGGCTAGAGAGAAATTTCTTGTACCTGCAGTTAGCTGCCATAGTCCTGCATCCGAAAATCTGGTTTTCCCGGCCAGCCATGGCCATCTTCCGCCTTGAAATCAACAGGGAGCGGGGCTGCTCCGAATGCGCTTCAAACGCCTGTCTAATGGCACTTTTGTACACGAAACTGTAACAGAGTGAAAACAAGACTTAGCAACGGCTCTATCTCCCAAAGTATTGGCGGGAAACTGACAAATCTGACACGGTTGGAAAGCCCTGTTCATTGGCTTTCCGAAAATGCTGGTCTAGGGGCTGCCGGATAAACAGGGAGGATGCCAGGGACCGCGGAGTGAGGACACCCCGAGGATGTCTAGTTCATACGGCCATGCTCTGTGTACGTCAACAATAGCAAAGGCCGCTATGTGTGTGCTGGACCGAAGCCAGCTAAAAAAAAGCCGAAAAAAGAAGTCAGAAGCGCCATGGCCATTTACTCCAGAAATAATGGGGCTAGAGAGAAATTTCTTGTACCTGCAGTTAGCTGCCATAGTCCTGCATCCGAAAATCTGGTTTTCCCGGCCAGCCATGGCCATCTTCCGCCTTGAAATCAGCAGGGAGCGGGGCTGCTCCGAATGCGCTTCAAACGCCTGTCTAATGGCACTTTTGTACACGAAACTGTAACAGAGTGAAAACAAGACTTAGCAACGGCTCTATCTCCCAAAGTATTGGCGGGAAACTGACAAATCTGACACGGTTGGAAAGCCCTGTTCATTGGCTTTCCGAAAATGCCGGTCTTGGGGCTGCTGGATAAACAGGGAGGATGCCAGGGACCGCGGAGTGAGGACACCCCGAAGATGTCGAGATCATACGGCAATGCTGTGTGTACGTCAACAATAGCAAAGGCCGCTATGTGTGTGCTGGACCAAAGCCAGCTAAAAAAAAGCCCACAAAAGAAGTCGGAAGCGCCATGGCCAATTACTCCAGAAATAATGGGGCTAGAGACAAATTTCTCGTACCTGCAGTTAGTTTCCATGGTCCTGCATCCGAAAATCTGGTTTTCCCGGCCAGCCATGGCCATCTTCCGCCTTGAAATCACCAGGGAGCGGGGCTGTTCCGAATGCGCTTGAAACGCCTGTCTAATGGCATTTTTGTACACGAAACTGTAACAGAGTGAAAACAAGACTTAGCAACGGCTCTATCTCCCAAAGTATTGGCGGGAAACTGACAAATCTGACACGGTTGGAAAGCCCTGTTCATTGGCTTTCCGAAAATACCGGTCTTGGGGCTGCCGGATAAACAGGGAGGATGCCAGGGACCGCGGAGTGAGGACACCCCGAGGATGTCTAGTTCATACGGCAATGCTGTGTGTACGTCAACAATAGCAAAGGCCGCTATGTGTGTGCTGGACCGAAGCCAGCTAAAAAAAAAGTCGAAAAAACAAGTCGGAAGCGCCATGGCCAATTACTCCAGAAATAATGGGGCTAGAAAGAAATTTCTTGTACCTGCAGTTAGCTGCTATAGTCCTGCATCCGAAAATCTGGTTTTCCCGGCCAGCCATGGCCATCTTCCGCCTTGAAATCAGCAGGGAGCGGGGCTGCGCCGAATGCGCTTCAAACGCCTGTCTAATGGCACTTTTGTACACGAAACTGTAACAGAGTGAAAACAAGACTTAGCAACGGCTCTATCTCCCAAAGTATTGGCGGGAAACTGACAAATCTGACACGGTTGGAAAGCCCTGTTCATTGGCTTTCCGAAAATGCCGGTCTTGGGGCTGCTGGATAAACAGGGAGGATGCCAGGGACCGCGGAGTGAGGACACCCCGAAGATGTCTAGATCATACGGCAATGCTGTGTGTACGTCAACAATAGCAAAGGCCGCTATGTGTGTGCTGGACCAAAGCCAGCTAAAACAAAGCCCACAAAAGAAGTCGGAAGCGCCATGGCCAATTACTCCAGAAATAATGGGGCTAGAGACAAACTTCTCGTACCTGCAGTTAGTTTCCATGGTCCTGCATCCGAAAATCTGGTTTTCCCGGCCAGCCATGGCCATCTTCCGCCTTGAAATCACCAGGGAGCGGGGCTGTTCCGAATGCACTTGAAACGCCTGTCTAATGGCATTTTTGTACACGAAACTGTAACAGAGTGGAAACAAGACTTAGCAACGGCTCTATCTCCCAAAGTATTGGCGGGAAACTGACAAATCTGACACGGTTGGAAAGCCCTGTTCATTGGCTTTCCGAAAATGCCGGTCTTGGGGCTGCCGGATAAACAGGGAGGATGCCAGGGACCGCGGAGTGAGGACACCCCGAGGATGTCTAGTTCATACGGCAATGCTGTGTGTACGTCAACAATAGCAAAGGCCGCTATGTGTGTGCTGGACCGAAGCCAGCTAAAAAAAAGCCGAAAAAAGAAGTCGGAAGCGCCATGGTCAATTACTCCAGAAATAATGGGGCTAGAGAGAAATTTCTTGTACCTGCAGTTAGCTGCCATGGTCCTGCATCCGAAAATCTGGTTTTCCCGGCCAGCCATGGCCATCTTCCGCCTTGAAATCACCAGGGAGCGGGGCTGCGCCGAGTGCGCTTCAAACGCCTGTCTAATGGCACTTTTGTACACGAAACTGTAACAGAGTGAAAACAAGACTTAGCAACGGCTCTATCTCCCAAAGTATTGGCGGGAAACTAACAAATCTGACACGGTTGGAAAGCCCTGTTCATTGGCTTTCCGAAAATGCCGGTCTTGGGGCTGCCGGATAAACAGGGAGGATGCCAGGGACCGCGGAGTGAGGACACCCCGAAGATGTCTAGATCATACGGCCATGCTGTGTGTACGTCAACAATAGCAAAGGCCGCCATGTGTGTGCTGGAAAGAAGCCAGCTAAAAAAAAGCCCACAAAAAAAGTCGGAAGCGCCATGGCCAATTACTCCAGAAATAATGGGGCTAGAGAGAAATTTCTTGTACCTGGAGTTAGCTGCCATGGTCCTGCATCCGAAAATCTGGTTTTCCCGGCCAGCCATGGCCATCTTCCGCCTTGAAATCAGCAGGAAGCGGGGCTGTTCCGATTGCGCTTCAAACGCCTGTCTAATGGCATTTTTGTACACGAAACTGTAACAGAGTGAAAATTAGACTTAGCAACGGCTCTATCTCCCAAAGTATTGGCGGGAAACTGACAAATCTGACACGGATGGAAAGCCCTGTTCATTGGCTTTCCGAAAATGCCGGTCTTGGGGCTGCCAGATAAACAGGGAGGATGCCAGGGACCGCGGAGTGAGGACACCCCGAGGATGTCTAGTTCATACGGCAATGCTGTGTATACGTCAACAATAGCAAAGGCCGCTATGTGTGTGCTGGACCGAAGCCAGCTAAAAAAAAGCCGAAAAAAGAAGTCGGAAGCGCCATGGTCAATTACTCCAGAAATAATGGGGCTAGAGAGAAATTTCTTGTACCTGCAGTTAGCTGCCATGGTCCTGCATCCAAAAATCTGGTTTTCCCGGCCAGCCATGGCCATCTTCCGCCTTGAAATCACCAGGGAGCGGGGTTGCTCCGAGTGCGCTTCAAACGCCTGTCTAATGGCACTTTTGTACACGAAACTGTAACAGAGTGAAAACAAGACTTAGCAACGGCTTTATCTCCCAAAGTATTGGCGGGAAACTGACAAATCTGACACGGTTGGAAAGCCCTGTTCATTGGCTTTCCGAAAATGCCGGTCTTGTGGCTGCCGGATAAACAGGGAGGATGCCAGGGACCGCAGAGTGAGGACACCCCGAGGATGTCTAGTTCATACGGCCATGCTCTGTGTACGTCAACAATAGCAAAGGCCGCTATGTGTGTGCTGGACCGAAGCCAGCTAAAAAAAAAGTCGAAAAAACAAGTCGGAAGCGCCATGGCCAATTACTCCAGAAATAATGGGGCTAGAAAGAAATTTCTTGTACCTGCAGTTAGCTGCTATAGTCCTGCATCCGAAAATCTGGTTTTCCCGGCCAGCCATGGCCATCTTCCGCCTTGAAATCAGCAGGGAGCGGGGCTGCGCCGAATGCGCTTCAAACGCCTGTCTAATGGCACTTTTGTACACGAAACTGTAACAGAGTGAAAACAAGACTTAGCAACGGCTCTATCTCCCAAAGTATTGGCGGGAAACTGACAAATCTGACACGGTTGGAAAGCCCTGTTCATTGGCTTTCCGAAAATGCCGGTCTTGGGGCTGCTGGATAAACAGGGAGGATGCCAGGGACCGCGGAGTGAGGACACCCCGAAGATGTCTAGATCATACGGCAATGCTGTGTGTACGTCAACAATAGCAAAGGCCGCTATGTGTGTGCTGGACCAAAGCCAGCTAAAACAAAGCCCACAAAAGAAGTCGGAAGCGCCATGGCCAATTACTCCAGAAATAATGGGGCTAGAGACAAACTTCTCGTACCTGCAGTTAGTTTCCATGGTCCTGCATCCGAAAATCTGGTTTTCCCGGCCAGCCATGGCCATCTTCCGCCTTGAAATCACCAGGGAGCGGGGCTGTTCCGAATGCACTTGAAACGCCTGTCTAATGGCATTTTTGTACACGAAACTGTAACAGAGTGGAAACAAGACTTAGCAACGGCTCTATCTCCCAAAGTATTGGCGGGAAACTGACAAATCTGACACGGTTGGAAAGCCCTGTTCATTGGCTTTCCGAAAATGCCGGTCTTGGGGCTGCCGGATAAACAGGGAGGATGCCAGGGACCGCGGAGTGAGGACACCCCGAGGATGTCTAGTTCATACGGCAATGCTGTGTGTACGTCAACAATAGCAAAGGCCGCTATGTGTGTGCTGGACCGAAGCCAGCTAAAAAAAAGCCGAAAAAAGAAGTCGGAAGCGCCATGGTCAATTACTCCAGAAATAATGGGGCTAGAGAGAAATTTCTTGTACCTGCAGTTAGCTGCCATGGTCCTGCATCCGAAAATCTGGTTTTCCCGGCCAGCCATGGCCATCTTCCGCCTTGAAATCACCAGGGAGCGGGGCTGCGCCGAGTGCGCTTCAAACGCCTGTCTAATGGCACTTTTGTACACGAAACTGTAACAGAGTGAAAACAAGACTTAGCAACGGCTCTATCTCCCAAAGTATTGGCGGGAAACTAACAAATCTGACACGGTTGGAAAGCCCTGTTCATTGGCTTTCCGAAAATGCCGGTCTTGGGGCTGCCGGATAAACAGGGAGGATGCCAGGGACCGCAGAGTGAGGACACCCCGAGGATGTCTAGTTCATACGGCCATGCTCTGTGTACGTCAACAATAGCAAAGGCCGCTATGTGTGTGCTGGACCGAAGCCAGCTAAAAAAAAAGTCGAAAAAACAAGTCGGAAGCGCCATGGCCAATTACTCCAGAAATAATGGGGCTAGAAAGAAATTTCTTGTACCTGCAGTTAGCTGCTATAGTCCTGCATCCGAAAATCTGGTTTTCCCGGCCAGCCATGGCCATCTTCCGCCTTGAAATCAGCAGGGAGCGGGGCTGCGCCGAATGCGCTTCAAACGCCTGTCTAATGGCACTTTTGTACACGAAACTGTAACAGAGTGAAAACAAGACTTAGCAACGGCTCTATCTCCCAAAGTATTGGCGGGAAACTGACAAATCTGACACGGTTGGAAAGCCCTGTTCATTGGCTTTCCGAAAATGCCGGTCTTGGGGCTGCTGGATAAACAGGGAGGATGCCAGGGACCGCGGAGTGAGGACACCCCGAAGATGTCTAGATCATACGGCAATGCTGTGTGTACGTCAACAATAGCAAAGGCCGCTATGTGTGTGCTGGACCAAAGCCAGCTAAAACAAAGCCCACAAAAGAAGTCGGAAGCGCCATGGCCAATTACTCCAGAAATAATGGGGCTAGAGACAAACTTCTCGTACCTGCAGTTAGTTTCCATGGTCCTGCATCCGAAAATCTGGTTTTCCCGGCCAGCCATGGCCATCTTCCGCCTTGAAATCACCAGGGAGCGGGGCTGTTCCGAATGCACTTGAAACGCCTGTCTAATGGCATTTTTGTACACGAAACTGTAACAGAGTGGAAACAAGACTTAGCAACGGCTCTATCTCCCAAAGTATTGGCGGGAAACTGACAAATCTGACACGGTTGGAAAGCCCTGTTCATTGGCTTTCCGAAAATGCCGGTCTTGGGGCTGCCGGATAAACAGGGAGGATGCCAGGGACCGCGGAGTGAGGACACCCCGAGGATGTCTAGTTCATACGGCAATGCTGTGTGTACGTCAACAATAGCAAAGGCCGCTATGTGTGTGCTGGACCGAAGCCAGCTAAAAAAAAGCCGAAAAAAGAAGTCGGAAGCGCCATGGTCAATTACTCCAGAAATAATGGGGCTAGAGAGAAATTTCTTGTACCTGCAGTTAGCTGCCATGGTCCTGCATCCGAAAATCTGGTTTTCCCGGCCAGCCATGGCCATCTTCCGCCTTGAAATCACCAGGGAGCGGGGCTGCGCCGAGTGCGCTTCAAACGCCTGTCTAATGGCACTTTTGTACACGAAACTGTAACAGAGTGAAAACAAGACTTAGCAACGGCTCTATCTCCCAAAGTATTGGCGGGAAACTAACAAATCTGACACGGTTGGAAAGCCCTGTTCATTGGCTTTCCGAAAATGCCGGTCTTGGGGCTGCCGGATAAACAGGGAGGATGCCAGGGACCGCGGAGTGAGGACACCCCGAAGATGTCTAGATCATACGGCCATGCTGTGTGTACGTCAACAATAGCAAAGGCCGCCATGTGTGTGCTGGAAAGAAGCCAGCTAAAAAAAAGCCCACAAAAAAAGTCGGAAGCGCCATGGCCAATTACTCCAGAAATAATGGGGCTAGAGAGAAATTTCTTGTACCTGGAGTTAGCTGCCATGGTCCTGCATCCGAAAATCTGGTTTTCCCGGCCAGCCATGGCCATCTTCCGCCTTGAAATCAGCAGGAAGCGGGGCTGTTCCGATTGCGCTTCAAACGCCTGTCTAATGGCATTTTTGTACACGAAACTGTAACAGAGTGAAAACAAGACTTAGCAACGGCTCTATCTCCCAAAGTATTGGCGGGAAACTGACAAATCTGACACGGATGGAAAGCCCTGTTCATTGGCTTTCCGAAAATGCCGGTCTTGGGGCTGCCAGATAAACAGGGAGGATGCCAGGGACCGCGGAGTGAGGACACCCCGAGGATGTCTAGTTCATACGGCAATGCTGTGTATACGTCAACAATAGCAAAGGCCGCTATGTGTGTGCTGGACCGAAGCCAGCTAAAAAAAAGCCGAAAAAAGAAGTCGGAAGCGCCATGGTCAATTACTCCAGAAATAATGGGGCTAGAGAGAAATTTCTTGTACCTGCAGTTAGCTGCCATGGTCCTGCATCCAAAAATCTGGTTTTCCCGGCCAGCCATGGCCATCTTCCGCCTTGAAATCACCAGGGAGCGGGGTTGCTCCGAGTGCGCTTCAAACGCCTGTCTAATGGCACTTTTGTACACGAAACTGTAACAGAGTGAAAACAAGACTTAGCAACGGCTTTATCTCCCAAAGTATTGGCGGGAAACTGACAAATCTGACACGGTTGGAAAGCCCTGTTCATTGGCTTTCCGAAAATGCCGGTCTTGTGGCTGCCGGATAAACAGGGAGGATGCCAGGGACCGCAGAGTGAGGACACCCCGAGGATGTCTAGTTCATACGGCCATGCTCTGTGTACGTCAACAATAGCAAAGGCCGCTATCTGTGTGCTGGACCGAAGCCAGCTAAAAAAAAACCGAAAAAAGAAGTCGGAAGCGCCATGGCCAATTACTCCAGAAATAATGGGGCTAGAGACAAATTTCTTGTACCTGCAGTTAGCTGCTATAGTCCTGCATCCGAAAATCTGGTTTTCCCGGCCAGCCATGGCCATCTTCCGCCTTGAAATCAGCAGGGAGCGGGGCTGCTCCGAATGCGCTTCAAACGCCTGTCTAATGGCACTTTTGTACACGAAACTGTAACAGAATGAAAACAAGACTTAGCAACGGCTTTATCTCCCAAAGTATTGGCGGGAAACTGACAAATCTGACACGGTTGGAAAGCCCTGTTCATTGGCTTTCCGAAAATGCCGGTCTTGGGGCTGCCGGATAAACAGGGAGGATGCCAAGGACCGCGGAGTGAGGACACCCCGAGGATGTCTAGTTCATACGGCCATGCTCTGTGTACGTCAACAATAGCAAAGGCCGCTATGTGTGTGCTGGACCGAAGCCAGCTAAAAGAAAAGCCAAAAAAAGAAGTCGGAAGCGCCATGGCCAATTACTCCAGAAATAATGGGGCTAGAGAGAAATTTCTTGTACCTGCAGTTAGCTGCTATAGTCCTGCATCCGAAAATCTGGTTTTCCCGGCCAGCCATGGCCATCTTCCGCCTTGAAATCAGCAGGGAGCGGGGCTGCGCCGAATGCGCTTCAAACGCCTGTCTAATGGCACTTTTGTACACGAAACTGTAACAGAGTGAAAATTAGACTTAGCAACGGCTCTATCTCCCAAAGTATTGGCGGGAAACTGACAAATCTGACACGGATGGAAAGCCCTGTTCATTGGCTTTCCGAAAATGCCGGTCTTGGGGCTGCCAGATAAACAGGGAGGATGCCAGGGACCGCGGAGTGAGGACACCCCGAGGATGTCTAGTTCATACGGCAATGCTGTGTATACGTCAACAATAGCAAAGGCCGCTATGTGTGTGCTGGACCGAAGCCAGCTAAAAAAAAGCCGAAAAAAGAAGTCGGAAGCGCCATGGTCAATTACTCCAGAAATAATGGGGCTAGAGAGAAATTTCTTGTACCTGCAGTTAGCTGCCATGGTCCTGCATCTAAAAATCTGGTTTTCCCGGCCAGCCATGGCCATCTTCCGCCTTGAAATCACCAGGGAGCGGGGTTGCTCCGAGTGCGCTTCAAACGCCTGTCTAATGGCACTTTTGTACACGAAACTGTAACAGAGTGAAAACAAGACTTAGCAACGGCTTTATCTCCCAAAGTATTGGCGGGAAACTGACAAATCTGACACGGTTGGAAAGCCCTGTTCATTGGCTTTCCGAAAATGCCGGTCTTGTGGCTGCCGGATAAACAGGGAGGATGCCAGGGACCGCAGAGTGAGGACACCCCGAGGATGTCTAGTTCATACGGCCATGCTCTGTGTACGTCAACAATAGCAAAGGCCGCTATCTGTGTGCTGGACCGAAGCCAGCTAAAAAAAAACCGAAAAAAGAAGTCGGAAGCGCCATGGCCAATTACTCCAGAAATAATGGGGCTAGAGACAAATTTCTTGTACCTGCAGTTAGCTGCTATAGTCCTGCATCCGAAAATCTGGTTTTCCCGGCCAGCCATGGCCATCTTCCGCCTTGAAATCAGCAGGGAGCGGGGCTGCTCCGAATGCGCTTCAAACGCCTGTCTAATGGCACTTTTGTACACGAAACTGTAACAGAATGAAAACAAGACTTAGCAACGGCTTTATCTCCCAAAGTATTGGCGGGAAACTGACAAATCTGACACGGTTGGAAAGCCCTGTTCATTGGCTTTCCGAAAATGCCGGTCTTGGGGCTGCCGGATAAACAGGGAGGATGCCAAGGACCGCGGAGTGAGGACACCCCGAGGATGTCTAGTTCATACGGCCATGCTCTGTGTACGTCAACAATAGCAAAGGCCGCTATGTGTGTGCTGGACCGAAGCCAGCTAAAAGAAAAGCCAAAAAAAGAAGTCGGAAGCGCCATGGCCAATTACTCCAGAAATAATGGGGCTAGAGAGAAATTTCTTGTACCTGCAGTTAGCTGCTATAGTCCTGCATCCGAAAATCTGGTTTTCCCGGCCAGCCATGGCCATCTTCCGCCTTGAAATCAGCAGGGAGCGGGGCTGCGCCGAATGCGCTTCAAACGCCTGTCTAATGGCACTTTTGTTCACGAAACTGTAACAGAGTGAAAACAAGACTTACAACGGCTCTATCTCCCACAGTATTGGCGGGAAACTGACAAATCTGACACGGTTGGAAAGCCCTGTTCATTGGCTTTCCGAAAATGCCGGTCTTGGGGCTGCCGGATAAACAGGGAGGATGCCAGGGACCGCGGAGTGAGGACACCCCGAAGATGTCTAGATCATACGGCAATGCTGTGTGTACGTCAACAATAGCAAAGGCCGCTATGTGTGTGCTGGACCAAAGCCAGCTAAAAAAAAGCCCACAAAAGAAGTCGGAAGCGCCATGGCCAATTACTCCAGAAATAATGGGGCTAGAGAGAAATTTCTTGTACCTGCAGTTAGCTGCCATGGTCCTGCATCCGAAAATCTGGTTTTCCCGGCCAGCCATGGCCAACTTCCGCCTTGAAATCACCAGGGAGCGGGGCTGCTCCGAATGCGCTTCAAACGCCTGTCTAATGGCATTTTTGTACACGAAACTGTAACAGAGTGAAAACAAGACTTAGCAACGGCTCTATCTCCCAAAGTATTGGCGGGAAACTGAAAAATCTGACACGGTTGGAAAGCCCTGTTCATTGGCTTTCCGAAAATGCCGGTCTTGGGGCTGCCGCATAAACAGGGAGGATGCCAGGGACCGCGGAGTGAGGACACCCCGAGGATGTCTAGTTCATACGGCAATGCTGTGTGTACGTCAACAATAGCAAAGGCCGCTATGTGTGTGCTGGACCGAAGCCAGCTAAAAAAAAGCCGAAAAAAGAAGTCGGAAGCGCCATGGTCAATTACTCCAGAAACAATGGGGCTAGAGAGAAATTTCTTGTACCTGCAGTTAGCTGCCATGGTCCTGCATCCGAAAATCTGGTTTTCCCGGCCAGCCATGGCCATCTTCCGCCTTGAAATCACCAGGGAGCGGGGCTGCTCCGAGTGCGCTTCAAACGCCTGTCTAATGGCACTTTTGTACACGAAACTGTAACAGAGTGAAAACAAGACTTAGCAACGGCTCTATCTCCCAAAGTATTGGCGGGAAACTGACAAATCTGACACTTTTTGAAAGCCCTGTTCATTGGCTTTCCGAAAATGCCGGTCTTGGGGCTGCCGGATAAACAGGGAGGATGCCAGGGACCGCGGAGTGAGGACATCCCGAGGATGTCTAGTTCATACGGCCATGCTCTGTGTACGTCAACAATAGCAAAGGCCGCTATGTGTGTGCTGGACCGAAGCCAGCTAAAAAAAAGCCGAAAAAAGAAGTCGGAAGCGCCATGGCCAATAACTCCAGAAATAATGGGGCTAGAGAGAAATTTCTTGTACCAGCAGTTAGCTGCCATGGTCCTGCATCCGAAAATCTGGTTTTCCCGGCCAGCCATGGCCAACTTCCGCCTTGAAATCACCAGGGAGCGGGGCTGCTCCGAATGCGCTTCAAACGCCTGTCTAATGGCATTTTTGTACACGAAACTGTAACAGAGTGAAAACAAGACTTAGCAACGGCTCTATCTCCCAAAGTATTGGCGGGAAACTGACAAATCTGACACGGTTGGAAAGCCCTGTTCATTGGCTTTCCGAAAATGCCGGTCTTGGGGCTGCCGGATAAACAGGGAGGATGCCAGGGACCGCGGAGTGAGGACACCCCGAGGATGTCTAGTTCATACGGCCATGCTCTGTGTACGTCAACAATAGCAAAGGCCGCTATGTGTGTGCTGGACCGAAGCCAGCTAAAAAAAAGCCGAAAAAAGAAGTCGGAAGCGCCATGGTCAATTACTCCAGAAACAATGGGGCTAGAGAGAAATTTCTTGTACCTGCAGTTAGCTGCCATGGTCCTGCATCCGAAAATCTGGTTTTCCCGGCCAGCCATGGCCATCTTCCGCCTTGAAATCAGCAGGGAGCGGGGCTGCTCCGAATGCGCTTCAAACGCCTGTCTAATGGCACTTTTGTACACGAAACTGTAACAGAGTGAAAACAAGACTTAGCAACGGCTCTATCTCCCACAGTATTGGCGGGAAACTGACAAATCTGACACGGTTGGAAAGCCCTGTTCATTGGCTTTCCGAAAATGCCGGTCTTGGGGCTGCCGGATAAACACGGAGGATGCCAGGGACTGCGGAGTGAGGACACCCCGAAGATGTCTAGATCATACGGCAATGCTGTGTGTACGTCAACAATAGCAAAGGCCGCTATGTGTGTGCTGGACCAAAGCCAGCTAAAAAAAAGCCCACAAAAGAAGTCGGAAGCGCCATGGCCAATTACTCCAGAAATAATGGGGCTAGAGACAAATTTCTTGTACCTGCAGTTAGCTTCCATGGTCCTGCATCCGAAAATCTGGTTTTCCCGGCCAGCCATGGCCATCTTCCGCCTTGAAATCACCAGGGAGCGGGGCTGCTCCGAATGCGCTTAAAAAGCCTGTCTAATGGCATTTTTGTACACGAAACTGTAACAGAGTGAAAACAAGACTTAGCAACGGCTTTATCTCCCAAAGTATTGGCGGGAAACTGACAAATCTGACACTGTTTGAAAGCCCTGTTCATTGGCTTTCCGAAAATGCCGGTCTTGGGGCTGCCGGATAAACAGGGAGGATGCCAGGGACCGCGGAGTGAGGACATCCCGAGGATGTCTAGTTCATACAGCAATGCTCTGTGTACGTCAACAATAGTTAAGGCCGCTATGTGTGTGCTGGACCGAAGCCAGCTAAAAAAAAGCCGAAAAAAGAAGTCGGAAGCGCCATGGCCAATAACTCCAGAAATAATGGGGCTAGAGAGAAATTTCTTGTACCAGCAGTTAGCTGCCATGGTCCTGCATCCGAAAATCTGGTTTTCCCGGCCAGCCATGGCCAACTTCCGCCTTGAAATCACCAGGGAGCGGGGCTGCTCCGAATGCGCTTCAAACGCCTGTCTAATGGCATTTTTGTACACGAAACTGTAACAGAGTGAAAACAAGACTTAGCAACGGCTCTATCTCCCAAAGTATTGGCGGGAAACTGACAAATCTGACACGGTTGGAAAGCCCTGTTCATTGGCTTTCCGAAAATGCCGGTCTTGGGGCTGCCGGATAAACAGGGAGGATGCCAGGGACCGCGGAGTGAGGACACCCCGAGGATGTCTAGTTCATACGGCCATGCTCTGTGTACGTCAACAATAGCAAAGGCCGCTATGTGTGTGCTGGACCGAAGCCAGCTAAAAAAAAGCCGAAAAAAGAAGTCGGAAGCGCCATGGTCAATTACTCCAGAAACAATGGGGCTAGAGAGAAATTTCTTGTACCTGCAGTTAGCTGCCATGGTCCTGCATCCGAAAATCTGGTTTTCCCGGCCAGCCATGGCCATCTTCCGCCTTGAAATCAGCAGGGAGCGGGGCTGCTCCGAATGCGCTTCAAACGCCTGTCTAATGGCACTTTTGTACACGAAACTGTAACAGAGTGAAAACAAGACTTAGCAACGGCTCTATCTCCCACAGTATTGGCGGGAAACTGACAAATCTGACACGGTTGGAAAGCCCTGTTCATTGGCTTTCCGAAAATGCCGGTCTTGGGGCTGCCGGATAAACACGGAGGATGCCAGGGACTGCGGAGTGAGGACACCCCGAAGATGTCTAGATCATACGGCAATGCTGTGTGTACGTCAACAATAGCAAAGGCCGCTATGTGTGTGCTGGACCAAAGCCAGCTAAAAAAAAGCCCACAAAAGAAGTCGGAAGCGCCATGGCCAATTACTCCAGAAATAATGGGGCTAGAGACAAATTTCTTGTACCTGCAGTTAGCTTCCATGGTCCTGCATCCGAAAATCTGGTTTTCCCGGCCAGCCATGGCCATCTTCCGCCTTGAAATCACCAGGGAGCGGGGCTGCTCCGAATGCGCTTAAAAAGCCTGTCTAATGGCATTTTTGTACACGAAACTGTAACAGAGTGAAAACAAGACTTAGCAACGGCTTTATCTCCCAAAGTATTGGCGGGAAACTGACAAATCTGACACTGTTTGAAAGCCCTGTTCATTGGCTTTCCGAAAATGCCGGTCTTGGGGCTGCCGGATAAACAGGGAGGATGCCAGGGACCGCGGAGTGAGGACATCCCGAGGATGTCTAGTTCATACAGCAATGCTCTGTGTACGTCAACAATAGTTAAGGCCGCTATGTGTGTGCTGGACCGAAGCCAGCTAAAAAAAAGCCGAAAAAAGAAGTCGGAAGCGCCATGGCCAATAACTCCAGAAATAATGGGGCTAGAGAGAAATTTCTTGTACCAGCAGTTAGCTGCCATGGTCCTGCATCCGAAAATCTGATTTTCCCGGCCAGCCATGGCCATCTTCCGCCTTGAAATCACCAGGGAGCGGGGCTGCTCCGAATGCGCTTCAAACGCCTGTCTAATGGCACTTTTGTACACGAAACTGTAACAGAGTGAAAACAAGACTTAGCAACGGCTCTATCTCCCAAAGTATTGGCGGGAAACTAACAAATCTGACACGGTTTGAAAGCCCTGTTCATTGGCTTTCCGAAAATGCCAGTTTTGGGGCTGCCGGATAAACAGGGAGGATGCCAGGAACCGCGGAGTGAGGACACCCCGAGGATGTCTAGTTCATACGGCCATGCTCTGTGTACGTCAACAATAGCAAAGGCCGCTATGTGTGTGCTGGACCGAAGCCAGCTAAAAAGAAACCGAAAAAAGAAGTCGGAAGCGCCATGGCCAATTACTCCAGAAATAATGGGGCTAGAGAGAAATTTCTTGTACCTGCAGTTAGCTGCTATAGTCCTGCATCCGAAAATCTGGTTTTCCCGGCCAGCCATGGCCATCTTCCGCCTTGAAATCACCAGGGAGCGGGGCTGCTCCGAATGCGCTTCAAACGCCTGTCTAATGGCACTTTTGTACACGAAACTGTAACAGAATGAAAACAAGACTTAGCAACGGCTTTATCTCCCAAAGTATTGGCGGGAAACTGACAAATCTGACACGGTTGGAAAGCCCTGTTCATTGACTTTCCGAAAATGCCGGTCTTGGGGCTGCCGGATAAACAGGGAGGATGCCAGGGACAGCGGAGTGAGGACACCCCGAGGATGTCTAGTTCATACGGCCATGCTCTGTGTACGTCAACAATAGCAAAGGCCGCTATGTGTGTGCTGGACCGAAGCCAGCCTAAAAAAAAGCCAAAAAAAGAAGTCGGAAGCGCCATGGCCAATTACTCCAGAAATAATGGGGCTAGAGAGAAATTTCTTGTACCTGCAGTTAGCTGCCATGGTCCTGCATCCGAAAATCTGGTTTTCCCGGCCAGCCATGGCCATCTTCCGCCTTGAAATCACCAGGGAGCGGGGCTGCTCCGAATGCGCTTCAAACGCCTGTCTAATGGCACTTTTGTACACGAAACTGTAACAGAGTGAAAACAAGACTTAGCAACGGCTCTATCTCCCACAGTATTGGCGGGAAACTGACAAATCTGACACGGTTGGAAAGCCCTGTTCATTGGCTTTCCGAAAATGCCGGTCTTGGGGCTGCCGGATAAACAGGGAGGATGCCAGGGACCGCGGAGTGAGGACACCCCGAGGATGTCTAGTTCATACGGCAATGCTGTGTGTACGTCAACAATAGCAAATGCCGCTATGTGTGTGCTGGACCGAAGCCAGTTAAAAAAAAGCCGAAAAAAGAAGTCGGAAGCGCCATGGTCAATTACTCCAGAAATAATGGGGCTAGAGAGAAATTTCTTGTACCTGCAGTTAGCTGCCATGGTCCTGCATCCGAAAATCTGGTTTTCCCGGCCAGCCATGGCCATCTTCCGCCTTGAAATCACCAGGGAGCGGGGCTGCTCCGAGTGCGCTTCAAACGCCTGTCTAATGGCACTTTTGTACACGAAACTGTAACAGAGTGAAAACAAGACTTAGCAACGGCTCTATCTCCCAAAGTATTGGCGGGAAACTGACAAATTTGACACTGTTTGAAAGCCCTGTTCAGTGGCTTTCCGAAAATGCCGGTCTTGGGGCTGCCGGATAAACAGGGAGGATGCCAGGGACCGCGGAGTGAGGACATCCCGAGGATGTCTAGTTCATACGGCAATGCTCTGTGTACGTCAACAATAGCAAAGGCCGCTATGTGTGTGCTGGACCGAAGCCAGCTAAAAAAAAGCCGAAAAAAGAAGTCGGAAGCGCCATGGCCAATAACTCCAGAAATAATGGGGCTAGAGAGAAATTTCTTGTACCAGCAGTTAGCTGCCATGGTCCTGCATCCGAAAATCTGATTTTCCCGGCCAGCCATGGCCATCTTCCGCCTTGAAATTACCAGGGAGCGGGGCTGTTCCGAATGCGCTTCAAACGCCTGTCTAATGGCACTTTTGTACACGAAACTGTAACAGAGTGAAAACAAGACTTAGCAACGGCTCTATCTCCCAAAGTATTGGCGGGAAACTAACAAATCTGACACGGTTCGAAAGCCCTGTTCATTGGCTTTCCGAAAATGCCAGTTTTGGGGCTGCCGGATAAACAGGGAGGATGCCAGGAACCGCGGAGTGAGGACACCCCGAGGATGTCTAGTTCATACGGCCATGCTGTGTGTACGTCAACAATAGCAAAAGCTGCTATGTGTGTGCTGGACCGAAGCCAGCTAAAAAAAAGCCCACAAAAAAAGTCGGAAGCGCCATGGCCAATTACTCCAGAAATAATGGGGCTAGAGAGAAATTTCTTGTACCTGCAGTTAGCTGCCATGGTCCTGCATCCGAAAATCTGGTTTTCCCGGCCAGCCATGGCCATCTTCCGCCTTGAAATCACCAGGGAGCGGGGCTGTTCCGATTGCGCTTCAAACGCCTGTCTAATGGCATTTTTGTACACGAAACTGTAACAGAGTGAAAACAAGACTTAGCAACGGCTCTATCTCCCAAAGTATTGGCGGGAAACTGACAAATCTGACACGGATAGAAAGCCCTGTTCATTGGCTTTCCGAAAATGCCGGTCTTGGGGCTGCCGGATAAACAGGGAGGATGCCAGGGACCGCGGAGTGAGGACACCCCGAGGATGTCTAGTTCATACGGCAATGCTGTGTGTACGTCAACAATAGCAAACGCCGCTATGTGTGTGCTAAAAAAAAACCGAAAAAAGAAGTCGGAAGCGCCATGGTCAATTACTCCAGAAATAATGGGGCTAGAGAAAAATTTCTTGTACCTGCAGTTAGCTGCCATGGTCCTGCATCCAAAAATCTGGTTTTCCCGGCCAGCCATGGCCATCTTCCGCCTTGAAATCACCAGGGAGCGGGGCTGCTCCGAGTGCGCTTCAAACGCCTGTCTAATGGCATTTTTGTACACGAAACTGTAACAGAGTGAAAACAAGACTTAGCAACGGCTTTATCTCCCAAAGTATTGGCGGGAAACTGACAAATCTGACACGGTTGGAAAGCCCTGTTCATTGGCTTTCCGAAAATGCCGGTCTTGGGGCTGCCGGATAAACAGGGAGGATGCCAGGGACCGCGGAGTGAGGACACCCCGAAGATGTCTAGTTCATACGGCCATGCTCTGTGTACGTCAACAATAGAAAAGGCCGCTATCTGTGTGCTGGACCGAAGCCAGCTAAAAAAAAACCGAAAAAAGAAGTCGGAAGCGCCATGGCCAATTACTCCAGAAATAATGGGGCTAGAGAGAAATTTCTTGTACCTGCAGTTAGCTGCTATAGTCCTGCATCCGAAAATCTGGTTTTCCCGGCCAGCCATGGCCATCTTCCGCCTTGAAATCAGCAGGGAGCGGGGCTGCTCCGAATGCGCTTCAAACGCCTGTCTAATGGCACTTTTGTACACGAAACTGTAACAGAATGAAAACAAGACTTAGCAACGGCTTTATCTCCCAAAGTATTGGCGGGAAACTGACAAATCTGACACGGTTGGAAAGCCCTGTTCATTGGCTTTCCGAAAATGCCGGTCTTGGGGCTGCCGGATAAACAGGGAGGATGCCAGGGACCGCGGAGTGAGGACACCCCGAGGATGTCTAGTTCATACGGCCATGCTCTGTGTACGTCAACAATAGCAAAGGCCGCTATGTGTGTGCTGGACCGAAGCCAGCTAAAAAAATAGCCAAAAAAAGAAGTCGGAAGCGCCATGGCCAATTACTCCAGAAATAATGGGGCTAGAGAGAAATTTCTTGTACCTGCAGTTAGCTGCCATGGTCCTGCATCCGAAAATCTGGTTTTCCCGGCCAGCCATGGCCATCTTCCGCCTTGAAATCAGCAGGGAGCGGGGCTGCTCCGAATGCGCTTCAAACGCCTGTCTAATGGCACTTTTGTACACGAAACTGTAACAGAGTGAAAACAAGACTTAGCAACGGCTCTATCTCCCAAAGTATTGGCGGGAAACTGACAAATCTGACACGGTTGGAAAGCCCTGTTCATTGGCTTTCCGAAAATGCCGGTCTTGGGGCTGCCGGATAAACACGGAGGATGCCAGGGACTGCAGAGTGAGGACACCCCGAAGATGTCTAGATCATACGGCAATGCTGTGTGTACGTCAACAATAGCAAAGGCCGCTATGTGTGTGCTGGACCAAAGCCAGCTAAAAAAAAGCCCACAAAAGAAGTCGGAAGCGCCATGGCCAATTACTCCAGAAATAATGGGGCTAGAGACAAATTTCTTGTACCTGCAGTTAGCTTCCATGGTCCTGCATCCGAAAATCTGGTTTTCCCGGCCAGCCATGGCCATCTTCCGCCTTGAAATCACCAGGGAGCGGGGCTGTTCCGATTGCGCTTCAAACGCCTGTCTAATGGCATTTTTGTACACGAAACCGTAACAGAGTGAAAACAAGACTTAGCAACGGCTCTATCTCCCAAAGTATTGGCGGGAAACTGACAAATCTGACACGGATGGAAAGCCCTGTTTATTGGCTTTCCGAAAATGCCGGTCTTGGGGCTGCCGGATAAACAGGGAGGATGCCAGGGACCGCGGATTGAGGACACCCCGAGGATGTCTAGTTCATACGGCAATGCTGTGTGTACGTCAACAATAGCAAAGGCCGCTATGTGTGTGCTAAAAAAAAGCCGAAAAAAGAAGTCGGAAGCGCCATGGTCAATTACTCCAGAAATAATGGGGCTAGAGAAAAATTTCTTGTACCTGCAGTTAGCTGCCATGGTCCTGCATCCGAAAATCTGGTTTTCCCGGCCAGCCATGGCCATCTTCCGCCTTGAAATCACCAGGGAGCGGGGCTGCTCCGAGTGCGCTTCAAACGCCTGTCTAATGGCATTTTTGTACACGAAACTGTAACAGAGTGAAAACAAGACTTAGCAACGGCTTTATCTCCCAAAGTATTGGCGGGAAACTGACAAATCTGACACGGTTGGAAAGCCCTGTTCATTGGCTTTCCGAAAATGCCGGTCTTGGGGCTGCCGGATAAACAGGGAGGATGCCAGGGACCGCGGAGTGAGGACACCCCGAAGATGTCTAGTTCATACGGCCATGCTCTGTGTACGTCAACAATAGCAAAGGCCGCTATGTGTGTGCTGGACCGAAGCCAGCTAAAAAAAAACCGAAAAAAGAAGTCGGAAGCGCCATGGCCAATTACTCCAGAAATAATGGGGCTAGAGAGAAATTTCTCGTACCTGCAGTTAGCTGCTATAGTCCTGCATCCGAAAATCTGGTTTTCCCGGCCAGCCATGGCCATCTTCCGCCTTGAAATCAGCAGGGAGCGGGGCTGCTCCGAATGCGCTTCAAACGCCTGTCTAATGGCACTTTTGTACACGAAACTGTAACAGAATGAAAACAAGACTTAGCAACGGCTTTATCTCCCAAAGTATTGGCGGGAAACTGACAAATCCGACACGGTTGGAAAGCCCTGTTCATTGGCTTTCCGAAAATGCCGGTCTTGGGGCTGCCGGATAAACAGGGAGGATGCCAGGGACCACGGAGTGAGGACACCCCGAGGATGTCTAGTTCATACGGCCATGTTCTGTGTACGTCAACAATAGCAAAGACCGCTATGTGTGTGCTGGACCGAAGCCAGCTAAAAAAAAAGCCAAAAAAAGAAGTCGGAAGCGCCATGGCCAATTACTCCAGAAATAATGGGGCTAGAGACAAATTTCTTGTACCTGCAGTTAGCTGCCATGGTCCTGCATCCGAAAATCTGGTTTTCCCGGCCAGCCATGGCCATCTTCCGCCTTGAAATCAGCAGGGAGCGGGGCTGCTCCGAATGCGCTTCAAACGCCTGTCTAATGGCACTTTTGTACACGAAACTGTAACAGAGTGAAAACAAGACTTAGCAACGGCTCTATCTCCCAAAGTATTGGCGGGAAACTGACAAATCTGACACGGTTGGAAAGCCATGTTCATTGGCTTTCCGAAAATGCCGGTCTTGGGGCTGCCGGATAAACACGGAGGATGCCAGGGACTGCGGAGTGAGGACACCCCGAAGATGTCTAGATCATACGGCAATGCTGTGTGTACGTCAACAATAGCAAAGGCCGCTATGTGTGTGCTGGACCAAAGCCAGCTAAAAAAAAGCCCACAAAAGAAGTCGGAAGCGCCATGGCCAATTACTCCAGAAATAATGGGGCTAGAGAGAAATTTCTTGTACCTGCAGTTAGCTTCCATGGTCCTGCATCCGAAAATCTGGTTTTCCCGGCCAGCCATGGCCATCTTCCGCCTTGAAATCACCAGGGAGCGGGGCTGCTCCGAATGCGCTTAAAAAGCCTGTCTAATGGCATTTTTGTACACGAAACTGTAATAGAGTGAAAACAAGACTTAGCAACGGCTCCATCTCCCAAAGTATTGGCGGGAAACTGACAAATCTGACACGGATGGAAAGCCCTGTTCATTGGCTTTCCGAAAATGCCGGTCTTGGGGCTGCCGGATAAACAGGGAGGATGCCAGGGACCGCGGAGTGAGGACACCCCGAGGATGTCTAGTTCATACGGCAATGCTGTGTGTACGTCAACAATAGCAAAGGCCGCTATGTGTGTGCTGGACCGAAGCCAGCTAAAAAAAAGCCGAAAAAAGAAGTCGGAAGCGCCATGGTCAATTACTCCAGAAATAATGGGGCTAGAGAGAAATTTCTTGTACCTGCAGTTAGCTGCCATGGTCCTGCATCCAAAAATCTGGTTTTCCCGGCCAGCCATGGCCATCTTCCGCCTTGAAATCACCAGGGAGCGGGGCTGCTCCGAGTGCGCTTCAAACGCCTGTCTAATGGCACTTTTGTACACGAAACTGTAACAGAGTGAAAACAAGACTTAGCAACGGCTCTATCTCCCAAAGTATTGGCGGGAAACTGACAAATCTGACACTGTTTGAAAGCCCTGTTCAGTGGCTTTCCGAAAATGCCGGTCTTGGGGCTGCCGGATAAACAGGGAGGATGCCAGGGACCGCGGAGTGAGGACATCCCGAGGATGTCTAGTTCATACGGCAATGCTCTGTGTACGTCAACAATAGCAAAGGCCGCTATGTGTGTGCTGGACCGAAGCCAGCTAAAAAAAAGCCGAAAAAAGAAGTCGGAAGCGCCATGGCCAATAACTCCAGAAATAATGGGGCTAGAGAGAAATTTCTTGTACCAGCAGTTAGCTGCCATGGTCCTGCATCCGAAAATCTGATTTTCCCGGCCAGCCATGGCCATCTTCCGCCTTGAAATTACCAGGGAGCGGGGCTGCTCCGAATGCGCTTCAAACGCCTGTCTAATGGCACTTTTGTACACGAAACTGTAACAGAGTGAAAACAAGACTTAGCAACGGCTCTATCTCCCAAAGTATTGGCGGGAAACTAACAAATCTGACACGGTTCGAAAGCCCTGTTCATTGGCTTTCCGAAAATGCCAGTTTTGGGGCTGCCGGATAAACAGGGAGGATGCCAGGAACCGCGGAGTGAGGACACCCCGAGGATGTCTAGTTCATACGGCCATGCTCTGTGTACGTCAACAATAGCAAAGGCCGCTATGTGTGTGCTGGACCGAAGCCAGCTAAAAAAAAGCCGAAAAAAGAAGTCGGAAGCGCCATGGCCAATAACTCCAGAAATAATGGGGCTAGAGAGAAATTTCTTGTACCAGCAGTTAGCTGCCATGGTCCTGCATCCGAAAATCTGGTTTTCCCGGCCAGCCATGGCCATCTTCCGCCTTGAAATCAGCAGGGAGCGGGGCTGCTCCGAATGCGCTTCAAACGCCTGTCTAATGGCACTTTTGTACACGAAACTGTAACAGAGTGAAAACAAGACTTAGCAACGGCTCTATCTCCCAAAGTATTGGCGGGAAACTGACAAATCTGACACGGTTGGAAAGCCCTGTTCATTGGCTTTCCGAAAATGCCGGTCTTGGGGCTGCCGGATAAACACGGAGGATGCCAGGGACTGCGGAGTGAGGACACCCCGAGGATGTCTAGATCATACGGCAATGCTGTGTGTACGTCAACAATAGCAAAGGCCGCTATGTGTGTGCTGGACCAAAGCCAGCTAAAAAAAAGCCCACAAAAGAAGTCGGAAGCGCCATGGCCAATTACTCCAGAAATAATGGGGCTAGAGACAAATTTCTTGTACCTGCAGTTAGCTTCCATGGTCCTGCATCCGAAAATCTGGTTTTCCCGGCCAGCCATGGCCATCTTCCGCCTTGAAATCACCAGGGAGCGGGGCTGTTCCGATTGCGCTTCAAACGCCTGTCTAATGGCATTTTTGTACACGAAACTGTAACAGAGTGAAAACAAGACTTAGCAACGGCTCTATCTCCCAAAGTATTGGCGGGAAACTGACAAATCTGACACGGATGGAAAGCCCTGTTTATTGGCTTTCCGAAAATGCCGGTCTTGGGGCTGCCGGATAAACAGGGAGGATGCCAGGGACCGCGGATTGTGGACACCCCGAGGATGTCTAGTTCATACGGCAATGCTGTGTGTACGTCAACAATAGCAAAGGCCGCTATGTGTGTGCTAAAAAAAAGCCGAAAAAAGAAGTCGGAAGCGCCATGGTCAATTACTCCAGAAATAATGGGGCTAGAGAAAAATTTCTTGTACCTGCAGTTAGCTGCCATGGTCCTGCATCCGAAAATCTGGTTTTCCCGGCCAGCCATGGCCATCTTCCGCCTTGAAATCACCAGGGAGCGGGGCTGCTCCGAGTGCGCTTCAAACGCCTGTCTAATGGCATTTTTGTACACGAAACTGTAACAGAGTGAAAACAAGACTTAGCAACGGCTTTATCTCCCAAAGTATTGGCGGGAAACTGACAAATCTGACACGGTTGGAAAGCCCTGTTCATTGGCTTTCCGAAAATGCCGGTCTTGGGGCTGCCGGATAAACAGGGAGGATGCCAGGGACCGCGGAGTGAGGACACCCCGAAGATGTCTAGTTCATACGGCCATGCTCTGTGTACGTCAACAATAGCAAAGGCCGCTATGTGTGTGCTGGACCGAAGCCAGCTAAAAAAAAACCGAAAAAAGAAGTCGGAAGCGCCATGGCCAATTACTCCAGAAATAATGGGGCTAGAGAGAAATTTCTCGTACCTGCAGTTAGCTGCTATAGTCCTGCATCCGAAAATCTGGTTTTCCCGGCCAGCCATGGCCATCTTCCGCCTTGAAATCACCAGGGAGCGGGGCTGCTCCGAATGCGCTTCAAACGCCTGTCTAATGGCACTTTTGTACACGAAACTGTAACAGAATGAAAACAAGACTTAGCAACGGCTTTATCTCCCAAAGTATTGGCGGGAAACTGACAAATCCGACACGGTTGGAAAGCCCTGTTCATTGGCTTTCCGACAATGCCGGTCTTGGGGCTGCCGGATAAACAGGGAGGATGCCAGGGACCGCGGAGTGAGGACACCCCGAAGATGTCTAGTTCATACGGCCATGCTCTGTGTACGTCAACAATAGCAAAGGCCGCTATGTGTGTGCTGGACCGAAGCCAGCTAAAAAAAAACCGAAAAAAGAAGTCGGAAGCGCCATGGCCAATTACTCCAGAAATAATGGGGCTAGAGAGAAATTTCTCGTACCTGCAGTTAGCTGCTATAGTCCTGCATCCGAAAATCTGGTTTTCCCGGCCAGCCATGGCCATCTTCCGCCTTGAAATCACCAGGGAGCGGGGCTGCTCCGAATGCGCTTCAAACGCCTGTCTAATGGCACTTTTGTACACGAAACTGTAACAGAATGAAAACAAGACTTAGCAACGGCTTTATCTCCCAAAGTATTGGCGGGAAACTGACAAATCCGACACGGTTGGAAAGCCCTGTTCATTGGCTTTCCGACAATGCCGGTCTTGGGGCTGCCGGATAAACAGGGAGGATGCCAGGGACCACGGAGTGAGGACACCCCGAGGATGTCTAGTTCATACGGCCATGTTCTGTGTACGTCAACAATAGCAAAGACCGCTATGTGTGTGCTGGACCGAAGCCAGCTAAAAAAAAAGCCAAAAAAAGAAGTCGGAAGCGCCATGGCCAATTACTCCAGAAATAATGGGGCTAGAGAGAAATTTCTTGTACCTGCAGTTAGCTGCCATGGTCCTGCATCCGAAAATCTGGTTTTCCCGGCCAGCCATGGCCATCTTCCGCCTTGAAATCAGCAGGGAGCGGGGCTGCTCCGAATGCGCTTCAAACGCCTGTCTAATGGCACTTTTGTACACAAAACTGTAACAGAGTGAAAACAAGACTTAGCAACGGCTCTATCTCCCAAAGTATTGGCGGGAAACTGACAAATCTGACACGGTTGGAAAGCCATGTTCATTGGCTTTCCGAAAATGCCGGTCTTGGGGCTGCCGGATAAACACGGAGGATGCCAGGGACTGCGGAGTGAGGACACCCCGAAGATGTCTAGATCATACGGCAATGCTGTGTGTACGTCAACAATAGCAAAGGCCGCTATGTGTGTGCTGGACCAAAGCCAGCTAAAAAAAAGCCCACAAATGAAGTCGGAAGCGCCATGGCCAATTACTCCAGAAATAATGGGGCTAGAGAGAAATTTCTTGTACCTGCAGTTAGCTTCCATGGTCCTGCATCCGAAAATCTGGTTTTCCCGGCCAGCCATGGCCATCTTCCGCCTTGAAATCACCAGGGAGCGGGGCTGCTCCGAATGCGCTTAAAAAGCCTGTCTAATGGCATTTTTGTACACGAAACTGTAATAGAGTGAAAACAAGACTTAGCAACGGCTCCATCTCCCAAAGTATTGGCGGGAAACTGACAAATCTGACACGGTTGGAAAGCCCTGTTCATTGGCTTTCCGAAAATGCCGGTCTTGGGGCTGCCGGATAAACAGGGAGGATGCCAGGGACCGCGGAGTGAGGACACCCCGAGGATGTCTAGTTCATACGGCAATGCTGTGTGTACGTCAACAATAGCAAAGGCCGCTATGTGTGTGCTGGACCGAAGCCAGCTAAAAAAAAGCCGAAAAAAGAAGTCGGAAGCGCCATGGTCAATTACTCCAGAAATAATGGGGCTAGAGAGAAATTTCTTGTACCTGCAGTTAGCTGCCATGGTCCTGCATCCAAAAATCTGGTTTTCCCGGCCAGCCATGGCCATCTTCCGCCTTGAAATCACCAGGGAGCGGGGCTGCTCCGAATGCGCTTCAAACGCCTGTCTAATGGCACTTTTGTACACGAAACTGTAACAGAGTGAAAACAAGACTTAGCAACGGCTCTATCTCCCAAAGTATTGGCGGGAAACTAACAAATCTGACACGGTTCGAAAGCCCTGTTCATTGGCTTTCCGAAAATGCCAGTTTTGGGGCTGCCGGATAAACAGGGAGGATGCCAGGAACCGCGGAGTGAGGACACCCCGAGGATGTCTAGTTCATACGGCCATGCTCTGTGTACGTCAACAATAGCAAAGGCCGCTATGTGTGTGCTGGACCGAAGCCAGCTAAAAAAAAGCCGAAAAAAGAAGTCGGAAGCGCCATGGCCAATAACTCCAGAAATAATGGGGCTAGAGAGAAATTTCTTGTACCAGCAGTTAGCTGCCATGGTCCTGCATCCGAAAATCTGATTTTCCCGGCCAGCCATGGCCATCTTCCGCCTTGAAATCACCAGGGAGCGGGGCTGCTCCGAATGCGCTTCAAACGCCTGTCTAATGGCACTTTTGTACACGAAACTGTAACAGAGTGAAAACAAGACTTAGCAACGGCTCTATCTCCCAAAGTATTGGCGGGAAACTAACAAATCTGACACGGTTTGAAAGCCCTGTTCATTGGCTTTCCGAAAATGCCGGTTTTGGGGCTGCCGGATAAACAGGGAGGATGCCAGGGACCGCGGAGTGAGGACACCCCGAGGATGTCTAGTTCATACGGCCATGCTCTGTGTACGTCAACAATAGCAAAGGCCGCTATGTGTGTGCTGGACCGAAGCCAGCTAAAAAGAAACCGAAAAAAGAAGTCGGAAGCGCCATGGCCAATTACTCCAGAAATAATGGGGCTAGAGAGAAATTTCTTGTACCTGCAGTTAGCTGCTATAGTCCTGCATCCGAAAATCTGGTTTTCCCGGCCAGCCATGGCCATCTTCCGCCTTGAAATCACCAGGGAGCGGGGCTGCTCCGAATGCGCTTGAAACGCCTGTCTAATGGCACTTTTGTACACGAAACTGTAACAGAATGAAAACAAGACTTAGCAACGGCTTTATCTCCCAAAGTATTGGCGGGAAACTGACAAATCTGACATGGTTGGAAAGCCCTGTTCATTGGCTTTCCGAAAATGCCGGTCTTGGGGCTGCCGGATAAACAGGGAGGATGCCAGGGACCGCGGAGTGAGGACACCCCGAGGATGTCTAGTTCATACGGCCATGCTCTGTGTACGTCAACAATAGCAAAGGCCGCTATGTGTGTGCTGGACCGAAGCCAGCTAAAAAAAAAGCCAAAAAAAGAAGTCGGAAGCGCCATGGCCAATTACTCCAGAAATAATGGGGCTAGAGAGAAATTTCTTGTACCTGCAGTTAGCTGCCATGGTCCTGCATCCGAAAATCTGGTTTTCCCGGCCAGCCATGGCCATCTTCCGCCTTGAAATCAGCAGGGAGCGGGGCTGCTCCGAATGCGCTTCAAACGCCTGTCTAATGGCACTTTTGTACACGAAACTGTAACAGAGTGAAAACAAGACTTAGCAACGGCTCTATCTCCCACAGTATTGGCGGGAAACTGACAAATCTGACACGGTTGGAAAGCCCTGTTCATTGGCTTTCCGAAAATGCCGGTCTTGGGGCTGCCGGATAAACACGGAGGATGCCAGGGACTGCGGAGTGAGGACACCCGAAGATGTCTAGATCATACGGCAATGCTGTGTGTACGTCAACAATAGCAAAGGCCGCTATGTGTGTGCTGGACCAAAGCCAGCTAAAAAAAAGCCCACAAAAGAAGTCGGAAGCGCCATGGCCAATTACTCCAGAAATAATGGGGCTAGAGACAAATTTCTTGTACCTGCAGTTAGCTTCCATGGTCCTGCATCCGAAAATCTGGTTTTCCCGGCCAGCCATGGCCATCTTCCGCCTTGAAATCAGCAGGGAGCGGGGCTGCTCCGAATGCGCTTAAAAAGCCTGTCTAATGGCATTTTTGTACACGAAACTGTAACAGAGTGAAAACAAGACTTAGCAACGGCTCTATCTCCCAAAGTATTGGCGGGAAACTGACAAATCTGACACGGTTGGAAAGCCCTGTTCATTGGCTTTCCGAAAATGCCGGTCTTGGGGCTGCCGGATAAACAGGGAGGATGCCAGGGACCGCGGAGTGAGGACACCCCGAGGATGTCTAGTTCATACGCCAATGCTGTGTGTACGTCAACAATAGCAAAGGCCGCTATGTGTGTGCTGGACCGAAGCCAGCTAAAAAAAAGCCGAAAAAAGAAGTCGGAAGCGCCATGGTCAATTACTCCAGAAATAATGGGGCTAGAGAGAAATTTCTTGTACCTGCAGTTAGCTGCCATGGTCCTGCATCCAAAAATCTGGTTTTCCCGGCCAGCCATGGCCATCTTCCGCCTTGAAATCACCAGGGAGCGGGGCTGCTCCGAATGCGCTTCAAACGCCTGTCTAATGGCACTTTTGTACACGAAACTGTAACAGAGTGAAAACAAGACTTAGCAACGGCTCTATCTCCCAAAGTATTGGCGGGAAACTAACAAATCTGACACGGTTCGAAAGCCCTGTTCATTGGCTTTCCGAAAATGCCAGTTTTGGGGCTGCCGGATAAACAGGGAGGATGCCAGGAACCGCGGAGTGAGGACACCCCGAGGATGTCTAGTTCATACGGCCATGCTCTGTGTACGTCAACAATAGCAAAGGCCGCTATGTGTGTGCTGGACCGAAGCCAGCTAAAAAAAAGCCGAAAAAAGAAGTCGGAAGCGCCATGGCCAATAACTCCAGAAATAATGGGGCTAGAGAGAAATTTCTTGTACCAGCAGTTAGCTGCCATGGTCCTGCATCCGAAAATCTGATTTTCCCGGCCAGCCATGGCCATCTTCCGCCTTGAAATCACCAGGGAGCGGGGCTGCTCCGAATGCGCTTCAAACGCCTGTCTAATGGCACTTTTGTACACGAAACTGTAACAGAGTGAAAACAAGACTTAGCAACGGCTCTATCTCCCAAAGTATTGGCGGGAAACTAACAAATCTGACACGGTTTGAAAGCCCTGTTCATTGGCTTTCCGAAAATGCCGGTTTTGGGGCTGCCGGATAAACAGGGAGGATGCCAGGGACCGCGGAGTGAGGACACCCCGAGGATGTCTAGTTCATACGGCCATGCTCTGTGTACGTCAACAATAGCAAAGGCCGCTATGTGTGTGCTGGACCGAAGCCAGCTAAAAAGAAACCGAAAAAAGAAGTCGGAAGCGCCATGGCCAATTACTCCAGAAATAATGGGGCTAGAGAGAAATTTCTTGTACCTGCAGTTAGCTGCTATAGTCCTGCATCCGAAAATCTGGTTTTCCCGGCCAGCCATGGCCATCTTCCGCCTTGAAATCACCAGGGAGCGGGGCTGCTCCGAATGCGCTTGAAACGCCTGTCTAATGGCACTTTTGTACACGAAACTGTAACAGAATGAAAACAAGACTTAGCAACGGCTTTATCTCCCAAAGTATTGGCGGGAAACTGACAAATCTGACATGGTTGGAAAGCCCTGTTCATTGGCTTTCCGAAAATGCCGGTCTTGGGGCTGCCGGATAAACAGGGAGGATGCCAGGGACCGCGGAGTGAGGACACCCCGAGGATGTCTAGTTCATACGGCAATGCTGTGTGTACGTCAACAATAGCAAAGGCCGCTATGTGTGTGCTGGACCAAAGCCAGCTAAAAAAAAGCCCACAAAAGAAGTCGGAAGCGCCATGGCCAATTACTCCAGAAATAATGGGGCTAGAGACAAATTTCTTGTACCTGCAGTTAGCTTCCATGGTCCTGCATCCGAAAATCTGGTTTTCCCGGCCAGCCATGGCCATCTTCCGCCTTGAAATCAGCAGGGAGCGGGGCTGCTCCGAATGCGCTTAAAAAGCCTGTCCAATGGCATTTTTGTACACGAAACTGTAACAGAGTGAAAACAAGACTTAGCAACGGCTCTATCTCCCAAAGTATTGGCGGGAAACTGACAAATCTGACACGGTTGGAAAGCCCTGTTCATTGGCTTTCCGAAAATGCCGGTCTTGGGGCTGCCGGATAAACAGGGAGGATGCCAGGGACCGCGGAGTGAGGACACCCCGAAGATGTCTAGTTCATACGGCCATGCTCTGTGTACGTCAACAATAGCAAAGGCCGCTATGTGTGTGCTGGACCAAAGCCAGCTAAAAAAAAGCCCACAAAAGAAGTCGGAAGCGCCATGGCCAATTACTCCAGAAATAATGGGGCTAGAGACAAATTTCTTGTACCTGCAGTTAGCTTCCATGGTCCTGCATCCGAAAATCTGGTTTTCCCGGCCAGCCATGGCCATCTTCCGCCTTGAAATCAGCAGGGAGCGGGGCTGCTCCGAATGCGCTTAAAAAGCCTGTCTAATGGCATTTTTGTACACGAAACTGTAACAGAGTGAAAACAAGACTTAGCAACGGCTCTATCTCCCAAAGTATTGGCGGGAAACTGACAAATCTGACACGGTTGGAAAGCCCTGTTCATTGGCTTTCCGAAAATGCCGGTCTTGGGGCTGCCGGATAAACAGGGAGGATGCCAGGGACCGCGGAGTGAGGACACCCCGAGGATGTCTAGTTCATACGCCAATGCTGTGTGTACGTCAACAATAGCAAAGGCCGCTATGTGTGTGCTGGACCGAAGCCAGTTAAAAAAAAGCCGAAAAAAGAAGTCGGAAGCGCCATGGTCAATTACTCCAGAAATAATGGGGCTAGAGAGAAATTTCTTGTACCTGCAGTTAGCTGCCATGGTCCTGCATCCGAAAATCTGGTTTTCCCGGCCAGCCATGGCCATCTTCCGCCTTGAAATCACCAGGGAGCGGGGCTGCTCCGAGTGCGCTTCAAACGCCTGTCTAATGGCACTTTTGTACACGAAACTGTAACAGAGTGAAAACAAGACTTAGCAACGGCTCTATCTCCCAAAGTATTGGCGGGAAACTGACAAATCTGACACTGTTTGAAAGCCCTGTTCAGTGGCTTTCCGAAAAATGCCGGTCTTGGGGCTGCCGGAAAAACAGGGAGGATGCCAGGGACCGCGGAGTGAGGACATCCCGAGGATGTCTAGTTCATACGGCAATGCTCTGTGTACGTCAACAATAGCAAAGGCCGCTATGTGTGTGCTGGACCGAAGCCAGCTAAAAAAAAGCCGAAAAAAGAAGTCGGAAGCGCCATGGCCAATAACTCCAGAAATAATGGGGCTAGAGAGAAATTTCTTGTACCAGCAGTTAGCTGCCATGGTCCTGCATCCGAAAATCTGATTTTCCCGGCCAGCCATGGCCATCTTCCGCCTTGAAATCACCAGGGAGCGGGGCTGCTCCGAATGCGCTTCAAACGCCTGTCTAATGGCACTTTTGTACACGAAACTGTAACAGAGTGAAAACAAGACTTAGCAACGGCTCTATCTCCCAAAGTATTGGCGGGAAACTAACAAATCTGACACGGTTTGAAAGCCCTGTTCATTGGCTTTCCGAAAATGCCGGTTTTGGGGCTGCCGGATAAACAGGGAGGATGCCAGGGACCGCGGAGTGAGGACACCCCGAGGATGTCTAGTTCATACGGCCATGCTCTGTGTACGTCAACAATAGCAAAGGCTGCTATGTGTGTGCTGGACCGAAGCCAGCTAAAAAGAAACCGAAAAAAGAAGTCGGAAGCGCCATGGCCAATTACTCCAGAAATAATGGGGCTAGAGAGAAATTTCTTGTACCTGCAGTTAGCTGCCATGGTCCTGCATCCGAAAATCTGGTTTTCCCGGCCAGCCATGGCCATCTTCCGCCTTGAAATCAGCAGGGAGCGGGGCTGCTCCGAATGCGCTTCAAACGCCTGTCTAATGGCACTTTTGTACACGAAACTGTAACAGAGTGAAAACAAGACTTAGCAACGGCTCTATCTCCCACAGTATTGGCGGGAAACTGACAAATCTGACACGGTTGGAAAGCCCCTTTTCATTGGCTTTCCGAAAATGCCGGTCTTGGGGCTGCCGGATAAACAGGGAGGATGCCAGGGACCGCGGAGTGAGGACAACCCGAAGATGTCTAGATCATACGGCAATGCTGTGTGTACGTCAACAATAGCAAAGGCCGCTATGTGTGTGCTGGACCAAAGCCAGCTAAAAAAATGCCCACAAAAGAAGTCGGAAGCGCCATGGCCAATTACTCCAGAAATAATGGGGCTAGAGAGAAATTTCTTGTACCTGCAGTTAGCTGCCATGGTCCTGCATCCGAAAATCTGGTTTTCCCGGCCAGCCATGGCCATCTTCCGCCTTGAAATCACCAGGGAGCGGGGCTGCTCCGAATGCGCTTCAAACGCCTGTCTAATGGCATTTTTGTACACGAAACTGTAACAGAGTGAAAACAAGACTTAGCAACGGCTCTATCTCCCCAAGTATTGGCGGGAAACTGACAAATCTGACACGGTTGGAAAGCCCTGTTCATTGGCTTTCCGAAAATGCCGGTCTTGGGGCTGCCGGATAAACAGGGAGGATGCCAGGGACCGCGGAGTGAGGACACCCCGAGGATGTCTAGTTCATACGGCCATGCTCTGTGTACGTTAACAATAGCAAAGGCCGCTATGTTTGTGCTGGACCGAAGCCAGCTAAAAAAAAAACGAAAAAAGAAGTCGGAAGCGCCATGGCCAATTACTCCAGAAATAATGGGGCTAGAGAGAAATTTCTTGTACCTGCAGTTAGCTGCTATAGTCCTGCATCCGAAAATCTGGTTTTCCCGGCCAGCCATGGCCATCTTCCGCCTTGAAATCAGCAGGGAGCGGGGCTGCTCCGAATGCGCTTCAAACGCCTGTCTAATGGCACTTTTGTACACGAAACTGTAACAGAATGAAAACAAGACTTAGCAACGGCTTTATCTCCCAAAGTATTGGCGGGAAACTGACAAATCTGACACGGTTGGAAAGCCCTGTTCATTGGCTTTCCGAAAATGCCGGTCTTGGGGCTGCCGGATAAACAGGGAGGATGCCAGGGACCGCGGAGTGAGGACACCCCGAGGATGTCTAGTTCATACGGCAATGCTGTGTGTACGTCAACAATAGCAAAGGCCGCTATGTGTGTGCTGGACAGAAGCCAGTTAAAAAAAAGCCGAAAAAAGAAGTCGGAAGCGCCATGGTCAATTACTCCAGAAATAATGGGGCTAGAGAGAAATTTCTTGTACCTGCAGTTAGCTGCCATGGTCCTGCATCCGAAAATCTGGTTTTCCCGGCCAGCCATGGCCATCTTCCGCCTTGAAATCACCAGGGAGCGGGGCTGCTCCGAGTGCGCTTCAAACGCCTGTCTAATGGCACTTTTGTACACGAAACTGTAACAGAGTGAAAACAAGACTTAGCAACGGCTCTATCTCCCAAAGTATTGGCGGGAAACTGACAAATCTGACACTGTTTGAAAGCCCTGTTCAGTGGCTTTCCGAAAATGCCGGTCTTGGGGCTGCCGGATAAACAGGGAGGATGCCAGGGACCGCGGAGTGAGGACATCCCGAGGATGTCTAGTTCATACGGCAATGCTCTGTGTACGTCAACAATAGCAAAGGCCGCTATGTGTGTGCTGGACCGAAGCCAGCTAAAAAAAAGCCGAAAAAAGAAGTCGGAAGCGCCATGGCCAATAACTCCAGAAATAATGGGGCTAGAGAGAAATTTCTTGTACCAGCAGTTAGCTGCCATGGTCCTGCATCCGAAAATCTGGTTTTCCCGGCCAGCCATGGCCATCTTCCGCCTTGAAATTACCAGGGAGCGGGGCTGCTCCGAATGCGCTTCAAACGCCTGTCTAATGGCACTTTTGTACACGAAACTGTAACAGAGTGAAAACAAGACTTAGCAACGGCTCTATCTCCCAAAGTATTGGCGGGAAACTAACAAATCTGACACGGTTCGAAAGCCCTGTTCATTGGCTTTCCGAAAATGCTAGTTTTGGGGCTGCCGGATAAACAGGGAGGATGCCAGGAACCGCGGAGTGAGGACACCCCGAGGATGTCTAGTTCATACGGCCATGCTCTGTGTACGTCAACAATAGCAAAGGCCGCTATTTGTGTGCTGGACCGAAGCCAGCTAAAAAAAAAAGCCGAAAAAAGAAGTCGGAAACGCCATGGCCAATTACTCCAGAAATAATGGGGCTAGAGAGAAATTTCTTGTACCTGCAGTTAGCTGCTATAGTCCTGCATCCGAAAATCTGGTTTTCCCGGCCAGCCATGGCCATCTTCCGCCTTGAAATCAGCAGGGAGCGGGGCTGCTCCGAATGCGCTTCAAACGCCTGTCTAATGGCACTTTTGTACACGAAACTGTAACAGAGTGAAAACAAGACTTAGCAACGGCTCTATGTCCCACAGTATTGGCGGGAAACTGACAAATCTGACACAGTTGGAAAGCCCTGTTCATTGGCTTTCCGAAAATGCCGGTCTTGGGGCTGCCGGATAAACAGGGAGGATGCCAGGGACCGCGGAGTGAGGACACCCCGAAGATGTCTAGATCATACGGCAATGCTGTGTGTACGTCAACAATAGCAAAGGCCGCTATGTGTGTGCTGGACCAAAGCCAGCTGAAAAAAAGCCCACAAAAGAAGTCGGAAGCGCCATGGCCAATTACTCCAGAAATAATGGGTCTAGAGACAAATTTCTCGTACCTGCAGTTAGCTGCCATGGTCCTGCATCCGAAAATCTGGTTTTCCCGGCCAGCCATGGCCATCTTCCGCCTTGAAATCACCAGGGAGCGGGGCTGTTCCGAATGCGCTTGAAACGCCTGTCTAATGGCATTTTTGTACACGAAACTGTAACAGAGTGAAAACAAGACTTAGCAACGGCTCTATCTCCCAAAGTATTGGCGGGAAACTGACAAATCTGACACTGTTTGAAAGCCCTGTTCATTGGCTTTCCGAAAATGCCGGTCTTGGGGCTGCCGGATAAACAGGGAGGATGCCAGGGACCGCGGAGTGAGGACACCCCGAGGATGTCTAGTTCATACGGCCATGCTGTGTGTACGTCAACAATAGCAAAAGCCGCTATGTGTGTGCTGGACCGAAGCCAGCTAAAAAAAAGCCCACAAAAAAAGTCGCAAGCGCCATGGCCAATTACTCCAGAAATAATGGGGCTAGAGACAAATTTCTTGTACCTGCAGTTAGCTGCCATGATCCTGCATCCGAAAATCTGGTTTTCCCGGCCAGCCATGGCCATCTTCCGCCTTGAAATCACCAGGGAGCGGGGCTGTTCCGATTGCGCTTCAAACGCCTGTCTAATGGCATTTTTGTACACGAAACTGTAACAGAGTGAAAACAAGACTTAGCAACGGCTCTATCTCCCAAAGTATTGGCGGGAAACTGACAAATCTGACACGGATGGAAAGCCCTGTTTATTGGCTTTCCGAAAATGCCGGTCTTGGGGCTGCCGGATAAACAGGGAGGATGCCAGGGACCGCGGAGTGAGGACACCCCGAGGATGTCTAGTTCATACGGCAATGCTGTGTGTACGTCAACAATAGCAAAGGCCGCTATGTGTGTGCTGGACCGAAGCCAGCTAAAAAAAAGCCGAAAAAAGAAGTCGGAAGCGCCATGGCCAATAACTCCAGAAATAATGGGGCTAGAGAGAAATTTCTTGTACCAGCAGTTAGCTGCCATGGTCCTGCATCCGAAAATCTGATTTTCCCGGCCAGCCATGGCCATCTTCCGCCTTGAAATTACCAGGGAGCGGGGCTGCTCCGAATGCGCTTCAAACGCCTGTCTAATGGCACTTTTGTACACGAAACTGTAACAGAGTGAAAACAAGACTTAGCAACGGCTCTATCTCCCAAAGTATTGGCGGGAAACTAACAAATCTGACACGGTTCGAAAGCCCTGTTCATTGGCTTTCCGAAAATGCTAGTTTTGGGGCTGCCGGATAAACAGGGAGGATGCCAGGACCCGCGGAGTGAGGACACCCCGAGGATGTCTAGTTCATACGGCCATGCTCTGTGTACGTCAACAATAGCAAAGGCCGCTATGTGTGTGCTGGACCGAAGCCAGCTAAAAAAAAGCCCACAAAAAAAGTCGCAAGCGCCATGGCCAATTACTCCAGAAATAATGGGGCTAGAGACAAATTTCTTGTACCTGCAGTTAGCTGCCATGATCAAGCATCCGAAAATCTGGTTTTCCCGGCCAGCCATGGCCATCTTCCGCCTTGAAATCACCAGGGAGCGGGGCTGTTCCGATTGCGCTTCAAACGCCTGTCTAATGGCATTTTTGTACACGAAACTGTAACAGAGTGAAAACAAGACTTAGCAACGGCTCTATCTCCCAAAGTATTGGCGGGAAACTGACAAATCTGACACGGATGGAAAGCCCTGTTTATTGGCTTTCCGAAAATGCCGGTCTTGGGGCTGCCGGATAAACAGGGAGGATGCCAGGGACCGCGGAGTGAGGACACCCCGAGGATGTCTAGTTCATACGGCAATGCTGTGTGTACGTCAACAATAGCAAAGGCCGCTATGTGTGTGCTGGACCGAAGCCAGCTAAAAAAAAGCCGAAAAAAGAAGTCGGAAGCGCCATGGCCAATAACTCCAGAAATAATGGGGCTAGAGAGAAATTTCTTGTACCAGCAGTTAGCTGCCATGGTCCTGCATCCGAAAATCTGGTTTTCCCGGCCAGCCATGGCCATCTTCCGCCTTGAAATCAGCAGGGAGCGGGGCTGCTCCGAATGCGCTTCAAACGCCTGTCTAATGGCACTTTTGTACACGAAACTGTAACAGAGTGAAAACAAGACTTAGCAACGGCTCTATCTCCCAAAGTATTGGCGGGAAACTGACAAATCTGACACGGTTGGAAAGCCCTGTTCATTGGCTTTCCGAAAATGCCGGTCTTGGGGCTGCCGGATAAACACGGAGGATGCCAGGGACTGCGGAGTGAGGACACCCCGAGGATGTCTAGATCATACGGCAATGCTGTGTGTACGTCAACAATAGCAAAGGCCGCTATGTGTGTGCTGGACCAAAGCCAGCTAAAAAAAAGCCCACAAAAGAAGTCGGAAGCGCCATGGCCAATTACTCCAGAAATAATGGGGCTAGAGACAAATTTCTTGTACCTGCAGTTAGCTTCCATGGTCCTGCATCCGAAAATCTGGTTTTCCCGGCCAGCCATGGCCATCTTCCGCCTTGAAATCACCAGGGAGCGGGGCTGTTCCGATTGCGCTTCAAACGCCTGTCTAATGGCATTTTTGTACACGAAACTGTAACAGAGTGAAAACAAGACTTAGCAACGGCTCTATCTCCCAAAGTATTGGCGGGAAACTGACAAATCTGACACGGATGGAAAGCCCTGTTTATTGGCTTTCCGAAAATGCCGGTCTTGGGGCTGCCGGATAAACAGGGAGGATGCCAGGGACCGCGGATTGTGGACACCCCGAGGATGTCTAGTTCATACGGCAATGCTGTGTGTACGTCAACAATAGCAAAGGCCGCTATGTGTGTGCTAAAAAAAAGCCGAAAAAAGAAGTCGGAAGCGCCATGGTCAATTACTCCAGAAATAATGGGGCTAGAGAAAAATTTCTTGTACCTGCAGTTAGCTGCCATGGTCCTGCATCCGAAAATCTGGTTTTCCCGGCCAGCCATGGCCATCTTCCGCCTTGAAATCACCAGGGAGCGGGGCTGCTCCGAGTGCGCTTCAAACGCCTGTCTAATGGCATTTTTGTACACGAAACTGTAACAGAGTGAAAACAAGACTTAGCAACGGCTTTATCTCCCAAAGTATTGGCGGGAAACTGACAAATCTGACACGGTTGGAAAGCCCTGTTCATTGGCTTTCCGAAAATGCCGGTCTTGGGGCTGCCGGATAAACAGGGAGGATGCCAGGGACCGCGGAGTGAGGACACCCCGAAGATGTCTAGTTCATACGGCCATGCTCTGTGTACGTCAACAATAGCAAAGGCCGCTATGTGTGTGCTGGACCGAAGCCAGCTAAAAAAAAACCGAAAAAAGAAGTCGGAAGCGCCATGGCCAATTACTCCAGAAATAATGGGGCTAGAGAGAAATTTCTCGTACCTGCAGTTAGCTGCTATAGTCCTGCATCCGAAAATCTGGTTTTCCCGGCCAGCCATGGCCATCTTCCGCCTTGAAATCACCAGGGAGCGGGGCTGCTCCGAATGCGCTTCAAACGCCTGTCTAATGGCACTTTTGTACACGAAACTGTAACAGAATGAAAACAAGACTTAGCAACGGCTTTATCTCCCAAAGTATTGGCGGGAAACTGACAAATCCGACACGGTTGGAAAGCCCTGTTCATTGGCTTTCCGACAATGCCGGTCTTGGGGCTGCCGGATAAACAGGGAGGATGCCAGGGACCACGGAGTGAGGACACCCCGAGGATGTCTAGTTCATACGGCCATGTTCTGTGTACGTCAACAATAGCAAAGACCGCTATGTGTGTGCTGGACCGAAGCCAGCTAAAAAAAAAGCCAAAAAAAGAAGTCGGAAGCGCCATGGCCAATTACTCCAGAAATAATGGGGCTAGAGAGAAATTTCTTGTACCTGCAGTTAGCTGCCATGGTCCTGCATCCGAAAATCTGGTTTTCCCGGCCAGCCATGGCCATCTTCCGCCTTGAAATCAGCAGGGAGCGGGGCTGCTCCGAATGCGCTTCAAACGCCTGTCTAATGGCACTTTTGTACACAAAACTGTAACAGAGTGAAAACAAGACTTAGCAACGGCTCTATCTCCCAAAGTATTGGCGGGAAACTGACAAATCTGACACGGTTGGAAAGCCATGTTCATTGGCTTTCCGAAAATGCCGGTCTTGGGGCTGCCGGATAAACACGGAGGATGCCAGGGACTGCGGAGTGAGGACACCCCGAAGATGTCTAGATCATACGGCAATGCTGTGTGTACGTCAACAATAGCAAAGGCCGCTATGTGTGTGCTGGACCAAAGCCAGCTAAAAAAAAGCCCACAAATGAAGTCGGAAGCGCCATGGCCAATTACTCCAGAAATAATGGGGCTAGAGAGAAATTTCTTGTACCTGCAGTTAGCTTCCATGGTCCTGCATCCGAAAATCTGGTTTTCCCGGCCAGCCATGGCCATCTTCCGCCTTGAAATCACCAGGGAGCGGGGCTGCTCCGAATGCGCTTAAAAAGCCTGTCTAATGGCATTTTTGTACACGAAACTGTAATAGAGTGAAAACAAGACTTAGCAACGGCTCCATCTCCCAAAGTATTGGCGGGAAACTGACAAATCTGACACGGTTGGAAAGCCCTGTTCATTGGCTTTCCGAAAATGCCGGTCTTGGGGCTGCCGGATAAACAGGGAGGATGCCAGGGACCGCGGAGTGAGGACACCCCGAGGATGTCTAGTTCATACGGCAATGCTGTGTGTACGTCAACAATAGCAAAGGCCGCTATGTGTGTGCTGGACCGAAGCCAGCTAAAAAAAAAGCCGAAAAAAGAAGTCGGAAGCGCCATGGTCAATTACTCCAGAAATAATGGGGCTAGAGAGAAATTTCTTGTACCTGCAGTTAGCTGCCATGGTCCTGCATCCAAAAATCTGGTTTTCCCGGCCAGCCATGGCCATCTTCCGCCTTGAAATCACCAGGGAGCGGGGCTGCTCCGAATGCGCTTCAAACGCCTGTCTAATGGCACTTTTGTACACGAAACTGTAACAGAGTGAAAACAAGACTTAGCAACGGCTCTATCTCCCAAAGTATTGGCGGGAAACTAACAAATCTGACACGGTTCGAAAGCCCTGTTCATTGGCTTTCCGAAAATGCCAGTTTTGGGGCTGCCGGATAAACAGGGAGGATGCCAGGAACCGCGGAGTGAGGACACCCCGAGGATGTCTAGTTCATACGGCCATGCTCTGTGTACGTCAACAATAGCAAAGGCCGCTATGTGTGTGCTGGACCGAAGCCAGCTAAAAAAAAGCCGAAAAAAGAAGTCGGAAGCGCCATGGCCAATAACTCCAGAAATAATGGGGCTAGAGAGAAATTTCTTGTACCAGCAGTTAGCTGCCATGGTCCTGCATCCGAAAATCTGATTTTCCCGGCCAGCCATGGCCATCTTCCGCCTTGAAATCACCAGGGAGCGGGGCTGCTCCGAATGCGCTTCAAACGCCTGTCTAATGGCACTTTTGTACACGAAACTGTAACAGAGTGAAAACAAGACTTAGCAACGGCTCTATCTCCCAAAGTATTGGCGGGAAACTAACAAATCTGACACGGTTTGAAAGCCCTGTTCATTGGCTTTCCGAAAATGCCGGTTTTGGGGCTGCCGGATAAACAGGGAGGATGCCAGGGACCGCGGAGTGAGGACACCCCGAGGATGTCTAGTTCATACGGCCATGCTCTGTGTACGTCAACAATAGCAAAGGCCGCTATGTGTGTGCTGGACCGAAGCCAGCTAAAAAGAAACCGAAAAAAGAAGTCGGAAGCGCCATGGCCAATTACTCCAGAAATAATGGGGCTAGAGAGAAATTTCTTGTACCTGCAGTTAGCTGCTATAGTCCTGCATCCGAAAATCTGGTTTTCCCGGCCAGCCATGGCCATCTTCCGCCTTGAAATCACCAGGGAGCGGGGCTGCTCCGAATGCGCTTGAAACGCCTGTCTAATGGCACTTTTGTACACGAAACTGTAACAGAATGAAAACAAGACTTAGCAACGGCTTTATCTCCCAAAGTATTGGCGGGAAACTGACAAATCTGACATGGTTGGAAAGCCCTGTTCATTGGCTTTCCGAAAATGCCGGTCTTGGGGCTGCCGGATAAACAGGGAGGATGCCAGGGACCGCGGAGTGAGGACACCCCGAGGATGTCTAGTTCATACGGCCATGCTCTGTGTACGTCAACAATAGCAAAGGCCGCTATGTGTGTGCTGGACCGAAGCCAGCTAAAAAAAAAGCCAAAAAAAGAAGTCGGAAGCGCCATGGCCAATTACTCCAGAAATAATGGGGCTAGAGAGAAATTTCTTGTACCTGCAGTTAGCTGCCATGGTCCTGCATCCGAAAATCTGGTTTTCCCGGCCAGCCATGGCCATCTTCCGCCTTGAAATCAGCAGGGAGCGGGGCTGCTCCGAATGCGCTTCAAACGCCTGTCTAATGGCACTTTTGTACACGAAACTGTAACAGAGTGAAAACAAGACTTAGCAACGGCTCTATCTCCCACAGTATTGGCGGGAAACTGACAAATCTGACACGGTTGGAAAGCCCTGTTCATTGGCTTTCCGAAAATGCCGGTCTTGGGGCTGCCGGATAAACACGGAGGATGCCAGGGACTGCGGAGTGAGGACACCCGAAGATGTCTAGATCATACGGCAATGCTGTGTGTACGTCAACAATAGCAAAGGCCGCTATGTGTGTGCTGGACCAAAGCCAGCTAAAAAAAAGCCCACAAAAGAAGTCGGAAGCGCCATGGCCAATTACTCCAGAAATAATGGGGCTAGAGACAAATTTCTTGTACCTGCAGTTAGCTTCCATGGTCCTGCATCCGAAAATCTGGTTTTCCCGGCCAGCCATGGCCATCTTCCGCCTTGAAATCAGCAGGGAGCGGGGCTGCTCCGAATGCGCTTAAAAAGCCTGTCTAATGGCATTTTTGTACACGAAACTGTAACAGAGTGAAAACAAGACTTAGCAACGGCTCTATCTCCCAAAGTATTGGCGGGAAACTGACAAATCTGACACGGTTGGAAAGCCCTGTTCATTGGCTTTCCGAAAATGCCGGTCTTGGGGCTGCCGGATAAACAGGGAGGATGCCAGGGACCGCGGAGTGAGGACACCCCGAGGATGTCTAGTTCATACGCCAATGCTGTGTGTACGTCAACAATAGCAAAGGCCGCTATGTGTGTGCTGGACCGAAGCCAGCTAAAAAAAAGCCGAAAAAAGAAGTCGGAAGCGCCATGGTCTATTACTCCAGAAATAATGGGGCTAGAGAGAAATTTCTTGTACCTGCAGTTAGCTGCCATGGTCCTGCATCCAAAAATCTGGTTTTCCCGGCCAGCCATGGCCATCTTCCGCCTTGAAATCACCAGGGAGCGGGGCTGCTCCGAATGCGCTTCAAACGCCTGTCTAATGGCACTTTTGTACACGAAACTGTAACAGAGTGAAAACAAGACTTAGCAACGGCTCTATCTCCCAAAGTATTGGCGGGAAACTAACAAATCTGACACGGTTCGAAAGCCCTGTTCATTGGCTTTCCGAAAATGCCAGTTTTGGGGCTGCCGGATAAACAGGGAGGATGCCAGGAACCGCGGAGTGAGGACACCCCGAGGATGTCTAGTTCATACGGCCATGCTCTGTGTACGTCAACAATAGCAAAGGCCGCTATGTGTGTGCTGGACCGAAGCCAGCTAAAAAAAAGCCGAAAAAAGAAGTCGGAAGCGCCATGGCCAATAACTCCAGAAATAATGGGGCTAGAGAGAAATTTCTTGTACCAGCAGTTAGCTGCCATGGTCCTGCATCCGAAAATCTGATTTTCCCGGCCAGCCATGGCCATCTTCCGCCTTGAAATCACCAGGGAGCGGGGCTGCTCCGAATGCGCTTCAAACGCCTGTCTAATGGCACTTTTGTACACGAAACTGTAACAGAGTGAAAACAAGACTTAGCAACGGCTCTATCTCCCAAAGTATTGGCGGGAAACTAACAAATCTGACACGGTTTGAAAGCCCTGTTCATTGGCTTTCCGAAAATGCCGGTTTTGGGGCTGCCGGATAAACAGGGAGGATGCCAGGAACCGCGGAGTGAGGACACCCCGAGGATGTCTAGTTCATACGGCCATGCTCTGTGTACGTCAACAATAGCAAAGGCCGCTATGTGTGTGCTGGACCGAAGCCAGCTAAAAAGAAACCGAAAAAAGAAGTCGGAAGCGCCATGGCCAATTACTCCAGAAATAATGGGGCTAGAGAGAAATTTCTTGTACCTGCAGTTAGCTGCTATAGTCCTGCATCCGAAAATCTGGTTTTCCCGGCCAGCCATGGCCATCTTCCGCCTTGAAATCACCAGGGAGCGGGGCTGCTCCGAATGCGCTTGAAACGCCTGTCTAATGGCACTTTTGTACACGAAACTGTAACAGAATGAAAACAAGACTTAGCAACGGCTTTATCTCCCAAAGTATTGGCGGGAAACTGACAAATCTGACATGGTTGGAAAGCCCTGTTCATTGGCTTTCCGAAAATGCCGGTCTTGGGGCTGCCGGATAAACAGGGAGGATGCCAGGGACCGCGGAGTGAGGACACCCCGAGGATGTCTAGTTCATACGGCCATGCTCTGTGTACGTCAACAATAGCAAAGGCCGCTATGTGTGTGCTGGACCGAAGCCAGCTAAAAAAAAAGCCAAAAAAAGAAGTCGGAAGCGCCATGGCCAATTACTCCAGAAATAATGGGGCTAGAGAGAAATTTCTTGTACCTGCAGTTAGCTGCCATGGTCCTGCATCCGAAAATCTGGTTTTCCCGGCCAGCCATGGCCATCTTCCGCCTTGAAATCAGCAGGGAGCGGGGCTGCTCCGAATGCGCTTCAAACGCCTGTCTAATGGCACTTTTGTACACGAAACTGTAACAGAGTGAAAACAAGACTTAGCAACGGCTCTATCTCCCACAGTATTGGCGGGAAACTGACAAATCTGACACGGTTGGAAAGCCCTGTTCATTGGCTTTCCGAAAATGCCGGTCTTGGGGCTGCCGGATAAACACGGAGGATGCCAGGGACTGCGGAGTGAGGACACCCGAAGATGTCTAGATCATACGGCAATGCTGTGTGTACGTCAACAATAGCAAAGGCCGCTATGTGTGTGCTGGACCAAAGCCAGCTAAAAAAAAGCCCACAAAAGAAGTCGGAAGCGCCATGGCCAATTACTCCAGAAATAATGGGGCTAGAGACAAATTTCTTGTACCTGCAGTTAGCTTCCATGGTCCTGCATCCGAAAATCTGGTTTTCCCGGCCAGCCATGGCCATCTTCCGCCTTGAAATCAGCAGGGAGCGGGGCTGCTCCGAATGCGCTTAAAAAGCCTGTCCAATGGCATTTTTGTACACGAAACTGTAACAGAGTGAAAACAAGACTTAGCAACGGCTCTATCTCCCAAAGTATTGGCGGGAAACTGACAAATCTGACACGGTTGGAAAGCCCTGTTCATTGGCTTTCCGAAAATGCCGGTCTTGGGGCTGCCGGATAAACAGGGAGGATGCCAGGGACCGCGGAGTGAGGACACCCCGAAGATGTCTAGTTCATACGGCCATGCTCTGTGTACGTCAACAATAGCAAAGGCCGCTATGTGTGTGCTGGACCAAAGCCAGCTAAAAAAAAGCCCACAAAAGAAGTCGGAAGCGCCATGGCCAATTACTCCAGAAATAATGGGGCTAGAGACAAATTTCTTGTACCTGCAGTTAGCTTCCATGGTCCTGCATCCGAAAATCTGGTTTTCCCGGCCAGCCATGGCCATCTTCCGCCTTGAAATCAGCAGGGAGCGGGGCTGCTCCGAATGCGCTTAAAAAGCCTGTCTAATGGCATTTTTGTACACGAAACTGTAACAGAGTGAAAACAAGACTTAGCAACGGCTCTATCTCCCAAAGTATTGGCGGGAAACTGACAAATCTGACACGGTTGGAAAGCCCTGTTCATTGGCTTTCCGAAAATGCCGGTCTTGGGGCTGCCGGATAAACAGGGAGGATGCCAGGGACCGCGGAGTGAGGACACCCCGAGGATGTCTAGTTCATACGCCAATGCTGTGTGTACGTCAACAATAGCAAAGGCCGCTATGTGTGTGCTGGACCGAAGCCAGTTAAAAAAAAGCCGAAAAAAGAAGTCGGAAGCGCCATGGTCAATTACTCCAGAAATAATGGGGCTAGAGAGAAATTTCTTGTACCTGCAGTTAGCTGCCATGGTCCTGCATCCGAAAATCTGGTTTTCCCGGCCAGCCATGGCCATCTTCCGCCTTGAAATCACCAGGGAGCGGGGCTGCTCCGAGTGCGCTTCAAACGCCTGTCTAATGGCACTTTTGTACACGAAACTGTAACAGAGTGAAAACAAGACTTAGCAACGGCTCTATCTCCCAAAGTATTGGCGGGAAACTGACAAATCTGACACTGTTTGAAAGCCCTGTTCAGTGGCTTTCCGAAAATGCCGGTCTTGGGGCTGCCGGAAAAACAGGGAGGATGCCAGGGACCGCGGAGTGAGGACATCCCGAGGATGTCTAGTTCATACGGCAATGCTCTGTGTACGTCAACAATAGCAAAGGCCGCTATGTGTGTGCTGGACCGAAGCCAGCTAAAAAAAAGCCGAAAAAAGAAGTCGGAAGCGCCATGGCCAATAACTCCAGAAATAATGGGGCTAGAGAGAAATTTCTTGTACCAGCAGTTAGCTGCCATGGTCCTGCATCCGAAAATCTGATTTTCCCGGCCAGCCATGGCCATCTTCCGCCTTGAAATCACCAGGGAGCGGGGCTGCTCCGAATGCGCTTCAAACGCCTGTCTAATGGCACTTTTGTACACGAAACTGTAACAGAGTGAAAACAAGACTTAGCAACGGCTCTATCTCCCAAAGTATTGGCGGGAAACTAACAAATCTGACACGGTTTGAAAGCCCTGTTCATTGGCTTTCCGAAAATGCCGGTTTTGGGGCTGCCGGATAAACAGGGAGGATGCCAGGGACCGCGGAGTGAGGACACCCCGAGGATGTCTAGTTCATACGGCCATGCTCTGTGTACGTCAACAATAGCAAAGGCTGCTATGTGTGTGCTGGACCGAAGCCAGCTAAAAAGAAACCGAAAAAAGAAGTCGGAAGCGCCATGGCCAATTACTCCAGAAATAATGGGGCTAGAGAGAAATTTCTTGTACCTGCAGTTAGCTGCCATGGTCCTGCATCCGAAAATCTGGTTTTCCCGGCCAGCCATGGCCATCTTCCGCCTTGAAATCAGCAGGGAGCGGGGCTGCTCCGAATGCGCTTCAAACGCCTGTCTAATGGCACTTTTGTACACGAAACTGTAACAGAGTGAAAACAAGACTTAGCAACGGCTCTATCTCCCACAGTATTGGCGGGAAACTGACAAATCTGACACGGTTGGAAAGCCCCTTTTCATTGGCTTTCCGAAAATGCCGGTCTTTGGGCTGCCGGATAAACAGGGAGGATGCCAGGGACCGCGGAGTGAGGACAACCCGAAGATGTCTAGATCATACGGCAATGCTGTGTGTACGTCAACAATAGCAAAGGCCGCTATGTGTGTGCTGGACCAAAGCCAGCTAAAAAAATGCCCACAAAAGAAGTCGGAAGCGCCATGGCCAATTACTCCAGAAATAATGGGGCTAGAGAGAAATTTCTTGTACCTGCAGTTAGCTGCCATGGTCCTGCATCCGAAAATCTGGTTTTCCCGGCCAGCCATGGCCATCTTCCGCCTTGAAATCACCAGGGAGCGGGGCTGCTCCGAATGCGCTTCAAACGCCTGTCTAATGGCATTTTTGTACACGAAACTGTAACAGAGTGAAAACAAGACTTAGCAACGGCTCTATCTCCCCAAGTATTGGCGGGAAACTGACAAATCTGACACGGTTGGAAAGCCCTGTTCATTGGCTTTCCGAAAATGCCGGTCTTGGGGCTGCCGGATAAACAGGGAGGATGCCAGGGACCGCGGAGTGAGGACACCCCGAGGATGTCTAGTTCATACGGCCATGCTCTGTGTACGTTAACAATAGCAAAGGCCGCTATGTTTGTGCTGGACCGAAGCCAGCTAAAAAAAAAACGAAAAAAGAAGTCGGAAGCGCCATGGCCAATTACTCCAGAAATAATGGGGCTAGAGAGAAATTTCTTGTACCTGCAGTTAGCTGCTATAGTCCTGCATCCGAAAATCTGGTTTTCCCGGCCAGCCATGGCCATCTTCCGCCTTGAAATCAGCAGGGAGCGGGGCTGCTCCGAATGCGCTTCAAACGCCTGTCTAATGGCACTTTTGTACACGAAACTGTAACAGAATGAAAACAAGACTTAGCAACGGCTTTATCTCCCAAAGTATTGGCGGGAAACTGACAAATCTGACACGGTTGGAAAGCCCTGTTCATTGGCTTTCCGAAAATGCCGGTCTTGGGGCTGCCGGATAAACAGGGAGGATGCCAGGGACCGCGGAGTGAGGACACCCCGAGGATGTCTAGTTCATACGGCAATGCTGTGTGTACGTCAACAATAGCAAAGGCCGCTATGTGTGTGCTGGACAGAAGCCAGTTAAAAAAAAGCCGAAAAAAGAAGTCGGAAGCGCCATGGTCAATTACTCCAGAAATAATGGGGCTAGAGAGAAATTTCTTGTACCTGCAGTTAGCTGCCATGGTCCTGCATCCGAAAATCTGGTTTTCCCGGCCAGCCATGGCCATCTTCCGCCTTGAAATCACCAGGGAGCGGGGCTGCTCCGAGTGCGCTTCAAACGCCTGTCTAATGGCACTTTTGTACACGAAACTGTAACAGAGTGAAAACAAGACTTAGCAACGGCTCTATCTCCCAAAGTATTGGCGGGAAACTGACAAATCTGACACTGTTTGAAAGCCCTGTTCAGTGGCTTTCCGAAAATGCCGGTCTTGGGGCTGCCGGATAAACAGGGAGGATGCCAGGGACCGCGGAGTGAGGACATCCCGAGGATGTCTAGTTCATACGGCAATGCTCTGTGTACGTCAACAATAGCAAAGGCCGCTATGTGTGTGCTGGACCGAAGCCAGCTAAAAAAAAGCCGAAAAAAGAAGTCGGAAGCGCCATGGCCAATAACTCCAGAAATAATGGGGCTAGAGAGAAATTTCTTGTACCAGCAGTTAGCTGCCATGGTCCTGCATCCGAAAATCTGGTTTTCCCGGCCAGCCATGGCCATCTTCCGCCTTGAAATTACCAGGGAGCGGGGCTGCTCCGAATGCGCTTCAAACGCCTGTCTAATGGCACTTTTGTACACGAAACTGTAACAGAGTGAAAACAAGACTTAGCAACGGCTCTATCTCCCAAAGTATTGGCGGGAAACTAACAAATCTGACACGGTTCGAAAGCCCTGTTCATTGGCTTTCCGAAAATGCTAGTTTTGGGGCTGCCGGATAAACAGGGAGGATGCCAGGAACCGCGGAGTGAGGACACCCCGAGGATGTCTAGTTCATACGGCCATGCTCTGTGTACGTCAACAATAGCAAAGGCCGCTATTTGTGTGCTGGACCGAAGCCAGCTAAAAAAAAAAGCCGAAAAAAGAAGTCGGAAACGCCATGGCCAATTACTCCAGAAATAATGGGGCTAGAGAGAAATTTCTTGTACCTGCAGTTAGCTGCTATAGTCCTGCATCCGAAAATCTGGTTTTCCCGGCCAGCCATGGCCATCTTCCGCCTTGAAATCAGCAGGGAGCGGGGCTGCTCCGAATGCGCTTCAAACGCCTGTCTAATGGCACTTTTGTACACGAAACTGTAACAGAGTGAAAACAAGACTTAGCAACGGCTCTATGTCCCACAGTATTGGCGGGAAACTGACAAATCTGACACAGTTGGAAAGCCCTGTTCATTGGCTTTCCGAAAATGCCGGTCTTGGGGCTGCCGGATAAACAGGGAGGATGCCAGGGACCGCGGAGTGAGGACACCCCGAAGATGTCTAGATCATACGGCAATGCTGTGTGTACGTCAACAATAGCAAAGGCCGCTATGTGTGTGCTGGACCAAAGCCAGCTGAAAAAAAGCCCACAAAAGAAGTCGGAAGCGCCATGGCCAATTACTCCAGAAATAATGGGTCTAGAGACAAATTTCTCGTACCTGCAGTTAGCTGCCATGGTCCTGCATCCGAAAATCTGGTTTTCCCGGCCAGCCATGGCCATCTTCCGCCTTGAAATCACCAGGGAGCGGGGCTGTTCCGAATGCGCTTGAAACGCCTGTCTAATGGCATTTTTGTACACGAAACTGTAACAGAGTGAAAACAAGACTTAGCAACGGCTCTATCTCCCAAAGTATTGGCGGGAAACTGACAAATCTGACACTGTTTGAAAGCCCTGTTCATTGGCTTTCCGAAAATGCCGGTCTTGGGGCTGCCGGATAAACAGGGAGGATGCCAGGGACCGCGGAGTGAGGACACCCCGAGGATGTCTAGTTCATACGGCCATGCTGTGTGTACGTCAACAATAGCAAAAGCCGCTATGTGTGTGCTGGACCGAAGCCAGCTAAAAAAAAGCCCACAAAAAAAGTCGCAAGCGCCATGGCCAATTACTCCAGAAATAATGGGGCTAGAGACAAATTTCTTGTACCTGCAGTTAGCTGCCATGATCCTGCATCCGAAAATCTGGTTTTCCCGGCCAGCCATGGCCATCTTCCGCCTTGAAATCACCAGGGAGCGGGGCTGTTCCGATTGCGCTTCAAACGCCTGTCTAATGGCATTTTTGTACACGAAACTGTAACAGAGTGAAAACAAGACTTAGCAACGGCTCTATCTCCCAAAGTATTGGCGGGAAACTGACAAATCTGACACGGATGGAAAGCCCTGTTTATTGGCTTTCCGAAAATGCCGGTCTTGGGGCTGCCGGATAAACAGGGAGGATGCCAGGGACCGCGGAGTGAGGACACCCCGAGGATGTCTAGTTCATACGGCAATGCTGTGTGTACGTCAACAATAGCAAAGGCCGCTATGTGTGTGCTGGACCGAAGCCAGCTAAAAAAAAGCCGAAAAAAGAAGTCGGAAGCGCCATGGCCAATAACTCCAGAAATAATGGGGCTAGAGAGAAATTTCTTGTACCAGCAGTTAGCTGCCATGGTCCTGCATCCGAAAATCTGATTTTCCCGGCCAGCCATGGCCATCTTCCGCCTTGAAATTACCAGGGAGCGGGGCTGCTCCGAATGCGCTTCAAACGCCTGTCTAATGGCACTTTTGTACACGAAACTGTAACAGAGTGAAAACAAGACTTAGCAACGGCTCTATCTCCCAAAGTATTGGCGGGAAACTAACAAATCTGACACGGTTCGAAAGCCCTGTTCATTGGCTTTCCGAAAATGCTAGTTTTGGGGCTGCCGGATAAACAGGGAGGATGCCAGGACCCGCGGAGTGAGGACACCCCGAGGATGTCTAGTTCATACGGCCATGCTCTGTGTACGTCAACAATAGCAAAGGCCGCTATGTGTGTGCTGGACCGAAGCCAGCTAAAAAAAAGCCCACAAAAAAAGTCGCAAGCGCCATGGCCAATTACTCCAGAAATAATGGGGCTAGAGACAAATTTCTTGTACCTGCAGTTAGCTGCCATGATCAAGCATCCGAAAATCTGGTTTTCCCGGCCAGCCATGGCCATCTTCCGCCTTGAAATCACCAGGGAGCGGGGCTGTTCCGATTGCGCTTCAAACGCCTGTCTAATGGCATTTTTGTACAGGAAACTGTAACAGAGTGAAAACAAGACTTAGCAACGGCTCTATCTCCCAAAGTATTGGCGGGAAACTGACAAATCTGACACGGATGGAAAGCCCTGTTTATTGGCTTTCCGAAAATGCCGGTCTTGGGGCTGCCGGATAAACAGGGAGGATGCCAGGGACCGCGGAGTGAGGACACCCCGAGGATGTCTAGTTCATACGGCAATGCTGTGTGTACGTCAACAATAGCAAAGGCCGCTATGTGTGTGCTGGACCGAAGCCAGCTAAAAAAAAGCCGAAAAAAGAAGTCGGAAGCGCCATGGCCAATAACTCCAGAAATAATGGGGCTAGAGAGAAATTTCTTGTACCAGCAGTTAGCTGCCATGGTCCTGCATCCGAAAATCTGATTTTCCCGGCCAGCCATGGCCATCTTCCGCCTTGAAATTACCAGGGAGCGGGGCTGCTCCGAATGCGCTTCAAACGCCTGTCTAATGGCACTTTTGTACACGAAACTGTAACAGAGTGAAAACAAGACTTAGCAACGGCTCTATCTCCCAAAGTATTGGCGGGAAACTAACAAATCTGACACGGTTCGAAAGCCCTGTTCATTGGCTTTCCGAAAATGCTAGTTTTGGGGCTGCCGGATAAACAGGGAGGATGCCAGGACCCGCGGAGTGAGGACACCCCGAGGATGTCTAGTTCATACGGCCATGCTCTGTGTACGTCAACAATAGCAAAGGCCGCTATGTGTGTGCTGGACCGAAGCCAGCTAAAAAAAAAAGCCGAAAAAAGAAGTCGGAAACGCCATGGCCAATTACTCCAGAAATAATGGGGCTAGAGAGAAATTTCTTGTACCTGCAGTTAGCTGCTATAGTCCTGCATCCGAAAATCTGGTTTTCCCGGCCAGCCATGGCCATCTTCCGCCTTGAAATCACTAGGGAGCGGGGCTGCTCCGAATGCGCTTCAAACGCCTGTCTAATGGCACTTTTGTACACGAAACTGTAACAGAGTGAAAACAAGACTTAGCAACGGCTCTATGTCCCACAGTATTGGCGGGAAACTGACAAATCTGACACAGTTGGAAAGCCCTGTTCATTGGCTTTCCGAAAATGCCGGTCTTGGGGCTGCCGGATAAACAGGGAGGATGCCAGGGACCGCGGAGTGAGGACACCCCGAAGATGTCTAGATCATACGGCAATGCTGTGTGTACGTCAACAATAGCAAAGGCCGCTATGTGTGTGCTGGACCAAAGCCAGCTGAAAAAAAGCCCACAAAAGAAGTCGGAAGCGCCATGGCCAATTACTCCAGAAATAATGGGTCTAGAGACAAATTTCTCGTACCTGCAGTTAGCTGCCATGGTCCTGCATCCGAAAATCTGGTTTTCCCGGCCAGCCATGGCCATCTTCCGCCTTGAAATCACCAGGGAGCGGGGCTGTTCCGAATGCGCTTGAAACGCCTGTCTAATGGCATTTTTGTACACGAAACTGTAACAGAGTGAAAACAAGACTTAGCAACGGCTCTATCTCCCAAAGTATTGGCGGGAAACTGACAAATCTGACACTGTTTGAAAGCCCTGTTCATTGGCTTTCCGAAAATGCCGGTCTTGGGGCTGCCGGATAAACAGGGAGGATGCCAGTGACCGCGGAGTGAGGACACTCCGAGGATGTCTAGTTCATACGGCCATGCTGTGTGTACGTCAACAATAGCAAAAGCCGCTATGTGTGTGCTGGACCGAAGCCAGCTAAAAAAAAGCCCACAAAAAAAGTCGCAAGCGCCATGGCCAATTACTCCAGAAATAATGGGGCTAGAGACAAATTTCTTGTACCTGCAGTTAGCTGCCATGATCCTGCATCCGAAAATCTGGTTTTCCCGGCCAGCCATGGCCATCTTCCGCCTTGAAATCACCAGGGAGCGGGGCTGTTCCGATTGCGCTTCAAACGCCTGTCTAATGGCATTTTTGTACACGAAACTGTAACAGAGTGAAAACAAGACTTAGCAACGGCTCTATCTCCCAAAGTATTGGCGGGAAACTGACAAATCTGACACGGATGGAAAGCCCTGTTTATTGGCTTTCCGAAAATGCCGGTCTTGGGGCTGCCGGATAAACAGGGAGGATGCCAGGGACCGCGGAGTGAGGACACCCCGAGGATGTCTAGTTCATACGGCAATGCTGTGTGTACGTCAACAATAGCAAAGGCCGCTATGTGTGTGCTAAAAAAAAGCCGAAAAAAGAAGTCGGAAGCGCCATGGTCAATTACTCCAGAAATAATGGGGCTAGAGAAAAATTTCTTGTACCTGCAGTTAGCTGCCATGGTCCTGCATCCAAAAATCTGGTTTTCCCGGCCAGCCATGGCCATCTTCCGCCTTGAAATCACCAGGGAGCGGGGCTGTTCCGATTGCGCTTCAAACGCCTGTCTAATGGCATTTTTGTACACGAAACTGTAACAGAGTGAAAACAAGACTTAGCAACGGCTCTATCTCCCAAAGTATTGGCGGGAAACTGACAAATCTGACACGGTTGGAAAGCCCTGTTCATTGGCTTTCCGAAAATGCCGGTCTTGGGGCTGCCGGATAAACAGGGAGGATGCCAGGGACCGCGGAGTGAGGACACCCCGAAGATGTCTAGTTCATACGGCCATGCTCTGTGTACGTCAATAATAGCAAAGGCCGCTATGTGTGTGCTGGACCGAAGCCAGCTAAAAAAAAACCGAAAAAAGAAGTCGGAAGCGCCATGGCCAATTACTCCAGAAATAATGGGGCTAGAGAGAAATTTCTTGTACCTGCAGTTAGCTGCTATAGTCCTGCATCCGAAAATCTGGTTTTCCCGGCCAGCCATGGCCATCTTCCGCCTTGAAATCAGCAGGGAGCGGGGCTGCTCCGAATGCGCTTCAAACGCCTGTCTAATGGCACTTTTGTACACGAAACTGTAACAGAGTGAAAACAAGACTTAGCAACGGCTCTATCTCCCACAGTATTGGCGGGAAACTGACAAATCTGACACGGTTGGAAAGCCCTGTTCATTGGCTTTCCGAAAATGCCGGTCTTGGGGCTGCCGGATAAACAGGGAGGATGCCAGGGACCGCGGAGTGAGGACACCCCGAGGATGTCTAGTTCATACGGCCATGCTCTGTGTACGTTAACAATAGCAAAGGCCGCTATGTGTGTGCTGGACCGAAGCCAGCTAAAAAAAAAACGAAAAAAGAAGTCGGAAGCGCCATGGCCAATTACTCCAGAAATAATGGGGCTAGAGAGAAATTTCTTGTACCTGCAGTTAGCTACCATGGTCCTGCATCCGAAAATCTGGTTTTCCCGGCCAGCCATGGCCATCTTCCGCCTTGAAATCAGCAGGGAGCAGGGCTGCTCCGAATGCGCTTCAAACGCCTGTCTAATGGCATTTTTGTACACGAAACTGTAACAGAGTGAAAACAAGACTTAGCAACGGCTCTATCTCCCAAACTATTGGCGGGAAACTGACAAATCTGACACGGTTGGAAAGCCCTGTTCATTGGCTTTCCGAAAATGCCGGTCTTGGGGCTGCCGGATAAACAGGGAGGATGCCAGGGACCGCGGAGTGAGGACACCCCGAGGATGTCTAGTTCATACGGCAATGCTGTGTGTACGTCAACAATAGCAAAGGCCGCTATGTGTGTGCTGGACCGAAGCCAGCTAAAAAAAAACCGAAAAAAGAAGTCGGAAGCGCCATGGCCAATTACTCCAGAAATAATGGGGCTAGAGAGAAATTTCTTGTACCTGCAGTTAGCTGCTATAGTCCTGCATCCGAAAATCTGGTTTTCCCGGCCAGCCATGGCCATCTTCCGCCTTGAAATCAGCAGGGAGCGGGGCTGCTCCGAATGCGCTTCAAACGCCTGTCTAAAGGCACTTTTGTACACGAAACTGTAACAGAATGAAAACAAGACTTAGCAACGGCTCTATCTCCCAAAGTATTGGCGGGAAACTGACAAATCTGACACGGTTGGAAAGCCCTGTTCATTGGCTTTCCGAAAATGCCGGTCTTGGGGCTGCCGGATAAACAGGGAGGATGCCAGGGACCGCGGAGTGAGGACACCCCGAGGATGTCTAGTTCATACGGCCATGCTCTGTGTACGTCAACAATAGCAAAGGCCGCTATGTGTGTGCTGGACCGAAGCCAGCTAAAAAAAAAGCCAAAAAATGAAGTCGGAAGCGCCATGGTCAATTACTCCAGAAATAATGGGGCTAGAGAGAAATTTCTTGTACCTGCAGTTAGCTGCTATAGTCCTGCATCCGAAAATCTGGTTTTCCCGGCCAGCCATGGCCATCTTCCGCCTTGAAATCACCAGGGAGCGGGGCTGCTCCGAATGCGCTTCAAACGCCTGTCTAATGGCACTTTTGTACACGAAACTGTAACAGAGTGAAAACAAGACTTAGCAACGGCTCTATCTCCCACAGTATTGGCGGGAAACTGACAAATCTGACACGGTTGGAAAGCCCTGTTCATTGGCTTTCCGAAAATGCCGGTCTTGGGGATGCCGGATAAACAGGGAGGATGCCAGGGACCGCGGAGTGAGGACACCCCGAAGATGTCTAGATCATACGGCAATGCTGTGTGTACGTCAACAATAGCAAAGGCCGCTATGTGTGTGCTGGACCAAAGCCAGCTAAAAAAAAGCCCACAAAAGAAGTCGGAAGCGCCATGGCCAATTACTCCAGAAATAATGGGGCTAGAGAGAAATTTCTTGTACCTGCAGTTAGCTGCCATGGTCCTGCATCCGAAAATCTGGTGTTCCCGGCCAGCCATGGCCATCTTCCGCCTTGAAATCACCAGGGAGCGGGGCTGCTCCGAATGCGCTTCAAACGCCTGTCTAATGGCACTTTTGTACACGAAACTGTAACAGAGTGAAAACAAGACTTAGCAACGGCTCTATCTCCCAAAGTATTGGCGGGAAACTAACAAATCTGACACGGTTTGAACGCCCTGTTCATTGGCTTTCCGAAAATGCCGGTTTTGGGGCTGCCGGATAAACAGGGAGGATGTCAGGGACCGCGGAGTGAGGACACCCCGAGGATGTCTAGTTCATATGGCCATGCTGTGTGTACGTCAACAATAGCAAAGGCCGCTATGTGTGTGCTGGACCGAAGCCAGCTAAAAAAAAGCCGAAAAAAGAAGTCGGAAGCGCCATGGTCAATTACTCCAGAAATAATGGGGCTAGAGAGAAATTTGTTGTACCTGCAGTTAGCTGCCATGGTCCTGCATCCGAAAATCTGGTTTTCCCGGCCAGCCATGGCCATCTTCTGCCTTGAAATCACCAGGGAGCGGGGCTGCTCCGAATGCGCTTCAAACGCCTGTCTAATGGCACTTTTGTACACGAAACTGTAACAGAGTGAAAACAAGACTTAGCAACGGCTCTAGCTCCCAAAGTATTGGCGGGAAACTGACAAACTGACACTGTTTGAACGCCCTGTTCATTGGCTTTCCGAAAATGCCGGTTTTGGGGCTGCCGGATAAACAGGGAGGATGTCAGGGACCGCGGAGTGAGGACACCCCGAGGATGTCTAGTTCATACGGCCATGCTCTGTGTACGTCAACAATAGCAAAGGCCGCTATGTGTGTGCTGGACCGAAGCCAGCTAAAAAAAAAGCCAAAAAAAGAAGTCGGAAGCGCCATGGTCAATTACTCCAGAAATAATGGGGCTAGAGAGAAATTTCTTGTACCTGCAGTTAGCTGCTATAGTCCTGCATCCGAAAATCTGGTTTTCCCGGCCAGCCATGGCCATCTTCCGCCTTGAAATCAGCAGGGAGCGGGGCTGCTCCGAATGCGCTTCAAACGCCTGTCTAATGGCACTTTTGTACACGAAACTGTAACAGAGTGAAAACAAGACTTAGCAACGGCTCTATCTCCCACAGTATTGGCGGGAAACTGACAAATCTGACACGGTTGAAAAGCCCTGTTCATTGGCTTTCCGAAAATGCCGGTCTTGGGGATGCCGGATAAACAGGGAGGATGCCAGGGACCGCGGAGTGAGGACACCCCGAAGATGTCTAGATCATACGGCAATGCTGTGTGTACGTCAACAATAGCAAAGGCCGCTATGTGTGTGCTGGACCAAAGCCAGCTAAAAAAAAGCCCACAAAAGAAGTCGGAAGCGCCATGGCCAATTACTCCAGAAATAATGGGGCTAGAGAGAAATTTCTTGTACCTGCAGTTAGCTGCCATGGTCCTGCATCCGAAAATCTGGTGTTCCCGGCCAGCCATGGCCATCTTCCGCCTTGAAATCACCAGGGAGCGGGGCTGCTCCGAATGCGCTTCAAACGCCTGTCTAATGGCACTTTTGTACACGAAACTGTCACAGAGTGAAAACAAGACTTAGCAACGGCTCTATCTCCCAAAGTATTGGCGGGAAACTAACAAATCTGACACGGTTTGAACGCCCTGTTCATTGGCTTTCCGAAAATGCCGGTTTTGGGGCTGCCGGATAAACAGGGAGGATGTCAGGGACCGCGGAGTGAGGACACCCCGAGGATGTCTAGTTCATACGGCCATGCTGTGTGTACGTCAACAATAGCAAAGGCCGCTATGTGTGTGCTGGACCGAAGCCAGCTAAAAAAAAGCCCAAAAAAGAAGTCGGAAGCGCCATGGTCAATTACTCCAGAAATAATGGGTTAGAGAGAAATTTGTTGTACCTGCAGTTAGCTGCCATGGTCCTGCATCCGAAAATCTGGTTTTCCCGGCCAGCCATGGCCATCTTCTGCCTTGAAATCAGCAGGGAGCGGGGCTGCTCCGAGTGCGCTTCAAACGCCTGTCTAATGGCACTTTTGTACACGAAACTGTAACAGAGTGAAAACAAGACTTAGCAACGGCTCTATCTCCCAAAGTATTGGCGGGAAACTGACAAACTGACACTGTTTGAAAGCCCTGTTCATTGGCTTTCCGAAAATGCCGGTCTTGGGGCTGCCAGATAAATAGGGAGGATGCCAGGGACCGCGGAGTGAGGACACCCCGAGGATGTCTAGTTCATACGGCAATGCTGTGTGTACGTCAACAATAGCAAAGGCCGTTACGTGTGTGCTGGACCGAAGCCAGCTAAAAAAAAGCCGAAAAAAGAAGTCGGAAGCGCCATGGTCAATTACTCCAGAAATAATGGGGCTAGAGAGAAATTTCTTGTACCTGCAGTTAGCTGCAATGGTCCTGCATCCGAAAATCTGGTTTTCCCGGCCAGCCATGGCCATCTTCCGCCTTGAAATCACCAGGGAGCGGGGCTGCTCCGAATGCGCTTCAAACGCCTGTCTAATGGCACTTTTGTACACGAAACTGTAACAGAGTGAAAACAAGACTTAGCAACGGCTCTATCTCCCAAAGTATTGGCGGGAAACTGACAAATCTGACACGGTTGGAAAGCCATGTTCGTTGGCTTTCCGAAAATGCCGGTTTTGGGGCTGCCGGATAAACAGGGAGGATGCCAGGGACCGCGGAGTTAGGACACCCCGAGGATGTTTAGTTCATACGGCCATGCTCTGTGTACGTCAACAATAGCAAAGGCCGCTACGTGTGTGCTGGACCGAAGCCAGCTAAAAAAAAGCCCAAAAAAGAAGTCGGAAGCGCCATGGTCAATTACTCCAGAAATAATGGGGTTAGGGAGAAATTTCTTGAACCTGCAGTTAGTTGCCATGGTCCTGCATCCGAAAATCTGGTTTTCCCGGCCAGCCATTGCCATCTTCCGCCTTGAAATCAGCAGGGAGCGGGGCTGCTCCGAATGCGCTTCAAACGCCTGTCTAATGGCACTTTTGTACACGAAACTGTAACAGAGTGAAAACAAGACTTAGCAACGGCTTTATCTCCCAAAGTATTGGCGGGAAACTGACAAATCTGACACGGTTGGAAAGCCCTGTTCATTGGCTTTCCGAAAATGCCGGTCTTGGGGCTGCCGGATAAACAGGGAGGATGCCAGGGACCGCGGAGTAAGGACACCCGAGGATGTCCAGTTCATACGGCCATGCTCTGTGTACGTCAACAATAGCAAAGGCCGCTATGTGTGTGCTGGACCGAAGCCAGCTAAAAAAAAGCCGAAAAAAGAAGTCGGAAACGCCATGGCCAATTACTCCAGAAATAATGGGGCTAGAGACAAATTCCTTGTACCTGCAGTTAGCTGCCATAGTCCTGCATCTGAAAATCTGGTTTTCCCGGCCAGCCATGGCCATCTTCCGCCTTGAAATCAGCAGGGAGCGGGGCTGCTCCGAATGCGCTTCAAACGCCTGTCTAATGGCACTTTTGTACACGAAACTGTAACAGAGTGAAAACAAGACTTAGCACCGGCTTTATCTCCCAAAGTATTGGCAGGAAACTGACAAATCTGACACGGTTGGAAAGCCCTGTTCATTGGCATTCCGAAAATGCTAGTCTTGGGGCTGCCGGATAAACAGGGAGGATGCCAGGGACCGCGGAATTAGGACACCCCGATGATGTCTTGTTCATACGGCCATGCTGTGTGTACGTCAACAATAGCAAAGGCCGCTATGTGTGTGCTGGACCGAAGCCAGCTAAAAAAAAGCCAAAATAAGAAGTCGGAAACGCCATGGCCAATTACTCCAGAAATAATGGGGCTAGAGAGAAATTTCCTGAACCTGCAGTTAGCTGCCATGGTCCTGCATCCGAAAATCTGGTTTTCCCGGCCAGCCATGGCAATCTTCTGCCTTGAAATCACCAGGTGCGGGGCTGCTCCGAAGGCGCTTCAAACGCCTGTCTATTGGCACTTTTGTACACGAAACTGTAACAGACTGAAAACAAGACTTAGCAACGGCTCTATCTCCCAAAGTATTGGCGGGAAACTGACAAATCTGACACGGTTGGAAAGCCCTGTTCATTGGCTTTCCGAAAATGCCGGTCTTGGGGCTGCCGGATAAACAGGGAGGATACCAGGGACCACGGAGTGAGGACACCCCGAGGATGTCTAGTTCATACGGCCATGCTGTGTGTACGTCAACAATAGCAAAGGCCGCTATGTGTGTGCTGGACCGAGGCCAGCTAAAAAAAAGCCGAAAAAAGAAGTTGGAAGCGCCATGGCCAATTACTCCAGAAATAATGGGGTTAGAGAGAAATTTCTTGTACCTGCAGTTAGCTGCCATGGTCCTGCATCCGAAAATCTGGTTTTGCCGGCCAGCCATGGCCATCTTCCGCCTTGAAATCAGCGGGGAGCGGGGCTGCTCCGAATGCGCTTCAAACGCCTGTCTAATGGCACTTTTGTACACGAAACTGTAACAGAGTGAAAACAAGACTTAGCAACGGCTCTATCTCCCAAAGTATTGGCGGGAAACTGACAAATCTGACACGGTTGGAAAGCCCTGTTCATTGGCATTCCGAAAATGCTGGTCTTGGGGCTGCCGGATAAACAGGGAGGATGCCAGGGACCGCTGAGTTAGGACACCCCGAGGATGTCTAGTTCATACGGCCATGCTGTGTGTACGTCAACATTAGCAAAGGCCGCTATGTGTGTGCTGGACCGAAGCCAGCTAAAAAAAAGCCGAATAAGAAGTCGGAAGCGCCATGGCCAATTACTCCAGAAATAATGGGGCTAGAGAGAAATTTCTTGTACCTGCAGTTAGCTGCCATAGTCCTGCATCCGAAAATCTGGTTTTCACGGCCAGCCAGGGCCATCTTCCGCCTTGAAATCAGCAGGGAGCGGGACTGCTCCGAATGCGCTTCAAACGCCTGTCTAATGGCACTTTTGTACACGAAGCTGTAACAGAGTGAAAACAAGACTTAGCAACGGCTCTATCTCCCAAAGTATTGGTGGGAAACTGACAAATCTGACATGGTTCGAAAGCACTGTCCATGGGCTTTCCGAAAATGCCGGTCTTCGGGCTGCCGGATAAACAGGGAGGATGCCAAGGACCGCGGAGTGAGGACACCCCGAGGATGTCTAGTTCATACGGCCATGCTGTGTGTACGTCAACAATAGCAAAGGCCGCTACGTGTGTGCTGGACCGAAGCCAGCTAAAAAAAAGCCGAAAAAAGATGTCGGAAGCGCCATGGCCAATTACTCCAGAAATAATGGGGCTAGAGAGAAATTTCTTGTACCTGCAGTTAGCTGCCATAGTCCTGCATCCGAAAATCTGGTTTTCCCGGCCAGCCAGGGCCGTCTTCCGCTATGAAATCAGCAGGGAGCGGACTGCTCCGAATGCGCTTCAAACGCCTGTCTAATGGCACTTTTGTACAAGAAGCTGTAACAGAGTGAAAACAAGCCTTGGCAACGGCTCTATCTCCCAAAGTATTGGCGGGAAACTGACAAATCTGACACGGTTGGAAAGCCCTGTTCATTGGCTTTCCGAAAATGCCGGTCTTGGGGCTGCCGGATAAACAGGGAGGATGCCAGGGAAAAGGGGAGTGAGGACACCCCGAGGATGTCTAGTTCATACGGCCATGCTGTGTGTATGTCAACAATAGCAAAGGCCGCTATGTGTGTGCTGGACCGAAGCCAGCTAAAAAAAAGCCGAATAAGAAGTCGGAAGCGCCATGGCCAATTACTCCAGAAATAATGGGGCTAGAGAGAAGTTTCTTGTACCTGCAGTTACCTGCTATAGTCCTGCATCCGAAAATCTGGTTTTCACGGCCAGCCATGGCCATCTTCCGCCTTGAAATCACCAGGGAGCGGGGCTGCTCCAAATGCGTTTCAAACGCCTGTCTAATGGCACTTTTGTACACGAAGCTGTAACAAAGTGAAAACAAGACTTAGCAACGGCTCTATCTCCCAAAATATTGGCGGGAAACTGACAAATCTGACACGGTTGGAAAGCCCTGTTCATTGGCTTTCCGAAAATGCCGGTCTTGGGGCTGCCAGATAAACAGGGAGGATGCCAGGGACCGCGGAGTGAGGACACCCCGAAGATGTCCAGTTCATACGGCCATGCTGTGTGTACATCAACAATAGCAAAGGCCGCTATAGACCTTATGCATTGACGTCATCACGCCGCCATCTTATAGGTAAATTGATGATGTAACAATGGAAACGCAGAGATTTGTACGCGCGGCACACAGGATTGGCCAATGAACTACCTCATTTTGACCTCTAGACGAGGGCGCCCTACTCAAATGACGTCATGTGCATAAGGTCTATGTGCGTGCTGGACCGAAGCCAGCTAAAAAAAGCCGAAAAAAGATGTCGGAAGCGCCATGGCCAATTACTCCAGAAATAATGGGGCTAGAGAGAAATTTCTTGTACCTGCAGTTAGCTGCCATAGTCCTGCATCCGAAAATCTGGTTTTCACGGCCAGCCAGGGCCATCTTCCGCCTTGAAATCAGCAGGGAGCGGGACTGCTCCGAATGCGCTTCAAACGCCTGTCTAATGGCACTTTTGTACACGAAGCTGTAACAGAGTGAAAACAAGACTTAGCAACGGCTCTATCTCCCAAAGTATTGGTGGGAAACTGACAAATCTGACATGGTTCGAAAGCACTGTCCATGGGCTTTCCGAAAATGCCGGTCTTCGGGCTGCCGGATAAACAGGGAGGATGCCAAGGACCGCAGAGTGAGGACACCCTGAGGATGTCTAGTTCATACGGCCATGCTGTGTGTATGTCAACAATAGCAAAGGCCGCTACGTGTGTGCTGGACCCAAGCAAGCAAAATAAAACGCCGCAAACAGAAGTCGGCAGTGCCATGGCCAATAACTCCAGGAATAATGGGGCTAGAGAGAAATTTCTCGTACCTGCAGTTAGCTGCTATAGTCTTGCATCCGAAAATCTGGTTTTCCAGGCCAGCCAGGGCCATCTTCCGCCTTGAAATCACCAGGGATCGGGACTGCTCCGAATGCGTTTCAAACGCCTGTCTAATGGCACTTTTGTACACGAAGCTGTAACAAAGTGAAAACAAGACTTAGCAACGGCTCTATCTCCCAAAATATTGGCGGGAAACTGACAAATCTGACACGGTTGGAAAGCCCTGTTCATTGGCTTTCCGAAAATGCCGGTCTTGGGGCTGCCGGATAAACAGGGAGGATGCCAGGGACCGCGGAGTGAGGACATCCCGAGGATGTCTAGTTCATACGGCAATGCTCTGTGTACGTCAACAATAGCAAAGGCCGCTATGTGTGTGCTGGACCGAAGCCAGCTAAAAAAAAACCGAAAAAAGAAGTCGGAAGCGCCATGGCCAATTACTCCAGAAATAATGGGGCTAGAGAGAAATTTCTTGTACCTGCAGTTAGCTGCCATAGTCCTGCATGCGAAAATCTGGTTTTCACGGCCAGCCAGGGCCATCTTCCGCCTTGAAATCAGCAGGGAGCGGGACTGCTCCGAATGCGCTTCAAACGCCTGTCTAATGGCACTTTTGTACACGAAGCTGTAACAGAGTGAAAACAAGACTTAGCAACGGCTCTATCTCCCAAAGTATTGGTGGGAAACTGACAAATCTGACATGGTTCGAAAGCACTGTCCATGGGCTTTCCGAAAATGCCGGTCTTCGGGCTGCCGGATAAACAGGGAGGATGCCAAGGACCGCGGAGTGAGGACACCCCGAGGATGTCTAGTTCATACGGCCATGCTGTGTGTACGTCAACAATAGCAAAGGCCGCTACGTGTGTGCTGGACCGAAGCCAGCTAAAAAAAAGCCGAAAAAAGATGTCGGAAGCGCCATGGCCAATTACTCCAGAAATAATGGGGCTAGAGAGAAATTTCTTGTACCTGCAGTTAGCTGCCATAGTCCTGCATCCGAAAATCTGGTTTTCCCGGCCAGCCAGGGCCGTCTTCCGCTATGAAATCAGCAGGGAGCGGACTGCTCCGAATGCGCTTCAAACGCCTGTCTAATGGCACTTTTGTACAAGAAGCTGTAACAGAGTGAAAACAAGACTTGGCAACGGCTCTATCTCCCAAAGTATTGGCGGGAAACTGACAAATCTGACACGGTTGGAAAGCCCTGTTCATTGGCTTTCCGAAAATGCCGGTCTTGGGGCTGCCAGATAAACAGGGAGGATGCCAAGCACCACGGAGTGAGGACACCCCGAAGATGTCCAGTTCATACGGCCATGCTGTGTGTACATCAACAATAGCAAAGGCCGCTATGTGTGTGCTGGACCGAAGCCAGCTAAAAAAAGCCGAAAAAAGATGTCGGAAGCGCCATGGCCAATTACTCCAGAAATAATGGGGCTAGAGAGAAATTTCTTGTACCTGCAGTTAGCTGCCATAGTCCTGCATCCGAAAATCTGGTTTTCCCGGCCAGCCAGGGCCGTCTTCCACTTTGAAATCAGCAGGGAGCGGGACTGCTCTGAATGCGCTTCAAACGCCTGTCTAATGGCACTTTTGTACAAGAAGCTGTAACAGAGTGAAAACAAGACTTAGCAACGGCTCTATCTCTCAAAGTATTGGCGGGAAACTGACAAATCTGACACGGTTGGAAAGCCCTGTTCATTGGCTTTCCGAAAAGGCCGGTCTTGGGGCTGCCGGATAAACAGGGAGGATGCCAGGGAAAAGGGGAGTGAGGACACCCCGAGGATGTCTAGTTCATACGGCCATGCTGTGTGTATGTCAACAATAGCAAAGGCCGCTATGTGTGTGCTGGACCGAAGCCAGCTAAAAAAAAGCCGAATAAGAAGTCGGAAGCGCCATGGCCAATTACTCCAGAAATAATGGGGCTAGAGAGAAATTTCTTGTACCTGCAGTTACCTGCTATAGTCCTGCATCCGAAAATCTGGTTTTCACGGCCAGCCATGGCCATCTTCCGCCTTGAAATCACCAGGGAGCGGGGCTGCTCCAAATGCGTTTCAAACGCCTGTCTAATGGCACTTTTGTACACGAAGCTGTAACAAAGTGAAAACAAGACTTAGCAACGGCTCTATCTCCCAAAATATTGGCGGGAAACTGACAAATCTGACACGGTTGGAAAGCCCTGTTCATTGGCTTTCCGAAAATGCCGGTCTTGGGGCTGCCAGATAAACAGGGAGGATGCCAGGGACCGCGGAGTGAGGACACCCCGAAGATGTCCAGTTCATACGGCCATGCTGTGTGTACATCAACAATAGCAAAGGCCGCTATAGACCTTATGCATTGACGTCATCACGCCGCCATCTTATAGGTAAATCGATGATGTAACAATGGAAACGCAGAGATTTGTACGCGCGGCACACAGGATTTGCCAATGAACTACCTCATTTTGACCTCTAGACGAGGGCGCCCTACTCAAATGACGTCATGTGCATAAGGTCTATGTGCGTGCTGGACCGAAGCCAGCTAAAAAAAGCCGAAAAAAGATGTCGGAAGCGCCATGGCCAATTACTCCAGAAATAATGGGGCTAGAGAGAAATTTCTTGTACCTGCAGTTAGCTGCTATAGTCTTGCATCCGAAAATCTGGTTTTCCAGGCCAGCCAGGGCCATCTTCCGCCTTGAAATCACCAGGGATCGGGACTGCTCCGAATGCGTTTCAAACGCCTGTCTAATGGCACTTTTGTACACTAAGCTGTAACAAAGTGAAAACAAGACTTAGCAACGGCTCTATCTCCCAAAATATTGGCGGGAAACTGACAAATCTGACACGGTTGGAAAGCCCTGTTCATTGGCTTTCCGAAAATGCCGGTCTTGGGGCTGCCGGATAAACAGGGAGGATGCCAAGCACCACGGAGTGAGGACACCCCGAAGATGTCCAGTTCATACGGCCATGCTGTGTGTACATCAACAATAGCAAAGGCCGCTATGTGTGTGCTGGACCGAAGCCAGCTAAAAAAAGCCGAAAAAAGATGTCGGCAGTGCCATGGCCAATAACTCCAGAAATAATGGGGCTAGAGAGAAGTTTCTCGTACCTGCAGTTAGCTGCTATAGTCCTGCATCCGAAAATCTGGTTTTCCCGGCCAGCCAGGGCCGTCTTCCGCTTTGAAATCAGCAGGGAGCGGGACTGCTCTGAATGCGCTTCAAACGCCTGTCTAATGGCACTTTTGTACAAGAAGCTGTAACAGAGTGAAAACAAGACTTAGCAACGGCTCTATCTCTCAAAGTATTGGCGGGAAACTGACAAATCTGACACGGTTGGAAAGTCCTGTTCATTGGCTTTCCGAAAAGGCCGGTCTTGGGGCTGCCGGATAAACAGGGAGGATGCCAGGGAAAAGGGGAGTGAGGACACCCCGAGGATGTCTAGTTCATACGGCCATGCTGTGTGTATGTCAACAATAGCAAAGGCCGCTATGTGTGTGCTGGACCGAAGCCAGCTAAAAAAAAGCCGAATAAGAAGTCGGAAGCGCCATGGCCAATTACTCCAGAAATAATGGGGCTAGAGAGAAGTTTCTTGTACCTGCAGTTAGCTGCTATAGTCCTGCATCCGAAAATCTGGTTTTCCCGGCCAGCCAGGGCCATCTTCCGCCTTGAAATCAGCAGGGAGCGGGACTGCTCCGAATGCGCTTCAAACGCCTGTCTAATGGCACTTTTGTACACGAAGCTGTAACAGAGTGAAAACAAGACTTAGCAACGGCTCTATCTCCCAAAGTATTGGTGGGAAACTGACAAATCTGACATGGTTCGAAAGCACTGTCCATGGGCTTCCCGAAAATGCCGGTCTTGGGGCTGCCGGATAAACAGGGAGGATTCCAAGGACCGCAGAGTGAGGACACCCTGAGGATGTCTAGTTCATACGGCCATGCTGTGTGTATGTCAACAATAGCAAAGGCCGCTACGTGTGTGCTGGACCCAAGCAAGCAAAATAAAACGCCGAAAACAGAAGTCGGCAGCGCCATGGCCTATAACTCCAGAAATAATGGGGCTAGGGAGAAATTTCTCGTACCTGCAGTTAGCTGCTATAGTCCCGCATCCGAAAATCTGGTTTTCCCGGCCAGCCAGGGCCATCTTCAGCCTTGAAATCAGCAGGGAGCGGGGCTGCTCCGAATGCGTTTCAAACGCCTGTCTAATGGCACTTTTGTACACAAGCTGTAACAGAGTGAAGACAAGACTTAGCAACGGCTCTATCTCCCAAAGTATTGGCGGGAAACTGACAAATCTGACACGGTTGGAAAGCCCTGTTCATTGGCTTTCCGAAAATGCCGGTCTTGGGGCTGCCGGATAAACAGGGAGGATGCCAGGGACCGCGGAGTGAGGACACCCCGAAGATGTCTAGTTCATACGGCCATGCTGTGTGTATGTCAACAATAGCAAAGGCCGCTATGTGTGTGCTGGACCCAAGCAAGCAAAATAAAACGCCGAAGAAAGATGTTGGCAGCGCCATGGCCAATAACTCCAGCAATAATGGGGCTAGAGAGAAATTTCTTTTACCTGCAGTTAGCTGCCATAGTCCTGCATCCGAAATCTGGTTTTCCCGGCCAGCCAGGGCCATCTTCCGCCTTGAAATCAGCAGGGAGCGGGACTGCTCCGAATGCGCTTCAAACGTCTGTCTAATGGCACTTTTGTACACGAAGCTGTAACAGAGTGAAAACAAGACTTGGCAACGGCTCTATCTCCCAAAGTATTGGCGGGAAACTGACAAATTTGACACGGTTGGAAAGCCCTGTTCATTGGCTTTCCGAAAATGCCGGTCTTGGGGCTGCCGGATAAACAGAGAGGATGCCAGGGAAAAGGGGAGTGAGGACACCCCGAGGATGTCTAGTTCATACGGCCATGCTGTGTGTATGTCAACAATAGCAAAGGCCGCTATGTGTGTGCTGGACCGAAGCCAGCTAAAAAAAAGCCGAATAAGAAGTCGGAAGCGCCATGGCCAATTACTCCAGAAATAATGGGGCTAGAGAGAAATTTCTTGTACCTGCAGTTAGCTGCTATAGTCCTGCATCCGAAAATCTGGTTTTCCCGGCCAGCCAGGGCCATCTTCCGCTTTGAAATCAGCAGGGAGCGGGACTGCTCCGAATGCGCTTCAAAGGTCTGTCTAATGGCACTTTTGTACACGAAGCTGTAACATAGTGAAAACAAGACTTAGCAACGGCTCTATCTCCCAAAGTATTGGCGGGAAACTGACAAATCTGACACGGTTGGAAAGCCCTGTTCATTGGCTTTCCGAAAATGCCGGTCTTGGGGCTGCCGGATAAACAGGGAGGATGCCAGGGACCGCGGAGTGAGGACACCCCGAGGATGTCTAGTTCATACGGCCATGCTGTGTGTATGTCAACAATAGCAAAGGCCGCTATGTGTGTGCTGGACCCAAGCAAGCAAAATAAAACGCCGAAGAAAGATGTTGGCAGCGCCATGGCCAATAACTCCAGCAATAATGGGGCTAGAGAGAAATTTATTGTACCTGCAGTTAGCTGCCATAGTCCTGCATCCGAAAATCTGGTTTTCCAGGCCAGCCAGGGCCATCTTCCGCCTTGAAATCAGCAGGGAGCGGGACTGCGCCGAATGCGCTTCAAACGCCTGTCTTATGGCACTTTTGTACACGAAGCTGTAACAGAGTGAAAACAAGACATCGCAACGGCTCTATCTCCCAAAGTATTGGCGGGAAACTGACAAGTCTGACACGGTTGAAAAGCCCTGTTCATTTGCTTTCCGAAAATGCCGGTCTTGGGGCTGCCGGATAAACAGGGAGGATGCCAGGGACCGCGGAGTGAGGACACCCCGAGGGTGACCAGTTCATACGGCCATGCTGTGTGTACGTCAACAATAGCAAGGCAGCTATACGTGTGTGCTGGACCCAAGCAAGCAAAATAAAACGCCGAAAAAAGATGTTGGCAGCGCCATGGCCAATAACTCCAGCAATAATGGGGCTAGACAGAAATTCCTTGTACCTGCAGTTAGCTGCCATAGTCCTGCATCCGAAAATTTGGTTTTCCCGGCCAGCCAGGGCCATTTTCCGCCTTGAAATCAGCAGGGAGCGGGACTGCTCCGAATGCGCTTCAAACGTCTGTCTAATGGCACTTTTGTACACGAAGCTGTAACAGAGTGAAAACAAGACTTAGCAACGGCTTTAACTCCCAAAGTATTGGCGGGAAACTGACAAATCTGACATGGTTGGAAAGCCCTGTCCATGGGCTTTCCGAAAATGCCGGTCTTGGGGCTGCCGGATAAACAGGGAGGATGCCAGGGACCGCGGAGTGAGGACACCCCGAGGATGTCTAGTTCATACGGCCATGCTGTGTGTATGTCAACAATAGCAAAGGCCGCTATGTGTGTGCTGGACCGAAGCCAGCTAAAAAAAAGCCGAATAAGAAGTCGGAAGCGCCATGGCCAATTACTCCAGAAATAATGGGGCTAGAGAGAAATTTTTTGTACCTGCAGTTAGCTGCTATAGTCCTGCATCCGAAAATCTGGTTTTCCCGGCCAGCCAGGGCCATCTTCCGCCTTGAAATCAGCAGGGAGCGGGACTGCTCCGAATGCGCTTCAAACGCCTGTCTAATGGCACTTTTGTACACGAAACTGTAACAGAGTGAAAACAAGACTTAGCAACGGCTCTATCTCCCAAAGTATTGGCGGGAAAGTGACAAATTTAACACGGTTGGAAAGCTCTGTTCATTGGCTTTCCGAAAATGCCGGTCTTGGGGCTGCCGGATAAACAGGGAGGATGCCAGAGACCGCGGAGTGAGGACACCCCGAGGGTAGACAGTTCATACGGCCATGCTGTGTGTACGTCAACAATAGCAAGGCAGCTACGTGTGTGCTGGACCCAAGCAAGCAAAATAAAACGCCAAAGAAAGATGTTGGCAGCGCCATGGCCAATAACTCCAGCAATAATGGGGCTAGAGAGAAATTTATTGTACCTGCAGTTAGCTGCTATAGTCCTGCATCCGAAAATCTGGTTTTCCCGGCCAGCCAGGGCCATCTTCCGCTTTGAAATCAGCAGGGAGCGGGACTGCTCCGAATGCGCTTCAAAGGTCTGTCTAATGGCACTTTTGTACACGAAGCTGTAACATAGTGAAAACAAGACTTAGCAACGGCTCTATCTCCCAAAGTATTGGCGGGAAACTGACAAATCTGACACGGTTGGAGAGCCCTGTTCATGGGCTTTCCGAAAATGCCGGTCTTGGGGCTGCCGGATAAACAGGGAGGATGCCAGGGACAGCGGAGTGAGGACACCCCGAGAATGTCTAGTTCATACAGCCATGCTGTGTGTACGTCAACAATAGCAAAGGCCGCTATGTGTGTGCTGGACCGAAGCCAGCTAAAAAAAGCCGAAAAAAGAAGTCGGAAGCGCCAAGGCCAATTACTCCAGAAATAATGGGGCTAGAGAGAAATTCCTTGTGCCTGCAGTTAGCTGCTATAGTCCTGCATCCGAAAATCTGGTTTTCCCGGCCAGCCAGGGCCATTTTCCGCCTTGAAATCAGCAGGGAGCGGGACTGCTCAGAATGCGCTTCAAACGCCTGTCTAATGGCACTTTTGTACACGAAACTGTAACAGAGTGAAAACAAGACTTAGCAACGGCTTTATCTCCCAAAGTATTGGCGGGAAACTGACAAATCTGACACGGTTGGAGAGCCCTGTTCATGGGATTTCCGAAAATGCCGGTCTTGGGGCTGCCGGATAAACAGGGAGGATGCCAGGGACCGCGGAGTGAGGACACCACGAGGATGTCTAGTTCATACGGCCATGCTGTGTGTATGTCAACAATAGCAAAGGCCGCTGTGTGTGTGCTGGACCGAAGCCAGCTAAAAAAAAGCCGAATAAGAAGTCGGAAGCGCCATGGCCAATTACTCCAGAAATAATGGGGCTAGAGAGAAATTTATTGTACCTGCAGTTAGCTGCCATAGTCCTGCATCCGAAAATCTGGTTTTCCCGGCCAGCCAGGGCCATCTTCCGCTTTGAAATCAGCAGGGAGCGGGACTGCTCCGAATGCGCTTCAAAGGTCTGTCTAATGGCACTTTTGTACACGAAGCTGTAACATAGTGAAAACAAGACTTAGCAACGGCTCTATCTCCCAAAGTATTGGCGGGAAACTGACAAATCTGACACGGTTGGAGAGCCCTGTTCATGGGCTTTCCGAAAATGCCGGTCTTGGGGCTGCCGAATAAACAGGGAGGATGCCAGGGACAGCGGAGTGAGGACACCCCGAGAATGTCTAGTTCATACAGCCATGCTGTGTGTACGTCAACAATAGCAAAGGCCGCTATGTGTGTGCTGGACCGAAGCCACCTAAAAAAAGCCGAAAAAAGATGTCGGAAGCGCCATGGCCAATTACTCCAGAAATAATGGGGCTAGAGAGAAATTTCTTGTACCTGCAGTTAGCTGCCATGGTCCTGCATCCAAAAATTTGGTTTTCCCGGCCAGCCAGGGCCGTCTTCCGCCTTGAAATCACCAGGTAGCGCGGCTGCTCCGAATGCGCTTCAAACGCCTGTCTAATGGCACTTTTGTACACGAAGCTGTAACAGAGTGAAAACAAGACTTAGCAACGGCTCTATCTCCCAAAGTATTGGCGGGAAACTGACAAATCTGACACGGTTGGAGAGCCCTGTTCATGGGCTTTCCGAAAATGCCGGTCTTGGGGCGGCCGGATAAACAGGGAGGATGCCAGGAACCGCGGAGTGAGGACACCCCGAGGATGTCTAGTTCATACGGCCATGCTGTGTGTACGTCAACAATAGCAAAGGCCACTATGTGTGTGCTGGACCGAAGCCAGCTAAAAAAAGCCGAAAAAAGATGTCGGAAGCGCCATGGCCAAATACTCCAGAAATAATGGGGCTAGAGAGAAATTTCTTGTGCCTGCAATTCGCTGCTATAGTCCTGCATCCGAAAATCTGGTTTTCCCGGCCAGCCAGGGCCATTTTCCGCCTTGAAATCAGCAGGGAGCGGGACAGCTCAGAATGCGCTTCAAACGCCTGTCTAATGGCACTTTTGTACACGAAACTGTAACAGAGTGAAAACAAGACTTAGCAACGGCTGTATCTCCCAAAGTATTGGCGGGAGACTGACAAGTCTGACACGGTTGGAGAGCCCTGTTCATGGGATTTCCGAAAATGCCGGTCTTGGGGCTGCCGGATAAACAGGGAGGATGCCAGGGACAGCGGAGTGAGGACACCCCGAGGATGTCTAGTTCATACGGCCATGCTGTGTGTACGTCAACAATAGCAAAGGCTGCTATGTGTGTGCTGGACCGAAGCCAGCTAAAAAAAGCCGAAAAAAGATGTCGGAAGCGCCATGGCCAATTACTCCAGAAATAATGGGGCTAGAGAGAAATTTATTGTACCTGCAGTTAGCTGCTATAGTCCTGCAATCGAAAATTTGGTTTTCCCGGCCAGCCAGGGACATTTTCCGCCTTGAAATCAGCAGGGAGCGGGACTGCTCCGAATGCGCTTCAAACGCCTGTCTAATGGCACTTTTGTACACGAAACTGTAACAGAGTGAAAACAAGATTTAGCAACGGCTTTAACTCCCAAAGTATTGGCGGGAAACTGACAAATCTGACATGGTTGGAAAGCCCTGTCCATGGGCTTTCCGAAAATGCCGGTCTTGGGGCTGCCGGATAAACAGGGAGGATGCCAGGGACCGCGGAGTGAGGACACCCCGAGGATGTCTAGTTCATACGGCCATGCTGTGTGTATGTCAACAATAGCAAAGGCCGCTATGTGTGTGCTGGACCGAAGCCAGCTAAAAAAAAGCCGAATAAGAAGTCGGAAGCGCCATGGCCAATTACTCCAGAAATAATGGGGCTAGAGAGAAATTTCTTGTACCTGCACTTAGCTGCTATAGTCCTGCATCCGAAAATCTGGTTTTCCCGGCCAGCCAGGGCCATCTTCCGCCTTGAAATCAGCAGGGAGCGGGACTGCTCCGAATGCGCTTCAAACGCCTGTCTAATGGCACTTTTGTACACGAAACTGTAACAGAGTGAAAACAAGACTTAGCAACGGCTCTATCTCCCAAAGTATTGGCGGGAAACTGACAAATTTAACACGGTTGGAAAGCTCTGTTCATTGGCTTTCCGAAAATGCCGGTCTTGGGGCTGCCGGATAAACAGGGAGGATGCCAGGGACCGCGGAGTGAGGACACCCCGAGGGTACACAGTTCATACGGCCATGCTGTGTGTACGTCAACAATAGCAAGGCAGCTACGTGTGTGCTGGACCCAAGCAAGCAAAATAAAACGCCGAAGAAAGATGTTGGCAGCGCCATGGCCAATAACTCCAGCAATAATGGGGCTAGAGAGAAATTTCTTGTACCTGAAGTTAGCTGCCATAGTCCTGCATCCGAAAATCTGGTTTTCCCGGCCAGCCAGGGCCATCTTCCGCCTTGAAATCAGAAGGGAGCGGGACTGCTCCGAATGCGCTTCAAACATCTGTCTAATGCCACTTTTGTACACGAAACTGTAACAGAGTGAAAACAAGACTTAGCAACGGCTTTATCTCCCAAAGTATTGGCGGGAAACTGACAAATCTGACACGGTTGGAAAGTCCTGTTCATTGGCTTTCCGAAAATGCCGGTCTTGGGGCTGCCGAATAAACAGGGAGGATGCCAGGGACCGCGGAGTGAGGACACCCCGAGGATGTCTAGTTCATACGGCCATGCTGTGTGTATGTCAACAATAGCAAAGACCGCTATGTGTGTGCTGGACCGAAGCCAGCTAAAAAAAGCCGAAAAAAGATGTCGGAAGCGCCATGGCCAATTACTCCAGAAATAATGGGGCTAGAGAGAAATTTCTTGTACCTGCAGTTACCTGCCATAGTCCTGCATCCGAAAATTTGGTTTTCCCAGCCAGCCAGGGCCGTCTTCCGCCTTTAAAAACCAGGTAGCGGGGCTGCTCCGAATGCCCTTCAAACGCCTGTCTAATGGCACTTTTGTACACGAAGCTGTAACAGAGTGAAAACAAGACTTAGCAACGGCTCTATCTCCCAAAGTATTGGCGGGAAACTGACAAATCGGACACGGTTGGAAAGCCCTGTTCATTGGCTTTCCGAAAATGCCAGTCTTGGGGCTGCCGAATAAACAGGGAGGATGCCAGGGACCGTGGAGTGAGGACACCCCGAGGATGTCTAGTTCATACGGCCATGCTGTGTGTACGTCAACAATAGCAAGGCAGCTACGTGTGTGCTGGACCCAAGCAAGCAAAATAAAACGCCGAAGAAAGATGTTGGCAGCGCCATGGCCAATAACTCCAGCAATAATGGGGCTAGAGAGAAATTTCTTGTACCTGAAGTTAGCTGCCATAGTCCTGCATGCGAAAATTTGGTTTTCCCGGCCAGCCAGGGCCGTCTTCCGCCTTGAAATCAGCAGGGAGCGGGGATGTCTAGTTCATACGGCCATGCTGTGTGTACGTCAACAATAGCAAAGTCTGCTATGTGTGTGCTGGACCGAAGCCAGCTAAAAAAAGCCGAAAAAAGATGTCGGAAGCGCCATGGCCAATTACTCCAGAAATAATGGGGCTAGAGAGAAATTCCTTGTACCTGCAGTTAGCTGCTATAGTCCTGCATCCGAAAATCTGGTTTTCCCGGCCAGCCAGGGCCATTTTCCGCCTTGAAATCAGCAGGGAGCGGGACTGCTCCGAATGCGCTTCAAACGCCTGTCTAATGGCACTTTTGTACACGAAACTGTAACAGAGTGAAAACAAGACTTAGCAACGGCTCTATCTCCCAAAGTATTGGCGGGAAACTGACAAATCTGACACGGAGGAGAGCCCTGTTCATGGGCTTTCCGAAAATGCCGGTCTTGGGGCTGCCGGATAAACAGGGAGGATGCCAGGAACCGCGGAGTGAGGACACCCCGAGGATGTCTAGTTCATACGGCCATGATGTGTGTACGTCAACAATAGCAAAGGCTGCTATGTGTGTGCTGGACCGAAGCCAGCTAAAAAAAGCCGAAAAAAGATGTCGGAAGCGCCATGGCCAATTACTCCAGAAATAATGGGGCTAGAGAGAAATTTATTGTACCTGCAGTTAGCTGCTATAGTCCTGCAATCGAAAATTTGGTTTTCCCGGCCAGCCAGGGACATTTTCCGCCTTGAAATCAGCAGGGAGCGGGACTGCTCCGAATGCGCTTCAAACGCCTGTCTAATGGCACTTTTGTACACGAAACTGTAACAGAGTGAAAACAAGACTTAGCAACGGCTTTAACTCCCAAAGTATTGGCGGGAAACTGACAAATCTGACATGGTTGGAAAGCCCTGTCCATGGGCTTTCCGAAAATGCCGGTCTTGGGGCTGCCGGATAAACAGGGAGGATGCCAGGGACCGCGGAGTGAGGACACCCCGAGGATGTCTAGTTCATACGGCCATGCTGTGTGTATGTCAACAATAGCAAAGGCCGCTATGTGTGTGCTGGACCGAAGCCAGCTAAAAAAAAGCCGAATAAGAAGTCGGAAGCGCCATGGCCAATTACTCCAGAAATAATGGGGCTAGAGAGAAATTTCTTGTACCTGCACTTAGCTGCTATAGTCCTGCATCCGAAAATCTGGTTTTCCCGGCCAGCCAGGGCCATCTTCCGCCTTGAAATCAGCAGGGAGCGGGACTGCTCCGAATGCGCTTCAAACGCCTGTCTAATGGCACTTTTGTACACGAAACTGTAACAGAGTGAAAACAAGACTTAGCAACGGCTCTATCTCCCAAAGTATTGGCGGGAAACTGACAAATTTAACACGGTTGGAAAGCTCTGTTCATTGGCTTTCCGAAAATGCCGGTCTTGGGGCTGCCGGATAAACAGGGAGGATGCCAGGGACCGCGGAGTGAGGACACCCCGAGGGTACACAGTTCATACGGCCATGCTGTGTGTACGTCAACAATAGCAAGGCAGCTACGTGTGTGCTGGACCCAAGCAAGCAAAATAAAACGCCGAAGAAAGATGTTGGCAGCGCCATGGCCAATAACTCCAGCAATAATGGGGCTAGAGAGAAATTTCTTGTACCTGAAGTTAGCTGCCATAGTCCTGCATCCGAAAATCTGGTTTTCCCGGCCAGCCAGGGCCATCTTCCGCCTTGAAATCAGAAGGGAGCGGGACTGCTCCGAATGCGCTTCAAACATCTGTCTAATGCCACTTTTGTACACGAAACTGTAACAGAGTGAAAACAAGACTTAGCAACGGCTTTATCTCCCAAAGTATTGGCGGGAAACTGACAAATCTGACACGGTTGGAAAGTCCTGTTCATTGGCTTTCCGAAAATGCCGGTCTTGGGGCTGCCGAATAAACAGGGAGGATGCCAGGGACCGCGGAGTGAGGACACCCCGAGGATGTCTAGTTCATACGGCCATGCTGTGTGTATGTCAACAATAGCAAAGACCGCTATGTGTGTGCTGGACCGAAGCCAGCTAAAAAAAGCCGAAAAAAGATGTCGGAAGCGCCATGGCCAATTACTCCAGAAATAATGGGGCTAGAGAGAAATTTCTTGTACCTGCAGTTACCTGCCATAGTCCTGCATCCGAAAATTTGGTTTTCCCAGCCAGCCAGGGCCGTCTTCCGCCTTTAAAAACCAGGTAGCGGGGCTGCTCCGAATGCCCTTCAAACGCCTGTCTAATGGCACTTTTGTACACGAAGCTGTAACAGAGTGAAAACAAGACTTAGCAACGGCTCTATCTCCCAAAGTATTGGCGGGAAACTGACAAATCGGACACGGTTGGAAAGCCCTGTTCATTGGCTTTCCGAAAATGCCAGTCTTGGGGCTGCCGAATAAACAGGGAGGATGCCAGGGACCGTGGAGTGAGGACACCCCGAGGATGTCTAGTTCATACGGCCATGCTGTGTGTACGTCAACAATAGCAAGGCAGCTACGTGTGTGCTGGACCCAAGCAAGCAAAATAAAACGCCGAAGAAAGATGTTGGCAGCGCCATGGCCAATAACTCCAGCAATAATGGGGCTAGAGAGAAATTTCTTGTACCTGAAGTTAGCTGCCATAGTCCTGCATGCGAAAATTTGGTTTTCCCGGCCAGCCAGGGCCGTCTTCCGCCTTGAAATCAGCAGGGAGCGGGGATGTCTAGTTCATACGGCCATGCTGTGTGTACGTCAACAATAGCAAAGTCTGCTATGTGTGTGCTGGACCGAAGCCAGCTAAAAAAAGCCGAAAAAAGATGTCGGAAGCGCCATGGCCAATTACTCCAGAAATAATGGGGCTAGAGAGAAATTCCTTGTACCTGCAGTTAGCTGCTATAGTCCTGCATCCGAAAATCTGGTTTTCCCGGCCAGCCAGGGCCATTTTCCGCCTTGAAATCAGCAGGGAGCGGGACTGCTCCGAATGCGCTTCAAACGCCTGTCTAATGGCACTTTTGTACACGAAACTGTAACAGAGTGAAAACAAGACTTAGCAACGGCTCTATCTCCCAAAGTATTGGCGGGAAACTGACAAATCTGACACGGAGGAGAGCCCTGTTCATGGGCTTTCCGAAAATGCCGGTCTTGGGGCTGCCGGATAAACAGGGAGGATGCCAGGAACCGCGGAGTGAGGACACCCCGAGGATGTCTAGTTCATACGGCCATGATGTGTGTACGTCAACAATAGCAAAGGCTGCTATGTGTGTGCTGGACCGAAGCCAGCTAAAAAAAGCCGAAAAAAGATGTCGGAAGCGCCATGGCCAATTACTCCAGAAATAATGGGGCTAGAGAGAAATTTATTGTACCTGCAGTTAGCTGCTATAGTCCTGCAATCGAAAATTTGGTTTTCCCGGCCAGCCAGGGACATTTTCCGCCTTGAAATCAGCAGGGAGCGGGACTGCTCCGAATGCGCTTCAAACGCCTGTCTAATGGCACTTTTGTACACGAAACTGTAACAGAGTGAAAACAAGACTTAGCAACGGCTTTAACTCCCAAAGTATTGGCGGGAAACTGACAAATCTGACATGGTTGGAAAGCCCTGTCCATGGGCTTTCCGAAAATGCCGGTCTTGGGGCTGCCGGATAAACAGGGAGGATGCCAGGGACCGCGGAGTGAGGACACCCCGAGGATGTCTAGTTCATACGGCCATGCTGTGTGTATGTCAACAATAGCAAAGGCCGCTATGTGTGTGCTGGACCGAAGCCAGCTAAAAAAAAGCCGAATAAGAAGTCGGAAGCGCCATGGCCAATTACTCCAGAAATAATGGGGCTAGAGAGAAATTTTTTGTACCTGCAGTTAGCTGCTATAGTCCTGCATCCGAAAATCTGGTTTATCCGGCCAGCCAGGGCCATCTTCCGCCTTGAAATCAGCAGGGAGCGGGACTGCTCCGAATGCGCTTCAAACGCCTGTCTAATGGCACTTTTGTACACGAAACTGTAACAGAGTGAAAACAAGACTTAGCAACGGCTTTATCTCCCAAAGTATTGGCGGGAGACTGACAAATCTGACACGGTTGGAGAGCCCTGTTCATGGGCTTTCCGAAAATGCCGGTCTTGGGGCTGCCGGATAAACAGGGAAGATGCCAGGGACCGCGGAGTGAGGACACCCCGAGGGTAGACAGTTCATACGGCCATGCTGTGTGTACGTCAACAATAGCAAGGCAGCTACGTGTGTGCTGGACCCAAGCAAGCAAAATAAAACGCCGAAGAAAGATGTTGGCAGCGCCATGGCCAATAACTCCAGCAATAATGGGGCTAGAGAAAAATTTCTTGTACCTGAAGTTAGCTGCCATAGTCCTGCATCCGAAAATCTGGTTTTCCCGGCCAGCCAGGGCCATCTTCCGCCTTGAAATCAGCAGCGAGCGGAACTGCTCCGAATGCGCTTCAAATGTCTGTCTAATGGCACTTTTGTACACGAAACTGTAACAGAGTGAAAACAAGACTTAGCAACGGCTCTATCTCCCAAAGTATTGGCGGGAAACTGACAAACCTGGCACGGTTGGAGAGCCCTGTTCATGGGCTTTCCGAAAATGCCGGTCTTGGGGCTGCCGGATAAACAGGGAGGATGCCAGGAACCGCGGAGTGAGGACACCCCGAGGATGTCTAGTTCATACGGCCATGCTGTGTGTACGTCAACAATAGCAAAGTCTGCTATGTGTGGGCTGGACCGAAGCCAGCTAAAAAAAGCCGAAAAAAGATGTCGGAAGCGCCATGGCCAATTACTCCAGAAATAATGGGGCTACAGAGAAATTTATTGTACCTGCAGTTAGCTGCTATAGTCCTGCATCCGAAAATCTGGTTTTCCCGGCCAGCCAGGGCCATTTTCCGCCTTGAAATCAGCAGGGAGAGGGACTGCTCCGAAAGCGCTTCAAACGCCTGTCTAATGGCACTTTTGTACACGAAACTGTAACAGAGTGAAAACAAGACTTAGCAACGGCTTTATCTCCCAAAGTATTGGCGGGAAACTGACAAATCTGACATGGTTGGAAAGCCCTGTCCATGGGCTTTCCGAAAATGCCGGTCTTGGGGCTGCCGGATAAACAGGGAGGATGCCAGGGACCGCAGAGTGAGGACACCCCGAGGATGTCTAGTTCATACGGCCATGCTGTGTGTACGTCAACAATAGCAAAGGCCGCTATGTGTGTGCTGGACCGAAACCAGCTAAAAAAAAGCCGAAAAAACATGTCGGAAGCGCCATGGCCAATTACTCCAGAAATAATGGGGCTAGAGAGAAATTTCTTGTACCTGCAGTTAGCTGCCATAGTCCTGCATCCGAAAATCTGGTTTTCCCGGCCAGCCAGGGCCGTCTTCCGCCTTGAAATCACCAGGTAGCGGGGCTGCTCCGAATGCGCTTCAAACGTCTGTCTAATGGCACTTTTGTACACGAAGCTGTAACAGAGTGAAAACAAGACTTAGTAACGGCTCTATCTCCCAAAGTATTGGCGGGAAACTGACAAACCTGACACGGTTGGAGAGCCCTGTTCATGGGCTTTCCGAAAATGCTGGTCTTGGGGCTACCGGATAAACAGGGAGGATGCCAGGAACCGCGGAGTGAGGACACCCCGAGGATGTCTAGTTCATACGGCCATGCTGTGTGTATGTCAACAATAGCAAAGGCCGCTATGTGTGTGCTGGACCGAAGCCAGCTAAAAAAAAGCCGAATAAGAAGTCGGAAGCGCCATGGCCAATTACTCCAGAAATAATGGGGCTAGAGAGAAATTTCTTGTACCTGCAGTTAGCTGCTATAGTCTTGCATCCGAAAATCTGGTTTTCCCGGCCAGCCATGGCCATCTTCCGCCTTGAAATCAGCAGGGAGCGGGACTGCTCCGAATGCGCTTCAAACGCCTGTCTAATGGCACTTTTGTATACGAAACTGTAACAGAGTGAAAACAAGACTTAGCAACGGCTCTATCTCCCAAAGTATTGGCGGGATACTGACAAATTTAACACGGTTGGAAAGCTCTGTTCATTGGCTTTCCGAAAATGCCGGTCTTGGGGCTGCCGAATAAACAGGGAGGAAGCCAGGGACCGCGGAGTGAGGACACCCCGAGGGTGACCAGTTCATACGGCCATGCTGTGTGTACGTCAACAATAGCAAGGCAGCTACGTGTGTACTGGACCCAAGCAAGCAAAATAAAACGCCAAAGAAAGATGTTGGCAGCGCCATGGCCAATAACTCCAGCAATAATGGGGCTAGAGAGAAATTCCTTGTACCTGCAGTTAGCTGCCATAGTCCTGCATCCGAAAATCTGGTTTTCCCGGCCAGCCAGGGCCATCTTCCGCCTTGAAATCAGCAGGGAGCGGGACTGCTCCGAATGCGCTTCAAACGCCTGTCTAATGGCACTTTTGTACACGAAGCTGTAACAGAGTGAAAACAAGACATCGCAACGGCTCTATCTCCCAAAGTATTGGCGGGAAACTGACAAATCTGACACGGTTGGAAAGCCCTGTTCATTGGCTTTCCGAAAATGCCAGTCTTGGGGCTGCCGGATAAACAGGGAGGATGCCAGGGACCGCGGAGTGAGGACACCCCAAGGGTGACCAGTTCATACGGCCATGCTGTGTGTACGTCAACAATAGCAAAGGCCGCTATGTGTGTGCTGGACCGAAACCAGCTAAAAAAAGCCGAAAAAAGATGTCGGAAGCGCCATGGCCAATTACTCCAAAAATAATGGGGCTAGAGAGAAATTTGTTGTACCTGCAGTTAGCTGCCATAGTCCTGCATCCGAAAATCTGGTTTTCCCGGCCAGCCAGGGCCGTCTTCCGCCTTGAAATCACCAGGTAGCGGGGCTGCTCCGAACGCGCTTCAAACGCCTGTCTAATGGCACTTTTGTACACGAAGCTGTAACAGAGTGAAAACAAGACTTAGCAACGGCTCTATCTCCCACAGTATTGGCGGGAAACTGACAAATCTGACACGGTTGGAAAGCCCTGTTCATTGGCTTTCCGAAAATGCCGGTCTTGGGGCTGCCGGATAAACAGGGGGGATGCCAAGGACCGCAGAGTGAGGACACCCCGAGGATGACCAGTGCATACGGCCATGCTGTGTGTATGTCAACAATAGCAAAGGCCGCTACGTGTGTGCTGGACCCAAACAAGCAAACTAAAACGCCGAAAACAAAAGTCGGCAGCGCCATGGCCAATAACTCCAGAAATAATGGGGCTAGAGAGAAATTTCTCGTAACTGCAGTTAGCTGCTATAGTCCCGCATCCGAAAATCTGGTTTTCCCGGCCAGCCAGGGCCATCTTCCGCCTTGAAATCAGCAAGGAGCGGCGCTGCTCCGAATGCGTTTCAAACGCCTGTCTAATGGCACTTTTGTACACGAAGCTGTAACAGAGTGAAAACAAGACATAGCAACGGCTCTATCTCCCAAAGTATTGGTGGGAAACTGACAAATCTGACACGGTTTGAAAGCCCTGTTCATGGGCTTTCCGAAAATGCCTGTCTTGGGTCTGCCGGATAAACAGGGAGGATGCCAAGGACCGCGGAGTGAGGACACCCCGAGGATGTCTAGTTCATACGGCCATGCTGTGTGTACGTCAACAATAGCAAAGGCCGCTACGTGTGTGCTGGACCCAAGCAAGAAATATAAAACGCCGAAAAAAGATGTCGGCAGCGCCATGGCCAATAACTCCAGAAATAATGGGGCTAGAGAGAAATTTATCGTACCTGCAGTTAGCTGCTATAGTCCCGCATCCGAAAATCTGCTTTTCCCGGCCAGCCAGGGCCATCTTCCGCCTTGAAATCAGCAGGGAGCGGGGCTGCTCCGAATGCGTTTCAAACGCCTGTCTAATGGCACTTTTGTACACGAAGCTGTAACAGAGTGAAAACAAGACATAGCAACGGCTCTATCTCCCAAAGTATTGGTGGGAAACTGACAAATCTGACACGGTTGGAAAGCCTTGTTCATTGGCTTTCCGAAAATGCCGGTCTTGGGGCTGCCGGATAAACAGGAAGGATGCCAAGGACCGCGGAGTGAGGACACCCCGAGGATGTCCAGTTCATACGGCCATGCTGTGTGTACGTCAACAATAGCAAAGGCCGCTACGTGTGTGCTGGACCCAAGCAAGCAAAATAAAACGCCGAAAAAAGATGTCGCCAGCGCCATGGCCAATTACTCCAGCAATAATGGGGCTAGAGAGAAATTTCTCGTACCTGCAGTTAGCTGCTATAGTCCTGCATCCGAAAATCTGGTTTTCCCAGCCAGCCAGGGCCATCTTCTGCCTTGAAATCAGCAGGGAGCGGGACTGCTCCGAATGCGCTTCAAACGTCTGTCTAATGGCACTTTTGTACACGAAACTGTAACAGAGTGAAAACAAGACTTAGCAACGGCTTTATCTCCCAAAGTATTGGCGGGAAACTGACAAATCTGACACGGTTGGAAAGCCTTGTTCATTGGCTTTCCGAAAATGCCGGTCTTGGGGCTGCCGAATAAACAGGGAGGATGCCAGGGACCGTAGAGTGAGGACACCCCGAGGATGTCTAGTTCATACGGCCATGCTGTGTGTACGTCAACAATAGAAAAGGCCGCTACGTGTGTGCTGGACCTAAGCCAGCTAAAAAAAAGCCGAAAAAAGAAGTCGGAAGCGCCATGGCCAATAACTCCATAAATAATGAGCTTAGAGAGAAATTTCTCGTACCTGCAGTTAGCTGCCATAGTCCTGCATCCAAAAATTTGGTTTTCAGGGCCAGCCAGGGCCACCTTCCGCCTTGAAACCACCAGGGAGCGGAGCTGCTCCGAATGCGCTTCAAACAGCTGTCTAATGGCACTTTTGTACACGAAGCTGTAACAGAGTGAAAACAAGACTTAGCAACGGCTCTATCTCCCACAGTATTGGCGGGAAACTGACCAGTCTGACACTGTTGGAAAGCCTGCTCATGGGCTTTTCGAAAATGCCAGTCTTGGGGCAGGCTGCCGGATAAAGAGGGAGGATGCCATGGGCTGCGCAGTGAGGACACCCCGAGGATGTCCAGCGCATACAACCATGCTTTGTGTACGTCAACAATAGCAAAGGCCGCTATGTGTGTGCTGGACCGAAGCCAGCTAAAAAAAAGCCGAAAAAAAGTCGGAAGCGCCATGGCTAATTACTCCAGCAATAATGGGGCTAGAGAGAAATTTCTTGTACCTGCAGTTAGCTGCTATAGTCCTGCATCCGAAAATCTGGTTTTTCCGGCCAGCCAGGGCCACCTTCCGCCTTGAAATCAGCAGGGAGCGGGACTGCTCCGAATGCGCTTCAAACGCCTGTCTAATGGCACTTTTGTACACGAAGCTGTAACAGAGTGAAAACAAGACATAGCAACGGCTCTATCTCCCAAAGTATTGGCGGGAAACTGACAAATCTGACATGGTTGGAAAGCCCTGTCCATGGGCTTTCCGAAAATGCCGGTCTTCGGGCTGCCGGATAAACAGGGGGGATGCCAAGGACCGCAGAGTGAGGACACCCCGAGGATGACCAGTTCATACGGCCACGCTGTGTGTACGTCAACAATAGCAAAGGCCGCTACGTGTGTGCTGGACCCAAGCAAGCAAAATAAAACGCCGAAAACAGAAGTCGGCAGCGCCATGGCCAATAACTCCAGAAATAATGGGGCTAGAGAAAAATTTCTCGTACCTGCAGTTAGCTGCTATAGTCCTGCATCCGAAAATCTGGTTTTCCCGGCCAGCCAGGGCCATCTTCTACCTTGAAATCAGCAGGGAGCGGGGCTGCTCCGAATGCGTTTCAAACGCCTGTCTAATGGCACTTTTGTACACGAAGCTGTAACAGAGTGAAAACAAGACATAGCAACGGCTCTATCTCCCAAAGTATTGGTGGGAAACTGACAAATCTGACACGGTTGGAAAGCCCTGTTCATTGGCTTTCCGAAAATGCCAGTCTTGGGGCTGCCGAATAAACAGGGAGGATGCCAGGGACCGTGGAGTGAGGACACCCCGAGGATGTCTAGTTCATACGGCCATGCTGTGTGTACGTCAACAATAGAAAAGGCCGCTACGTGTGTGCTGGACCTAAGCCAGCTAAAAAAAAGCCGAAAAAAGAAGTCGGAAGCGCCATGGCCAATAACTTCAGAAATAATGAGGCTAGAGAGAAATTTCTCGTACCTGCAGTTAGCTGCCATAGTCCTGCATCCGAAAATCTGGTTTTCAGGGCCAGCCAGGGCCACCTTCCGCCTTGAAACCACCATGGAGCGGAGCTGCTCCGAATGCGCTTCAAACAGCTGTCTAATGGCACTTTTGTACACGAAGCTGTAACAGAGTGAAAACAAGACATAGCAACGGCTCTATCTCCCAAAGTATTGGTGGGAAACTGACAAGTCTGACACTGTTGGAAAGCCTGCTCATGGGCTTTTCGAAAATGCCAGTCTTGGGGCAGGCTGCCGGATAAAGAGGGAGGATGCCATGGGCCGCGGAGTGAGGACACCCCGAGGATGTCCAGTGCATACAACCATGCTTTGTGTACGTCAACAATAGCCAAGGCCGCTTCGTGTGTGCTGGACCGAAGCCAGCAAAAAACGCCAAAAAAAAAAATCGGCAGCGCCACGGCCAATAACTCCAGAAATAATGGGGCTAGGGAAAAAGTTAGCTGCCATAGTCCTGCATCCGAAAATCTGGTTTTCCCAGCCAGCCAGGGCCATCTGTCCTCTTGAAACCACCAGGGAGAGGGGCTGCTCCGAATGCGCTTCAAACGCCGGTCTCATGGCACTTTTGTACACGAAGCTGTAACAGAGTAAAAACAAGACTTAGCAACGGCTTTATCTCCCAAAGTATTGGCGGAACACTGACAAGTCTGACACTGTTGGGAAGCCCTGCTCATGGGCTTTGTGAAATTGCCGGTCTTGGGGCTGCCGAATAAACAGGGAGGATGCCAGGGACCTCGGAATGAGGACACCCCGAGGATGTCCAGTGCATACGGCCATGCTGTGTGTACGTCAACAATAGCCAAGGCCGCTACGTGTGTGCTGGACTGAAGCCAGCAAAATAAAACGCCGAAAAAAGAAGTCGGCAGCGCCACGGCCAATAACTCCAGAATAATGAGGCTAGAGAGAAATGTCTTGTACCTGCAGGTAGTTGCCATATTCCTGCATCCGCAAATCTGCTTTTCCCGGCCAGCCAGGGCCATCTTCCGCCTTTAAACCACCAGGGAGCGGGGCTGCTCCGAATGCGCTTCAAACGCCTGTCTAATGGCACTTTTGTACACGAAACTGTAACAGAGTGAAAACAAGACTTAGCAACGGCTCTGTCTCCCACAGTATTGGCGGGAAACTGGCAAGTCTGACACTGTTGGAAAGCCCTGCTCATGGGCTTTCTGAAAATGCCGGTCTTAGGGTTGCAGCATAAACAGGGAGGATGCCAGTGACTGCGGAGTGAGGACACCCCGAGGATGTCCAGTGCATACGACCATGCTGTGTGTACGTCAACTTCAAACGCCTGTCTCATGGCACTTTTGTACACGAAGCTGTAACAGAGTGAAAACAAGACTTAGCAATGGCTCTATCTCCCAAAGTATTGGCGGGAAACTGACAAGTCTGACACTCTTGGAATGCCCTGCTCACGGGCTTTCCGAAAATGCCGGTCTTGGGGCTGCGGGATAAACAGGGAGGATGTCAGGGACCTCAGAATGAGGACAACCCGAGAATTTCCAATGGCATGTGTGGGCACATGAACAACAGCCAATTCAATTCAAGCCGGTTTGATGGACCGAAACCAGCAAAAAAGACCAGTCGACAAAAAGTCGGCAGTTCCCCGGTGAATAAGTCCAGAAATAATGAGGCCAGAGAGCAGTTAGCTGTAATAGTCCTGCATCCGAAAAAAATTGTTTCCCGGCCACTCCGGGACATCTTTTACCTTGAAACGACGAGTGAGCGGGGGCGCTCCGAATGTCCTTCAAATGCATTTTTAACGTGTTTCTTGTGAAACCAAGATTTAGCAACGTCTCTACCTCCCTCAATGTTGGCGGGATCCTGACAAATGTGACACTGTTTGGAAAGCCCTAATCAAGGGCTTTCCAATATGTTAAGCTGGGGGCTGTGGGATAAATAGGGAGAATGCCAGGGACCACGGAATGAGGACACCACGAGGATTTCCAATAGCCAAGCCGGTGTGCTGAACTGAAACGAGAAAACAATTTCCATATCTTCCTAAACATTGCGAGGATTATGACAAGTGTAACACTGTTGCAAAGTCCTTCTAAAGGACTTTCCGACAACAGCTTTAGGACTGTGGGTTAAACAGGGATGATGCCAGGGACGAGAGAAAGGGGCCAACCCGAAGACTTCCAATAGCTACGGGGCTGTGTGTGTACGACTGAACAATTGCCCAGCCAGTTTGCTGGACCGAGATGAAAAAAGAACCGCCCAAAAAGTCGCCAGCGTCCCGGTCCATAACTTCAGCAGTATAATGGTGCTAGAAAGATTTTGTTTTGACCTGCAGTTAGATCGAGTAGTCCTGCATCCGGAAATCAAGCTTTTCTGGCCATCCATTGTCATCTTAACCTCGAAACTACCACAAGGCGGGGATGCTCCGAATGTTTTTCAAACGCATGTTCAATGGGATTTTTGTACCAAAAGCCGACTTTTGGTGTGACTCTGTCGGTCACGACATGTATTTGCACGTAGTTTGCCATCAGCTCAGATGACGTATTACCCAGAATAGGTCACGTGATGACTTGTAAACATTGGTCGCGCAATCGGTCTATTGTTTTCAAACGAGTGTTCAACGGGATTTTTGTACATAAAGCTGTCTGAGAAGCAAAAACAAAACATCAACGGCCATATCACACTCACAAAATTGATGGATTTGCACAAGTTTGGGCTGTGGTTTTAAAGCCCCAGCACAACTTTGGTAAGAAGAAAAACACAATGTTCACAGATTTACATTTATACCTTATGGGTCATTCCGTGCCAAATCACCTAAAATTCTGAAAAGTTTGGCTGCGACTTACTCAGATTTTGTTAATTTTGTTTTAACAATCTTATATGGGTGCAATGAACAAACACAAAATTTTAGATTCATACTCCTTGCCGTTTCTGAGATATGGCCCCTAAAAATTTAAGCCCCGCCCCCTCTTTTTGTTTTTGGTGTTTTTTGGCGTTTTTGGAGGCCTATATATCCAAATTGAGATAAGATATGTTGCTACCAATTGGAACACATCCAAACAACTAGAATCTGCGGTCAAAAGCAGTACAGAAATTTGTCTATCAAGTTATAAGTCTTTAAAGACCTATATTTTAGCATACAGAACACCTTTTCGTAATTTTGAGACCCCCGGTGCCCGCGTGAATTGTCCGATTGCTTTGATATTACATTTGGTTATCAACTAGGTGCATAGGTCTGACCTAAAATAGGATAGACCAATCACACCTTTGGTGGTTGTTTGGCAGGGGTCTGAAAGTGGTTCCGCTTGGAAAAATGCCAAAAACGCCTTTTTCAAGTGGTTATTTCATGTGGGACATTTATTGACAAATTTGTTTCCCAAAACACTTAATGTCTATTTGAGTAAAAAAAATTTGGTTTCTCAACTCTTTCATGTTGAAAATATTATTTTAATGAACGTAGTACATGTAGGCTTGTGTATAAAAAGTATACAATGATCTTGCATGCTGCTTGCAGTTTTCCAAACATATTGTAAATTATGAAAAGTGAGCCAGGATGTAAAATGTTAAATTTTTTTATAAATACATTCCATCAATTAACTTAAAATTCTAATAAGACACTAACTGCAGAACTGATGGCTGAAATATGACATACAAGCCAAGTTGCCCGATCTGAAGATTGGGCTTGGAGCGGTTGGTGTTGAGTGAAATGAAGTGTATAGACAGAACAATGGGGATCATGTGCACAGTAGACTGCGCAATTCGCAAACCAAACGACTCCGTCGGATAAACGACTCTGTGGGGTTCGCAAACAAACTAAACGGCTGCTGCATGTAAGATTTGAGAAACACCACGAAAGCGTGGCCGTTGCGGTAATTAAGCACACGGGTCAAGAATAGCACAGCACCTAAGGGAAAACAGAGGGAGTGTGTGCGAAAAACTGAATGGTCCCGAACGACGAAAAAGCACTGAATAATGCCGAAAAAGCGGCGATTTGCCCGTGACGCGAAAACGACGTCTTCGGCGGAGCCGGAAGGGCGACGACGACACCCTCTGGATTTTTCCCGATACTAGGGTACCCCTTCCGAGCGGCGGGACCCAGCCGATCCGGACGCTATGTCCGACAAACATTTGAGGATTTCGCTCTTATTATATTAGATTTTAGAAACAGTACTCTACCAATTCAATTTGTCTTGTTCCTTCTGTCAAACTGGGGTCTCACTAGATATGTCAACTTGGCAGCAATGTATTTATATGGTCTGTTAAAGATTTCTTGTACTGGAGACCTCCACCCCTTTGCAGTTCAGTGGCACTGAAGTAGCAGAATGTCCTGAAATGACACACAGCAATGATTCGAATATGAGGGTAATCTGAACCTCAAGAAGGACTACCAGTTCGCTTACATCTGATCATAAACTTGATATGCACATCATTATTATCATCCGACTTTTCATCTGTGTCCAACGAACCACTCCTTCATTATAATGCAAGCGATGTATCTACCAGGTTGATATTCAGCATGTTCATCAGGGTCTGAAGTTGGTTTAACATGGTCACTAAGAGAAACCTTCCTGAAGGTGTTATCCAAAGACATGTGCTCTCCTTTAAATTGAAGCTCTCCTTTTAAAAGCAACAGGCACAATTTTATCTAGTGAGATCCCATTGTGACAAAATGAAACAAAATAAATTGAATTGGTAGAGTATAATGTACATGTTTCTAATTAATCTCCCTAAATAAAAATGTGCCTGTTTCTGAAGGAGAACTTCAAATGTGCAGGTCTGCAGATAACATCTTCAGTTAGATTTCTTTCAGTGACTTCATTAAATCAAGTTCAGACCCTGATGAACATGCTGAATATCAACCTGGTAGATACATTGCTTCCATATGTGACAAGGAGTGGTTGGATGAACACAGAAGATGAAGGGTTGAATAATAATAGTAATGATGTACATGTCAAGTTCGTGACTAGATCAAAATGAACTGGTCGTCTGTCTTAAGGTCCAAATGACCCTCGTATTAAAATAATGCTATGTGCTGTTTAAGGACATCATCTGCTCCATATTAAGTGTCTCAGAACTGCAAAGTCATGGATGTCACCAGTACAAGCTATCTCCTACAGACTATGACCACACCAATGCATTTCTGTCAAGTTTTAGATATATCTAGCGAAATTCCAGTCTGATAGAAACTGAATTGGTAGAGTACATGTTTCTAAAATATGTCATATTTCCCAACCAATAGTTATGCAGTTAGTGTCTTGATACAAAAATGAATTAAAGGATTGTAACTGAATAAATTCAACATTTTACATCCCCGTCACACTTTTCATAATTAGCCTACAATTTGGAAAACTGCATGCAGCAAGCAGCATGCAAGAGCATTGTATTACTTTCTATACACAAGACATAGGCCTACATGTACTGTACAATAGGCAAAATACTACGTTCATTAAAATAAAATGCTGAACATGAAGGAGTTGAGAAACCAACTTTTTTTTACACAAATAGACTGGACACTAAGTGTTTTGGGAAAAATTTTAGAAATTTGTCAATAATGTCCCACGTTATGAAATAACCACTTGAAAAAGGCGTTTTTTGGCATTTTTCCAAGTGGACCCATTTTCAGACCTCTACCAAACACCCACCAAAGGTATGATTAGTCTATCTTTTTTTCAGGTCAGACCTATGCACCTAGTTGATAACCAAGTGTAATATTAAAGCAATCGGACAATTCACGCGGGCACCAGGGGGTCTCAAAAATGACAAAAAGGTGTTCCGTATGCTAACATGTAGGTTTTTGAAGACCTAGGCTATACCTTGATATAGACAACTTTTCTGTACTACTTTTGACAGCAGATTTTAGTTGTTTGGATACCCGTCAACCTGTGTACTAATTGGTAGCAACATATATTATCTCAATTTGGAGATAGGCCTCCAAAAATGCCAAAAAACACCAAATTCAAATAGAAGGGGCGGGGCTTACATTTGTTGGGGTCCATATCTCAGAAACGGCAAGGAATAGGAATTTAAAAAAATGTGTTTATTCATTGCACCCATAGAGGATTGTTTAAAAAAATTAGCAACATCTGAGTCGGTCACTGCCAACCCATCAGGTGAGTTGGCACGGAATGACCCTTACGTGTTATAAAGATAACGATGGTAGAATACTTTCCTTTTAATATTTTTGCCTAAAGTAATATCGTTTTTAAATAATAAATGAAATAAGATACAAAAATAGTTTTCGTCTCAGTGAGACGAAACCTCTGCCTATAGGAATACGAACAAAAATGCTGAATGCACTTCTACCATTTTTGGCAAATGAAACAACGAAATACAAATATCTTGATTTGGGCAAAGAATGGCAGAACTTACAGTCAGTTTACCAATGTTGAGCTGGGGCTTTGAATGATAAAACATTGTATTAAAAATCAACATTATGACAATACTCACAGTATATTGCTCAGGCAAATTCGCCTCGAAATTCGCTCCAGCAATTCGGCTTACGACCGCGCCTTGCCTTGGGATGTCTGGAATTTCCACTCATTCTTAGCGACATACCTAATGCCCAAACTAAACACAATCTCACCCGTCACGAGTCTCTCACTCTGCATACTCTCTCGTGAATATTCAAATGACTTTGCATATTCATTGCTGACTACTTTTTGTGAGAGTCTGTTATTTAAATGAGAAAAAGAAGGGGAACAAACTTAAACCTTGACACCGAGCATGCGGAATGGATGGTGATAATAATATCGAAAATGTCGCACTGTATTTACTGAATAAATATATAATTCAGTAATGATACATCAATCCAAACAGTTCAACAGATTTTGGATGTGTGTGGTTCATTATTATGACCAAACGGCAGTATTTTCAAGTGCGAGAACTTCCAATAACTAATCAAACGTGACCTGACGCATAAACGTTTTCCCCTTACGCAACGTAAGCTATACCAGTTCTTGCAATATTGCTTTTCTTCCAGTGATTGCATTTTTCGAGGGCACAAAATACCTTTTAGTATTTCTCATTTGAAATCACGGTGCTAACTTATAATCGTGGCTTCAGACGTTGTCAACTCATATTACACAAGTCAACTCATATTACACAAGCTTTATTCTGGAAAAACAGGAAATGTTTCTTTTGTAACAAAAACCAAATACAAACTCAAAAGCAATAATACAATTTAAAAAGTAAATCCGGCGCTTATCTTACAAATACAATACATACACCAATGTTTCAACAACATGAACGAATTGTACACAGAATTTTCTTTACAATCCATATTCAATACAACAAATTAATTATTCACAAAATTTAGTATCTGGAAAGGGTAGTGTAACAACTCAAAACATTTCATCAAAAACAATACCAATTGCAGTGTCAAATGTACTGGGTGGAGTTTTAGAGAAGCCGTGTCCGAATTGGCGGCTACGGCTACGGCTACGGCTATGGCTGGATTGCCGCGTCATCGTGCGTTGAAGTATAAGATGTCCTTAGCAACAGACGTAGCCACCAATTCGGATACGGCCTCAGTTTTGCATAAGTGTTACAATTACTGTAAAACTTGCTTGTTTATTCATTCATTTTTATTTATTTATTTTACTTTTTGTCTGTTTTTTTTTCTATTTCAAAATAACAAATTTGACATTTTTATGAATTAATCCAAGAAATATGATAATCTTCAAACGAAAAACTATATCATTTACAATCTTTCGCATTACGCACATTTCTTTTACAATTTTTTACCCTAATAGTTTCCTTTTAAGGCACTTTATTAGAAACAAGTATACTTCAAAAATTTCCTTTAAAAGACCAAAATATTAACCAATCTTTTTTTTTTTTAACTGGACGGCTGGTGATTTCTTTTTCCTTAACAGAAAGACAACGTAATCTATGGTGTCCTTGTGTCTTTACGAATTCAAGGTTAACAAATTTGAACATCCATACACTTCCTGTCCAAACTCGAAACTGGGTGTATTTGCTCGCCAAATAGGTGAGAATAAGGGTTTCCAAATAACACCTAATGAGGTAAAGTATTTCTCAACATATTATAAAATGTTAAAGTCATCAATCACATCACAATAATTTAATCATGCCTGATGTTGCGGCACTCTTCACTTCATGACATTTAACTTTTTCTGAGAAGTGCCTGATTTTGGCGCGGGGAACCACAAATATTGTAAACATTTTTTAGTACTACTAAAAAAAAAGCATAATCTATTTACAGAATTTAGGTTTTTGTTTTTGTTTTTAAACCAAGCAAATGGAATGCATTCACAGGAAAAGCAATCGTTTATAACCATTATAAATAAATATTATAAACGTAATTTTTCTTGTGTAGGATTAACAGCTATCCATACATGCAAGAAAACAATAACATAACTTTATAACAAATCTACATTAAAAAAAATGTAGGAAATCTTTAGAGAACAATTTTTTTCATCAATGGACGGTGTAAACTTTTGAAAAGTTAAAATAAATTCTATTTTCAAACTCTTTCCTTTATTGGACGGTATTTATATTTGTTTTTAGTTCAAATAAATTTCTTATTAATCAAGGCTTCTTTTTTTTTAATCCCTACAAACGTAAATTTTGTCAATTGATAATTCTGGTCTCATCTAACCAGAAAGGCACTTTCACTACAGGACGGAAGAACAATAATATTTAGAATTATATATTTTACATATAAACATTCGTCTTACTCAAAGAAAACAAAATGTACAGATATTTATTCACATCTCTGGAACTGTGTACTGAATCAAACTTAATGTATCATTACTAACAATATAAAAGTGTTGAGAATTTTTTGCAGCAAAACATTTTTCCGATAAAATGGGACGGATTCACAATGCCCTCATGAATGGGAGACTTTTGAGACGTTAGCGGGCGCCCCAGTAACCGGTCCTTTTCTATTGCTCTCATAATAGAGAGGTTGCATGACCCCGAGAAAAGTTCGTTTCGCAGCCATGTTGGGTACTGCCATGTACAAACTCAATGGTTGGCGCGTCGTCTGCTGAATGATTTCCGGAGTCTGTTTGTGCACACAGCATTAGAAAAAGGTTTCGGGTGACGTCACGTGAAACCTCTCTATAGAAAAGGACCAGTTACTGGGGCGCCCGCTAACGTCTCAAAGGTCTCCCATTGCTGACCCAGCCTTGGTTTTATTCTTTTCTGTACGCTATAGAATCTATAAATTAAACACACAACCAGTAAAATGTGGGTACTTTTGCGCGCATAATGCAAACCAGCATTTGCACTTGCGTCAATAGACCGATCCATTAAGCCCCGCACCCTTATGTGTTGACCAATCACAGCATTGGCTACACCACTGAAAGTACAAGTCCGACACAATATAATCCTATACCGGAGTCTTATATAGTGCACGTATCTACCAACATAGGTACTCAAGGAGCTTACTATATCATTTTTAAGGCAGGTTTTTGAGATTTTTGAATTATGAGAGCTATTTATGTAGCACCTCGTAATTGTTTACAAGGTGCTGTGGCGCATTCATCAGTCACTGCCAGAAACACCGGGGCAAGCTCCTTTTCTTAGCGATAAGTGTAACTGGTTTTTTTTACATGCGTTACACAACACACGGGACCAATGGCTTTACGTCCCATCCGAAGGGCGAAGCAATAATGGTTAAGTGTCTTGCTTCAGGACACAAGTGTCAAGACCGGGGCTCGAATCCGGGCTGATCAGAACACCAGAGCTTGAGTCCAGTGCGCTTGACCGCTCGGCCACGACACGCAACAAAACATGGGTGTGCGTACTTATAGCACGCATTCATGTCGTGCAGTGTGGCACTGAAGAGATGCACATGGTGCTGCCCACCTGTACAGTGGTAATTAATCAAATTTTGTGATTGGTCAATATGTTTAGGGGGCGAGGCTTAATGAATCGGTCTATTTAAAGTCATTTAAAGTCTATAGTCATTCTTAGTCAAGCACAAGCCTCAAAGATGTCTGCAGCCAGAGTTTACTTTCATGAAGCACCAAGATTCATCTTGAGACGAGTCGTCAATAATACCACAGTGATCTGTGCTGTGACGTCACACTTTGCTTAGCAATTCAAATGTGCGTACACATTTGAATTGTAATTTTAGCTCTTCGCGACATCGGCCACAGGTGGCCCTAAAAAATCTGTGCTGCTGGAATCAAAGAGTTGGCAGTTCACTCTGGACTAATCCATTAAGCCCCGCCCCCTAAACATACTGACCAATCACAGCATTGGCTACATCACGTGGGGAGCACAATGTGGGTCTCTTCAATACCACACTGCATGACGTGAATGCATGTTTACTTTTTCTAATAGGATTTTTATCCTGTCAGCCTTTTGCCGGACTTTCGGTGGCGTAGCCAAGGCTGTGATTGGTCAACACGCATGGGGGGGCTTAAGAAATCGGTCTATTGATCAATGTCTTGTACAAAATTATCAGCTGAAAGTTACATTTCATTTGGACTTCATCAAAGGCACTTGGAAAGACATGGTAGATTTACATTTTCACGAAGTGAACTTTTTCAGATTCTCGAATCATCATTAATGTTTTTGTTTCAGGCTTCTCTTCATTCTTGCCCCACACAGAACTGCAGCAAAAGGAACACACGTTATTGTTCACATTACGAATACATTTTAATTACAACTGGTCTTGCTTTTAAATTGTAAATTGTGAAGCGCACTGTGCGTCTTGTATGTGAATTTGGCGCTAGATAAAATCTTTGTAATTGTAATAATTATTTTAAATTGCCTCTTACAAGAACAAGAACTTTCAAGACCAATACTAAAACAACAACCAGCAAATTTATGTCCCCAAAACCAGCCACTACATCTGGTATTATCCCACTGGTAACAGTACTGCAACATATTTAACATGCTCTTGAGAAAACAGAGAGAAATTGGTAGACTTGTTTCACTTAAGCTTTTCAGTAAAAGTAAAATAATTTGATTTCTTGATTTCCCTTGTGCTAGGCAAAACCCAAATAAATGCTCTTATTCTCGACACTAGGGTTATGTCATTCTAAATCATTCAATATTTACCTTGACACCCTGTTTCAGTTATTTTGAATATTTTTTACCCATTAAACGTTTCATAACTAAAAGTTTCATAAGTAAATGTGCCCTCTTTTGGTCAAGAATATTAAACAAGTACAGAATGTATATGAGTGCATTGTCGCAGAATATAATCATGAGGTGAAATTTGGGCTATTGGCCGAGTAACATGGAATAGCCAGATTTCACCAAGAGATTATATTCTGCCACAGTGCACAAACGAAATGCATTCAATATTTGTTTTACATAACCCACGCATGTAGATCCTTGTCATTTGAAATGCTTTCACAATAAACATGAAACAGACACGGAAACTCATCCACCCCACACCCTGAAAATTCTAAAACCCCTTCTAAACTACGTAGACGGCTCCAAGCAGATACCAAACTTGTCGGCCAGTCACATGACCTCGCCTCGTTTGGACAAAATATTTTTAAATATATAATGTGGGAACAACGCTGCGAAGCGTCTATTGATTATCCATACTAAATTTTTGGAGCATCGTGGCAGTATACATAGCAAAATAAAGGACGACACGTGACACGTGTTCCGCCAATCAAATGACAAGGAACTTTTCGTGTGGTATACAAAATTGATTCAATAACACCCATGTACATGTAGATCTTCGTCATTTGATCGGAGGATTGTAGGTCATGTGGCGTTCATAAATCAACATATTACATGGCCTACGGTGCATTGTAGTACTATTCACTGTGTCTTTTCGTCCCAGATGTTTTGACTATTGCACGCCAGACCACACCATGTGTTATACACAGCAGTGCGAAGAGGGATGACAGCATACAGTCTTGTCAGAATCAGAATGAAATTATGTTTGTTTTATCCTCCAGTCAAGTCACTAAGATCTATTAGAATGTTATACAGCAAGTAACGAATGCTGTGCATATGTGCGACGGAGAGAACTTTTTCATTTATTGAAAGATGGAATATGTTCTACTCGTCTCGGCTTCCCCTGGCTGAATGGAACATTCCATATTTCAACTCACCAATAAATTCTCACCATTACACTCAGAAATATTCATTATTTGTGTTAACAATACTCCATGGTACTTACTGTGCTTTTTTTACATGGGTATGATTTCACCCTGGCTACGGGGGACCAGCTGATCAAAGAAGAACTCCAGATGCTTTGCTGCCTGTTGGCAAAAAAAACAAATATGAAAATAGTAACGATGCAATCTAGATGTCGAGGGATTTTACATTGGTGGTTTTTTGATTAGTACATTCATTCCCATCCACTAGCTTTCAATCAACACACCATCTAAACCAAATTGTGAACGTTTCATCAAATTTGGGGGTCTTGTTTTAGTGAAAAGAACAAAGCAAAGTTTATGGGAGTCCCTGCACGTTCATATACATGTTTATTTTGAATGCAGCAATCAAAATAAGCGACAGTAGGGAAACTTAAAATTTTCTTGACTTTAATAATAATAATAATGGGCATTTCTAGTGCAACATATCTGTCAAGAATGATACTCCTTTGTGTAAAACAAAAACTCTGCCTTGAAGCATGAAAACAACCAAAAGATCAGAGCTATGATTTCAGGAAGAAGTAGGTTTTAAGAGTTGTTTCAAAACTAAAGCAATAGACCTTTATCATGCTGCAACCATCTTGGTCATGTGCCCTGCATCCAATACAGTAATGGATGCTGATGTTCGCTGTTCAAAAAGGAACCTGACTATTTGCCCTTCCAGTCTCGGTTTGGTTACATTGATTTGAATGGGAGAAAAACAAGATGGCTGCACCATGATAAAGGTCTATTGTCTGCTTGTTTTAAGTTGGAGTGGGAAGCTGTTCCAAAGAGATGACACGGGGTGTGACGAACAACGATCACCCAAAAAGTGCAGGAAACTTTGGTATGAGATGAGTTTGCAGACCTTAAGCAATTTCTTGACAATGCTAGACACGTTTCTTTGGTAGAGGGCATTTCTACAAGAAAAGTTCACTGGGACTTTACATGAAACACCAGAGAAAGAGCATGGGGGTTCTAATGTCATGTGCAGATTGTGAAAATTACTGGAAAATTCCTTATTCTAGACCCAGAACTATTCTAAACCCAGAACCATTCTAAACCCAGAACTATTCTAAACCTAGAACCATGCTAAACCCAGAACCATTCTAAGCCCAGAACTATTCTAAACCCAGAACTAAACCCAGAACTATTCTAGACCCTGAACTATTCCAGACCCAGAACTATTCTAGACCCAGAACCTTCTAGATGTTACAATTCAGGAGGTTTACAGACTCTGTGCATCACCAAAAACACAAAACTACAGGTTAGGACAAAATGTGGACTATCTCTTTCTCCCTTTGGTGACTGCTTGGAGATTTTGAGAAAATCTTGAAATCTTGAAAAATCCTAAAAAAAATCTCACGTCTGCAAGTGTGAATCAGATTAATTTGAGGCCCCAGTGAGGGAGAGCAGGAGGTTTTGGAGGGGATAGGAACTTTTATCTTTACCTCTTTTGGATCTTTGGGTCTCAGTATGTGCTCTCCATATTTACTGATGACGGACTCCTTGTCAAAGCAACTGTACCAATAAAAAGAACAAAAAAGCAATTCCAAATCTTTTATTTATACAAATGAATAATTCAATTCAGGTTTGTGACTGCCTTTCCATGATGCAACAAAATGTTCACTTCATTCTTTTTTTCGATCATTTATTTACATTTATTTTCACTAAAATTAGATTCTCCACATTTTGAAAGTATAAAAATGTCCATGGCTTAAGGAGATCTTCATTTTCGAAAGCATCCCTCCTTTTTCCAGCGTGCGGCAGCAAACACTGACGACCTGATTTTACAACTGCCATTTTCAACTTTTCCTGCAAAGTTTAGGGCACTTAAGTGGCTAATTTCTTCACCGAGGTAGTATTTTTGTACACGTGAGTAGCTTTATAGTTTTTCCTTCAGCAAAAAAGATGAAACAAATATTTTAATTTGCAGAGATTAGGTAAGAGGAAAAAATTATAGAACTAAGAAAACGACAATACCGAGCTGCCATTCAACATGTTGAACCTTACAATGGCATTCAGTTTAAGACTTTTCAACTTTGACCTATGATATCTGACCTTCCAAGTAGGGCATCAAAGCAGCTGACAGCGTTGTCCCTCTGCACTGCAACAGCGATGCTTGGGCCATGACACAGAATCTTCACCTAGAAAGTAAATTTAGAAAAAGTAAGAATACAAATAATAAAAGCATTTATATAGAGTCTTATAAAAGGTATTCATAAATACCTGGGACAGTTTATCCATTTTGATTGGTCAAGAGGAGATCATGTTGCCATGTTTAAATGTGCAATAGAGACATGGCACGAAGCGGACTGAGGAAATTGGACTGAGGAAATTGAGCCAAAAGAGGGCACTATCACACAATTGTGCAGACCGTGCATATTGTACAACCCAGTTTAAATTGGTAGCCCCAATGGAAGACGATGTTAGTGCGCAAATTTTGCTTGCGCAAGTTTGAATCTCGTGCTTGCAATTTTGAAACTTGCACGAGGCGCTCAACATGGATAGAATTTAACGCAGACCTGAGCAAGGTGAACTGTCAGATTTGTTCTCAAAACTTTTAAAGGTTTTTGGATGTTTTTAACACAAAGTTATTTATGAATGGAAATAAAAGAGTGTTGAATTGGTTTTCAACAAGTTCTTTAAACACAGTGAGGCCTGGTTCTCGATAATTTTACCTCGACTTTGTCTCGGTAAAATTATCGAGAACCAACGGTGAGGCCTGGTTCTCGATAATTTTACCTCGACTTTGTCTCGATAAAATTATCGAGAACCAGGCCTCACTGTGCTTAAACATCTAGTTGAAAACCTCTTCACCACACTTTTATTCCATCATTAAAGCGCTTTACGAAAAAAACATAGAATCAACAAATATTTTATAAAGAAACTACAAGCAATATATTAGCAGAATGCGGAGGGAAAAAAAACGAAAGATGCACTGTTTATGTTTACTTTCTACATGAAGGTAGGTCTATCATTCGTAAAATGCACTAAAATGCAATACTCACTAGACTTTGGAAAGCCTTCCCATACACACTGCAAAATCCCCTTGCCTGGTTCTCGTTGAACAACACCATGCGCATCCCAACAATAGTAAAGCCGTGTACGAGCAAGGCATCCATGACCTCAATGTGACCCCGGTAGTAACCCTTGACCTTGGTTAAAAGGAGGGGCGGAGTCAGGAGGAGACAGGTCGTCTGGCAGAGGGCGCTGTAGGATGGCATTAGGAGGTCAGTTGAGCTAGTGCTTGAACCTAAGGGATAAGGTCAAAGTAGTTTAAATGATGGAATTCTAAGAAGTAACTGTAACTAGTAAACTTACGGGTACAACCATTTATAAAAAAATATCTCTTTTGGGAGGAGTGATGGCTCTGAAAAGAGCCGCCGTTGTCTTCACTTTTCGAACAGCATACTCTGCTCGTCTTCAGGAGAATGATGGAATTTTATTTGTTGAAGACAGAGAACTAAAAAAATGTATATTTCCAATCTGAAAGCTTAATGAATATAACTTTGTCATCAGTAACTTTTCTCCTGACAGAGAATCCTGATCGAGTTGAGTTGTTCAGAACCACCATAGAGAAATTTTTCACATAGTTGTACATGGCATCAACACAAATCTAAGATTGTATCTCCACCATGCAAAGTTTCAAATTCTACTTGACCAACAATCATCACAGAGAAATATTTCCGTCTGAAAGACTGTCCAACTCAAGACACGCATCGTCTTAAAGTTTCTGCCAGTTCATAGGTCAATGAGTAAATTTATCTCCAACCGTAAAATGCTTTGACCCCATCTCAAAAACAGTGCTTTTATCAGAGAAAGTGCGTACTGACGACTGGCAGAAGAAGCTGATGGTGTGACAGATAAGACTGGATTATCACTCTTTTTTAGTCACAGCGTTTTCCCAATTTTTCGGATTTAATCACATATTTTATGGTATAAATCGGGGAAAAAATTGTTTTTGGGGGGTCAGAAAGAAAACAAATCAGAATTCGGGGGCAAAGTATTAAAAAATTTGATTTCCAATTTAAATTGGAAAAGTTGCATCTCTGTAACACAAAGGATGGAACTTCATTTGCTCTTCCCCCAAAAACAATGGTTATTGAAGGAATCATCTATTAATAATTACTCTGCATGAGATGTTACAAGTTCCTGAAGGTGATCAATGCATACTGATCAAATCATTGAATTGTTACACCACCGGTTCTTTTCAGAACCACCACAACTCAGAGAGATTCCATGATGCTACCACAAACGCTACTACCTGAACTGACGGACGTCAGTGAGTGAGTGCTGGTGACAGGGGACAGAAGGCTGTCATTGGAGTCCATCCTGACAGGGTAAGGCTTGGTGATGTAACAGCGCCCTCTAGCTTGGCCGGATCCCATGACCGAGTCCACTGCAGGGCACATGATCTGAATTAAGAAAACAGTTAATTTAAAAAAATTTCAAACTTTATCAAACTCTGTATTTCTCATTTGGTTTGTTGGTTGGCTTATTTCCACTCATGCAAAATAGATGAACACAAAAATTAATAATAACAACAACAATAATTTGGGAGCCTGATCATCCTGAGAAGCTGAATTGAGAAGGACGCGGCAGCAACCTGGTCTAGCCACAGACATGTAAAGGTGCCTTTTAGCAGCCAGCCACATCGACCCAAATATGACCACTTAGCTGCTTGTGATTATCAATAGCAGGTTTTTTTTTCCTTTGTTTTTTTACTAGTTTACCTGTATTTCTAACTGCACTATCTTATGTGTTCAACTAGATTACCTTATTTACTTGTGTTTATAACCGCGTTATCTTATGTATATTACTAGTTTAACTTAACTGCATGTGTTTGTAACTGCAATATCATTTGTACTATGTATACCACTATTTTACCTTGTATTTGTAACTGCAATATCTAACGTACATTACTAGTTTATCTTGTATTTATAAGTAGATAACCTTGCATTTATAACTTAATTATCTCTGTGTATGACTAGATTACCTTATCAGCTTGAAGGTCTGAGGTCTCTCTGCAACAGAGTCCATCTGGGAATAGAAGTTTCTGCTCACTGACTGCTGCAGCGTAGTTCTCAGATCCTGATTAAATCATAGAAAATATTTACACTTTTAAGGAACCATCCATTTTCAACAGAGAAAGCTACTATTTAACCACCACCCTCCCCCCTCCCTCCCTCATAGTAGTACTAATCGACTAAATAAGTCAGTATCAATGTACATTAATATAACCTTCATAGTTCCCCTACTAAAAATAAAATCAAAAAGCACCATCAACACGACTACCTGGTAGGTTTTTCAGTATTTTTTCAAAGCATTTCCTCTACTGATTCTACTGTAGAAATAACAACCACTTTAAAACACCCTTAAAATTAAACACAGTAATGTAAAAATACAAGTTGACTAAGATTTGCGCAACCACCACCTCCCCCACCCCCTTATTGGATCATATAAAATATAGGTAAAAATAATACACTTCATCAAAATGAGAGACAATATGAAACAAAGAGATTTGTTTTCTTCCATCTAGTCCCTTTGAGAAAGACTCTGCTAGGGTTGAAATGCGACGCCATTAGCACCTTTCGCATTTATACAACAGGTCATTTTGGTTGATAAGCAGTTTGCAACAGCCGTTTGGTGTTTCTTCTTTCACTCCAATTGAGTTGTACACATTTTGTGACTGCAGGTCGCCCGGGCAGTGCGGCTCTTTTGTGAACGTGGGATGTCATAAGAACCCTTACCATGAATGCCATTGTTGATGGGGTCAGCGCCATACATTCCTCTCCACAGGAACTGGCTCTGCTTTCGGGCATCCTGGGGGTTGGAAGGCCCAAGTACATCCAGCAGCTTCCTGACAGCATTCTCCCTCTGGAGGCACAGGAGCAGCACGGGCCCAGACGTCAGGTGCTCAACATGCATTGTGGACAGCAGCTCATTCTGAAAAAGAAAAACGTACAGGGATGGTATCATGGAAGCTATGCTTGCACAGATTATGTGCACTTAGTTTAACAGACTGGTTACAAGTGTCTCCATTGTCCTTCGAGTTCCAAATTTATGCCAAACTAGCATAGCCTTGGGCGCTTTTTAAATTGTAAAACCATACAAGGGGTGAAAAATCATATAATGTGTGCAAAAAGCATTTATGTTGGGAGATATGTGAGAAGAGAACGCTGTCCCCATTACGCTCTAAAAAATGACAAAATCAAAGAAAACTGAGGCCAAACCTTTTGGTCATCCTTTGGTACTAATTCCTTTGCTTGGTCTGAAGTGATGACAGTCAACTTTGCAGCCACCACTGTGAAGTTCTCTTGAGCGATTCTCTTCAGTATCTTTGAGAGGTGCTTACGGAAGGCTAATGGTTTGATGACCATTACGGTGGTCAATAACCTTGGACCTGTTGGTTACCAAGAGAGAGGAAAATCTTACCAATTTAAAAACTGTGCAAGTCTCGTGCGTATTTATTCAAACGGGAAACCAGTCATCTCGTCCCAAACAAATTCGCCCTGGGTAGACACAATCTCGCCCCCAGACAATGTCGCCCCCAATAAACACAAAGAGATCCTCCATCAATGACCAATTTTTACTTTGTATTTATAAACATAAAGTTTGGCAACTAAAAGACTGACTTTTTTATTAATTATACTTTATTATTAATTATAAGTTAAACTGTTCAAGGTGTCTGTTTGTTTTGCTGAAAAACAATGCCACAGAGTACAAAGTTTGTGGAAATGAAGTTATTTTTTGAGGGAACGAAAAAATGTTGTAATAATTCTGGGTTTTCATTGCAAAAAAAGAGCACATTCCTGTTTCTTCCAAATTAGTTCAGGCTCTACTGAATAAAAACATAGACCATAGCTATGTAAACCACCATGAACGAGCCACTCTGATTAGTCTATAGACTAATCCGAGCAGCTTGTTCATGGGCATTTACACTAAAGCAACCATGGCCGCCGCTCGCACGCATCAACGGACATGTACTGTGAATCTATGAATCCTCCATGCTGATTGGTACATATGTGCGCTGACATGCATGTTGTGTCACGCCTGCGCGCGGTGGCCAGAGCTGCGGTGGTGTAAAAAAAACATAAACAGACTCAGTAAGCTTTGTTTTGGGGGCTTTATAAACTGATCATCTAACTATCATTGTGTCAGTCAATAAATGTTGTATCGCAAGAAATAGCCTTTACATGCGTGTCAGAAACTACATCGATATTTTATCTCCCCCTGAACCTTACATCAACAACAAAACTACCGATGGACATAATGCAGATTTGGTTATTTCCCTAAATTGAGGTAAAAGTGATTTTCAAAATTTAAGGAAAAGTGATGAGACACCACAGGTCTGGGATAGGTTGTAGTAAAATGCTCATACAATGGGAGACTTTTGGAGATGCTAGGTGGCAGCAGACTTACCAGGTGAATCCATTGGTCTATGTAAATAATGGAAATTTACCTGGTACGTCTGCTGCCACCTAGTGTTCTCTCATTATTAGCGTCAAAACACACAGGAATTTTAATCTTACCGACAAGCATTGCCTTGTAGATCGACTCCTCCACCACCAGCATCCCTTTCCCCTGCTTAGCTCCACCCTTCCCTTTTCCCTTCCTCCCCTTAGGGGAGTCTGACTCCGCCCATGCGAATCTGGCCGTCGACAGCTCCTCCAGGCTGGGGCTTCTCAACGGGGGAAGGTAAGGGAGGTTGACACGCATGGATGGGTCGGCAAACAGCTCCTGGTCCCTAAAGAACATTGTGGCTTGGCGGAAAGCAGCCTCGGCTGATGTGGACATGATCCTCTCTAGGTTAGCAATGCCCTTTCCAGGCAAGGCACCTGTTATCGGTGAAGTACCTGCCATGGTGAAAGAGAGACGAAGTAAATTGGTATAACAGACCTTTCCAATGATAAAATTGTACCGTATAACCGGCGGCGGCGGCACCAGACTTGAGAAATCACAGATAAAATGACAAGAGTAGTCAGTAGTAGTCGCGTTAAGTATGAACCGGGCTTTATGATTGATCTAAACTGTGTATCAATCTTAATTGCTTAGCAAAGTGTGATGTCACAATACAAATCACTGTGGCAATATTGACAACTCATCTTTAAGATGAATCTTAGTGCTTTGTGAAATCGAGTCCTTGAGTGTTTTTACTCACTGATTGTCCTGGACCGACTTTGACAAGGATCCCTAAGGGTAAAAACCCAAATCCTATTCACTATTGCTGATAAACATCAATTAAAGAGTACGAGGACCCACCTAGAATTGACTCCACCAGCTGTGGCGCATTCAGCCCTCTCACAATGCACACCAGGGCAGGGTTTGACGTCAGGGCCTGGACGCTAGGCTGCCAGTAGCGACCACCGACCTCATAGGGAGTTAATTCTTTAGCCTGGGAGGAAGTCAAGGAGGCTAGCCACTTCAGGCCAAGGAGCTCAAGGCCCTGGGCGATGGAGGAGGAAGGGGTACCTGACTGGTTTGAAGACGTCTGAGGGTACACAAAGCAGTATAGAAAACGGCATAATCATAAAATCACATTCATACCCAAAAATCCATCATATAGAAGAATGAACCAAAAGGCATATGTAAAATAACAAAACCGAAGCACAATAGAGAACATATGGCTCATGAAATTTACAACAGAGGAAGTTGCAAAGGTAAAAGCTGGCATACAAATTGTCAAGTAACAAAATTTTGACTGGCCCGGCAGACTACAAATGTGACCATTTTGAACCGCCTGCTACTGTCTTCAAACGCAATTGGCCAGTGAGTGACTGCTAAGGTCGAACTCTGCACTCTAAACGATGAACTTTCTGAGCGAGTCAACACGTCATCCACGGTTAAACATGTCCCACACAGAACGTTCCAAGCGGGTTGCCACGTCAACCACACCCACGCACAGTTTAAGTTGGGGAGGTAGAGCCTTCTGTTCTACCAGCCAGGCTTCTGATGGATGATACCCAAGCCTACATCCTTACGGACTGTAAAGGGGGTAATCCTGTTTCAGCCCCAGGAGTAGGTGGCAATGGCCCCTGGAAAGACAGTTGATTTGTAGCCCACACCTTGAGTGGCTTACTGGCCTTGTGTGTCTGGTGACTTCAATTAAAAATTTTTTAGAAAAGACAAACACAAACGCGTGTTTAGACAGTCCCCTTAAAAATTGTGCATCTCAAGATGGCATCCTAAATTAAATGCTTCAACAGAAAATACTGCTTAGCACATTTCTTTCCCTAAAGCCAAAAAAGAGTGGGGCACCAATTGCAACAAATTAATCCCTGTGACTTTGTGGCTTGTAAACAATATCTGCTCAGCAGATATTATTTGTGCTGAGCAAGTTTTGGTGCTAAAAGGTTTTATGAAATTGGATCTTGGGCTTGGTTTCATACTGCTGCTTAAAGAAGAAAAATATTGCTTAACAGCTTTCTGCTTATGGAAAAAATAAGCATGAAACCAGTCACAAGCAGTTCACAATATGTTGTTTTTTGGCTGGTGACCTTGTTCTGATGAGCAAAAGTGATTTATGCTGAGGTTATATTTCGTGGATTGGTGAGGAGTAAAAGCCCAGAGCTGTACTTACAATGGGGTAGAGACCGAGCAGCTTACTCAAAGAGTTTCCAACCGTCTTCAGAGCTTTAGCCCCAGAGAAACTGACCACAACAGTCTGCTCCAGCTCAGGGTTGGTGTAGAAACCACTGGGGCAACCTAAGCTGGAGTGCACATTGCCTGACGGTAGACTAGTCAGGTCTCCGCCAAGATGCTGAAGGAGGGTCTCTGTGTATGGGGCGATGTGGAAGCAGAGGTTGGCAGTCAGGGTACTGGTCGGGCTGCTCTCCTTGATGGTTGTCAGCATACCTGGAAGTATAACAAAAATGTATACATAAATAGTGGAAGTGAAAGACAAAGTAATCACACGTCTGTTGGCATGTATACATGACATGGACAACCCATGACTTGATGTTCAATCCGAACGAAGAAAAAAGTAGTAATGATTTAAACCCACATGATATCCGGATTGGGCAATCCCGTTATTAAGTCATTGCATGCGTATCTGCTGCATGCCCAAAGTGTCTGTTACTTCCAGCTCCAAAGCTGGTATACTGTGCATGTACGTCAGTATGTAATTTGACCAAAAATCACTCATTTCATCGCTCAAAAGCATTTCTTTTGACAGAAACGTTTAATTCTGTCAAGATCTATTATCTTTGAAGATTATATGTACAAGCCAAGTCCACTTCTTAAAACTTTTCTTGCAAAAATCATCAAAAAAGCACTAGTTCAAAGCAACTCCTATGGGCTTCTGGTAATCAGTGGAGCCAGTTTGTGTGAAGTGGGCATAGCTCACAGAGGAATTACATCACACTTACGAACAAATTAAGCCAGGCATTCTATGCATAATGCAACCACGCTCCAAATGATTTCAAAAATGACAACGCTGCGAATTGATTTTTGATCTCACCATTCATGCAGAGGTGGATCATCATGGCCTCGATCAGACATGCAGCATGATGCATCGCATTCTCCATCCTCAGCAGAATCACCAATGACGGCATAGGGGAGGGGCTCGCTGTGGGAAACCCCGCCTCCAGATGCTCCTTCAGGGACTGCTCGTAGGTCACGGAGGGGGAAGTGGGCGTGGTGCACGACATTGGGTTGAAGGCGCGGACCTGGGCTCCACTTAAACCTGCAGTGGTGAAAATGCAAATTGATTTATATTACAAATTCATGTAGGAAAAAGGGGAGTGGCCAATAGTAGCATTTTTATCTTTAATAATTGAGCTGCATTACTGTCGATGCCACACATTTGTTATTCATGTATGCAAAATGGGAGGGGCCAGGAATAATGCATATCTCAACTGAAGTGTACTTTAATAATCTTCTTGTTATGTGTTGACCCCTTACATGACGTGAAACCCACCTCTACATAATGCACATCTTCCCTTTTCTGCCATTTTGGAAGTCCTTTCCTTTGCGGACCTTTTTACTCCCAAAATGGCGACCAGGATAGGCACATGCTGCGCGTCGTAAAATTGGTCAATTAACTGACATAATGAATAGGCCGAAGTCCAAATATCTAAGCAAAGTAGCTGATCCAGATTTTCTGTGATACACACCCAATACAGCAACTCTCTTGTTGTTCAGTCGTAATCTCCGTATCCCTCTCAGCTGGTAGCCTCTGATCTGACAAGCAGAGAGCATGGAGCCAACGCAAATGGGCGGGACGATGGGTGAGACCACCAAGAAGACATCACTCTGGGTGGTTGCTGTCAGCATGGACGGCGGTTTCCTAAACAGGCAAATAGATGACAACGAATAAACACTAAAGTTTGTAGCCCTTATCCATCAGGGCATGGCCATTTTTCGAAAGAGTGTGCCCTTTACAACTTTAAACCTCAATAGATCCGCCCCCCCCATGTCCGATTGCACTAGTCTTCTTGGGAGAAGCGTTGTTGTTACCAGAGGTTAGATGGTACATGTAAGCCTCCGCGCTTTGAACAGTATGCTCTGTTTGCCTGAGAAGACGAACAAACTGAAGACGAACAGAACTGTTCAAAAAACACTGAGACCTAGGGCATCTCACTTCAGAACCACTAGTTCCTCCAAGAAGAGATTATGACCTATGGCTGTCTCCGCTAAACTAGTTTAATTCTCACTTCTTACATTGGCAAAGCTTCAAATCTAAATTGATTAAATACTGGCATTACTTCACTTTCAAAAGAGGTCTTGCAGCAGCAACTGAAGGTCACTTTCATAAAGGTTCATTCTTAATCATCACAACAGGGAAGCAAATCTGATCAAAGTGAAATTTGTTAAACATCTGCGACTGTATTAACATGGATTTCAAAGTTTTCTGACACTTTCTGTTTCTTGTATCTGATACAACAGGACTAGGAATTTTTTTTATTTTTTAAATTTTTTTCTTGATGAAGACAGCATGCGTTTTTATAACAAGGTACTGAATTAATCACAAATTGTATCTTTCTTAACAAGACCTACCGGTACATGTAAATGTGGGCACAAGATGGAAAATGGAAACTTTGGAACAAATATTTATTTACATGTTTGGAACAGTATGACATTTTCCCTATCTTGAAGCATTGACATGACAATTTGTAATAATTTTATTTGCATCTTTCTGGTCAAATAACTTTGAGGTCAAACAGAAAGGTGGGAGATATAAAAATGAGGAGACAATCTGGAAAAAAATTACCTGATGACTGGTATCAAGTCATCTGCATCCAGATTCCCAACGTCAAGGTCTGTCTGTGATCCCTTCTTGCCTTTTCTGCTCTTTGGGCTCACAATCTGATTCCTTGACGCCTCCACCTCAAGAAGTGGTTCGGGTATGGATGCCACACCCACATCAACAACACCACTTTCAGGGACCCGTCCTCCAAACCAGAGCGCTAACTCATAGCTGATACGGTTTGGATTACGCGGGCAGTAGATGGGAACCTCCTCACGAGTCTGGCCACCAAACAGGGCAATTAGGGAGTGGGGATCTGTACGGCGAGCAAGTTGAGGGTCGGACGGACCTACAGCATCAAGCCATCTGGTGCGTGCCATGGCTCCACGTACAGCAATCGCCAAGATTGGTCCGACCTTGTTGATGTGCTCCAAGTCTTCCTGGAGTTGAACACCTCCAGAACTCTTTGGCCGCTTCTCCCGAGGACTGGCAGTGGCTTTTAGTAACTCTTCTGAATGGTAGAGGAGTCGCAGACCAGATATGTCTAGGCCTTCTTGTAAAATGCGATACAGGATTCCTATCATGTGTTTAGGGTTACGGTAAACAGTCTTATAGACTAAAGTCATAGTGTTCTGGACATCAGTGTAGTTGTCGTAATCTTCATTGGACGTCTGGTCACACATGACCTCATCTGATTCCACTGTTTGCCAGAAGAATGAGGCGTCGTTGGACAAATTGGTGAAGACCCTTTGCATGGAATCACGATCAGGGTTGACGGTCAAGAAAGTGGAGAGCGGTCTGGAGCTGACAAGTGGAAGGGGTGGGACATATGAGCCGTCTTCAAGAACCGCATCATAGTTGACTGGGTCTTCAGGAGCGTCAATCAAATTTCCATTGCGATGGATGGCATATGAGAAGGTTTTTTCTATCCAAGGGCAGACAGTGTTCAATGTGTTGATCTTAAGGAATGTGGCAACATTGCTCTGGAAGACCGTGCTATCTCGGATCTCCTCCTTCCCTCTTCCTTTGGTTTTGCGTTTTAGCAGATTGTTCTGCTTACTGGTGCTTGCGATGGTTGGTGTGATGGCAACATTGAGCACCAGACCTCCCTCCTGGTGAACCTGCTGGAGCCCAATGACCCAGAAGGGGCATTCTTTTGGCTTGAGAGGCACCTGATCATCCACCAGTTTGAACCCTTCTGTCAAGAAATCAAAGCTGGGTGGGACCAAGGACAACAGCCAGGTTAGTAAGACTTGATGCGTGATGGAAATTAGGGACGGGTTCTCATTAAGGGTTTTGCTGCCGGTTCCTCGATGGGGTATGATTTCGCCACTTGTAGAAAAGTGGACAGTCAGGAGGGCGCACTCCTGGTTTGGACGGAGAATAGGGGGTAGGCAGTTTGGTGATGAGGTGTAGGATGCCTCCTGAAAGATAACAGATACAAGTCACATAAAAAAACAGATAAAATCAAACATCCTAATGTATTTACATCCAAAAACATTTATTTGTATTGGGTAAACCGCCTTATTTTTATTGGGATGCCACAATAAAGGCGTTTCACTGTGCATTTCTTGAGGGGTTGGTTAGTTGGCAAAATTCTAGCCAGCGTTCTTCCTCAACAGTGGTCCGCTGGCAAAATGCCAGTTAAAACACCTGAGGACCAGTCAAAATTCTCAACAAGTGGTTCAACTGGCCAGTTCAGTGTTGAAAAGCATCCCTATTTAACATGAATAGTGGACTTTTGAAAAAGGCTAGCAGACTTGTCAAAAAACAAGCTTACTGATTCCGCTGGCTAGTCACAGAAAAAGGTTGAGGGCAAACCCTACAAGCTACACAAGATCAATTTCAATCATTTTAGCTCTGCCAATAGTTCACATATAATAATAATATGCAGTTCTTATATAGCGCTTTATCACACCCGATGGGCGTCTCAAAGCGCTCAGTATTTTTTCCTGCAAGGTATGCTGAGTTCTGTTTTGAAGTATGAGACATGTCCCTTCACATAGCACCACGTAATGGTTTACAAGGTGCTGTGGTGCAATCTGCAGCAGATCAAACCAGGAACACAGGGGCAAACCAATTCTCTTTGCGGTAAGTGAACTGGGTTCTTTTACGTGCATTACACAACACATGGGACCTATGGCTTTACGTCCCATCCGAAGGACGCAGCAATAATGGTTAAGTGTCTTGCTTAAGGACACAAGTGTCACAACCGGGACTCGAACCCACACTCTGCTGATCAGAAACACCAGAGCTTGAGTTCCGTGTTCTTAGACTGTACTTTCTCAGACTTCTTTCTCAGACTTTCTGTAGGCACAGTTTGTATACAGCTCACTGGAAGAAAACACAACATTTTATGACGATTGCACGGTTCAACTTTGGTCAACTTCTGATATAAAGAAAGGGAACACATCTCACAGCCTGTTCAGCTGTTACTATTACAATTTTCTTGATTTGCATACTGATAAACAAGATACAAAATGTAAACTTTCTTTTATGACCAGTGTAGTATCTTGCCTGTCATGAAATGCCATGGAATACACAAGGTCAATCTTTTTGTAAACAAGGTAAGCAAAAACACAATGTCATTTCAAACGCTATCTGGTGCTTTGTACTAGAAGTAAACTCATGCATGTTGGACTTTTGACGGGTTCATCAATCAGTTGGTTGCAGGCATGATTGATCCAGAAAGGCCCAGCCAAACTTACAAGGTCAAAGACAATTGGTGTCATCCTTGCAGCTGGGTATTTCCCCGAGGAAGACGTCCTCGGTCGTAAAGCCTCCAGGCGCTTCTGCAATCGACACCTCGCTGCCCGCTCTTGCTCCCGCTGCTCACGGATCTTCTTCGCCATCTCCTCGTGAAGAAGGCGCTCTTGCTCCTTGGTCTTGTCCTCACCGGTGCTGGTAGGAGATGGAGGCGGGGTTGAAGGAAGGGTCTTAGTGACAGCATTCTGGGCTACAGTAGGGATGGGCATGGAAGTGAGGTCCGTGGATTGCGTCAGGGAAGCAACAGGTTGCTGGACATGACCTTCTGGTGTCTAAGAGAGGGTAAAAACAGTTTTTGTATACATTTTTGTAAAAGTTGTAACATAAGGCTGAGGAGTGTCTATTTTGCAATGTGTATCATGCATACAAATTAAATTGTACATCAAGCAACCTGTATTACATAATTTGTTAACAATTACTACGCAGTATAGAGCAATTGAAACTGATGACAGGTTATGCTCAAGGTTATAAGGGCAATTTTTTCAGGCAACTTGGAGGCAATCAACTGCACTGCATACAAAAGGAACACTTTGGCAGTACAAGAGACATTCTTCTAGCTGTAACTCACTGTCCCTAAGATAATTATGAGAAAACTGAAATGTTAATGACTTTTCTTATTGAAGATTGCCTGGAACTGGTTGTCTGTAAATTGCCTCGTGTGACACGGCCTTTAGACAGACATGGATTTTCAATCTTGGATACCGCTTAGCAAAAGAATTGGTAATGTATTCATTGGAATTAAAAGTGTCGGGTCATTACGTATACCACACAACACCAACTTACCTTGTCTTTTGGTTTCTCAGTGTTTGTTTTGGGCATGATCACTCTTGGTGGATGCGGTGCTTTAGTAACACTGTATTTTTGAAGAAAAGCACAAGTCATTAAATAGTCCTGGTAGGTTTGTAGCAAAATAATAAACACAATAAAGAGTTAGTTTGCTTGAAATGTTTTCACCGAGACAGAAAACTTATTTACCGAGACAGAAAACTTATTTACCAAGACAGAAGACTTATTCACCAAGACAGAAAACTCATTTACCCAGACAGAAAACTTATTCACCAAGACAGAAAACTCATTTACTAAGACAGAAAACTTTGTTTCCAAGACAGAAAACGTATTTATCAAGACTGAAAACGCATCTACAAAGACAGAAAATTTACTTACCAGGCAAAAAACTCATTTACCCAAATAAAAACAAATACACCCAGTGGTCCCTCTGGCTAACACCATGTAATACTGCATTAAGTTTGTACCATAAGTACTTTCTTACCATGTGGGATCGTATATTTTTGTACTTCTAATTGTAATTACAAAATATCATATATTATATAATTATAATGTGTTGGCAAGACGATATTTAATAGTTGTACTGTTCTTACCCTTTTTTGGACTGGATGGAAGTTGGCGACCCTTTCAAACCTCGTTTGCGATTTTGCCTCCACGCTTCAATATCTTCATCTTCATCCTCACTGTCTTCAATGGTGTCAGAATCACTGTCACTGGAGAAAACATCAAAAGTTACGTCTTATATTGTTTGCTTATTTGGTAACCTTTGGCAAAGTGCTTGTAAATACACTAAGTGCCTACCAAACTTTAGTAACAATTGAGCTGGTAAACAGAAAACATTGCTGAGGACATTCACTCAGCGAAAATAGACAGAGCACCAGTTACATTTCAAACAATATGCAACAGGATAATTGGTTGGTAACCTGTTTTTGCAATAAAGCAAGATTATTTATTGCTTAACAAATTGGTGTCCTTGGCAGCTCTTTGAAATTGGCCCATGTGTATTCCTGGGTCACTATTAAAGACCCATGCACTGATGTCACAGGTGATTACTGTCTGCCCATGGTTTGCCATTTGTGGTGCACGTCTACCATTTGCGCAATCCCCTAAAATGCACACTGCACAGTAAAACACAGGGAATCTGACACCCAAGACCGTTCAACCACGATTTGTCACCGGCCATGACGGTGGGTGAATTGGTTCAATTGATCTTATGGATTGACGTCATCCCTCCGCAATCTCAGGTGTAAACCAGTGATGAAACAATGGAAATTTCCATTGTTTATAAATCTGCATTTATGCAGATTTATATGCATGGCGCACAGGATAGGTCAATGAGCAACCTCCTTTTGACCTCTACGTGAGGGCACCCTACTCCAGTGATGTCATGTGCATAAGGTATAAACATCTGCTACTTACACAGCAATCATAATTTACTTTTAATGCATAATTATTAGCAACCTGTGCACCCGTTTGGCGGCCGGTACTGCATACTCCTCAGGAGTTGAGATGGTTTCAGGAATGCTTAGGTCCCAATACAAAGGGATGATAGCATTGTAAGGCACTTTGAGGGGCCTACTTGGCTTGAAAAAGTGTGTAATAAATACACACTATCAATATAAGAAACTCACCCTGGAGAATTCAGTTTCAGAATTCTCTTCACAGCTTCTGGGAGTGGTTCTTTACCCTTGAAGACACAAGACAAGAAAGGGAGTTACAGTGAGAAAATAAAGACCACTGTAATACCAGGGTATGATAAAGTCATTGGTCAAGGACAGCTGTGGACACATGCTCATAAGAAGTGATGCACACCTCGGTTAATGTTGCATTGCTTTAACTAATAAAAAGCAATACTAAAAATGAATGCATTTTATGGTATAAAGTGCTTTTACAAGAGAGAGCAAAGCGCTGTACAAGAACAGGAAAGTGACTACAGTGTCAAGAGTATTAAGAAGTATTTAAGTTTCCTGAAAATGGTGAGTGATGGGGTGTCCCTGGTGTTGGTGGGAATAGTGGACCCAAAGTTTGGGGCCAGCTTTCGAAAAAGATCTATCGACAAGGCATTTCCAACCTACAGGAATAGTACAAAGAAGTTTGTCTTTAGAAGATCCGAGTTCCGCCCTGCCCAGTTGAAACAAAAGTGAGTGTAAAACACACAAGCAGTGAGGGGCAATACCATGTTAGGCATTTGTATACCATCAAAAGGACTTGGAATTATATCTGCTGCTGGATGTGTATCCAGTGAAGGTTTGTGAAGAGAGAAGTGGCATCCACAGAGCTCTTGACAGAAAAGATGAGTCGAGCAGCAGGGTTTTGGAATTTATGTGGTCTATGTTTTTCACCTTGGGTTATGCCATACAGAAGCGAGTCGCAGTAGTCTAGCTGGGATGTTATGGATGTACGAACAACATGACGTGTTACGGTCAATGATTTTGCGAATGCACCAGAGATTTCGTAGGTGGAAATCTACTGATTTGCAGATAGAAGAGACATGGTTGAACAAAGAAATAGATCTGAAAGTTGACAGTTAAAAGTCACAAGGATTAACAGAGATAAAATTCAAACAAACATACACAAAACTTAAAGCTAAACCAACAACAACAGCAAATATTCACCTCTTCCTCCTCCTCCTTGACCTTTGTTGAGGCTCTTAGATCTAAAAACACCGTCTCTGTTCTCTTTTTTTGGGGGGCACCACCAACATTCATCCCTCTGCTTTGAATGGAATGATCCACTAAAGCTCCACTTTGAGTGGATACACCAATGGATGTAGTTCTGGTAGGCTGTGCTTTGTAAGTGGGCTGATCCATCCTATTTGAAGAGGGGTTTTGAAACAAATTATAAAAACTGTCAAAATTGTGTGGCTACAGTACACAAATGTTGACCAGGCCCGCTGGAATGGGGGGGGGGGGAGTTGGGGTGCTGTGGGGGCTGCAACATCCCAAACATTTTGAATGGGGGCGCTGGAATATACTATAGAACCCCCTACTTTTTGAAAATGTAAATGCACATTCCATCATAAGAATAATTTTTACAAAAGAAATTGCTGAGAAAAAAACTTATAAAACATGCAAAAAATGAAATCAATTTTGAATCTTCCACTATTTCGGCACCACGCTCATACATGTTTAACTTTCATGACATTGGCACAAGATGGTGTGCATGCAACCCTAGCACCCCCTTGCAAAAAGTGTTCTCCCAGGCGTGATTTGTAATGAACCAATGTATGATATTTACCCTTTGAAGAGGAAATTCATAATTCTTTTCCCCTCATTAATGAACACATCACATCATACAAAATACTTAATTCAAATGTCACCAAAATAGTCTCTCTTTTTTTCAAGAAAGAAAAAACAAAATTACAGTTTACAATTTAGCAAAAACAAATAAAACCCCGAGTTTCTTGGGCCAGTTTTCCCCAAACATGACAGTATTTTAGATGTCAATAGACCAATCCATTAAGCCTCGCCCCCTTACGTATTGCCCAATCACAGCCCTGGCTATGCCACTGAAAGTCCGACAAAAGTCTGGACACGATGAAATCCTATTGGAAAATGTAAACATGCGTATGCATACACTTCTAGCATGCGTTCAATTCGTGCAGTGTGGCATTGAAGAGACACACATTGTGCTGCCCACTTGTTGGTGATGTAGCCAATGCTGTGATTGGTCAAAATGTTTAGGGGGTGGGGCTTAATGGATTGGTCTATACTTCTCTAGGTCATCAAGTTTGTAAAAAGAAAGCTTTCCAATCATTCAATCATCTTCAAACTGACCCGGTATTAGTTCCAATTTCCCTTCTCTTCCGGTCCTGTCTTGTCACTCCTGTTGTCTCCTCAGCCCATGCTGTTCTGTGTGGGCCTTCTCCAGCAGTCTTGCTTGATTTGGAGGCCCGAGGTGCATCAGATGTCAAGAGCTGTCCAGGGGAGAGTCTTCCATCTGATTGCTGCACACAAAGCTGAGCAAGTTTCTCCATAAGACTCAGGCTGTTGCCATCTGAGGTAAAAAAATCATGAGGTCACTTGATAATGAGTAGGAGGGTTAATATCCTAGTTGGAACAACTGAGCTGAAAATGTTTACAAGTTTCATTAACTATCTGGTAGATTGTGGAGCCCATTGTTTCACCATCCAAAATCATTTACACGCTTCACTGATCATGCATGGTTGTTTATCCTTTGACCAAATGGTCAAACTATAGAGTGAACAAAGCTACATGTACGGGCAAGTATGAGGAATAAAAATTGAATGGTTTCAAACGGTCAATCAGAAGGAGCGTTAAAAGTAAACAGCCAACAGTGTTTAGAGAAATGTTCAAACCTGTTTGTGCTCCATCTCCCCCTCCTGATTGTGGATGTCTCTGTTCTTCCTTGTTCTCCCACGGACCTCTTTCAGCTCCGACAGGAAAGGAACCCAACAATTGGTCCAGGTCAATATCTTCTACGTTGCGCATGGCCAGAGTTGGAACCTGTGTCGGAATCATAGAAGATATCCTGCTGTCTTGAGAGTCTGTTGGGAGCCTTCTCTTTTTGTCAGATGTTGATTTGGTGTCAGAAGTGGGATGGGTTACTACTTTGTTGTCTGTCTCAGTTCCGGTAGTCACTGAACCATTTCTACCTGCTGCTGATGTGTCATAGCGCTTTAAACTTGAGTTCTCTGAGGAATAACTTTGCATGCCATTTTCCTGGATGCCAAGGGCGTTTTTGAGATCAGCCCAACACTGCATCGGGCTGCCCCTGCCATTTGTTTCTGCCGTCAAGCCAACAGAATTCAATGGCTGTGCCTCCCCTACATGGATAATGGATGGATCCAACATGAGCAGCTCAGCAGCACTGCTGTCACTGCTAGCTGAGGTTTTTCTGCTGCTCGATTGGCTGGTAGAATGATTTGCATACTGGTGGAAGATATCATTATGACTGAAGGGGCCCTCATTGGAGGGTTCTAGCACAGAGCGCCAGGTTTCTGGTGACATTTCAATGTCTTGATGAGGATCATCTTCTAGGATTGTCGGAGTCTTTAGTGAACGGCTGACAATAGCCATTTCCTCATCTGAACTGACCTGTGAAATAACGAATTTTAACATGTTTCTCATTTTCATTACCACGTTTATACCATGTAAGTAATATTTCTATGTGTGAATCTGTAAACATAAATATTTTCAATCTTACAAAGTTAGTGTGCACTCTTAAAATCAGGGCCTCATCTTCCACTAAGAATTACACCAGGGTTCGAATTTTACACTGGACCACCAGCCCGAGGCCAGTGATTTTAGCATCAGGCCAGTAAAGTCATGACGGGACAAGACCGATGGTACTGTGTTTTTGTTCAAATATTGACTTTCAGTCTGATAAATATCTTTCAATTCGGTTGAGTACTGAATAATACTTAAAACTATAATTCAAATGAGCTAACTATTTTCTTAGTGCTTGTTCAAATTAAAACAGATTAAAATGTTAAACTGTATTTTTTTCTCACATTAATTGTGGTCTTGTAAAAATATTCTGGTCCAGTAAATATTTTGAGCTACAAGCCCTGCTGTTTTGTGGATTTTCCCCCCAAATTCAAGCCCTGTACATAATTACATTCATGACAGTAAAATACAAAAAACAATATCAGCATTATTGTCCCCTTGCACAATGCAGAACGCACCTAGGCATAAAAATGCGCGTCTACCATTTCCACCATTTTAGGAGTCAAGGCCATTGGGTACATTTTGACTCCCAAAATGGCATGTAAGTGCTCTGCGTGTCGTGAAATGGGTCAATGGTAGCTCTATGCTCAAACAAAAACTCATTGGCCGTGCTTACATCTGACACTTCAAAGTCAATCGATGGCAACTTGGCCTGAACATCTGCAAAGATTGATTCTAGCTGAGGCTGTAGGCCGATGCCATCTGGTAGGGCAGGTACGTCAAAGGCAGACTCGTTGCTGGGTGTTTTGTGCTGGGGCTTCTTGCTCCCACTAGGCTTGTTCTTTTTCTCCATGATGATCAGTGCTTGGTGTTAGTGCCCCTCTGATCTTGGCACTTGTGCTGAAGACATGAAAGACGGTAGATGTAAGCATGAAAAGGGCTCGGATCTTTTGAAGGCTTGACAGTTAGTCAGCTACATCACCTTGAAACAAAAACATCAACTAAAATTTAATTTAAAAAAGTAAAGTTGAAAACAAAATATTTTGTTCAATTGAAATTACTGTTCATTTTTTTATTTTTTGTTATTTCATTGTTTGTTTTGTTTAGGGTGATGACAATCAGGAAAAATTGTGGCAGCCAAAAAAGCAAAAATTTTGCATATTATTTTCTGATAGTAAGTAGCCTATAGATATTTTTATGGGCCTACAAAAAAATAATGGAAAGACCACACACAAGTTTCGTGAGTCAGAGCATTCAAACATCACAACACCGCCACTAACTAGTATGGTCATTGCCTTGGTGCCCATGAAATGATCCAGTAAAACTCAAACCTGTACAAAAAAATCAAAAGTTAGCTCGAAATTTAAAATTTCCTCCATCTCAGACACCAAGTCAATAAAGGTGCCGGAAAAGTTTCCATATTTGGCTGCCATTTTCTAAGGGATTTTTTTGATTTTTTAATGGGTGTTGGGCTTTGTTTCCCTTTTTTAATATTCCTCTTGAGGAATTGGTTGCAAAAACGGTAATTATTGACCTTAAAAAAAGAAAACTCAAGCGGACGTTTCATCGTGCGGCTGGAACTTTCATGTTTTCATGCCCAAACGAACTAAAATTAAGTTTAGCGTATAGCATTGTCAAGCCAAACTAGACGTGAAAATGGCTTATTTTTCATGATTTTGACACACTTGTAATCGTTCAAAGTGCCTGTTATTTTCTGATACATTCTGTCAACTTTTCTGGACAGGTAAGGATATAATTTTACCTAAAAAAATAAGGGAGATAAAGTGGCAGCCAGATATGGCATTTTTGCCAAGATGCCCTTTTAAAAGTTTGTTTACTAAATATTAGGAAAAATGATTTGCTCTTCAGACTTCAAGAACCCATCATGATGATGGCGGAAGGCAAGAACGAAGTACCACTGAGTGATAGTGATAGTGTGATAGTGATAATGATAGTGATAGTGATACTTCGTTCCTGACCTTTGCCTTCCTCCTACCTAACCTAGTCCTAGTCCTAGTCCTACTCCCGGGTTCTTCATGTTCTTGAAGTTGAAGTCTGAACTGACGAGCAAAGCATTTTTAGACCTGGTATTTTACAAATACTACTGTACTTGGGAAAGGCCCAAACAAACATTAGTTTTGTACTAAACTAACGTTGTCGTTCAATATCATGAAGAAATTATGTGGTGCATTTATTTACGGCTGCTCTGCCGTAGTCGTCAGTCACTCTTACTTAGTCTTACTGTCGTATACCTAAATAACTTCGCACTCATAATATACACATGCAGTTTGTGCAGTTTTTTCGAAAGCGTCCGTGACTACGCACATCTTTTCGTTATAAAACCACTACGCGCAGGGAGTGGCACATTCTTGAAGTAGCACATACGAAATAACTGTCTGCTTATTCGTGAACCTAGACATTTCTTACCGTGTTTTCTTTCGAATTCAAGTTAAACTTGTGGTATTTTTAAGTTCGCTCGAGCACAGACGACGAACGTGACGTCCGGTCTGCGAACTCCATGTCAAGCTCCCGGATGTGATTGTATGAATAATTCATGAAGAAGTCAAAATGGCGGCCTCCATTGGTGTTTACGGAAGCTAACGGTTGGTGATGCAAAATAGTGTTTTGTCAAAAACTCAAAAGTTAAAAATGGACAAGAATTTATTCTATCACTTTTGATGAATTAGAATACTTTCGATATGTAATGTTATGATCGCATTAACTGACTCTGGAAAATCGAACAGATATAATTGATTCCACTCAATGATAAATTTACAAATACAATCACTGAACTTTCACTGTCGGAAGACTCAGAATCGGATTCGGAGTCAGGTTGAGAAGAGTGCTGCTGTGCTCTGATGTTTTGCCTGTACCTTGCTCTATACCATTGTATTGTGTCACTAAAACTACTTTTACAGTCTTTGGCCTTCACTTTTTCACACATGACATTTAATATGAAAATAATTAAAAATAAATCATCTGGCTAAAGTCCAAGTAACTGGATCCAACATTCAACAACGCTTTTTTTTTTTAACATTTAGATAATATCTGGGCTTCATACGCAAGATAATATCCAAATGTTAAAAAAAAACATTGTTGGGTCCAGTAACTCGGACGAGTCGGACTAGGTAAATAAGATAATCCGAGTATGAATTAGTCAGTATTTATTATTTTGAAATTTTGAACGTCAAACTATAAGTCAAAATTTCAAAAAGAGGAGTACAGTGACATGCCCCATTTACTGGGTCGAGCTCAATATAGTTTGTATCTGTATCTTTTACAAAGAACATAAGCCCCATCCCATCACTGGTGTGGCAAAGGGTTTTTTAGTTGAGGGTTTTTTGACATCTGGGCCCAAGTTTATGGAGCTGCTGAAGCAGAAAATAGTGCTTACAAATTTTCTGCTAAGCAAAAATAAGCAGGGTACCAATCACAGATTGTACATGTGACATGCTATTTGGGCTGGTAACCTAATTCTGTTAAGCATAATTTTGTTTGTGCTTAGCCACTTTTTGTGTTTTTAATAGCAGCTCTATGAAATTGCACCCTGGTATACAGTGTCAAAAAACCTTCACCACACTAGTATTTTGTAGTAGGGCTGACAGAACTTAAGGTGGAGTGAAACTTTATTTTAATAGTTTAAAAATGTTTCTTTACTTTATTTAATTGTTTCTTCTGTTTTTACAACACTGATTTAGTTACTGTTACTGCCCTATGGTTAGTTCCACTCTCAGGTCAGGACTCTGGAGTCACCGGTACAACAGATACAAAGTACACAACAGGTGATTAGAATGGACTATCCCTACGAGGCTAGCGATGAAGCAAGTGAATCCGAACTGCTGGATAAGAGTCTATCCATGTGGAAAGGATGGAGTACACTGGAGGGTGATCCAAGCTTCAGACCTACCCCTTTGGATCTCCATACAGCATCATCCATTGGGCTCTATGACTGTGTGAATGCTTACATTGCTAGGTAGGCCTAGTGGATGCTTGTCTTAAAGGTTACACACCTATGTTCCGACACCCCTATCTTCCAACACCCCTATGCTCCAACACCCCTATGCTCCAACACCCCTATGTTCCAACACCTCTATGCTCCAACACCCCTATGCTCCAACACCCCTATGTTCCAACACCGCTATGTTCCGACACGCCTATGTTCCGACACCCCTATGTTCCAACACCCCTATGTTCCAACACCCCTATGTTCCGACACGCCTATGTTCCGACACGCCTATGTTCCGACACCCCTATGCTCCAACACCCCTTTGTTCCAACACCCCGATGTTCTGACACCCCTATGCTCCAGCACCCCTATGCTCCAACACCCCTTTGTTCCAACACCCCGATGTTCTGACACCCCTATGCTCCAACACCCCTATGTTCCAACACCCCTATGCTCCAACAACCCTATGCTCCAACACCCCGATGTTCCGACACACCTATGCTCCAACACCCCTATGTTCAAACACCCCTATGTTGCAACACCCCTGTGTTCCAACACCCCTATGTTGCAACACCCCTACAAATGCATGCTCCGATAATCCTAACCCTGACCCAAATGACCCTAATTCCCTGTAACCCTAACAAGTAGATCAATAGGGGTTATAAAAATACTGGGCCCAATTTCATACAGCTGTTTACCAGTAAGCAAATGTTTGTGCTTAATATAGCTGTAAGTGGAGAAAGTTTTTGAATGGGAAGTACACACACTCACATGCACAAATTCTTTATCTGCCTGCAAAATCATTTCATTTTTTTATCAATTCTGGTTGTGAAGCCAAGGATTCTCAGAAAAGCGAACTTAATCACTGTACTAGCCAAGAACCCCATGGAGAGAAGACAGGGAGGAAAGTTTCAGTTTTAGATGTGGGAGGAAAACCCCAGAGATTTATTCCAGGGAAAACCCACGCAATCTGGTAGGGGACTGAAAACCCGTATAGTGCCCCCAGCGGGAATCAAAATCAAGGGTCCCAGAGATGGAAGGTGAGGAAACTTACCACTACACCAACTGGATCGCCCTTATACGCTTATGTTGAGCGTATATATTTTTCTGATACCGTAAGCACTAAATTTCCGCATGCAGTAAGCAGAGCCATGAAATTTGGCTCTTTTTGCACCAATGCAAAGGTATGCATCATTAATCACACGTCCTGCCGACCCTTGACGAACATTTATTTAATAAAACACTTTTCATTCTGTGATATTTTATTCTAAGTGGAGAAGTGGACATGAATCAGAGGAATCGTGGCTCGTGGACCCCCCTCATGTACGCCAGCTACATCGGTCACGACAATGTCGTCAACTTATTGCTGGATGCTGGAGCTGAAGTGGACTTGCGTAATAACAAAGGCGCCACGGCCCTTATGCTGACTTGCAGCTGTGGGAATGAAAGTGTGGCATACTTCCTAGTTCAGGTTTGTCTCAAGGAGTCATTTCAGTACGGAGCCCCTGAGGGGACAGGATGAAAATAAATTAACAAACACAGAAATAATTTGAATTCTTTATTTTGTGCGCACGAAATCATTTAGTGCTTTCAAAAATTATTTTGTGCACTCGAAATAAGTTATTTTGAGCACTCGAAACCTATTCGTGTACTTGTTTAAGGTACTTTGAGTGCTCAAAATCATTTCGTGCACTCAAAAGTATTTCGATCAATAGAAATGATTTCAATCGCGTGAAATAAAGAAGTCAAATTGTTTATTTTCATCATATGACCTTCTTGGAGTTCCATATTTCAGTCCTCTTAAGTTTTTAAAGGAACTAATTATAGTTGTAACAAACCTTGGCCCAATTTCATAGACCTTGTATACTGTTACATGGAGCTATGTAAAGGAACAGGTTTCATACTTCAAAAACTTAACTCCGCATACCTTGCAGGAAAAAAACCTGGATGCTTTGAGACGTCCATCAGGTGTGATAAAGCGCTATATAAGAACTGTGTATTATTTAAAAAGTCTATTCAATTTATTATTCTTTTCTCCAATGTTAAACCCATCCAGCAAGGTGCAGAGCTGGAGAATAGAGACAGCAAAGGGTGGACAGCCCTCTTCTATGCAACGTTTGCAGGTCATCAGAAAGTCGTCCAGTTCTTGCTGGATAATGGAGCCAACGTCAATACAAGGTGAGCCATGGGATGTATCATCGATGATGATGAGGATGTACCTTGGTTGAGTGTTTAGACTGCAGCGGTATCACGGCTGAGCCTTCTAGTGATCCAAACTCAAGTTCTGGTTATGGGAGTGTGGGTTCGAATCCCAGTCATAACATTTGTGTCCTTGAGCAAGACATTTTTAAACTAAAATTGCTTCTCTTTACGACCTGCAGAGATTGTAAAGGAAGAATGCTAAACAATGACCTAATCTTGGAGAGAATTTAAACTTGTTTCTGTTTTCGAGTAATAAACCACAGGGGAAACTGATAGGGTAAATTTAATTAAATTTTGGGGTGAGCAAAGAAAAATTGACTAAAACGAGATTTGATCCAGCAACCGTTGGATTAAAATGCCAGCGCTCGACCAACTGAGCTATCTACAGTGTTTTCCTGCGTATAAGGTGCTCGGGGTATGAATCCCGGTTCATACTTCACGGGCATTGCAAATTTTCTTGCTTCACAAGCGCCCAACAACGCATACTGAATTAGTGCGTCCCAAAATTTCGCTTTCATATGAACCGGGCTTGAGGCGCAGTACCCCAAAAATGCGGTAACCACAATTTTGGTGGTTCCCCTATTTTTGTCAATATCTTTGTCCGGGGATCTCAGTCAGAAGCCATAAATAGAATGACAAAAATTTGACTAAAACGAGGTTTGAACCTGCAACACCCTGGATTAATGTGCCTGTGCTCTATCAACTAAGCTATCCAGCCCTAATGTTGGCAGTCTCCCTATTTTATCAATATTTTTATTCGGGGTGCCAGTTAGAAGTGGGAAACAGAGTGACAAAAACAATGGAAATTTACCTGGTATATCAGCGGCCAACCTAGTCTCAAAATTTTTGCTTATTTGGTTTGACTTTCAGGGAGCCGAGACTTGGATTAACCCCATTCATGATGGCAGCTGCAGAAGGACATGAAATCATTGTCAATTCACTACTGGAACATGTGAGTGCTTTTTCTTGTTTCCTTTTCTTTTTCACTCAGTAGGAGACTATTGCCATCATCGGTGGCAGCAGACTTACCAAGTATATTCCATTGTTTTGAAAAATGTTCGGGTGCCCAGAATGACATAAACAATGGAAGTTTACCCGGTATGTCTGCTGCCACCAACTGTTTCAGAATCTCCTATTGTATAAAGCTCTAGCTCTAAAACTCGTTCTCATATTCTTCACTGTCACTGTGGAACAATTTGCCTAACTTCATCAAAACTGTTCCAAATAAGACCATTTTCGAATCTATGCTAAAAAATCACCTATTTAATAAGGAACTTACTTTCTTATTTTTGTAAAGCTCTTTGGGACAATATACCTTATGCGTATGGCGTTACTTTGAGTACATGAAAGGGCGCCCTCGCCCTAAGGCTACAACGTATGTTCAATGCTGTGTTTGACCTCAAAGATGGCGGCGAATGCATAAGGTCTATTGTGTGAGGCACTATATAAGTACAGTTTATTCTTGTCAATAATATTTAAAGACACAGGCTCGTCGCCATTACCTGACGGCCAGTTTTGTGGCACGAAAGACCATGTACATGTTCATGTACATCGTACAATGTGAAAAAAGTCGCCTTTCTCACTGCAAGAGATACCAGACAGCTATTTTTGCCCGGCAAGCCTGTTTCTTGAAGTGGTACCTTGTATTCTTTTATCTCCTTCAGGGGGTGGATGTGAACCTAACAAACCAGAATGGAGAAACGGCCCGCTCGCTGGCACTGATGAATGGACACATGAAGATCATTGGGCTTATTGACAGCTGTGGTATGTCCCCTGGCAGCCTCCGTGGTGAAGCAGGTTAGTCTCTGTCCTCAATGCTGAAATAGGTCTCTTGGTATTCATCCAAAATATTGTTTGTATTAGTATCAGTCTGAAAGCTTACTGATTATGAGGTTCATACCAGTGCCAATCTTCCATAGAAATGTTTCTGTCAGAGACACTGTCAAAGTCGAGAAAATAGAATTGTGGACTATGTGTTTACATGATAAAAGATGTGCACGGTTTTTCACTATTTTCTCCTGACTCAAACAACGGATTGAGCCCAGATTTGTTTGTTCATGTATATGAATGTAAGTTTTTGAAAACCTTTCACTGCGGAATATAATGTACAGCTGTAACGGAATTGTTCAACATGTTGTTCATTTCAAGCCACTGGCAGCGGCTCTCCGGCGTATGAAGTAATTCACCAAGCCGCTGTGAGCGGCACGCCGTAGTGAAAGAGTTAAAGCAATATAGAACCATGTCAACTCTTGGTTTGATAATTGACTCAATTCACCTGATGTCATCATCACAATAATCTTTGTTGCGGCATTTTGGGAGTCGATTTCTCGTTGTGTAATATACAGTGCAGTGCGTATTTTAGGCCACATGGTGTTTACACGCTCACGAGTTGACTCCCACAATGAAGGGTAATGGCAGAAAGTAGCTGGGTGTGGCGGTTGTGGAAGGGTTCAATAGTTACTTTTTATTTCTGACACAGGACTTCATCTGTCCATTGATTTATCGTCTTCTGATGAGAGCTACCAGAGACCCAACCGACCCCACACAAGGTCAGGAAGATCAAAGGTCAAAGGTCCAAGCATCCGGGATGGCCCCGAGACGTTGGCTAAGCTGTTGAGTGAGCGCAAGGGAGGGAGACAGGGAACTGTGTTACCCAATACTGGTGAGAGATGAATCCCCGTCGAAATTCCTTATTTTTTTTCCCCAAAAGCTCATCCTGTCTTAACTGGTGTCCCTAAGCAAGAAATTTAACCATAAGTTGCTTCTCTGCACCAGGTTATAGACCTGTATATATGGGGACCAGTTATGTGCAATGGAATATCCTGTCAAGACACTAGCATATAGACAATTAACTTTAATTGCTGCTCTTCACTCACTGGGAATGGTGCCAAGTGCTCCAACAATGTCACGTATAATTTGCGAGTAGATTTCATGTTTGCCTTGCCCTTGTTGGTTATAAAATGCAGGCTACCGAGGAGATGGAAACCATTTAAGTGGCCATTTACCAAGTAGCCATATTGCCGACTCTCCAATCCACCAGCCAGAACATTTACTGGGACCCCCTGAAGACAACACAGGTAGAGTCCACATTCTTCCTTTTCCTTAAATGTTATTGTCTTTTTACATTTTTGGGTGATTGTGGTGAAGTGGGAAGGTTATGTCCACTGTGAGTTTGGTTGTTGAGCCAAACAGATTGTCACAGATGCTACAAACTGACAAGTTTTGTACAGAACCATTTGTTTCCAGGATTGGTCTATTACTGAAGGCTGAGGTATATAGCATTGTGGGTTTGAATCCCATTCTGGGCAGTCACTGCACTTGTAGTCTTGAACAAGACATTAAATAATTGCCTCTCTCGACTCAGTAGTAAAAGAGTACCTGTGATGGTACAGATGGTGTTTTTGTTATGGCCAACAGGTCTAGTGCACCGGACTCAAGTGCTTGTGGCTAAGTCATCAGGGTGTGGGTTTGAATCCTGTTCATGACACTTGTGTCCTTGAGCAAGACACTTTACTATAAATTGCTTCTCTTCATCCAGAGGAATATGGATACCTGTGCGATAGCTGAGATGGTTCTTGTGATTAGTTAAGCTTGATGCGCTACATACTTGGTAGCACAGACTGCGTACTCCCCAGGGAGCTGAGATGGTGTGAGAAATTACATGGGCCAATGACATAATAATGCTCATGCACCATGAGCGTCAAAGTTAGCGGATATAGGAATTGTATGAATGTCTACTATTTTTAACAATAACCATTTATTTACTTCTGCATAAGGTCACAGCATGTTCTTCATACTTCCCTAGAGGAACTAGTGAAATAGTGTTAGGAGTAACATAACTTTCTAGGAAAAAATAACTGACTCGGTAAATGATGTGTTATGATGTAATGGGTAATATGCAACGTTGTAATTAATATTCTTAATGCAGCAAGTCCATGGCTTAGCTCATTCCCCACCATTGAGCCAACCAACGAGGATGATGACCCTGCATTCTGCCAAATTGGCACCCTGACCGTCAAGAGCAGCAACTCCAGCCACAGCAGCAGTGGCGGCGGGGGCTTTGCTGCAGCACTTGCTCTGAGTCGTGGAGGTAGTCACTCCAGCGCAGACGATCAATCCTCCGATGCATCAAGCTTCAGTCTTCCACAAACACCAAGCTCAAATTCTTCGGAGAACGCTGTTTTTGCTGGTGCACTCAATGATCAGCTTTCACAGATGATATCCGCAGACCTGAGTAGGAGAGGCTACGGTGTGGACTCCCAGTATCTAACACAGCCCAGTGGGTTGGCTGCACAGAATCACGGGATACCAGCATTAAGTGGTTCCCTTAACTTGTCACATTCTAGTAAAGCGCACCCAGCTGTAACCATGGGCCAGTATTCCAACAGTGTGGGGTACCATTCCAGTGTACCACCTTTGTCTACTGACCTTGCCCAGGACACACCCCATGAATCACACAGTGACACACCCGGTGATACAAAACAGCACTCGTACCCTTACAATGATCTGGAGCATCTTCTTGAGAGTCTTGGGCTCAGAACTAAGTATTTTCACATTTTTGAGGAGCAGGATGTAGACTTGAGAGTATTCTTGACTCTGACAGACATTGACTTAAAAGAGGTGGGGATAAAGTGAGTATATAACAGCGTTATAAGTCAAACAGTAGACGTCTTAATTACTACACGTGAAACAAGTTCAAAGAAGCATGAGAGGGGACCAGTTGCTCTATGACTTGATGCCTCTTTTGCAGGCCACCATGCTTAAACACGCCCATAGAGTGGATCAACCACAGGCCTAATTTAATCATGCCATATACTTGCACATTTTATTTAGACAATTCAATTTGTCAGTGCTTTCCTTTCAGGGGTTAGCAAACCATCTAGATGCCTATCCATTGAAACCATTGGGTTTGTAACACCAGTGCCTGTCTTTATCATCCACGGATAAAGACTAGGCACCAGTCTATGCTCTAGCAGTAGTAGGCTGTAGCTACCGAAACACTTTGACCATTAAACTGTGTTTATGATTCACAGACTGATGGGACCACGCCGGAAAATGACCAACGCTATTGCCAGATGGCACAGTCAGGCGAGACCGTTTTCTGATAATCTAGAGCAAGTCTACGCTGATAGAGTGGAAACAGCCATGCAAGAAATGGCCATTCAGTTGCAAGAGGTAAGTCCAGTTCCGTATCCGACAAAGTCACAACACTTCTTGAGAAGTTCAAAAAAGTTCCGTTTTTCACAGTGTTTTATACTATCAACAGTTCTCCAGTGATTCTTACCAAGTAAGCTTTTATGGTCACTATTACCCTACCTTCAAGCATTTTCACTTCACAGAGCCAATTTTCCTGAGGATTTTGCGGAAAAGTTGCTGGCTATAAGATACTTTTATGTTTTCTGACTAAGGCAATGGTTAAGAAGGGAGAAGCAGAGGCCCAGGTGATGCAGGAGAAGGAGCTAAGGAGTGTGGTGGAAGGATGCCTCATGGAGGACCGGAAGACATACCAACAGCTCCTGAGTCTGGTATCCGATGCCAGGAAACTCTGCCATAACATGAGGCAGCTGTACGACAGCGTCAGGTCAGTTAAAAAAAAGTTCTGGTGTTTCTGAAAGGGTGTGCACTATTAAACATTGGTAAGATTGAAAATTAAACTATTCTCAAATGTACACATAACTTACATAGTATAAAGATGGTCATGGTGGAAACTTTCCTTTGAAATAGTTTTGCTTGAAATGCCACAGTTTTTGAGAAAATGAGTAAAACTGATGTTTGAAACAGTGAAAAATACAAGAACTTTTCAATTTTTTATTGTGACTTCGATGACCGATTAAGCTTAAGCTTTCACAGATTTGTTATTTCATGTATAATGGCCCCAGACCCTTTTCTAGTCTTAATGGCCGTTTAAGACCTCGCCATCACCCATTTATTCTCTTATTTTTGTTTCCACTTTTAGGTCCTGCCAAAGTGAGTTAATCAGAAGGCTCCAGTCCAGTCCGCTATTCATGCCCAAAGATGTGAGATTCGACAACCTGTCCCAGCAGTTCACCTCCCAAATCCAACTGGACCTATCCCAGGGTAGACCTGGCGACAACACTTCACCACCTCCTCAGCCAGAAGAAAATCCCCTCGTCAGTGCCATCACCTCCAGCCTAATCACCGGTGATACACTGAAGGGCACCGGCCAACAAACGAACCAATCATCAGGCTTCATGAGCAGTGGTGGGATCTCGTTGGGCAGTTCGGGATCACATTTGCATATGCAGGGAGAAGAGGGTGAGGAATTTGTTAAAATGACCATGAAGGACCTTTTGGGCATGCTCAGTCAGTGCTCGCATCAGCTTGGGCGGGCTGTTGCCATGGCAACAAACAACATGGACCAATTGATTGATGGTCAAACTGTGACATTCTCACCTAACTCGAGTGGAAACTCATTGCCTTAATCATGACCAGCTCATCCACCAATTCCAAGCTGTAGCAACTTAGTTATGCCAATTCGATCTCCATATTGTTAAAAGAAACCCAAAGTTTGAAATACTTTCAAGGTAATAGGACAGCGAGAACTAAAAACTCCCCTCCTGACTTTGTCTCTTTGTCTTCTTCGGCTCATGGGATTCATCTCAAGATGAGTTTTCATTACTGCCATATTTGTAAAGTGTGTCAATTTTAGAGCAAGGTGCTAGTTCTATACATTGTGGAGTGTTGTGGGCAAGCGGTCTAGTGCACTGGACTCACGTTCTGGCATTGTCAGAGTGTGGGGTTCGGTCCTTTGTCATGGCTCTTGTGTCCTTGAGCAAGACACTTCACCATAATGGCTTTGTCCTCCGGATGGGACATAAAACTGTAGGTCCTGTGTGTTGTGTAGTGCACAGAAAAATAAGCCAGTACACTTATTGTAAAGAGAAGGGGCTCGCCCCGGTGTTTTCTGGCATGGTCTGGCAACAACCTGCGTCACCTCACCTTGTATCCTTTTCAAGGTGTTGTATCATGGTTGCTTCGTTTCATAAAATCTTTCTTAACAATCTCCACCTGATTTTATAATTCGGCGCCAGGAGTGTCATTTATGACAGACATGACACACTTTTGGGTATTATTGTGAGGCTGAAAGTTATTTTGGGGATTGGAAGCAAATTTGTAAAGTTAAATGTTCTGTGTAAGTTTTCTATAAAGATAACTTGTGTATTTTTTATACGTACAGTATGCAGCATCAATTTTTGTACCAAATATTCATATTTTGTTATAGCTAGATAGACTGGCGTATATATATTTATAGTGTTGCCGTATTTGAAGACCACTGAAATCTGTAGTACATGTAACTGCAAGCAGTTTTGTAAGTACTCTCTAGTAATATGTCACATTTCTAGGCACGTTTGTCGATGCACTATTTAAGTTATTCACAGTGTTATAGTACTTGTACTCGAGTACTACTCAAGTACTGTTTTGATGGTACTTGTACTCGCACATGGCTAGCAAAATACTCATACTCGATATTCGACTGAAATTGTACTTGGACTACGATTTTAAGTAATCGTGGTCAAAATACCACTTTCCTTTCCGCTTTCCTATACATGCATTGATGCGAGGAATAGATTGATCCATTAAACCACGCCCTCCAACATCATGACCATTCACAGCATTGACTACATCACCACTGTATACGTGGGCAGCAAAATGTGCGTCTCTTCAATGCCACTCTGCACGTCATGAACGCGCACGCTATAAGTATAATTTTATCAAGTCTGACTTTTGTCGGACTTTCAGTGGAATAGCCAAGGCTGTGATTGGTCAAAACGTAAGAGGGCGGGGCTTAATGGATTGGTCTATAGAGGAATAAAGCTCTGGACAAAAGTAAAACTGAAGTTGATCTTTGATGTATTCAATAAGCTCACATTGCCATCTTGAAATTAGTATTCGAAAAAAAGAAGAAAATTTTTTTTTTACACCATTTACAGCATTTTTTTTTTCATTGTTGGTACCCGGCTGCTTCAGATATCAGAATAGTTGGTACTAGGTCACTTGTACTCATACTTGATGGCCCAAGTATGTGTACTTGAGTACTACTCAGCCACCTTAGTACTCGGCAGTACTTGATACTCGACGGAAGAATACTTGACCACAACTCTGGTTATTTATTTCATATTTACAATAAGCCAGCAGTAGGAATATTTAACAAGAAAGTGATTCTTTGAACAAGAAACAATCGAGCAGAACTTTGTGTTTCCGAGTTATGAATGTTATTGATGTCAATTGAAAAAGGTTAAATCCGGATGTGTGCGAGACTACCTTGTCCAAATGCCATGTAAAAGTGTGATCTAGTTAATAAAAAATAGAATCTACATCTGGATATAGACCTCTTACTACAGGGTATCTCCTTTATATATATTTTTTTCAAAATAATTTCATTTAAAGGGGCTGTGTCGTCACGACTATAAGAATGAAACATACCATACAAAATCTCGTCTCCCTGGCATGCCTGTAAAATACAAAGTTGACATTTTTGTTTGTGTCATGCTCTCTTCATGTAAAAGAGTGAAAAACCACTCTTTTGTCCGTCATACCACTCTTGCAAGGAGCCATATGGCGGACGACTCTTTTTAGAGTGAAAAACATGTATTTTCACTAGGTTCAGAGTGAAATTCACTCCACTTTCACTCAAAAAAGGGCGGTGAAGAGTGAGTTTCACTCTCTATAGAGCCAAACTGACATCACTCTGGCAAGCGAGTGAAATGTTCACTCTTTTACATTTAGAGAGTGCTCTTTGCCAAGTTGTGATAGAATTATCATACATTAGGAGTGAAACACATTTTTTTCTCTTTCAAGATATGGTAATACAAAAACATAATATGAAACAACATTTTCAGAACTCAAAATTCATGTTTTTTTGTATGTAAAGGTTGACCTGGTATAAAATAACTCAGTACAGACCATCCTGGTTTTATTTTCGAAATGGTTGTTTGTTGGTTCCTGGATCGTTGGTCAGGCAAACAACCTATGTGAACAAAAACATGAACCAGTCAGAGTGTTCCCTCCAATACGTGGGCAAGTTTCGGTGAGATTTTTCACAAGTATTTCGATAAAACGTTTCCTTGAAGTCTAAACAGAATACATTTTTTAACTATTTTTGTATTTATTTTATTTTATTACACATCCAGCAGCACAATTAACGCCAATAACATGATGAATAGGAAACGAGAATAAATGATCAGTTTTAGATTTGGGAGGAAAACTCTAAATGGGGAAAACACGCAATCAGGTAGGGACTGAAAACCCAATCCACATGCAAGGCTCTGGGCCTGAGGTGGGATTCGAACCGGGCCCCTAGAGGTGAAAGACAGGGAAAGAAACCATGGAGTCGACCTGGTCCCCTATAACTGAAATGATTGGCTATGAAGTTTATTTGTGTTTAACCGGGTACACCGATGTGTTATAAGCACTGTGTACTCGATGCTTTACCAAGTCAAGAACAAAATCCACATTATATTATTACTGCGGTGGGATTCGAACCCACGACCTTTGCCATTCTAGAGCAGATGTCATACCACATGACCACAGAGCTTTCACGGTAGCTAGGCCAGTTCGAATCCAATAATTATAAGCAGCGAGTGTCAAGTTCCAAAAACAAAATAGGTTACTTTATCATAGGGCTATTACAAGGTTAGCAGAGGCGCCTAATTTTATCAACATCCATGTAAAATAAGATTGAAACAAGTACATAATACCATAGTAGACGTATGACAGGGATGAGAAATTTGAGGCTTTTATCAGAATTCAGACCTTTCAAGTCTGCCTCGTGAAAACTTGTAGCTGTTATTTTTTTTTCAGATTTAAAGAAATCCTGCTCTCTGATCTACTTCTCTAGCACTGATACTGTTCCCAAAAGCTCATTGAAATCTATAACTCAAGGGGTTACCAATTGGTGGGGAAAACATTATTTCAACATACCTCCTAAAATGTTGATCCTAGTGTCAGACCTTTCTGTCAGCAAGTTTAATATTTATAGATTAAACAATAGAAGTTGGGGACACACAATACAAGTAAACTAACAATGAAAGTACAGGGGAACGCTTTTCCACAAATCAAGCTCTTTCTAATTTCTCTATGAATCCAGGAGCTGATACTGGAGACTAATTCTGAGAAGTTGTCGTATTGTCGCAGAAGGAAAGTGTTAAGAAACAAATATTCAACATCCATTCTGGTGTGAAACTGTAATGAAGAAATTTTTATGACTCAAATGGTGTAATATGTCAGTATTATTTTGAAAGCTTATACCTTTGCCAAGTTTATATATTATTACAGACGAAGTTTTACTTTGAAATGACAATAATATAAAATAGGTCAGATTTGAATTAATGATGATACTGTAGTGTTCCAAAAACCAAAGCTGTACTCTTTCTTCACGATTCAAGGAATCAAAATGCTTTTTACATGTTTTTTTTTAGTTTTATATTCATATTGACTGAAGGTTTTGCAAACAGCAGGGATGATTAAATTTCAGTATCTAGATTTCAGACTTCTTCATTTTTTTTTAAACGTAGCTGTCATAATCGTCAGATATGAAGAAATATTGCTCGTTTGAGACCATTTTCATTGGGCGAACGGGGGCCAGAGACTTTATTTTTTTATTTATTTTTTTTATTTTATTTATTACTTTTTGGGGGGGCTTTTGATTTTTTTTTATTGTTATTATTATTATTTATTTATTTATTTTATGTATTTATTTATTTATTTATTTATTTTTTATTTATTTATTTATTTTTTTTTTTATTTTTTTTTATTTTATTATTATTATTATTATTTTATTTTTTTATTTTTGGGGGGGCTTTTGATGTATTGAACCATGTGCAACCATCACCTCATTTAGGAAGGGGAAAGGTTCCCTACGGGGGACCTTACCCCACCCCCACCCCCCCCCTTCCCCAGTACGCAATCACTGTCATCTATTTCTCAAACTCTGAGACTGTTCCTAGAAGTTCATAGGGGTAATCAAAATGTAGAAGTGCCGTTAATTGAAATAACTATGCCTCCTGATTCAAGTTTGTCCGCCTCTTTGTCAGCAAGTACTGGGGAAACATTTTTCTATTGCCAGTGCCTGCACGTTGAGCACCAGTTTTACAAATAAATCGAATGAATTTACTCTTCCATATTATATCAACTATAGCGTACTCTCTCCAGTTAATTCCTGTGATTATGAAAGTTAATACTTTTGACTTAAGGCGAAGATTTCAAAGGACACAATCTCCACTGCCGCATCGAAACAGCCATGTGCCTATAACATAACTTGCAGTTTCCAAAGGTTAATTTATCCAATTCTAAATCGACGGCTGTTGCAACGAGAGCAATATTTTCCCTTCCTTTTCAGTGGGACAAATAGCGGAGGATGTCTCGAGTTACAGGGCCTTGTGGTCCTTTGCTTTTTGACGATTCTAGGTCTAGCTTATCTTCCTGCTGGGTTTATAGGTCGCTGAGGTCAAGGGTATATATTATACATTGCGAATGATCACTGTAGGTGGAGACGAGGTTACATTTGCGAACTGTGAAAACATCCAAATCGCATTCTTTTCAAAGGCAGGGGATACTTCTGGTAATTACTCCAAAAATAAATGACCATAAAAACTTACTTGGTATGGAGCAACTACTTGGTATTTAGTATCAAACATTGTGAGAAACGACTCCCTTTGAAGCAACGTAGTTTTTGAGAAAAGGGACTGGACAAAATTTGGACTGGAATACATTTACCAACGGTTTGCTGGTTTGTGGTATTTCTAGTTCTGTTAGTTCTGAGAATCATTCTCGTATAGTATATTTTATTTCTGTATTTTGTTTAAAAACAGTTTGATGATGATTTGATCATTTTTTTTTATTTTTATATTTTCAAAGCATAGGAACACCAACAATGAAATGAAAAGAAAATCGTGAAAATAAAAGTAAAAGCCTTATAGGCCCGCATGCATGAAGATTTCCACTATCAAAATGCAGAAATATGAAATAGTTCACAAGGATTAGATCTACCGCTGGTGATTAATATGTTTATTTGGAGAAGCAAAAATAGAAAGGCCACATAAGTCACAGATAGTCTTATTTTAAAAACCGTACATGGTTGTGGGTTTGCACAGTTTCACCATCGCATACCGTACATTATTCACAAATTCCCAAGTCTCCGTATACAGTACGGTGAACTCCAAACTCAACCCAGCTGAGATGTATAAGTGACGTCAACACATTGCAGAATCCCAATGAGACGAGAAAGATTCTGTCAAAATCAAGGACGAGGGTATTTCCCAAACATAATAACTAGAAATCCCATACCTCATTGAGTTTAAGAAGTGTGTTTTTTGTGACTGTTTTGATACAACATTCATTGTTACATCATTTTGGGGGCAATGGTGATAATAAAGGGTTCATGAATTTTGTGGTAGAGGTAGACCTTTTGCGGCAGTCAGAAGGCATGAACGACTAACTAACGAAACCGTCATCTGCTTCCTGCTCGCCGGCCCGTTGTGGTATTAGTGTTGGGCCTTGCTTTTCTTTTTTTCGGCACTCCATTCGAAAAATGCATATAATGTTAATCTCGCCGGCGTTGTTGCCAGAATTAAATCCATGTTAAACCTAATAATCACGGAAGTTGTTTGCTCGACGTATTGTGGCATCACTTTGCATTCTCGATCTCGTGTAGTCAGCACCAGGCACACGAGCCTAAATATCAGAGGTGGATATCCCCCACTTTTTGTCTGGGGTGGTCCATAGGATCATCCCCTCCCCAAAATTTTTGGTCCTGAAAAAAAGAGTGTATAATTAACGAATAAAAGTGGGACGCATCCGGCGTCACGCCCCTCTCTCGAATCACCTTTTGCGTGCACTGCTGGCATAATCGTACAATGGCAACTTGATAGGAAGGAAAACTTGATAGGAAAGAAAAACTCTTAGTTGCCGGTTTTTAGAGGACGGGTTCACTTTGGGAAGTGGGACCACGCCCTAGTTTTTCAATAATTACACGCGAGGTATCCAAATGATAATTTGAAAACGACGTTTCAAATTTAGTGGCCCTGTCTAGTGAAAAGCAATGTACTACGTCGGGTGTATTTTTATCAAGAATATTGGGCGCGTCATTTGCAATCCATATTTTGTTGTCTTGCCGAAAATAAACAACAGGAATTTGTGGGGGTCACTTAGAGAATGTTATTTTCTCGACTTTGACAGTATTTCCGACGGAACTATTTTTTCCAGAGGACTTCAGATCAGTGAGCTTTCATATTGAAACAATCAATTTTGGTTTTGATTAACAATTCTTCACTTTGTCTTTAAAACAATTCAAGACACTATAGAGGCGTAACTGGGTGTTGCTTTCAGGCCAAAAATCCTACTTGTTTTTAAACTCTTCCTCATGCGCCATTGACCGCTTCCTCCTAAAAAGACTCAACAAATACAACAGGAAACAATAAAGACCAACTTAACAACAGCAAAGAAACAAACAAGCAGATTCAAAAACTTCATATCACTGGGCAAAGGACATACATAAATCAACCAAACAGGTATTTTACAAAAATATTAATAAACCAATCTCAGGGGTAGACCGTGAAACCTGTGACATCAAGTGTTTACAAGAGAGCCACAGAGCCTGGACTTCCTGCAGGCACGATTTTGTACACAGCCCACACGGGAAGAAAGCATCTTACATTATATGGAGATTGCACTATCTGATTTTTTATCAACTTTTGATAATTGTGACGAAAGGGGGCGCATCGTGAAACTTGTTCAGCAGTTATTTTATAACTCTTGAATTTATGTGGAAATTATGACACAAAATGTAAAATTTCCCATATGACAAGTATATTTCGCCTGCCAGAAAAGGCTTTGGAATGTACAAGGTCACGATTTTTTCTAAACAAAGGATGAGCTATTGTTAGTTGTTTTTGTATGAACCATTGTGCAGTGGTTCTTCGTGTAGCTGTTAGTTACTGGGTTTATACATGATACATTTCAGAGGACGCGTATCAGATTTACAGAGAAGATCTAGCCAAAACGTCAACTCAAACCGCCGGCTCTATAGTCTCAGAGCCACCACTACTCAAAACAGACTGTTAACCACATGGTGTTACCGCAGGTTTATCTGATTGATTCCCCCACCATGCTTATTTTAAAGTTTCACTTTGGATGTATAAAGTTGTTCCCATCTGCGGTTGCGAGTTCCCTGCAAAAGTTGTCGCGCCTATACACGGGAACTTGGATCAGACCATGGAGGATAACCTCTATGATCAGACCAGACTTCGTTCTTCAGACTCTATTAAATTTAAAAAACAAAATGGACGTCAGTCATGTTGTGATAGATTTACATGTAATTGTTACCATACCGTATAGGTTTGTAACTCTGTCTCTTGTCTTGGTGCTCAACTAGCACACTGTGTGCTGAACTGGTTTCCGGGTTATCGCACAGAGCAGAACAAACAACCGACGATTCAGATAGCATTTTCCCGTTACCGGGGAACTCGCACTACTTTGGCTTTAGTTACAATGATAACACCATGGATAGGGAAGACTAACACTCCTATAATGCTGTCCAGAGTTTGAAGCGGAAATCCTCCCGGATTTTGATGTAAAGCGAGCTTCGCTTTGCTTTTCCCCACGTTGAGAAATTTAGAAAATAACGTTTCCTCATAACACTTTTGTCCGGTAATTTTGGGGGACATGGCTGATTTGTGTTTTTCAAACGCAGTTCGGTTTTAATTCTCATTTCCCCGAAGCCAAATCCCCACCTCAATTTAAACAACAACTTTTGATTTCCTCAATGGCTCATACATTTTGAATTTTGACATTTCGGTGAAAAAGACAAACAAAAATTACGACACTTATACAATAAGAATTATTCACGTGATTATTCTAAATAAGGAGGGGCGGGTATGTGTCCAGCGTTGACTCATTGATAAGTATATCCAAGACCTCGTAAAGTCCAACCCAACAAATATTTGAACATCTATGAGGCGTTTCCAGTATGATATGCAATATGACTTCATTTTCCTTTTAAACATTGCAACTCGTTCCAGCTGAGGGTTTTACAAACGTATTTGAAGAAGCATACCTTTTTACACCATTTATGTTGTAATGAATTTGTTACAAGAACTCGAGTTACCCAAGGAACGGGTTTTCAACATGATGTACCTATAATGTTTTTAAGTTCTTTACGTTCTTTGTTTCACTAAAGACCATCATTTTAGACCATCATGCTGTGGTCATCTGTGTCTTGTACCCTGCATACAATAGTGACAATGGCAGTTCTATAATTCTCATATCATGAAAGGAACCAGACTTTTTCCCCGTCCAGCCTCAGTTTTGTCACATTGGGTCAAATAGAAGAAAAGCAAGATGGCTGCACCATGGTAAGGGTCAACATGGAAGTATAACCTCTGAAGTATAATCTGTGTCTTGTACCCCGCCCAAAACAGTGATAATGACAGTTCTCATATATAATTCTCATATCATGAAAGGAACCAGACTTTTCCCCCGTCCAGCCTCGGTTTGGTCACATTGGGTCAAATAGAAGAAAAGCAAGATGGCTGCACCATGATAAGGGTCAACATGGAAGTATAATCTCCCGTGATCAGTACGAGTGTCCAAGTTTTGAAAGCCGGATCTCTGCATCTTTATTGATCCGTCTTTTGAAATAACACATCTGAAATTAGATCCAACATGAGGAATTAGGGAAAACACCTCCATTATTTTAACAGAATAATATAGAAAAAAATATAAACAACTTTTATTTAAAATTTGTACTTGTGGTTTTATCTGTAGAATTTCGGGCAAATCAACCCCTCTGCCCCCTCCCCCTCCACAAGAGTCCCCATACGCCTATGAATATTAATACTGAAATGTTTATGGGAGCATCATGGTCTATAGCAGACAATGCCCAGGTAAGACGTATGGTCCCCGATAGGGCAAAGCCCAAGTAGAGAGACGCATGCCTGGAATAACTTTTACATCGGCAAATTGTGAACATCCAGTCACCTGTTTACCACCGCTGGCTTGTACTGTGTGGGTGAATGAACTTGTACATGTTCATATATATACAGAACCGTGTACATGTAAATGTACAAATACAAATACATGTCAACTGCATAAAATACTAAGCGCTCTAATGTACATGTACATTGTACATGTACTTGTACAATACAAATTTACAACGGGTAATAATATATACAGCCGGCCTACTTGTACATCAGGTGAGCCGGCTTACCAACAAGACAATGGGTATGGTTGAAGGTCACGCGGTCAAACACTCACAATGTACAGTGGTTGCATAGCCATATCTACAATTTAAGGGGTGGTGCACTGTTTGTTAGCTTTGGTGTGTAGTAGTTTGTGCTGGCTCACCCGAACTACCAGAAGAGGAAGGATAGACCCTCGACCACAAGTGGGCAAAACTTTGTGATCAACAAACAAACTTGTTCCGATGATATGCCAGCCACCATTTTCAGTTTATGCAGTATTATACTAAAATGGTAGCTGTCGTGATGATATGAAAACCAAATTTAGTTTAAGATATAAGATGAAAGTAGGTCTGGACACTTGATCTTCCAGTTTTGGTTTTGTATTGCAGTTTGCACGTTGTAGGTGATAGGATAAAGTCAACTTCTTTGTACAAACATTTTTGTTAGGTTATCCATTTTTACATAAGTCTATGTAGGCTAATTTGTAGCCCTCTTCAAGGAAGTGGGGAATGAAATAGTAACTTAGGAACACAATTATTTTTATCGTTTTAAAAAGTAGGTCCCAACCCGGGTGGATATCAGCCATGGGAGGGGCCGGGGAGGGGCAGGGATTACTGGTGCTTTTCATAATGAATGATGACGTGGAATTTACGAACAGTTTTTGATTAAATAAATAAATGACAAAATGTAGTAAAACATGAAACTAGTTGGCCTAACTGGCAAATTGTGAAAGTTACACAGCATTGTAACATAAACAACTAATGAACATCAACAGATTAAAAGAGCTAACAAGTCAAATTTTACTGTCTGTCAAGCTTTAGACTTAATGTCTTTACATGTATTAATAAAAATCACTCAGAAAAAGTACTTGATAATCAATAAGTGGTCCAGGGGAAGTGTGGTCTGCAACATGAGAGTTTTAAAGATGTCTCCAGACGTGTTTTTTTTTACGATTAACTCAATAAAGTATGATTTTTGTGTTTTTAATTCGTTTTTGTTTGCAAACAACAAAACTAAAACATCAGAATTATTGCTAATGTTTGTCAAAATATGCCTATCCTTTTGATACGTGAAGACGTTTTGGAGCCGGAAGTGCAGTGTAACGAATGTTCATGTGTACCATTCGTTTACATTGCACTTCCGGCTCCAAAACGTTATCACTTACCAACAGGAAACAAGTTCTGATCCGAGTTTGTCCAGCATTCCAAAATACATTATTCAAGTGTCTTTTGTGTTACTTCTGCAAGTTCAGACTGATTATTTTTCTTGAGTTTCCTTTTTAATTTTCGTGCGAATCTCTAATAAGAAACCACCAGAACACCCATGCATTTTTGTACCCATTGGACAATTTTTGTTCACCTAAAAAGCAAGCTTGTTATGTTTAGTTTGAATGTTTGTTTTTTTTTAAACTCGTACTACTCTTACCAGCGTAGAACATTTGGGTATTGTACAAAGGTGACGTACTGTTGTACATTATGTATATGATTCGGTTTTCGGTCCCTAGTGTAACACCTACTTCGCTGTGTGGATTGTTCTTGCGAGAAATTGTCAAGCTATAATTTCTATTACCGCGCAGTAAGGTGACATGTCCTCAAAAATGTGCACTAAAAAGGGGGGGACTTCACGATTTCCTCAACAGAAATGATTTTCTTGGTTAATTGCCCAAGAGTTGTCTGACTGGTGCCAACAAACCATTCCACAAATGAAAACACGTGGAATGGTTCCAGATATGTTTCATGCTGTAAATCGAAAGATAAAGTTGCTTAGAAACCTAACTTTCGGCACCAAGCCCATGGTTTCAAAGTCAACATAAATCGAAAACCCAACCCATTTGTATGGCCCAATGTGCACTGCAAGCAAGGAAGACTGAGGCTTTGCACACAAGGCATCTAATAATGTGACTATAAGCACAATATTGACTTGAGCCAGCTGCAATATTACCTGGTCAATGCGCATGCAATCTAACACCATTGCTCCACCCTTCAATACCCAGGCAGTAGTGTGGTTTGTCACTCACTATTTTGAAATATCAGAACAAAGGAACTAAAAGCACACAGACCTGGAATGCAAAGGGGAAGGGGAAAGGGTGGGGCTGGTCAGAATAGGTGAGGAGGGGAGAGTAAAAGAGAAGCTAGGGGGTGGATAGAGTAGATGTAGGCCTACATGGAGCTTCATGAGTATTGTGTGACAGTGAATTTGAGTTATAGTTTATAGGGGGGGGGGGTATCCCCAGCACTCAGAACCCTTGCCCCGCCCCAATGAGATCGACAAAAATACATAAATGAATGGTTCGGTACATTCAATAGCCCCCTCCAAATTGTCATTGCCCCCACTTGGCCCCTCCCCCAACATCGGTGGATGGGGGGGGGGGGGGGCAAGGGGGCTATAACCCCTTAAATCGTAAAAAGGGGGAAAGAGAGGGGGAGGGGTAGGGGGAAGTGGACAGATACAGAGTGTAGTATTTTGTACGAAAGTGAAATCCTCCAGGGCTAGTTACGCCACTGCTTGGAGCCTCTTCAAAAGTTTCCCATAGACTTTTCAGATTTTCCACTGAAATCACCCCAATGCAAAATGAAAATGGCCTCTCAAGCAAGGGCGTCAAATATAAGATTCCTGACAAGAGTGGCCCAATAGAGCTGTGTAAGCAGAAAAAAGCGCTTGACAATTTTCTGCTAGGCAAAAATAAAGCAGAATACCAGTCACAGATGGTACATGTGACATGGTATTTTGGCTGGTAACCTTACTGTGGTAAGCATATTTTTAGTTGAGCTTAGCTACTTTTTGTGCTTAAGCAACTCTAGGAAATTGGACCCTGATTCTGACATTAGCTCTATGCATAACACATGGGCATCTTTAAGTCCAAGCTTTCATAAGGTGCTACATTATTATGGTGGACTCCTTTATGACTGAAAACCTTGTTTGTTTGTTTTTAGATTCTACGTAAATGTCAAGGACAAATATATAACATTCTTGGAAGTGTGCATGTCAATTCTGTTGTAAAAGCATATGAGGGAAATTGGGCAATTTGACCCACAGAGGTAAATGAAATGGACAAAACAGACCTTGTGATCATACATCTGAGGCCAATGGTTGGGAAGGGGTGGGGGTGCAAAGGTCCAATCAATGTCACAATTCGCCAAAGCTTTTGAAAATGTCAAGTAACACAAAAAACTATTGTCACTTGCATACGAAACTTTCTGTATTACTTTGCATTTTAAAGGCACTTTGTGTACATAACTGGTAAGAATTAAAAACATAATTGTTTAGTTCAGTCTGAAAGCTTACTGTTCATGACGTTCATGCTGGAACCAATTTTGATGTGAAATATTTCTCTCTGAAATACTGTCATATTTAAGAAAATTATATCTTTGAAGACCTAACACAACTGTAACAACCGAAATTAAGGACAATGTGTTTACATGCTGAAAAGCGTACACATGACATTTTTTCACCCGACTCGGACGACAAATTTTCACAGGTTTGTTCTCTTCATGTGATTGAATCAGACACATAACACTGCGCTATTAGCTTTACCGATCCTGTATGGTGCCTTAATGGCAATTAAACTGTGTATTATACAGTAGATGCGTATTTCCATGCTGCATGCAAGCATTTTGCTGTTGACCCTATATATTGTTAGTTGATAAGGGGCATGGAGGGTATTCAACCCAAAAACCTACCCCACCCCTGCCCTCCCAAAAAAAAAAAACCTGGTAGGCATATTATGCTGCGTCTGAATGGATGGCTTTGCCTATAGCCGGATTGCTAAAAGGCCTATTCTTCAACGCTGTCCCTGCAACTAATGGCCAGTCATGGCCCAGGTATCTTGACTCGTGGGCGGCCATACAGAGGCCCGGACCCCTCCCATCCCACACACGCAATCCACCCCTAATGGCTTTAAGGCCTGCACACAAGATTAGACTATCAGAAAATATAAGCATGCACTCATATTTATTTATGCAGGATCTGTTTAATGATACTACAAGGATTGAAAATGGAGAAAAAAAAATTATACAAAATAATTTTTACTACCCTTAGTATTCAGGTCAATGCATAACTAGAGGAAGGTTCACACAACGCAAGGGAAACAAGACTCCCAAAGTGAGCAAGATGAAAGTTTCCATGCATTTTTGTTTCGTTGTCGGACTTTCATTGTGAAACTTACAGCCAGCTTTCTGTTGTCATTTTCTACCAGAAAGTAATCCAAATAAGACAATTTCTGGTAAGAATGTCTCTAAAATGGAACAGAACCATCAACAATTCACGACACCCCTTCCTCTGACTATGCCCACCACACAGCAAACAAGATCAATTACAGAAAATACAAATCTCAAAAACTGCTTGATGGGAGGGGATTCTACAAAACCCTTGCGCTACATTTGAAAACAAAACCAAAAGAAAACAAATTTTCTTTCTAAGTTCTTTTTAAGCTCTACCCCAAATAAACTTGTCCCAGTCCTTACAATATTCGTTCCCCCCAAAGCTTTACTTATTATACAAAATCTGTCATGATTAATGTGTTTACAGTAAGCATTACTTATTTTACTTAAAGGATTCTTACTACAAAGAATTTTTACTATTTGGTTTAAGGTTAGAAGGGTATTTCCTTTTAATTTTAGTTCATCTTTGCGCAAGCAAAGTTACAATTACTTGTACAGTAACAGGCTATCATGTTGACTACATGTATAAGCGATTTTAATACCAAGTAGTAGTAGTAGTATAGTTGTAGTAGTAATAGTAGTACAAGTTAACCTTAACAAAAACATAGCACTAACTGTTTTTAGACACAGGATGCGATTAATCTTAAGTTTCATAGAACATCATCAAAGCCTTGTACTCCCCTTTAAAATGGACCATGCAACTCCCAATTATTGTCTTCTTCTGAAACGTAATCATTCAAACACGGTTCTCTCGTATTTGCCAGGAATGTTCACATTTTCACAAGATTACGATCGTTATTTTAAATTTGAGTATTAAACCCAAATTGGATCATAAAAAGGGATTAATTTTTTTGACATGATTTTGTTTGGGAAAAGTGGTTAATTTTAAAAACACGATTGACTAGTTTTGTTTGTTAAGCGAACCACACATACAGTAATGCAGTCCTTGCTGAATAGTTTAATGTACTGCACACCTCCAATTAATTTGCCTTTTGGTACGATTTGCTGCAGTGCTCTTTATGAAATTCCACTAGAAATTTACACTTCCTCATACAAGTACATGTACATACAGGCTTGGAAGTGCAAACCATGAATCAGCAAAAAACAAAAACTTTCTAGCAATGCATATTTATGTTAATTCAATCAGACTTCTGAAGAGAGAGAGAGAAAAAAAGGATAAATACATGTGAGGGAAGCTGCTTCAAATGGTTGTTATATGTAGAATGTTAGTGTTCAAAACACTCTCTCAAATCCCTGAGGGGGGCATGGGCAGAGATTTACACCCATACCACACACTGGCCATGTAGGACTGCTGCCAACCAAAGGGTGTTGTAGAATTTATACAGGCATAACTCTATTCAATGTGTTGTTAGGAACAGCCATCACACAACTGATATGCATGAATGCACACTGTATGCACCAGTAGGAACCAGTTCATGTGAACACCAGCCTCCCTATTATGCAAATACACAAAGTAGTATATAAAACACATACATGTACACTACAATAACATTTAGGGCAAACGCATCTAAGTAAACCCATAAATTGCATATCTTCTTTTTCTTTTTTCTTTTTTTTTTACATTCACTTGGGTCCAATTTTAAAGAGTTGCGAAGCAGAACAGATTTAAGTACAAAAGCAAACTCGAAAAGCAAATAGTGGCTAGGAAATGGTCTGAAAAGGCTACATCAGTACATTTCTTGCTGTTACTTGCCTCCATCCATATGTCATAAGCAAAGCTTTTGGAGTAAGATTTGTGTGTGTGTGTGTGGCAAGCAGCTCTGAGGAATTTGACACAGGGCCACATGTCACAGAAAAGCCCAACCTCACATTACATTATTTCCCACATGATTTGTCAAATATTAACAGAACCAGCCAGAAACATCTCAATTGGACATGTAACCTAAATTTAAACATGTACATTTTTATCCGCCTTTAAATGGCTGTGCTTGACAACTCTATGAAATTGAGCCCAATCCATTGAAGGTCTTTGAAATACAGTGAGCAAATGCACAATGGTTGTTCGTCAGTTTTATACACCGACTTGTTCTACACAGCCAATGGCTTTTCTACTGAAAATAGTATATCTTTTTTTAACATGAACTATTAGTTACATTATGCAGCTGCCAAATATTGTTCAATCTGTTATTTGTGGAAAAGCTTAAAGCAACTCCCATGTATTTATGTCACCACAAGATTATATAAAATCAAAGAAAAGTTTAGTTTAACGATTACCAATGCTAAATTTAAACCGGTTAGCTTAGCATAATAAAATCTGTGCCAAGGTGACATTTGCCACAGGCCTTTCAGACATTCTGAAGTGTCAACACTTGTCACTATGATGCATAAATCATTGGTAGCCAGTAGACCATCAGCTCTGCACACCATATACGTGTGTCTACAGTGACCAGCAATTCTTAACAATTCTCGTTCAAAGTCCACAGCCACAAATCTGCTGGATTTATTTTTCAAATCTTTCACAGTACCTTCGTCTAATATATACTGATTACAACCGACTCATTTATCCCATCTGAGTATTTATAATTCATTGGGAAACAAGATTTACCAGGAATTGAAAACTGAACTAGCAATTTTGGGGCTGAATGTTATTTTTCTTTATATTATTTTTAATAGCGTGTTTAACAATACTTTTGAAATGACAATAAATCAATTGAATTTCAACTAGACCATGACCTGTTTAAACCAGACAAACGCTTAATTTCAAGTTTTACAAAATGACTATTATGCAGAAAAAAAATTAAACAGGGATCCATCAGAAATCAGCTGGATTGAAGTTGTTAGGCAAACAGACATCTGATTATAGAGTTTAATTTACAAGTAACCATCCATTATAACGGAAGAATTTGGAACGCTAGGTGGCAGCAGAACTACCAGGTAAATTTCCATTGTTTGCATAGTTCTGACCATGCACACATATCGGAGAACAATGTATTTACCAGGTACATCTACTGCCACCTATGGTCCTCAAAAGTCTTGTATTTTCAATTTTGCATTTTGTTTTGGCCTGGTTGTGAAAGCGTGAATTTAGACCATACGATGAAATCCAACCAGTGAATAGTTATTAAGACGACACTAAAATAGTGATTGAACAGTCACATAATTTTGTTGGGTGAAATTTTTCTTCTGCGACATGTACCCTTCAATGAATGATTTTTCTGTGAGCATCAAATTCGAGTGACCAGGCTCATCTTAACAAAACATGCTTAGCAACTTCATTTCGCAATTTTGAAGCTAAGCCAACAGGATACCGGACGTAAGTGGTTGGTTGATACAGGCCACTATCTTCTTCGCATGAATGACACCTGTTTCCTTTTCTGCTGAACAAGGTGTGTGGAACACCGTGCATTACAATGTACATAACATGTGATATTCAAAGCATTATTTTTTTTTTTTATACTTCCTCATGGATGGGTGTTTTTATACATCATAGTACGCCTACAAACTATGAATTGTACATTTTGCTTTTTTGTAAATGATACTTTTCTAAACTTAATTACCTACTTCGTGTGCAGAACTTTTTGCATGCCGACAATAATGAATATGCCACTGCTTTACAGAATTTGACATTTTCACAAAGTACATTCACAACTTTGCCTCAATAATAACCAGCCAAGATTTAAACGTACATGTGTAGCTTACCGTACAACTTGATTTTCAAGCAGCTGGAGCTTCTTAAAAAAAAACGAAAAAAAAAGAATCATGATTTGTTTTATTTTGTGCGTGCTAAACTAAAACTTATTTTGTGCAATCTTATTACTTTTTAGCCGTTTTGAAAACCAAAGGTACCTAAATGTGTAAGGCCGTACTCGACTGCAGCTGTGGCTTGACCATCCCGAGAACAAGCGTTGACGCATACGATGCCCATAGCAACACCCTTAGCAACAGCCAGAGCCACAGTCGCCAATTCGAACACAACCTATTCGATGCTACATTATTGAGACTTGGTCACACATAACTTTCACTGGTATTAAGTCTTTATCCTTAATGTCCACCTTTTTCACTGGTTCCTACATGCAGCCTTATTTGGGTTATAACCGTTCTTCAATGGTGCTCAAGGATGATTTAACTGGTTATATTTGGTGCAAACATTATCGGAACGTTGGCAATAATTACTGTTGCTTTCAAAACCTCAACTCTGTATTTTGAATTCTCCAAATTTAATTTTGAAAAATAGAATCTCAGAAAGATCAAAATACAGCCCAGTGCTGCTGGTACATTTCAATAAAGTGGTGTTTGTTTCGTTGTAAAGATGGATTGCCAACAAACTTAATTTGGTCCCATTTGTATTGGTTTAGAGTTGATCTGTTTCATTTTAGGACAAAGAAAGACCACAAAAATGTCCAATGCATCATGCCTGCCAGGCAGTACATGCTGAAGCCGGGCAGCACATGCTGAAGGTGGAGTGGTGGATGACTAACTGGTTTGGCCTGTGATGTGAGATGAGAACCATGCCTGCTCACTCATTATGAAACGTGATCTTTTAGCTGGTGCACTGGAGCATTGCAACAGCATGGCGGCCAGCCTTGGATATATAATTCACAGCATGCAGCCATCTGCCTTCCATTCACTTGGATTAAATGCATACACTTCCTGGTTCCAAAAGAATTTACAGACAAAATGGAGGATCCCGAATGATCACTGCACCAGAGAATCCAAGGGCTGGATTTACCCATGATATGGCTGAGAACTTCCCTCATGAATCCATGGCTCAGAAATTGTTCCTAAATAATGTTGTTGAAAATCTATTGAACAAAAAATGGGGATGATTGAATGCTGGCAGACTGTAATGTCAGTAAAGTTTCTTGATGTTTAAGTCATGTACACAAAACACGAGTGGTCAATCAAGTATTATGTGTGCATAAAAAGAGCGTGGAATTGATAGGGAGATGATGAATGTAGTTTGTCCGTTGAACTGATGGTCACAGAGTTCTTATATCTGCGTGGTCCTTGCTTTTTTGTGAATGTGTCACTGTCTGATGAACAGTGGATGTTTTTCTGGATTCTTGGCTTGGCTTGGCACTAAAGTTTTCCTCAAAGTGGAGAATTTCAACTCAATTTATTTGTGTGAAATCCGTCCAGCAATCAACAATGATTGATGAGCATCTTGATGAGTAAAAATTCATTTGCAAGAAATCAAAATGAGGAAATCCTCATTTCCGCTTTGAAGAACCATTTACCAGTGGGAAAATTGAAAAAAAAGAAAACACAAGAAGTTCAAGCTCTGGATCCGATTTGAGAAGTTGCAAGAGCGTAGCAATCCTGGAGATGTCTAACGACAAAAAAGGGCTACTTCTGATTCATTGTTCACGCCCAGAGAGGAGAGACACTGGTCATCAAGAAACTGAGATACTGTAAAAGTCATTGGAAGACACTGTGGTTTTTTTTTGCGATTTGCGATGGGTTGAACTGAGGCGTTTGTGCGCCTGATGTCATTATTGGAGGTAGCTCCACTGTCTTGGTGATCTAGCCACAGAAAGCAGTCGGTGTTCCAAGACATAAATTACACTTTCAGTCAAATCCAAGATGCGGTAAAAAACTCCACCCCAGTTGAGTTACACATGGTTACGTTTAGAAAGTTAGCTTTGGTGATGTTCACAGTTGGCATAGATAGAAAAAGGTTTCACTTGTTCAGTTCAGTTCTTGAACATGTTGAACATGTTGAAAAGGAAACAAAATCACTATATTCGTACTGTCGTTAGGCTTGTTCCGTTTTGGGTGTGCAGACTAAGGATGCGTATAACCATGGAAAGTTACTGGTTACAAAAAGAATAATAATAATGAGGGATTTTGTGTTACATATTCAAACTTTCGAGATACTCGGCGATGACACCTACACCTTTATTGCAATTTCCTTGCTGACTACCCTCCGGACAATGAGCGATGACCACCGCCGTCTTTGATGATTGAGCCGTCAATGAACCTTCACCCTTCTTCTTAGCATAGACGATTTTTTTGTCTTCTTCTCGAAGAAACTGGTATTTAGTACCCTCTGCATACACTCCTGACGACATGAAAGGTGTAAAATCTTTAGACTTGAACGCCTTGCCTATATCGCCCGCCTCTTTCGCACTGAGTTTAAATGCGTTCGAGTGGCCGTCCGTTGTCCATTTGGACCCATCTAAACCAATAATTATAGCTTTGTCAGCGTGAGTAGTGCCAGCAGCATCTTTGGTTTGGGATACTAGGTTATCGATGTACGAATCCCAACTCATTTTGCCAAAACTAGTAATTTATCTTTACCTCAAAAATGGAAATACTTCTCGAAACTTTGTGTCGATGCTCCACAACGAACAATCCTTCCGATGACTGCCACGATTTTGATGTGTATACTACGCATGTGTAGAACTCGTCCGGCCAGGAGCCCCACCCCATAATGCATTCCAAACTTTGTATGGACTGCCGGCTACGCCAAAAAATGATCTTATGCACATGACGTCACTACAGTAGGGCGCCCTAACGTAGATGTCAAAAGGATACTGCTGATTGGCCCAGCCTGTGTACTGCATATTCATAGCTGTGCGTTTTCCATTGTTTATTCGAAATCTAGGTGGCGGGATGATGTTGGGCTCCTAACATAAACAGAAGAAGTGTTGTTTTCATTACTATTATCATTATTTTTATTTGGCCAAAAATGAAAACCGACATACAAATATACAAGAAATTAACATAAGTGTGATAATTTCTTATGAAAATAAATTGGTGAAAGACTATTATTAGGGTAACAAAAAAGTTTCACAAAGGAATGCCAAGAATACAAACTGTTAAATCAGACCACAAAACAAATCCAAATTCAAATGTGGCTAGGACTAATAAAAAGTGAGCCTAACCACTTTGACTAGAAAGCTTAATAATCCAACCTCAACCGAGTAACCCAGTTTAGTGGATGAAGCCATCATCATTACATGGTGATTGAGCGATTGTGCGATTGTGGGCTATACAGACTGAATCCAAGCAGCTCGTTCATGGGCGTTTACACCACCGCAATTATCTCCATGCAGATTGATACATATGCACGCTTACGCACTATTGTCGCAGCCATAGCTGCAGTGGTGTAAAACATCATAAAGGAGTGCTGCTCATATTAGTGTATAAAAGGCTTTTGTTATGAAATGAATATGGTTGGAGAGGTATTTTAAAACTAGAATATAATGGTTTGCATTTATTTCCTTGAAATTGTGTGGTTTTTGTTTAATTTTGTGACAGAATACGTTCCGCCATTTTGTGGAACCAAATTTTTGACACCACAAAATGGTGGACTGTGCGGTTCTATGTAAAGTGTATGGTTGCGCTGGTTGTATTTCCTTGAGGCAAATCTGTTTTTTTAATCACTACTCACAAATTTCAACAAAATGAAAAACTCCTTAAAATGATTTAACAAGATCGTTTGGCAATTTGGAACAGTTTATAATAGGACTACATCATTAGTTTTTCCATAGCCTGCTACTTGTTGATTTTTTTTTTTGTATTTATGAAGTAAAACATCCGATGGCAGAGATGCAAATAACCGCTATTATAACTCCCGAAAAGGTTATTTTTGCTTAAAGCAAAAATAACATAATTTTGAAAATAACTCAGGCATCCACCTTATAGTCAACTTTTTTGCCCGTTGTGCGTGCCACGCATTTTTGGCTTCATTTCTACCATATCAGTTGAGTTCCATTGATGGTTGCCTTTTTGTTGTGCACATAGCATATGCGGCCGAACACCAGCTAAAATTTATGCTTGAGAGTTCCAACATGTTACTCTGCATGTGCGTAAAATGACATTGCGTAATGACAAAAAAGGTCTGGAACCATCTGGAACCAATTTGAGTCTTCCTAGCCTTTCGATATTATGTGATGCCGCCACCACCGCGAGTCGAGTCGAATGACGGAGAAACGGCGGCAATGTCTTGGATTCCGTCAATGTCAGAAATAGAATAAAAATAGAAAACGAATTGAGTTTGGCTACTAACTCATTATCTGGCTTGTGGATAGGAGGGGGGTGAGGAGCCTATCTGTGAAAATGAGTTCACTGCCTTTTGGGCATGGACTGCTCTCTAATTAATGTAAAAGAGTGAAATTAAATTTCATTCTCTTGCCCGAGTGTTGTAAGTTTGGCTCTATTGAGAGTGAAAGTCACTTCGAATCACCCTTTACTGAAATTGGAGCGAATTTCATTCTGATCAAGTCAGAAAAAAGGCCTAGCCTACCCGTTTCACCAGAGTTGCCCACCATTGTGGTTCTTTGCGCTTGCCTGGTATGTCGGACTTAAGAGTGTTTTTCACAGTCTTTTGCATTTAGAGAGTAACTATTGACGCCAGCTTGACCAGTGCCTCAAATATAAGTTTATAAGTCCTCGACTGATATGAAGGGAAATAGCTTGCTAGTAATTATTATTTGTTTATCAATTTGGCAACAAAACATCGATCCGGCGATTAATCTTACTAACCATGGGCTCATAATATAGGCCTCTTTTATGTCCTAATTGACAGCTGTTGCTAAGGGCAGCTCATATGTGACTCAGCCTGTGTAAGACAGTTTGAGGTAAAAATTTAAGTCCAAATTTCATCATGTAAGGCATCTTCCAAGGATTAAAAAGACACCACACTGACCTCTACAGAGTTGACTGTTCTGGATTGGAACTGTAAACTCTATAGAGGTCAGTGTGGTGTCATTTTAATCCTTGGAAGATGCCCTACATGATGAAATTGAAAATTACATTTTTACCCCAAAGTGTCTCATTCACACAGGCTGGGTCTATCCTAGCCGTAGCCGTAACCTTAGAGTACGGAAGGCATTAAAATATTAACCTCTGTCGGTTTAGACATTTCGAGTGCTTGGAACTTTTCAGGTTGGCCCTACACGGTTCCTCGGTTCCCGCATAAGGATCTATCTAGCGCCCTCTAGCGCGAGCGCGCTGGAGAGTGCCCAAACCTCAGTCTCTCCTGGGGTCAGTATTTTTTTAGTGCGTCCTTTAGATCACCACGGGACTATCAAACTATTATACTCCTTACACGAAATTGCCCAAAGGTATATGTGGGTAAATGACTAATACGTCCGTTTTAAACGCCGCGCTCTTGCCGTGTCGAATTTAAACTTCATTTTGAGTTCGGCAATAGAGCGCCCCTATAATTATTATGAGCCCATGGTGGTTTCAAACTGTGTGCTTCTGCCGAACTTTGCCAATACTAGCACGACGGGGTCTGTCGAGCTACGGGTCGAGCTAAGCCGTAACTATTCCAAAAGTGGTTTCAAACGTCACGCTCCCTGCCGTGTCGTATCGAAAGTATCAGAATATGCGACGCGGCAAGAGTGCGACATTTGAAACAGGCCTTACGAATGCCCAATAACATTGGTTAAGTGAAATGATAATAATATTAGTTGTCTTGGAAGCCCAGGCCCTGCAACCATGGACCTCAAACTGTGGAATGGGAAATTTTCGTGACGATTAGGTGTAAGAGTGGCAAATCACCTCTCTAAGAAATGCGTGCATGTTCAGAATTACGTTTTGGAATTACCTGGTACGTCTGCTTGCCATCTAACGTCGTCCTCATCATCATTATACCTCATGAGTCCAAACACCCTTCCTCCCAGTCACAGCAAAATTAAGCTGATGCTAAATGTTAAAAAATATGTGGCGCTGATGAGGCCATCATACATCGCAAAATATATTTGCAAATATTTGCGATGTCGATTATTATCGCATTGCAAGTATTTGCGAGTGTCGTAAATATTATTGCAAATGTCTCATTGCAAATAATTATTTGCGATGTCGCATGAGGCAAAGCTCACAAAGATGTTTGCAATTAATTTTAAAGAAATTTTGTGTCATTATACCTCATCCCTCTTGGTCATTTTTCTATTTTGGGGTGAGCAAAGAAAATTGACTGGAGCGACTGATTTGAAACTGCGACTGCCACCGACTACTGAGGTATATCCAGTCCTATGCTGACGGTCTCCCTATTAGGCAATATCTTTGTTTTGGGGTGCATTGGCTATTGGGATTACACCCAAGTTAACGATACACGCACCAGAGCTCTATATGGATACAGCCCGGGGAAACAGGGAATTCTGAGCGGGCAGCATCACCTTGGGTGATGCGACTCGCAACCAGCAATCAATTAAACCAAACTACTGACTGAGTAAATTTTTAATACAATTTTGGGGTGTACAAAAAGAAACTTGACTGGAGCGGGGATTTGAACCTGCGACCACCGGCTTAACGACATTTTTGGGGGTGATTATTTACATTTTGCTTGTTTTTCTTTTGATAGATGAATTCCCACTCTTACCACATAGACTTTTGCCACCATTGTATTTTCTTCTGAAAAAAACCCCGAATGTTGACAACAAAGACAGAAATCTTCAATATCGGGCCTACTGTAACACATTTTAAATCAAAATAAGCAACAGGGGTGATTTGAAGGGGCTTCAATTTTTTTTTCTCGACCTCGACAGTACGCTTACTTCCGCAAGGCGAGCTTTCTCTGATTGAAACTCTAATCAATAATAGACCGATTGTGCAACAATGTTTACATGCGGTCACGTGACCACCTATTGGGTAGACGTCATACAGCTGATGAAAAAATACGTGTAAAAGCATAGGCCGTGACAAAGAGTGAGTACGAAAACAGTCGATTTCGTTAAGCGATGAATTTGTTAATCAGCCCCTTAAGTAGTATCTTGTGGCATTAATTTAAATCACATCTCTGTTTCATAATTTAACAGGATTCTACTAAAAAGAGTTTTTTTTAGCCCGTCCACTTCCGGCGTCGGACGACTATTATCAGATGTCACACTATGTAGCCACCCGTCTGTTTTGTAATGTTTGCCTAAATCACTGTAAAAAAAAAAAGGATAAGCAACGTTGGAAAAGTGAGCATTAATACCTAGCCTTGCAGAATTTCAAAGTAGGCAAAGGAATCACACAGTTTTGGAAAGCAATTTCTTAGGAGGATTTCAGCTTCAAAACTTTGAAATTTTTGTGTTGAAAAGTTTGTGGTGATCGCGGTCGTCTGGCCTAACGTTCCGTCGTGTGCTGTACACATCGTGCACATACCGGTACTTTTACAATTTTCAAGACTTGCTGGAACTGTCCTTACTGGCTTTATTCAGCCACTTGACGGTCTCTGGTACAAACTCTGGAATATGTTTCACAGATTTCGAGCAAGAAAAGCCTCTATCGAATAAACTAAATGCATTAATCATCGTGTACCGTACCACCCTTTCCTATGGAGGATGTCGTGTGTGTTTACATAGTGTGTTTACATACCCAAAAGTGGTCACGTGACGCGGGTGGCGCAATCGGTCCATTATACATTTCGATCACTATAAAAAAGTCCTTGCTCTATGATTTCACCAAGACGGCCGGGTGCATTACTTTGCTTGTCCCCACATCCATGTTGTGCAGGGGACTGAGCAAGTTTACTTCGTCGCCGGGGACGAGTGGAATTACGGTCGAGACCCAGACTTCTTGATAAGGAAATGCATGTAAACGTTCGTCGTGACCCAGTTGCATGCGCTGACCTTGCGTAATGTTTTGCATGCGCTGTGTTATGAATGTTTACAAAACCACCTGGGCACGGGTTGTCCTATTTCATTCCTATATTACTTAGTATTATTTTTGTATTATATAATTCTTATAAACTCATCCATAACTCTATAAAGAATAGCACTCAGAATGGCACTTCGAGGAAGAAAAGTTGACTTTCTGGTGCTAGGAGGAGGAGTTAGTGGTTTATCAGCCGTATTCTACCTGCAACGTTTGTTAGCTGCTGCTGATGACAGTAGTAAAAACCGCAAAGACTTCATTCCAGAAAAACAAAGTAGTAAAAAGAAGGTAAATAACTTCCAATTCCACTCAACACGTTCATTCAACAGTCAGCTGGGAGGAAAGACTCTGACAGAGTCTTAGTAAAGAGCCACTAAGAAGTAATGTCAAGTCAGATTCACGAGGAGGGGAGAAGGGTTACTGTAGTGTACTCCTAGAACTATGACTATGAGGTTCGTTCCGCTATCGTCTCCACGAGCCTCATAGAATGACATGTACAAAATCCTATTCGAAACTTTCTGCCCTTCACGTTTACATGGCTACAGTTCTTTTTTGAAATCAGATCTCGCCAAAATTAGGCTCTATGTGTTCTTTCAAATCTCATCGAGCGTTGCACGGGTCCAGAAAATCCACTCTGCAAACTAAAAGTTGTTAAAAAGTTGTTTTCTGGACCCGTACAACGCTCGATGAGAGTTGAAAGAACACATAGAGCCTAGTTTTGGCGAAATCTGATTTCAAAAAAAAACTGTAGCCATGTAAACATGAAGGGCAGAAAGTTTTGAATAGGATTTTGTACATATCACTCTATGAGGTTCGTGGAGACGATAGCGGAACAAACCTCATAGTTCTAGGAGTACATGAGGAGGGGAGAAGGGTTACTGTACATCACGGGTAGGCAATTTCACAAGCTTTTCCCCCAAAAGTTGCCCCAAACAAACTGACCTCCACTTTTTAAGGTCACTTGTTTGATTCACCTCTTTGATGAATGTTGGGGTTTATTTCACTTTAAACAGAAAATCATCTGGAGCAACTTATGGTAGACTAGTGGAAAACACTATGCGTTAATTGTTGAGCTTTCTAAAAAAATAAACAAGGAAAGGATAGTGACAGAAATAGTGGAGGTCGAATACTGCCACTTGCAAGTTTGCAGTTCTAAAAAGAAGTTCAACCCTGGAGCTCCTTTTTGTCATGATGGCCTCACAAGGAAAATAAGGTATGTACTTTGTATTCATATTCTGGTTTATCATACTAAATTCTGTCTCAATTCTAGATTGTGTTACTTGAAGCTACGTCTCATCTCGGCGGCTGGGTACACACAACACGAACCAACGAGGGCAGTATACATGAAGCAGGCCCCAGAAGTATGAGGCCACAGGGAATTGTGGGGAAAAACTCCCTAAATCTGGTAAGTGCAAGTCATTGTGCCTAGTTTATCTGATTGTAAAAGTAACACAAAAAGTTTTGTTGATATATTTCAGTTTTATATTTTTGTGTTTAAAACCCCCCCCCAAAAAAAAACAACAACATCTGTTTCAAAACATTTTCTATTCATTTTCACTAGAGTTTTTAAATTCAGGGGGGTTTAGCGATGCGATACAGAAAGGCTTTGGGTCACTATTTTTTAGCTTGGAAATTTATCTGAAACACAGGCATCAGCGCTGGGGCTCTCAGACGAGGTCGTTTCTGTTCCACGTTCCCATCCTGCCGCTCAGCGACGCTTCGTCTACACGCGTGGTAAACTTCATCAACTCCCTTCAAGCCTTGGGACACTGCTGAGGAGACAGGAGCCTTTCTCCAGGCCACTGGCCTTTGGCCTCACCAGGGAGCTGCTTGTCAAAAGGTCAAAGGCCGAGGATGAGACAATGTATGAGTTTGGCATGCGAAGATTTGGAAAAGAGGTATGATTTGTAGTTTATGGTTTACAGTGTTTCTACTTACAATCTTTCCACTTACAATTTTTTCCATTTACAGTCTTTCCATTTATAAGTTTTTCACTTGCAATCTTTCCATACAATTTTTCTGTTGCAATTTTCAGTTTTACAAACTTTTCGTTTACAATTTTTCCATTTATGATCTTTCCATTAACCGTCTTTCCAAATACAGTTTTTTTGTTGACAATCTTTCCATTTTTAATCTTTCCCCTTTGCAATCATTCCATTTCGGCTGACAGTTTTTCAACTTACAATCTTTCTATTTACAATTTTTCTACTTACAATCTTGCCATTTTGAAATCTTTCCACTTACAGTTTCCATTACAACCTTTCCATTTGCATGTTTTTCGTTGACAAACTTTCAATTTACAGTCTTTTCATTTACAATCTTTCCATTTGCAGTCTTTCCATTAAAAACATTTTTTAATTAAAGTCTTTCCGTTTCCAATTAACAAGTTAAAATATTTTTTTTTTTAAATCCTCTGATCCTATTTGGATCGAAAAGTTGAAAATATTTCATATACAAATATTCAAAATTGAGGTTTGTAATTTTTTTTTCACAAGTTCCCTGTTGATTTTCACATAACAGATCTACACTCTCAGCAATAAGTTTATAATGAAATAATGCCCTGGATGATCAATACCATTGAATGCATTTTCTTAGATTACAGAGAATCTTTTGGACCCATTTTGTCGAGGAATCTTTGCTGGGAAATTGACAGAGTTAAGCGTCCGTTCCTGTTTCCCGCCACTCTTTAATTTTGAAAGAAAGTACAGCTCAGTCATCCTAGGGGGTCTACTTGGACCAGCATGTGAGAATATAATTTTATAATCAAATTAAACTCTGCATAGCACTGAGAGATGGTGTTAAAACAAATTGAAAAATTGAAGTAGTGCTCAACCAAAACAAAAAATGTAGGGGTAGCTGAATTTTCGACCTAACTGGGTCTTCTTCAGTTGAGTCGAAAATTTGGCCATCCCTACATTTTTTGTTTTGGTAAGCACTACTTCGGTTTTTCAGTTTGTTATTTTATAATCAAGGCGTCTGGGGAATAGGACCTAACAAAAAATAAGTTTTGTTTCCTATAGCCTGCTGGAAAAAAGAGGGTTGGTATGTAGGAAAGAAACTTTATTTTCATAATTTTATTTACTGTTGCACACCATGAATTAAAGCGATAAATTAAGAAGGGTGGGGACATGATGATATTGTAACATTTTTATACAATTGGATCGTACGGTTGGTTGGATTACAGGAAACAACAATTTTTGTTTGTTTGGCCTATATATCCTCTGCACTCTGCTAATGTGTTTGTAGAGATCGTTGGTACAGTGGGGGATCTGGTGGTTTCTTCCCTTTCTACCTCTGTGGACTACGGTTTGAATCCTGCCTCAGACCAGAACCTCGCAGGTGGATTGGGGTTTCAGTCCTGACCTGCAGGGGTTTCCCCCATTTGAAGTTTTCCTCCCACATCTAATTTAACTGAATATTAAACCGTCTTGTTTCCTACTCGTCTTGTTAGTGGTGCATGCGCTGTTGGATGTGTGATGACGTAAACAAATAACAAGGCACCTGATCTCAGATGATTGATTACCAAATTTTTACAACCGTTGAAGCAGGACCAGTCATGTGGATTCATGGTAGCTTATTTAATACAATGGATATTGTCTTCAGGCCTGGTATTTCACGGAGGCAATTGCCTCCGTTGCCCCTGGTCATTGCCTTGGTGCTCTTGAAATGTTCCAATAGAAATTTACAATTTCCTCTTAGAGGTGCCCTTTACCAGAAGAAAATGCCTTGGTGCCCCTTGCCCTTATAAGAACAAAGCAATCAGGCCTGTGTCTTTGTACGTGGTAGTATCCTGGCTGAGCAGTTCTGGTGCAGTCAGAGTCTGGGTCCCAGTCGTGGCACTTTTGTGTCCTTGAACAAGACACTAACTAACCAGAGTGGCATCGTCCTTCATGTGGGACATCTGTAGGTCTTGTGTGATGCATGTAAAAGAACACAGTTACATGTGATGTTTAAGTGAAGGGATTTGCCACAGTGCTTGTGAATGGCATGGTTGGCTGCAGATTGCATCCAATCACCTTGTTAACCAGTTGCCGCCAGGATTCTTCTATGTTTTTCCGTCCCCCTGGAGAGATTATTTTGTTGCCGGAATTGCCGGAATCATTTTTCTTTCAGAGTACCTCTGGCACAAAGAAACCCTGACTTGAAAAAGCCAAGAGAACAAAGATTCTCTTTATTGCACCATTGCTTTCTCTGCCGTGAAAATGTCAAGTTCATGCACCGTGAATTGCAAAACCTCGGCCATAACCTACGGCATAGGATTGGTACTAAACCCGGAACCATGGCTGGATTCATGGTTCACTCTGACTTACCTCCATTGAGCTGAAATACAATGAATAAACAATGATGGAAGCCCCTCGATGTCTCATAATCCTCTTCTTGGAACAAAAACACAAAGGTCTGGCATTGGGGATTACACACACAAATAAGCTCAATAGCCAGAAAACAACGAAATATTCCAGACCATGTTTTCTCTTTGTGTAGTCCTTGTAGGTCAACGTCTGCCCACCTTGAGAGGCTACTCCATGTGTGGGTTCCCATAGAATGAGCTGGCTGGCAGCTAACTCTGGATGTCGTATGCTTTGTCCAGCCAGTCACAGATGCCTGGTTCTCATAGTTGTGGAGATCCTTGTCAGGTTGCCGTAGAGCGCCTCGTTCCTGACCTTTTCCCTCCAGCTCACTTCAAGAACCCTTCTCAGCATGCGAGTATAGCAGCCATCGTGTTGAGCCTCTTGCTTTACAGTAAGGGTCCACGCCTCAGAGCCATAGAGTGGAATGGGCTCCACTGATGCACAGAATAGCGCTCAATTGAGTTTATCTGGCATTGCAGACTTCTAGATCTTCCTATGATTGCTTTGAGATGCCTGTTTGGTGTTATAAAGCCCTAAAACCATGTATTATTATTGTTGTTATTGTTATTATTACTCAGCTACTGATTCAACAGTAGGAGCTTCTAATCTCGTCCAACGAGCCAAAATGGAGAAATGGTCAGTTTGGTCGTTGAAAGGTAAAATAAAGTATTTTATAAACAAGACACACTGGATTTAATGTTGGTAAAGTGACCTCTTTCCCTTCCTTTCACTTCTGTGGACCCTGGTGCAGTTTGACTCCATTTTGAAACGATTACATAATAGGGCGATCCATTAAGCCACGCCCCCTTACGTGTTGACCAATCACAGCTTTGGCTATGCCACCGAAAAAGCGCAGGAAGATTCTCACTGGTTTAAACTTTATTCCTGGGAAAACCCTCGCAGTCGGGCAGGGACTGCAAACCCAATCCATATAGTGCCCCCCCCCCCCCCGGGTTTTGAAACGTGGTCATAGAGGTGAAAGGCGAGGAAAGATACCACTACCCCAACCCGACCGTCTGTTAAGACTCACCTCTGTCCATGTTTAAAAAAAACTTTTTTGTGCAATTCGCCCATCATAAGGCCCAAAGGCCACTCGGGGTGAGGGCTACCTTTTGAAGGAATAGAAACCTGTCCCAACGCGCAGAAACAAGACATAGCAAGATATAAACGCAAGTCTCTTCACAGCACAGCTAAGAACAGGGAGGGGTAAATGAATCCGTTGCGAGACAAAGGTAACTGCCTCTTCCCCTATTTGAAGCAATTATAGTTAAGTGTCTTGCTCAAGGACACAAGTGTCATGACCGGGATTCGAACCCACATCCTGATGACTTAGCCACCAGAACTTGAGTCCGATGTACTAAACCGCCTTATAAGCGCCTTATAAATTGTAATTGTTATGTCACGTTATCTTAGGTGGTCTACAGCGTTTGTCAGAAAGGCTCAATGAGGTAGTCAGAGAGGAGGGAGCTGATGTCCACACACAGGTGCCATGCACGAAGATTGAATTCATACCGGACCCAAATGCTACACATCAAAAGGTATTTAAGCAGTTTTTTCCCCCAACTTTGTCTTTCAACCATCCAGTAGATGTTACTTGTCAAAATTCTCCCGGCATTTTTTCTTCTTCACTTTTTTACTCCTGAAAAAGATCTGTCTTTCTCTAAAATGATTCAATAAAATGTTAATCCATTCCTGCCCTTCAACGTATCATTAACTATGGGTCGTGAACTAGGTACCAAAAGTGGGTCTAGAAAGAAATCAGGTGGGTCTGAAAACTGTATCAGAAGCGCTAAAATTCAACCAGGGATCAGTGGGTGGGTCACGGTCGAGTGCCTAAAAGTTTGTGGACTGATGCACTAGTTTTCAGTTCACACCACCATACATGTAAAATCAACCTGCAATAATGTCCCAAAATGTTGTGGTAACATCTGAGTAAAAGCATTGAATAAACATTTTATGTTTTTTTTTAGAGATTTTGTGCCCATTCATAACCTTGACAATTGCTGTCAACAAAATCTAACCCAACATTCATTTTTGGGGCAGCCAAATGGAATTTTCATGACTTGAATAGTATTGCAAGCGAAGATATTTCTCTGGAAGATTCTCACTGGTTTAAACGTTATTAGCAGCGACCTACCAGGGCCCAATGTCATAGAGCTGCTTAAGCAGAAAATATTGTCTCATCATTTTATGCTAAGCAAAAATGAGCAGGATACCAGTCACAGATGGTACATGTGACATGGTAGTTTTGACGGTATCCTTATTATGGTAAACCGATTTTTGTGGTGCTTAAGTTGCAGCTCTGTGAAATCAGGCCCAGGTTGAGACATCAATATTTGTCTTTGATACTGACTCTATTTAGTCTTTGTCAGATTGCCAGGATACACACATCAGATGCAGTGTGGGAGACAGACAGGTTGATATGTGCAATGTCTGCAAAAAGTAAGTTCTTAAACCTTTCCTTACCATTGGCAACTTTTGTCACCCAAGCTTACACACAAAACAGCACTCAAGCCCAAGCATAAAGGCTGTTTGTTATGAAGCTGTAGTTTTGTCCAGGTTCACCTTCCATACCCTGTATTACTAGGGTTGGAAGGAGAAAGATCAGATCTTTCCATTGCTTTGCTTTGTTATGGGTCCCTCCACAGTTTCGTCAATTTCCCATACATGTCATTTAGTTCAGTCTGATCAAATATCTTCAATGCATATCATATGCTTTTTGTGACTGAAATCAACTTCCTGTGTTTTTTCAGGTCTGGCTGAAGTACTTCCTGTTGACCTCTCTCCATTGTCACACCATCTACAAGATGTAAAGAGTGCCACTGTTGCTGTTATCAATCTTGAGTTTGAGGGGTCACATCTTCCAACTGAGGTATTCCATCCTCCGACGCAGCCCCCCCCCCTCCCAATATTCTTTGGTTACATTATCCCATTATAGCAGGGATGCAGTTGAGATGTGGAAGTCAGGGAACTAGAACTGAAGGGTTGAGACCAAGATCTTGACCAAAGGTCCTAAACTGAGCCCAAGATCTAGACCCAAAGATCCTAAACTAAGACCAAGATCTCAGTGTTCTCCAACTAGGAAAAATAAAGGTTGGTGCTGGGGGTGGGGACTAATGCGAGGGGCGACTAATGCGAGCGTGAACTATTGGTGAAGACAAGATAAAACAAGTTAAAAAACATAGAGCAGTTTAAAATATCCTGAACTAAAGTCAAAGACTAGACCCAGTAATTGGGGTGCTGAACTCCTTTTTTGAGATTTTAACAAAATGTCAAAATCTCAAAAAGGAGTTCAACGCCCCAGTTACTGGGTCTAGTCAAAGATGGTGAAGTTTAAGCCAGGATTTTGAATACCCGCTATAAATTTTAGAGCCAATAATTTTCCGCGATAGCAGACCGGAAAACGGACGGAATTTGCGGAATCTGCCCCTTGAAACGGAAAACAGTATTTGAAACGGAAGGAGGAAAAAAATCAGAATTTTATTGACACAATCAAAGGTCCTAAACTAAGACCAAGACCTAGACCCAGAGGTCCTAGTACCGTACAAGATACTATGGTTAATCCACACATTGCTTGATATTCACAGTTTATTCCTACTTCTTCTTTTTTATCAAGTAATACAACATTTGATTAAAATACTGATGACTACAATCCATCAAGGGCGATAATTTCTTACCAATTTTAGAATTACATTTGACTTTTTATTTCATTTTCTTATGTCCCCAGGGATTCGGCTACTTGGTTCCATCACATGAGCGATCCAACGTTCTTGGAGTGATTTTTGACTCGTGTGCCTTCCCTCAACATGACAGGCCAGGGCCCAAGACTACAAGAATAACTGTAAGTCTTACTGCCTTTAGCTAGGGGAACGTTTTAAAGTGTGTGATTCAGTATTGTTTTTTTTTTTTTAGTTGTAAATTAGTTCCATTCTTATAGAAATGTGCATATGAACAGGTTGCCAGCCAAAATTTCAGGTAATGTATAGTGCTGATGGCTTGTTCCTTATTTTTCTGAAAACAGCTTTACGAAACTGAGCCCAAGTATTCTATTTTTAACATGTTTAACAGATAAAGGTTTTGAGGCATTGCATAGTGAGGTATTAATGTGTGTTTGGTTTGCGGTAACACCAGGCCTCGATCTTAATAAAAAACGAAAGCGGGCCTTTGCCGGCCAAATCAGAGAAATTGTACAAGGGCATGCTGGCCAAGTTGGTAGTGACAGTGCAATTTTTCTGAAGGGCATGCTGGCCAACTCGACAGGGCATGAGGCCAATGGCCTCGGTGGCCTCGGTTACGATCAAGGCCTGTAACACCATGTGATTATATCTACTTTGCTATATACAGTAGATTGTTCTTGTGAGAACTTGTCCTGTCGAAACATTGAGACCAATTAATAAACTCACTCCATGGCAGAGAAGTGCCCTTGATCCACTGAGCAAAAGTAGTAGTAGTCCCGGCCGATTTTCTACCTCCCCAGGTAGTACACCACTTAATAAGCAGGACAGTTCTTTTTAGAACTAAGTTCCCCCCCCCCCCCCCGAATTCCGAAATCTACTCTGCGGTAGTAGAATAATAACAAGACAAGTTCTCACGAGAACAACCTACTGTATACATGTAATAGCAAAGTAGATATAATCACATGTTGTTACCGCAAATCAAATATACACAATGTTTAACCGAGTTTTTTTGGCTGTGCCTATTCCTGCTTATGGTCATCAGAACCTTGACATTGGACAATCCCGTCTAAATCGTTTTGTTTTTCTTTCCCCAGTGCATGATGGGAGGGGCCTGGTTCCGTGACCTCTTTGGTGACCCCGACAAGGCGGACCCTGACTGGCTAGCCTCTGTTGCCATGGAGACACTTAAAAGCCAAATAGGGCTCACTGCCACGCCGACATATTGCAGAGTAAACCTGTCAAAAGATTGTATTCCTAATTATAGGGTCAACCACCACAGACTTTTAGGTAATTCTATGATAGCTTAATCCATTAGCACTTGCAAATAACTTCAACATTTCCTCACTACATAGGGCAGGGAAAAGTCACTAGATTAATGCAGTATCTAAAAAATCATAGTACAACTGTCGTTTTTGTGTGTTACAAGTTTGGTTTATTTTGTTGAGGTTTATTTCGTTGATGATGAAATTATCTATCGGACATGTCAAATGATTTTACACATTTGTTTGTTTGCTTTTACTGAATTGAAGCTTTGAGCTTGAAAATATAACAACACATCAACTAAATCGGAAAACATTTTATGTTTACAAAAAATGGATTGTGTTAGTGTTGCACGGAAATGTTATGCACACAATTTTCTCAACTGCGCCAAACCACCTGTTTCAAACCAGTACAAAATGTCAACAAAGTAAATGAAATAAATCAAATCATACGTTTTGAAATGACCAATATTGTCTATGTTTACAGATAACAGTTACATTCCTAAACAATGTAAATTCCTTTCAATAATGTGTGAAAAACACGGCGAAAGCAAACATGGTCGCTGTCACTGTAGATGTTCTTGTTTGTAAAATGCATTGTACATACAATACGGTCTGTACTACATTGAGAAACTAAAGCCACGTGAATTCGATTTCCGACCTTTGAACCTTTGGAAGTAGATTTCTCCTTTTTTTTCAATGGTGACCATAGACTATTTTTGGACCATCCAAGTCTTCAGATAAGAAGTGTTTTGTAACATCGGAAGGTTCAGTGAATAAAGGGTTAAGACCAGAGCAAAATTTCTAAGAATATGCGCCACCAAGAAGTTAGCTCATTCAAAAGGTTATCATTATGTAGGTTGGTTCATTTTCCGCATAAAATGCTCCAATTTTGTTTTTTTAAAGCTCAGATAGAATGCGTGATTAAAATATTTTTGATTTCATTTCAGATAACATCAATTCTTACATAGAGGATCAGAATCTCCCACTCACTCTGATTGGAGCGTCGTACAAAGGAGTAAGCGTCAACGATGTCATATACAACTCAAGGCTGGCCGCCCAACGTCTCGTTCCTGATGGTCATCTCATAGTGTAGCATGATAAACCACAGCAACAGACTTTTGGATCATCTAAAGCCGCATCAAAATTAAGAGACTTTTGCAAGGGCTGTGGCTGTTGGCTGCAACAATAATGCTGAAAAATAATAGGGCTTTTCTGAGTTCCAGCCATAGCCGCTTCTGAAGCCATTAACTCGGACACAGCCTTACAAAGGAGTGAGCGTCAACGATGTCATATACAACTCAAGGCTGGCTGCCCAACGTGGTGTTCCTGATGGTCATCTCATAGTGTAGCATGATACACCAGCACAGCAGACTAGAGCATATGGATCATCCTACATTCAAAGGAATCGGCATAGTGATATTGACCCTTTGCACCAACGTCAAAACGCGGCTACCATCTACCACGCCCGCCATTTTGGAAACCGCAAATCAGCCCTTTGGAGACCCCCTGTTTGTTTTCAAGAAGGTAGGAATCTAAGTTTCTCCTGTTTGTAAACAAAATGGTCTCTGGAGGAAACCAGGTGTTCTGAACTTCTCCCACGGTTTCTCCAATAACGCAACTGCAAACACGGCCAATCAACAGAGGGTCAAAAATTGGTCCCGGATTGTTTTTACCTGCTGGTTGTCCTGGACTAATTTTGACAAGTTCCCTATTGGTAAGCGTGTAACAACGTCGCCTAAAATGCGCACTACACTGAATAACACATTCTTATAGGTTTTCCGGCCAATTTCAACAAAAATCCATTCAATTTAATACCCGGGTCATTCAATTTCACTTGAAAATAAATCCACGGGTACATCAGCATTCAACAGTTCAAAAGAGTCATTCAATTTTGACACTTGAGCATTCATTTGACAAATAAAATCATTCAATTTTAAATGGTCACTTAGTTCTTTCAATTTCATCCAAGCCAACAGCAAAGGGCTGGTCGACCATTCATGTTCGTCAACTGGCAAACATTTTAAAAATGTTTGCATTCAAATTTGTTTCTTTGGCATGCGCTTTCTGGTTCGTATTTGCCCATAGGCAGGATATAATGAGGGGAATTCATTTCTACACTGTTGCCGAGTTATACTTTAACTAAGTTATCCTAAACTTTGAAACCAACTGCCTTGCGACATCAGAGGAATGTTGTCTACCGTGGCCTTCAAATGCTCTCTTAAAACATTCTTGTTTCCTCGAGTGTGACCACCTGTAGTTTGTGTTTACTTTTTGTTTATACGTCCCTGTTAGGCGCTGTGTTCTCTGTAGAGCGCCCTATAAATGCTGATTATTATTCACAAAGCAGACTACAGCTGTTGTTGCCGTAATGCTAAATACATTGCCTAGAATACCAGTACTTGCCCTGCAATTTGAAGCTGTGTGGGCGCATCCATGTTTGTGTAAAAAATTATGTAAAAGCTGGAAAAGTTTTCACAGTTGGTGTATGGTTATTTGAATACCAGTGCTTTCATTCTTAAGTAAAATATAAATTGAACTACAGGTAATAAATTTCATATGTACATGTACATGTACTTAAGTGTGTCCAATGCAAACCCTTGTGTGATGAGTGTGAGGGTTCACAAGGCGATGCAGTGCTATCTGCAGCCAACCATGCCAGAAATACAGGGGGGCAAAAACCCCTTCCACAACCTCCCATCCGAAGGACCAAGCAATTACCGGTATGGCTAAGTGTCTTCGAAACCAGAAACCAGAACCCACACTCTGACATTACCAGAACTTGAGTCTGATACACTAGACCACTGCACTCATATGACTATTGCTATTGTGTCATGTTTATGGACATTGTTAATTTAAACAAAAAGGTGTATATTCTTCTGCAATGCAGTACTTTTGTGTAGCTTATGATAAACTATATTTTAAGATGAAAAATGAACTATATTTTGGTTTTATATTGGTGAAAGTATTAAAGTGAATACAACTTTCCATTTCATAATTTGTTATGAGTTTTATGTTTTAGCAGAACGCATTTATTTTGTAGATTAAGTAAAACAGGCAGCCAACATAAGTAACTATCAAAGACCAATATCCGCACTTTGTATTACCGTGGAGGTAGAAATGGTGTGAATCAACATATACGGGAAATTTTCTTCAGGAGCGACGTCAAAGGTCACATTATTTAAAGGCGATCTGACCCGCTGCGTCACTCCTGAACCACATCTGTGGAAAATACAATACGTGTACAAACAGCCCCCGGGCAGTAACTTCAATGTGTTGGCTTCAGCGTGACATCAAGAGGGCAAATCGTCTACCCTGTTGGCTGTTCGCAAGTTCTTCTGGATCCACAGCTGGCTCACGTTGGTGTTTAACTTTACCCAAAATCACCCATTACATTTGTTATGACAGAAACTTATAATTCTGAAAGACCTCGAGTCTTTGAAGAATGTATGTAAAAAGCCAAGTTCATTAAATCGCCAAGAGAAAACTAGTTCAATGCGACTCTCATTAGCCTTTTTGAGATATGGCGGACACTATAGCAGTGCACTGCTTGGTTTGGGTGTATACAGATTAATTTACCCAAACTTCGTAGTGTCATAGTCTTGTGTCCACCATATCTCAAAATATCTTATGGTCTTCCTGAAATCAGTCTGTGTGAAGTGGGCGTGGGTCACACTTTAAGTCATCAGGATGTGGGTTCGAATCCCGGTGATGACACTTGGTGTCCTTGAGCAAGACACTTAACTATAGTTGCTTTAAATATGGGAAGAGGCAGTTATGTTTGTCTCGCAACGGATTCATTTAGAGACTTGTGTTTTTATCTCGCCATGTCTTGTTTCTGCACATCGGGGCAGGTTTCTATCCCTTCAAAAAGTAGCCCACACCTCGAGTGGCCTTTGGGCCTTGTGGTTGGCGAATTGCATAACGAAAACTGTTTTTATTTTTATTTTTTTAAACATGGATAGAGGTTGAGTCTTAACAGACGGTCGGGTTGGGGTAGTGGTATCTTTCCACGCCTTTCACCTCTAGGACCACGTTTCAAACCCCAGGATGGTGGTAAAGGTATGACAGCAAAAAGTCAATACAACCGTCCGCCATTCTTTGTTTATGTTATTTTATTGCAAATCTATAGTTGACATGCGCAGTGAAAATATTCACACAGTTGATGAAAAAAATGTACATTAAATTATATAATCAAATTAAAATAACAAAACGCAAAGCTTTACAAGAGGGACTTCATTATAAAACCTAATAAACTAGACTGGATTCCACAACAAGTTTTTTTTTGCTTAACAAAATCATACGTGGAGTAAACGACCAATATCAATTTATACACAGCGTTATGGAGGGTTAACTGATTTGTTTAGCGACACTTTTAAACACAACTTTATCATACACAATAGCTCAATAATACTTCAATGCTGTACCTACATTTGAAGGTCAAACTACTAATTTACCATCATACCCCAGCCATTCCAATCGATTCTAAAGAAACAAGGGGGGGGGGGTTCATGTGTCATTGGCAATGTGACATTAGCATTGTGACATCGGCAAAACTAGATGGGTTGCACATGACATCAACCATGGGAAAAATCAGCCATCTTTGATGACTGACTGCACATTTTTTTAGCACACAACTGTGTGTTACGCGAAAGTACTTCCATGATTGGTTGGTAAACACATCAAGCTGTGTTGAAATTTACAGAGCTTGACGTGGCTACAAGCCAAAATAGAAACTGTCATCAAAGATGGCGTCTATTGCAATCCATCTACATGTATTAAAACTAGACTTACTGTATGGAATTCAATAAGCAATGTCACAAGCATGTACATTGCATTCTTGCTGCTGAAGTTGCCCAGGGTGAACTGCACTGTACATGTTGGCAAAAAGGTGTGCCACTAATTGCAGCACAAGCTTTAATTTCAAATAAAAACTTTCAAAAAACCTTAGAAATAATAGGCAAAGGTCCTCTGTAGCCTTTTGTCAAGGCCTTCATGGCTCAGGCATCTGTGTAGCCGCGAAGCCACTGCAGCAAAGATCATGTCAGCGTGTACTCGATCATGTGCACTGACTTGGTCTTCATGGCTGTCTCAGCCACGAAGGCCTTGACGAAAGGCTAAGGTCCTCACAGAGAAAATCTCTGGCATGCAAAATAGGAAGAAATGTGGTAATTTGTTTGAAAATACTTTAAAAGTACATGTTGATAAGGGTACCCCTAAAAACCCCAAACACACAAAGATGGAAAATAAACGAACTAAATAAACAAATAACCCAACAAACAATCCAACAAACAAGTGTTTATACAAGTGCATTACATATTGACGGTTCAAAAACCTACACTTCCATTTTGTTTATACATGTACCATTAATTTCAAACAAGATTTACTTAAAAATAATTGCTACAGTGAGATTTTGTTCACACAAACTAAATAAAGTGTGTGAACGAATGTAGTCCGATAAAATGAAATTTACAGTCTTGTTTAGGACTACTTGATTTATCGTAATAAAGGTTACAAAAAGAACTTTGTTTTCACTTTCATCTTAAAAAAACCCCCCAAACAAACAAGAAATCATCGTGGACAGTGATTTATTTCTGTTATTTACATGTTTACATAGTGACACCCAGTGAGAAACATTCAGGGCAATTTTCAGCAGATTGGTGGTAGCACACGGAAGACTAACACAAGTTTAGGAGCCCTTTAGGAACCCCACAGAAGAAGTTGGGGATAGGGTTAATATTCAAAGCTTTGGCTCAATATGTTTGAAAAATACAAAACCAACCCCTTTGACTCCAAATACGAATTTAAAAAAGGAAAAAGAGGAAAGATATACATTCCAGCTTAAATAATTGAAATAATTAAAAAAATTTGAATAAAACAATTACTAAGAGCTAAGCTAGACCTTGTCTGGCACAATCTGGTGGTACTACTTAGATTTTAATACTGATTTCTGTAGAGATACTCTAAAAAAACAAAAACAAAAAACCCAATAAAATGCCAGTAAACACCCTAACATTTATGCCTTCCAAATGACTGGTATTATCATCAAGAGGGAGAAGAAAACATTTCAATGTGACACATCACTGCTTACAAAGTTCATACAAATCCCAAAATACCAGGGAAAGGTTATCTTCTGAAATACTGTCAAATTTGATGAAAGAACTGAAGACCCCCACACATCACTCTTGCTTATTACAATTGCCGCAATTGAAATAAGGTAAATACTATCAACGTGCCCAGTGTCCCTGATGAAACAGGCCGAGCGTAACAGAGCGTCGAACTCAAGTTCTGATGGCTGAGTTCATCAGAGTGTGGGTTCGAATCCCGGTCGTGACATGTGCTCTCGGGCAAGACACTAAACTATAATGGACCGATCCATTAAGCCCCTCCCACTGTGCACACGCGGACTCTTTGGTTTCACAATCACGTCTGTGATTGGTCAATGAAGCAAGGGCGAGGCTTAATGGATTGGTCTACTGCTTCACACGAACCAAGGAGTAAATAGGTACCTGTGAGGGTAGAGATGGTGATGTTAATGATTAGCAACCTATGCGCCCATTTGGCTGCTGGTGCTGCATACTCTGAAGGAGTTGAGATGGTTTCAGAAATGAACAGGGAACGCCATGTTTAAAAGCGCCTAATAATTGTCTCGTATTATTATAATTATTACTATTTTTGTTGTTTGCAAGATTTGAATACATAATATAATGAAATTTTCTCAAGTTGGTTGTACATGTTGTATGGTGTGTTTACTGACAGTGGATGGGAAATAATTTACCCTTCCAAAAAAACCAATCATATAATTTCTCTTTTAATCAATAAATAATTCTAAATAATTGGGTTCCTCCATAAGAGATAAAACTTGATTTAACTTGATTCGTTTCAAGCCAAAAAACCTAAGAAATGTTGTTTTACGTGAAACTGAAATTAACCCATCGTATAAAACCATAGTCTGGTTTTACCAATCCGGTTTAAGACTGGTTACTTTTAAGACTATTATAAACCAACAAATAAACCGATGAGCTGGTTTTGCCAATCTTATTTAAGATATGTTACGAAAACGGAAACTGATCCATCTCGTAAAACTGTCATAATGCTTTACCAATCTGGCTTAAAATTGGTTACTTAAGATGTGTTACTTAAAACTGAAATTAACCTATCTTGTAAAACTGTTGTCTGGTTTTACCAATCTGGTTTAATATTGGTTACTTTTAAGACTATTATAAACCGAACAGATAATACTGTTTAATACCTGGTTTTATTGATTCTATTTTAAGATGTGTTGTTGATAACTAGTTACTAATAAGGCCGAACCTTTAGCAGAATCAACTACACTATAAAAAAAATAATCAAGTCCAACAATGGTGTATTTTAACACCAAGTAGAATTTCCAACCACAAAATGAAAGACTTTAAAAAGAAATTACTTATTAAATGTTGTTGCCTTGAACTTATAAACTTGCTGGAGCTTGCATGGGAAAACAAACAAACAAAAAACACTTGCCGTACATTATTCATGATCAAATTAAACTAATTAGAACAATAAGCATAAAATATCAACAAACAAGAGAATAGTTTATGTTACTCAACCTATTTAAAAATAATGCCATTTTTTTTATATCTACGAGGTACACAACTGCTAGTCACAGCAGGCAGCCATGTCGTATGAAAAACAAGAACATTTTGCAGCTGGTTCAGAAATCTTTAAAATAGTTTTGTTGTAAACTTTACTAATATACATAATTACAAGTTTAGGAATGACGTTTTTTGAACAGCTTTTCAGATATGAACAGTAAGACTATATAAAAAAAAGTGCATGTACTTTTTACCTTAAAATTAACTTCATGATGGTGGGAAGAAAAAAAAAAACCTCAGTTTGAAAAAATTGTGTTTGAAGCATTAAACACATGCAAAAATTTTGCATAAATTCTCTTGCAGCGCCAAAGAAATTAAAAAAGAAGTTGTTTTACCTGTTCTACTTCAAAAAAATGCCACTTCTTGTGGGGTCAGACTTTTTTTGCCCACAGGCTTTCGGCAAGCTGGCCAGTGAAAAGTTTAAACCCTTACTCCCGTGGCCTTTTTGCCTACAGGTGACCTCTATCCTTCCATTTCCTCCTCTCCTGTGTCCCTCCACACCAAATTGTTTGGACTTAGATAAGATTGGAATGCCCGACCCAGTGATAAGCAACTGTTATTTGGGCCTATAGCCCTCAGTCCTTCCGAGTCCTTTCGGCAAAGAGGATATAAAAGGTTTGGGAGGGGATGGGTTAAAGGTGCGTATGCCACAACAGTACTTACAGCATCCCAAAGACAATAATGAACAGTCCCTTAGTGCCGATACTTATTGGCAATCAAGGGGGAAGGGTTGGAGCCTGAGTTGATTGAGTGGGTGTGGGGCTGGGGGAGTTTACCCAGGTCTGATACTTCGTTCCCCCTGGTCATTGCCTTGGTGCCCTTGAAATGTTCCAATAGAAATTTACAATTTCCTCATAGAGGTGCCCTTTATCAAGAAGAAAATGCCTTTGTGCCCTTGTCATTTCAAGAACGAAGCAATCAGGCCTGTTTACCTCTCTGCGTATTTCAAAAATAAAGGAAAATAGTTCAATGCCTGGCGTTTTCAATCCTACTAAAAAAAGTTATGAGATGTAAATGAGATTCAAATTAAACATGACTATTACTTCACAAAAAATTGGCATGAGAACAAACACCAATCGACATTTAGTTATAAAAAACACAAACAAAGATCTCACATCTCACTTTGTTAGAATTGAGTTTTATGCCAAACTGTGACAAATACTCGGCAAATCTCAGCAGAGAAAAGACCCACATCTGTTCGAGTTTCTATGAATACAAACTGGAATACAATGCCCATCATGCCTTATACGATCTTCTCTATGTAATCCGCAGAAAGAAAAACCAACAACAAAAATGTACACACGAGTCTTACACAAACTCAAAATTAACCTTATAAAAAATATCTCTGTTTATATATATATTTATATATATAATATAGACCTTATGTCAAAAAATTTTCAACAAGACGGAGAAATCCTGGTGCCCCATCACATCCGCAGTTCCCGGCACATTCCCGTTTTACTGCCGTTTGTGAAGCGTATGGGACGTGGTTGGGGCGGGTGCTCGACGAGGCGGTTGGACGACTTGAGGAGGACCAGGGCAGAGCCCAGGCAAGCCTGAACGGGCGCGACGGAGCCCCCTGGTAGGGAGATGATCGTTGTGCAGATGGCTGCCATGTCATCCTCTGTTGGCTCACAGGCGATGCAACCGGGTCGGAAGCGCTCCTGAGGATGAAGGAAGAAAATAGATCCGTCTTAAATCCAAACTACATGACTGATACATCATTTTGAGGACAACCTGAAAGCTCACTGATTTTAAACTTCACACGGGTATTCCCGGGCTCGGACTCTTGCCTCTCCTCGTCCATTCCTCCGTGGGAGCTGGAGCTCTCCAGAGCCTCATGAGAGTTGCCAGGCGACTCCTAGTAATACTCCAGCAGGCCTGCGACGCGATCCATGCAGATGCTTCATCTTTGGACATCGTCTCGTTTGTCTCCGTACTTGTCCACCAAACCAGACTCCCCGGTCCCAGTCCCAACTCCCCCCCCCCCCCCCCCACCCGAGAAATATTGACCATCTTAAATACTGTCAAAGCTAGGGAAATAGCATGTGGAGTCCCCCAAATTGCTGTTACTTATTTTGATTGTCAAAAATCAAATGGAGTCCTACATTATGAACATGCAGAAAAATCCTTTAAAAAAAAACATGTAGTTTGAAGTTGATCTCAGTAAAACATGCCCAACGTATTTGCTTAAAAGAAGTTGAAAAAAAAAACCAAAAAAAAACAAACAACTAAACTGGAATAACTTGCATTTTCTTCCATTGAAATGAGCTTGTATGGAACAATACCAGTTCAAGGAAGTCTTCTCCTCCACATATTCAAAACGAAACACCCATTAAAAAAAAAAATGAAAGTGCTTTTGACATTGTTTGCCTGTCCTTTTTTGTGCATAATACTGCTTCATGAATTCAGTCCTAGGTCATGTACGAACGAACATGCAACCATCCATTTCACAGAGGCACCTTTTCCCAAACACTTTCATCCAATAATCTTAACAAAATCATCAATGCAAACTTTCCACCGATCAACAGACCCTGTAACCTGTAACATCACAGTGCTTACAAAAGAGCCTCAGAGCCTGTGCTTCCTGCAGGCACAATTTGTACACAGCTCAATGGGGGAAAAATGTTAAATCCTATTTTTATGGAGATTGCACTGTCTGATTTTTATCAGCTTTTGATATGAAAAACGGGGGGGGGGGGGGGGGGGGGGGGGCACATCTCAAAATCTGTTCAGCTGTTATTTTTTATAACTCTTGAATCCTGTGGAAGTTATGACACAACATTTCCCCTATGACCAGTGTAGTATCTCGCCTGCTAGAAAATGCCCTGGAATAAACAAGGTCACTCTTTTTGTCAACAAAGGTTACATAGTCGATAGTGACTAGAGGTTTGTTTAGAGAGCATTTAACAGCAAAGCTGGCATCTGAGAAAAAACTTACTTTGTTACCAGCTGACGGAGGACGGGACGCCTGATGAGGATCCACCCAGCCTTTCTTCAGCCGGCTGTGCCTCCGTGCCGAGGACGATGGTGGGGGCACAGCTGTGGCACTAGGGACCCTATCGATGTATAGCAGCACATGTCCAATCGGCCGGCTCGCCCGGTGTTCCAGCTCTAGAGCCCGCCGCTGCCGGTCGTTCCTTGCCTCAAGGCCGACCTTCACCTTCCAGCCGACGACAAGAATGGCCAGAAAGAGAAAGAAGCAGGACAAGAAGACGGAGAAGAAGACGAAGAGGTCGATGTGCGGCTGGTCCTGCCGGAAGTACATAATGCCGTTGGTGGCGTTGGTGCCCCCACTCTCCCGGCTCAGCAGCACGATGTAGAACTTGCGAGACTTGAGACTGTGCATCTCCTCAGGGAGGGTGACCACCAGGCGGTTCTGGAGGTCGCGGATGACCGTCACAAAATACGTCTCGGAGATCTTGACGAAGGTGTTGATGGGGCTGCCGGCTGTATACTCCAAAAACATGTTGTAGATGGGCGGCTCAACTGAGGCAGTCTGGAAATATTGGTCGGATGCGGGAGGGGAAAAAAGGATTATAACTAAATGATGGTATCAGGGATGAGATATTGACAAATGAGAAAATTCCTGAACAATAGACCTGTAGGCCTGGGTTCCCCCTTATTCTATCTCCAGAGCCTCCCATGTCATGCATGTGGTTACAACTCAGGTTTATAGACTCTGCGCATCATCAGAAATACAAGACTACAGGTTTGGACACAATGTGGACTATTTCTTTCTCCCTTTGGTGACTGCTTCACATCTTCAAAAAAATGTGGTTTTGAGAAAATCCAGCAATCTGGAAAAATCCTGAGAAATATTAAGACTGCATCTGTACTATTGGTTACGACACACCACTTGACCTTAAAAATGACCTTTGTGAAAGTTCAAGTTGTGACCAAAATAAAGTTTGGCAAGTCAGCTTTGAACTCGAGTATGCCTTGACTAAAATTAACATCTACTACAATGGTTGCGGTACCCGCTGCTAATAGGACTCAAACTGCCTGTAGCTGCCGGGCAGTCTCGGTACTCTAGTTGGTAAGACATCTGCTCTAGAATGGTGGGGGTCATGGGCTCGAATCCCACCCGAGTAATATGCCTGTGAAATTTTTTCACAGGACTCGGGGAAACTACTGAGTATACAGTGCTTAGCACACATCAGTGTATGGGTGAAAAAAAACCCCACAAATAATATTGACTGACCTCATTGTTTCTAAAACTGTCATTTGCAATTTTTCAAAAAACATGTTCAGGTAAAGATGAAACAGTCCGTAAAAATGTTTTCCCTCCCAAATCTTTTAAAAATGTTGAAATATGTTGATGTTTTCTTAACAGTTCCAGAAACAATCTTGAGTGTCATTTTGATGTTGGGAATTGATGCTGGGTGTAATACGGGTGTAGCCAACACACACTGTGTATGAAGGCGTAGGCACGTATCTACGATGAAACACGTGCATTTACAGGTGCGTGTTACAAGAAAAAATGCAGCTTCAACCTGTCGGATATTCCTCTCTACTGGAGTGTTAAGTCTTATTCAGACATACCTGTCCACTCGAAGGTGTGAGTTCCTGGCCGGTGTGCCGTCGATACCTCCATAGGGCGCCATCGGAGCCCCTCCTGGAGCGGTAAGCCTCCTCAAACAGGTCTGCCCCATCCAGCTCCACAATGTGGTGCCCAGACGTCTCGTTGGTGACGATCTTGAAGAAGTCCGAGCTGTACGTGATGTAGACGTCGAGGGCGCCAGATGTGATGTCGATGGTCAGCCGGATGTCCAGGTTGGTGAACTTAGGCTGGACGACGAAGAAGGATGTGCGGCCATTGTAGAGGGGGCTGGAGTCTAATGGACAATCTGCAAAAATTGAATTCAAATATTCCCCCAATCAGTTTCCCCTGTGGTTTTATTACTTAATATTTGAAATAAAAAGTCACGTTCCCTTGATGTGATCCTTGTACTGCTGCTTCCCAGATTGTATCATAAACATGGGTGGGATCCCTGATTATCAGCAGTTTCAGTTTGTATGGCTTCTGACTGTTGCATTCCCTTAAGGTGATCCCTGTACTGCTGCTTCCCAGGTTGTATTGTAAACTTGGGTGTGATCCCTGGTTAGACGGCAGTTTCAGGTTGAATGGCTTCTGACTGGAACCCCCCCGAACAAAGATATTGACAAAATAAGGAGACCGCCGACATTAGGGCTAGATAATTTACAATTTCCTTTTAGAGGTGTTGTAAACTTGGGTGTGATCTCCGGTTATACGGCAGTTGCAGGTTGAATGGCTTCTGACTGGAACCCCACCCCCCCCCCTCCCCCGAACAAAGATATCGCCAAAATAGGGCGATCGCCGACATTAGGGCAAGATAATTTACAAGTTCCTCTTAGAGGTGCCCTTCATCAAGAAGAAAATGCCTTGGTGCCCTTGCCCTTTCATTCAGGCCTGAGCTGTCTTAACTTACTGGTCTGGGTCTCTGGATCAAAGCACGTATCCTGATCAACATGCATCTGGCGGTAGCACTGGTGACCATTTGTCGGAGTACCGATGAAGAGTTCTTCACAGGCGGAACACTGTTGAATGATGGAGGGAAGACTCGTCAACTTAAATGTTCGCAAATACTGGTACGAGATTACACTCAAGGGGCCTAATGAGCTATTTGGGAGTTTAGATTGGAATGATGTCTGGTAAATGCCTTGGGAATGCTCCACTTTAATTCCTCAGACTGCATGTACATCAAGCGTCGCTACGTCACATGGTATGGGGTAAGCTTTAGCATAGAGCAAGTTCAATCAAGGACCAATGGTTAACTAGTGGTTGGTTAGTGACGTACGTAGCGCATGCGCACTGAAGTTGAAGTGCGAACGACTCTAGCCAACGCAACCATGAGAAAATTGCGACATCAACGTGCCGAGGAGAGGACCGACTGCGGGTGGGGTGAACCCTTTGGGGTGTTTTGCCAAGTGGTCAGAGTGGGGGATACCGGAATGCTACATTCACTAAGCTGAGAGTCATTCAACTTAAGTTTATTTTTACTTTCGTTGTATTCAATCCATTTTGTGTACTTCTTTTATTTGTTTATTCTAATTGAAGGGAAGGTACAAACCCAAAGAGAAAACAATACTGTGCCTTGTCAATAAAACATGATTGTTTTTTTTTTCTAAATGTTTTTTTGTTCGCAATTTCCAATCTGTTTTCACTGTTTTCCTTTCTTTCGTGCGAGTCATGTGCTGGTATTAGTCTGAGTAGAGTAACACCAGGGCTCACTTTGTGACAGTGAGCTTGTCAGACAGTAGCCGTGTTGACGTCGGTGAAAGGGGTTAATAGATGGGCTCCTTACCATAGGAAAATTACTATGCCCCTGCTGCAACAACATGCAAGGTCTGCAGTAGGGTAAAAATGTTGCCTGGCGTTTTGGGGGATACAAGGGGGGGGGGATCTTCTTACTACATACCTGGTGTTTCCAGCAAGGCTTCGGGTATTGCTCCGTTGGGCATGAGGGTGTGTCAGTGTTGTTCTTACATTGGCAGTCCTCGCCGGTGACTTTGTCACATCTGTCCCAGTGACCGTTACACTGGCATCTGCGAAACAACGCCCACGACATTTAAAAATGGGACAAAGTGGCAACGCGAAAAGGACAAGGAGCCTCTCTTAGGATTGGAACTCCAATTAGAGTTCTTGGAACTTTAGTGGTTAATTTTCTCCAAGAGGAAATTGCACAAAAAGGCGTTACCCCAGGGACTTGGGATTCTTGCTTGACCTTTTCATAAAACTGAAAATTATTATATTACAATATTCTTATTATTATTGCACAAAAAAATTATTAACAACATATTTTTTACCGATTTAATAATTGCATCACACATAAAAAAATACATAACTTTAGACCGATGTGTGATAAGCACTGCATACTCAGAGCTTCGGGAGTATACAGTGCTTAACTCACATCGATGCAAAGGAGAATAATGTTGTAAGCGCCTTGATCTCACTACCAGGATGTTCCCTGTATAAGAACTCATTCAGGGCTCACGCTTAGCACTAGCCCGGCATACATTGTCTAGTGAAAACTGTTATGGGTTAGTAAAGACCACTGTGCAACTTAATTGTTTACAATGCTCATACTTCTTCCTTTTCAGATGTGAATAATACATTTTAGAAATGTGTTAATTAGGTGTTCGGCTCCCAGCCGAAAACCTATTGTTATTGTTCTGTTTTTAAATTTTTTATTTTTGAGTGTGTGAATGTAACTCCATTTGACCGCTATAAACTGGTTGTGATCACTACCATAAGTATCAGGAAGAAACATTTATGACAATACATGTTTAAAATTTGGGCAACGAAAACTTCCCCCGGGGCAAATAAAATGCACAGTTTACTAGCTTCTTGGGCTACTTTACAAAAAGCTTAAGCGCAAGATCTGTCATTATTTGTTACTATTCCAACTAGACATCATCTACCCTCTCTCAATATGGAATACTGAACTTACGGTTGACAGACATCTTCATTTTTGAAGTAACTATCCACGCACGTCTCGCACATGTTACCAGCGCTGAAATTGCGGCAGTTTACGCAGATGGCATCTGTAACTGCACCGTTTGGGAAGATGCTTACCAGCTATTAGAAACATGAACAAACATAATTACAACATGAGGGATTGAAATCCTTTTTTCTGTGTAAAAACGACACCACATGGGAGATAAAAAAAAAAAGAAAAAAAAAAAAGGGAATTTTCATGGAATTCTCAGAGCTGATTTTTACTATTGACCCCTTGCACGCACGTCACACGCGCCGACTGTGCCACGCTCACCATTTTGGTGGTCAATAGGTTTACGTGTAAACGCTGCGTTGCCTAAATGAGCACTTCTCTGAACAACACAGTAATACATTGACCACCAAAACGGCGTAACTAAGATTATTGTGATGACGACGTCATGTGAATTGGGTCAATACTAGCTTATTTGCTCTTCTGAAAAAAACAGTTGTAAACTTGAAAATTTTCGGGAATCCTGGAGTGAACTGAAGGGATATTTTGACGAGAATCACCGTTCGGATTTAGCCTTGGATTTAGTCTGGTACTCACATTGTTCACATCTAGGGACAGACCCGCATCCCTGGACAGGTTGTAGTTCTCCTCTGTGATGCATATTTCACTGTTGCCATGGCAATAGGTTGAACATGGCACGCACGTTCCACCGTTGGTGGGATCCCCAACAAAGAACGGCAGACACTTCTCACAGCTTTGACCCTAGTATACAAAGAAGCAAAAACTTTTTTTGAGGGAATACTTTTCAATCAGTTTTTGATACAGATATGGATATCAAAACTGTCTGTGGATATTAGCTGCGCCCAAAAATGAGCAGGATACCAGTCACAAATTGTACATATGACATGGTACATGTAGTTTGGCCGGTAACCTTATTCTGGTAAGCATGATTTTGTTGTGCTTAGCTACTTAAGCAGCTCTATGAAATTGGCCCCAGGTCAAATGTACAGCTTAATAGAAGCCATTGGGGCTAGTCAGGAACGAGACATTGCACAAGGCCCGCAGAACGATGTTCTTACCTGTGTATTATTCATACACTTGAGGCAGTCCGACTTGCTGTCCTCCCCAGCGCATGTGCTGTGACCGTTGCATTCACACTCGACACTGCAGTCCTTGCCAACGTAGCCGAAGTCACACTGGCATAAATCTGGCTCGATACAGGATCCCCTGACACACTCAGGGGTGCAGACTGGGAGACACTTGGCCTCGTCACTATGGTGGGGGAGGGGTGGGGTGGGGTGGGGAGGAGGAAGTAAAGATTAAATCACAGAGAGGGATGGTGTTTAAAGCCCCAGCTCAACATTGGTAAGAAGAAAAACATAAATGTTCACAGATTTACATGTACCTTACAGGGTATAAAGATAATGATGGTAGGAACCTTTCCTTGACATATTTCTGCCTGAAGTGCTATAATTTTTAAATAAAAAATGAAATAAGATCCAAAACTCTGCCTGTAGGAATGCGTACAAAAATGCTGAATACTGTTTTCTTGCAAATGAACGAAATGAGCTGAAATTTTCACAGGTTGGTTTCTTGATTTGTGCAAAGAATGAGCACATTTACAGTTAGTTTACCAATGTTGAGCAGTGGCTTCAAGGTAGATGAGACCATAAGTTCTTTTATAAGCCATGTTACCTTTGTTTACAAAAAGAGTTACCTTGTACATTCCAGGGCCTTTCTGGCAGGCCATTAACTACACTGGTCATATGGGTCTTGACATTTCGTGTCATGATTTCCACATAAATTCAAGAGTTATAAAAGTTACAGCTGAACAAGTTTTTAAGATGCCCCCCTGTTTTTTTCGTAACAAAAGTTGATAAAAATCAGACAGAACAATCTCCATGAAAAATACAAGATGTTTTCTTCAATTGAGCTGAGTATAAATCATGCCTGCAGGAAGTCCAGGCTCTGTGGCTATTTTGTAAACATGTGATGTCACAGGTTGCATGGTCTTCATCTCCAACAATTACAAATAATGACCAGTTTGTTTAAACAGTCCGGTGTCTAAACATTCAATAAGGGAATAAAGGTGTGATGATGAGGTTTTTAACTATTGTTTAAAACCGATGAGGGGCCTGGTGGCCGATAATTGCCCGAGCCGAAGGCGAGGGTAATTATCGGCCACCAGGCCCCTCATCGGTTTTAAACAATAGTTAAAAACCGATTCAGCACACCTTTATTCCCATTCATAAATGCCTTTCTGTCAAAAACATGCAAAAACCTTCAAAAATTGGGAACAAATCTGACAGTTTCTCAGCTCGACTCTGCGTTAAATTTCTATTCATATTTACGGGCCAATTCCTTGAACGGAATGTCGATCTTCATGTCTCTGCAGCTGTTACAGGCACTTGATGCCCTCTCGGCCAATCAGAAACCCAACAGCTGGAAACACGTATACTTCTTTATTCTAATACAGGGGCTATATTTTTTGTTCGCAAGCTAGCCGGTTTTAAACACTTTTTACCGTGTATATATCGCCCGTTTAAACATGGCCACGTGATGTCCTCTCGGCCACTCAGAATGGATAAACTGTCTCAGGTATTTATGAATACAAATTAGAACTACAGTTACCAGCCCCTGGTTTTTATAACCCCTAACAAAACTGTTTACACCTGTGGCCACGCAGATAGAGGGCGCTTTCCAGGGTTGGTCCTGAGGTCATTAATAATAATAATAATAGTAGTGTACATTTACAGTGCGCCATGTCTGTCATAAATGACACTCCTGGCGCTGAATTATCAAATCTGGTGGAGATTGTTACAAATGATTTTATGAGACGAAGCAACCGTAATACAATACCTTGAAAGGGATACAAGGTGAGGTGGCGCATATTGCTGCCAGACCATGCTAGAAACACTGGGGCAAACCCCATCGACATTACTGAAGTTAATGACAGTGAAATCAAACTTGTGTTCTAAAAAGGTCTACCCAATTTAATCTTCAGGGTTCTTTACCTGGTATCACGATCATTCTCATTGTGGAGTGTCGTGGCCAAAGAGGTCTAGCGCACCAGACTCAGAGTCTGGTCTTCAATGTCAGAGTGTGGGTTTGGGTCCCAGTCATGGCACTTGCGTCCCTGCGCAACGCACATCAAAATAACTTTGCCCTTCGGATGGGATGTCTACCCACAGTAGGTCCTATGAGTTGTGTAATGCGCATGTAACAACCCAGTACAATTATTGTTAAGGGGTTTGTTTTTCTCAAGTTCTCTGTGTATATACAGAGAGTTTGAGAAGAACAGTTAACCCCATGATGATTGTCTATTGCTTACTTTTCTTGGAAGAAGCCTGGTTTACAGTTGCACTCGAACGACGTCAGCGTGTCATTACAATCTTCGTTCTCACGGCAGTCATGGTGTCCATTCAGACATTCATTCTCTGGCGGGCAAGTAATGAACGACCACACGGGTGGTACCTTTGTAGCCTTGATGGCTACCGCAAGGGACTCTGGAGACGGGAGGGGGGGGGGAAATATCAGCAAGATTTGAAACTTTGCATGGATAGAATAATAACAATATAAGTGATGTTTGAAGCTTTGCATACTTCAACAAAAGGGATCCATGTGCTTTAATGAGGGTGGCCTCCCTTTGCTTTTATGTACAAAAACGATGGAGACGTCACTAAAAAGAAATAAGTCCAAACAATGGGACATAACGAAGAGAAGTCCTCGATTTACACGGGTCGACAAACATGTCTGAGTAAGAAGTAAGAATAAACAAGATTCAAGATTCAAAATTTAAGATTCAACAATTCATTCGTCATGCAAATTAAGCATGAAATTCCCTCTCCGTGTGTACATAAGTTTTAAACAAAGGTCTGACTATATAAAAAAAAAAAAAAAAAAAAAAAACTAAAATATTAATCCCACTAAAATATTAGAATTTACCTTCCAGAGGGATGCTGTGGACGCTGATGTTTTGGGCCGTACACGCCCCCCCTGTGGGTTCATACAACCCTCCTTCCATACACACGCCCGTTCCGTTACCCTCCCCTAAGGCACACCACCCACAGCCCGGCTGCTCAAGGCAGAGGGCACACTGGGTGTTCAGGTAACATGGGGTGGGGCAGCTGTTACTGCTGGTGTGGGCGAGGGGGCCACATGACCCCGTGGCGCAGGCTAAGGGTTGATAGGTCGGGGAGAGACACTGCAGAAAATGGACAAAGAAAACATTATGGTTATAAACCAGTTCTTGCCGGGAATCTTCCATTTTTTCCCGTTCAGCCTGATGGGATTATTTTCTTGGAATTGCCGGAATCTTTTTTGGTTTGAGAGTACCGCTGCCACAAAGAAACCATGACTAAACAAAGTCAAGAGAACAAAGATTGTCTTTGAAGGATTCATTCTTTCTCTTTCAACAAATTACCATACACAGGAACCATGAGTTGCAAAACCTCGGCCGTCAGCTCCGGCCGAGGATTGTTCCAAAGTCCGGAACCAAGGCTGGATACTCAGTTTCACTCAAACTTACCTTCATTTAGCCGAAACACAATGAATAAACATCGATGAAAGCCTCTTAATGTCTTGTAATCCTTTTCTTGGAAGAAAAGGACAAAGGTCTGGAGTCGGGGATTACACAATAACCCCGAAGTATACAGGTCAACTGGAGTCAAAACGCTCTAGTTAAAACCCTCTTGGTACTGTTGTGACAATTGTCGGTGACTGAATACGGGATATTTGCAATGATACAAGATATTTGTGTGGATGTTTTTATGCCTTTTACAGTTTACTCCGGAGAGGTCTTTTCCCCGCAAAGGGTCAACTTAAAAAAATTGCAACTCATCGGCGTACGGGCAGTTTGTGACTTTTAAACGGCTGACGTAAATGTGAAAAAACAGTCACCAGCCTCACAAAAAATACCATCTATGCAGTGAACACAGACAAATACGACCTTGCAGCGTGTAGAAACCATGTAAACATGGAACACACTGAAAAACTTCAATTCAGGACATGACCTATGACCATTGACCTTTTGGGTTGGTTGGAAGTGGGTCAAATCCTGCTGCCGTTTCTGGCAGCTATGGATCTTTTTATACAAAGCTGATTGCGTCCATTTTTCTCTCTGAAGGGTTAAGCAATTTTAAGGTTTCAGAACAAACATTTGGGTCTGTTTACCTGGCCCAGTTGAGCACTCCACCTGCACTCTTTGGATCCACCTGCCGCCCCGTTCGAGTTCAGACACGACTCACAGGTGGTGTGATTGTGGCAGGGGAGTGGGCAGGCATCAGGCGGGGCAGCTTGGATGACGATGGTGGATGGGGCTAAATCTGGGAGCTGGGAGCTGAAACAGTTCCAGGTGTAAATGGGAAACTCGTTCACGAGATACCTAATTTCACCTGAGAGTTAAGAAAAACCCAAAATGTTATTATAATTAGAATAGTTAGAATAATAATAATAATAATAATAGTGATCTTTTTTAATGTGTCATGCCTGTCTAAAAAGACACTCCTGGCACTGCAGAGATGCAAAAACACAAGTCTAGAATGTCACACCCAATTTCATAGAGCTGCTTAATAAGCAGAAAATATTGCTAATCATTTTTCTTTGTTAAGCGAAACTCAGCAGGATACCAGGTACAGTTGGTACATGAGACATGGTTTTCAGCGGTGGTACCAGATCTGCCAATCTGGGGGGGCAAGCTTAACTTTGGGGGGGGGGGGGCAAACAAAAATATTTAAGTGTAATTTTGTACTGCTGAAAAGCAGTTTAACTCTATTTCGGGCATAGGCGAAAAATTGAGGCGTGAACTTGGGGGGCAAATTGGGGGAGGGGCAAAAACAATGACTGAGAGGCATTCGCCTCCCCCCCTTAGCGCCACAGCTGATGGTATTTTAGCTGGTACCCTTACTCTGGTAAGAACAATTGTGCTGTGCTCGGCTACCTTTTGTGCTTACACAGCTCTATGAAATCGAGGTTTTACATCATTCAAAGATGCCTTTTCAAAAAGGGATTTGAAGCTGGTACATATGTGATGTATTGTTTGAGATGGGGAGGGAGTTCATTCAATAGAGATGGGCCAGAGAAGGATCGGATTACCCATGTTTGGTATGATCCCTATTTGAGTTTCCCCCCCCCCCCTCATCTAAAACTTCACATTTCTTCATCATCTTCTTTACAATAGAAGGCTTTGGAACGATAGGTGGCAGCAGACTTACCAGGTGAATTGTCATTGTTTATGCAGTTCTGAGCATGCGCACATTCCTGAGAACAATGGATTTACCTGGTTAAGTCTGCTGCCACCTAGTGTCCTAAATTGTCTCATGACGCTTGGTGTGTTGGATGTGTTAAAAAAAAATCTCTACACCTACCTGCTCGTTGGAACTGCCGGGACCAGATACAGGCGTCCGTGCCGATGCATTTATTACAGTCGCTAGCTTCACAGTCCAGCTCCAGACAAGCGGAGGAGTCAGTGATGGCCCTCTGCGTACCGGCCTTGCAGTCGTTCTCCAGCACGCAGTCCAGATTTATGGGGATACATGCACCTTCCGGGCACTGGGAGCACCATTTGCAGGTCTGACAAGCAAAGAGTAAAATAGTAAATCAATCGATCTTTCTTCCAATGAGTCAAAATAGAATGAATAAATGATAGTGGAAGCCTCTCAATGCCTCTGAATCTTCTTCTTGCAACAAAAGGACACAGGTCTGGAATCGGGGATTACAAAATAACCCCTGCAGAATGGGCGAAAAATCTGCGAAATATTTAACACCATCTTTCCTCCTGGTGTGGGTGAAACAAAAAAGTTGCACGGTGAGTGCATACTCTGTGCACGCTCAGAAAGCAAAGCGTCCGGGCGAATTTTGTTTTGGTATTCCGATTTTACACAATGGTGTGTTTACACGACGCCCGTTTGCTGGCTCCAAATTTTTTTTGAGTGTATACAAGTCATCCTGCGTCAACTGGTCAAGAGCAACATACTACAGACTTTGTGGAATCGAGCCCCAATGACATGGATCTACAAGTACCTGTACTGCACTGGAAAAAGCTGGATGAATCAAAACACACTCGCTGCAAGAACTTGCTTCTCGACACTCCCTATTCTCTACTCTTTCACTGTTGCAGACTGTGCCTTGCGTAAAAACACCGGCGCAACTGTAGTGGAAGAACAACATTTGAGATCAAGACCAATTAAAAGACAAGAAACACAATACAGGGTACCACTTTTCTACCGTCACGTTAGCAGTTTTTCCAATGGTTTGTCATTTTTTTGTAAGTACTTGAAACCATCCAAGCATTTCAACATGTGAATGGACATGTAGACTAATACTGAGAATAATTTGAGTTGATTGGAATTATTCATTCTTTTATTACTCCCAAATTTCGATCAAAATATGGGGGAAAAGGCAGGTAACTTTTTCCGTTCATTTTTGATGGAAATCTGAGGGAAGACTGCAACAGCTTTTGCTCTGACTTAGGCCCTGTCCTGAAGGCGCCAATTTTCCACATAGCTGTCGGAATCTAAGCCGGAGAGCCAAAGCCAAAGCAGTGGTCTCGAAAAAGGGCCTTAAACACTTCTAGACGCGCATGTCGGTTGGTCAAGAACCGGTCTAGTACCTTACCTTGTATGGTCAATGTCCAGATTAGAAATACAGAAGAGCAACTCCTGTGTGTTGTTTGTCACCGCACAGGATGAGCATCCGAGCATCGCCTGGCAGCCATCTACTGTGGTGTGTAACGAACAAAGGTCCGGCGGCAGAGACAGCTGGTGGAGGGCACCGAGGGTGGTCCCGTCGTAACCACCAAAGACGTAAACCGTCTCCTCCGAGACCACAGCGGCCAGGGAAGATGCCGGAGATGGGGATGTACCGACAACAAAACCTACATATGGATTCCAAAAAGAAACAAATACTAAAACATGACAACCCAAACCTTCTCTTTCGCCGTGCAAAACCGTGTACAAGTTTTTGCAATGCGAAAGGGACCTCCGAAATTAGCCTTTAACACGTGAAATTGAAAAAACCGTCTCCTCCGAGACCACAGCGGCCAGGGAAGATGCCGGAGATGGGGATGTACCGACAACAAAACCTACATATGGATTCCAAAAAGAAACAAATACTAAAACATGACAACCCAAACCTTCTCTTTCGCCGTGCAAAACCGTGTACAAGTTTTTGCAATGCGAAAGGGACCTCCGAAATTAGCCTTTAACACGTGAAATTGAAAAAAACGTATTTTGCTTATCCTGGACGCACAAACCATCCCAACAGTTTTAGAGCCTCCTTTGAGGTATAAACAGCAGTTTTGCACTGACCCAACAATATCAATCAATACCAAAGAGGATGACATTGACTGGTCAGACAGTAGGAGGGTTAAAGGGCCCATGGAGTGGTTATTTTCTTTCCAAGTTTTAACTAAAAGGTATGACCACAACAACTTAGGCCCAATAAATGCAAGTTTGCTCAAAGGTTATAGCAGAAAAAAACAAACTAAAAACTAAAAACTAGGGGAGAAACCCACACCCCTAGAAGGGGAAAAGTGTGGCGTAGAAAGAGGTCAATGCTGTCGATCGTTGCACGACGATAGATACGTGTGGATGTGTTACATTTGCATAACTTATGTCACTTTAGGGGCTTAAATTGTCTCTGGAGAAATATCTTGCTAATTTGGCTTTTGTTACGTGGACAATAGGCGTAAAGGCATATTGTTGCAGTGAAACATACCAGAGTCTAAATGGTCAGGAATGTACATTGTCATGTAAATTTGCATTGTCATTCGGTGCCTCGATCTACGTCACAAAAGATGACATCGAAATAGATTTTGAGCGATAAATTAAAAGTTAACAACTCTTTAAAAACTTATAAAGAGCAAGTGTTATTTTTGTATTAATATCAAACCATATATTAAGCCGGAAAAATGTAAGGTGAAAAAATACCCCATCATTGGCCCTTGAAAGTATGACGAATATCATGGTCGTCCCGTACGCTAGCTATCATGCAGAGCTGGGCTTAGAACTCACCTCTGAGGTCCACCCACTGGTTGCAGTTATACTGGTAGGCTAGCAGGGTGTCAGATGCATTATAGGTGGGTGTTCCACCCCCTACTACTACCATGTAATTACTCGTAGAGACAGCTGCTTGGAACATGTGCGGCAGTTGCTAAAAAAAACAAAGAGGAAAAAAAAACGGCTCAAAAAGAGGAAACGTTTATGTTTTTAGGTTAATACAGGACCTACAGAACAAAGCTGCACCGATTTGATTGGCTGGGAACAATGCCTGAAGCTAAACGAGAACCCTTGACTTGCTGAGTATGCTTAAATTTTCCCAAAATCTTTTTTTGCTAAACATTACATACTTAGGGTACATGCTCCACATGGAAGTTTTCGGGGCATATAAAGGCCTACCTCAGCTATGAACGAATAGGCCTACATAAAACATTTTAACTTGACAAATTGGCTTCCATACACCCCCAAAAAGAAAAAATAAACCTCGCTGTGGCTCTGTGTACCTGTTGATTAGGCTCCGCTGGGAGGATACTCCAGTGTTTGTCGCTAGCTTTGTAAGTAAGCGAGTAGAGCTTGTCGGAGATGAAGATTCCGTCCAGATGAAAGCGATATCCTCCGTAGACATACAGGGCGTTGGATGCTGAATGCCAGACGGTACTGTGACCAAACAGACCTTGTAAACACAAACGAGAAAGAGGGTTCTTGAGAACCTGAAAACTCAGACAGGTAACCAGCTCTGCTGCATTCAAAATGAACACTTCGGTTCCACAAGTAGCATTTTTCACTAACCCTTTTTTTATGATAAAGACAAGCTAAAGAGAGGGAAGGTATCTGTTCACATTCCTCATGAACTGGAATGAAATTTAAGATGGTGGAAAAATGGTATTTGAATATCTCATCCTATGGCCGTTTACGAAACCACGGCTTGGGCTCGGGCTCCGGCTTGGGCTCCGTCCACCTATTTGAATCCCCGTAAGGAAACCACACGTTTTCTAAATAACTGACGGAGCCTAAGCCCAGGCCCAAGCCCAAGCCGTGGTTTCGTAAACGGCCTATGGAACAGATACAGTGAAGAAGTGAGAAGTTGTGGCAAAGCATGTGCTCTGAGTGATGGTGCGCACAGAGGGGAGGAGTGAGAGACCCCCCCCCCCCGATGCACAAACCATGGAAGTACTTGTAAAAAGACTTTAAGATGAGACAGAGCGTCAAATAGAAACGGGGTTCGAGAGATGATGCCACATCTTTCCATCCCAGAGTAAATTGTGTGACAATTAAAATGTGATTGTTCTTTCTTCTTTGAGATTACCTCCAACTTGTTGCTTGTAAATTGACTGAATTTTTGACAGCATGAGGGCACTCTCAATGGGGAGCTTCCTTGCATCACTATTACAGGTTTACCATATTTTGACTGCCAGTATGTTGCTTTCTTGTATCAATGGCCGAATACAACATAGTAATAATAATAACAGTGCCCCCTGAAATCAAGTTTGTTTTACTTGTTTCGCCTCACGTAAATTTGGTTCACACATGCCCTGGCACGATAAAAAATACTGCGAATTGCCTTGTGTGACATGAACCCACATTCTAATGACTTTGCCACTGGAACCGAGTCTGATACACAAGACTGCTCGCAATGACACACTTTGTTTTGTATTAAAGACGAGCAGAGTACAGTGTTAAAAACATTAAGTCTTCTCTATTAACCAATCTCATGACTTTGCTACCAGAACTTGAGACTGAGGCACCAGACTGCTCGGACGCAATATGATACTGAGGTAACTTTGAAGGGATGTCGGTTCTTTTCTTACCAGTAGGTGGGGTACCAGTTGCTGAAACAGGTAACCAACTGCCCTCCAAAATGCTGAATTCCAGTACGTCCTTCTGCAGGCCGCTGATTGGTGAGTAACCACCAATCACAACAAGTTGCTGTTCCGGCACCAGGGTAAGGGAGTGGCTCGCCAATGGCGGAAAGTCAGACGGAATCTGAACGAGAGTGAAAAAAAGAGGAGGAACTGGGTGTTAAAAATTTCAATATGGAGCGCATCAAGTTTCCGTGCACTAACCCACACCTTCCCAAATCTTTCAAACTCATCTGGAGTCTCCAAAATCAATTAGATGATTTTGAAGATTTGAGGTCGTAGGGCTCTTACTGCAATATAATGAGGGCGCTGTTCTGTAGCTGCCAGTGTTTATTTTTCTCTGCCAGTGCTTGCTTATTTTTATCCGTTTAATCTTTGATGAGTTTTTGGCATCGTCTTTATATTTATTGTTGACGTGTTTGGTAAGCTTTCTGTGCTTATTTGTGATATATTTTTATGATTTATCCGATACGTATTGCTTGTTATTTTGATGTTTTTTTTTTTTTTTTGATGTGTTTTTTATCTCCGGTCGAGTTCACTATTTTGTAACGTGTATTCACCATGGCTGTTGCCATTAGTGCTCGTGCTCGTCTGTTGGTGTTTTTACATCTGCTTTTTATCCTACATAAGTCTCAACTGGTTCAAATCTTTGCTGATGCTAAGACTGTCAGAAATGAGTATTTTGTGTTGTCAGATCAGTATATGTGTCTGACTAATTTTGTTGTGTCAATCACACCCTGTCATGGGGTAACATTACAGCTGTGCCGTACTGGATTTAATTTCTCAAAAGTTCCATTAGTCAAATGGTCCAAACATGGCCAAACTACTCTAGTTATTCCTGGTCATGACCCTCCACATGATATAACAATAGTCATGGATATTTCTGTTAACCCAGGCCCTCGTATTGGAGGCACTAGCAATGATGAGTTGCATTTTATGCATACAGAAAATTTGCATTCTAACATGTCTAGTAGTACAACTATAATGTATTCTCGTAGTCAGCTTTTTAACATCCGTAAGACTTTTTATCACTCCATTCAGCCTGGATTGTTTTCGATTCTGAAAGCGAATGGAATTTTTCGGTTCAGGGGTAATAGAGCGGGTCATTGTAACTATAAGTGTAAAATTCCTGTTCACATTGGTCACCGGCTTGATTGTGTTCATAATAGGTTAGCTTTGGAAAACCGTACTCCTGTCCTTAAACACATTGTTGTAAATCCTGCCGATTCATCTGATGATCTATTTAAACTTTGTTGCCAAATTACATTGGCTGCCTGTTTCCTACAGGATTAATTTTAAAATCCTTTTGTTGACCTTCAAAGCTCTTCATGGTCTTTCTCCAAAGTACTTACAGGATCTTGTTTCCATCCGGAAGGTATCTTCATATCAACTTAGGTCAGGGAATAATGGTATTTTTTTGGATTATCCTTCTGGTAAAATGTTGACTACATTTGGTGATAGAGCTTTTTCTGTGGCCGCCCCTAAGCTTTGGAATGCACTACCGTCTCATATACGTAGCGAGCAGAAACTTGCCTCTTTTAAATGTATTATAAAAACCCACCTTTTTAAAGCCGCCTTTTAGTGTGTCTTTCTTCTATGGTCGCCTTGCCAGTTAGTTTAGATTTTTAGCATAAGATAGGGTTAGAGGCGTCTGTCTCCTGAAAAGGTCAAAACATTACCGATGCCAGCAGGGATAGGCCTATGTAATAAGTAACTTTTAGTTCTCTGTTGGCGGGACAGACGTATCCCCATACTGTGGTTTGGGCACTGGCCTGGTGACCAGTCTTTTTTCTTTGTCTTTTTCTTCCATTCTGTGCTTTTTAACATGTGTTCTGCGCCTTTGATCATTTTGTATGTAAGGGGCGCAATATAAATTTTAAATATTATTATTATTATTATTATTACTCATATTGGTTGATTTTGAAGGATTGAGGCAGTAGGGATCCTACATAAACTCATATCGGTTGATTTTGGAGGATTGCGGCAGTAGGGATCCTACATAAACTCATACTGGTTGATTTTAGAGGATTGGGGCAGTAGGGATCTATCTGCCACATATCGAGCATGGTACATACCTGAGACCAGTTTTCACTGACGGTGTTGAAGAACCAGACGTCCTGCATGACCGTAGTGTCATTCATCCCTCCAGAGATCGTCATGGAGGTGGCGTAGAAGGTGGCTGCGTGGAAGCGCCTCGGTGCTGGATGCGCTGCGCTGCCGGAGAAATGCTGCTTCCATTGTTTGGTTACAAGGTTGTAGCTAAACATGAAGAAAACGGAATAGACTGTAAAACCTTTGGAACAATCACGTTGGCTTTGTTCCCTTCCTATCACTCACTAACGACTTGAATGGCTTACCTTCACTTGCCCCTCCACCCTTTGTTACACCACTGCTTTAGATGAAGAGGGGAAGAGTGTGTTAAGATTATAGGAACACTTGGGGGATCTCTCTGCCACATAACGGGCATGGTATCTATCCAGGCCTCGATCTTAAGAAAAACAAGGGCAGGCCTTTGCTGGCCAAATCAGAGAAATTAAAGAAGGGCATGCTGGCCAAGTTGGTAGAGACATTGCAATTTTTCTTAAGGACCTGCTGGCCAACTTGACAGGGCATGAGGCCAATGGCCTCGGTTAAGATCAAGGCCTGTATATCTGAGACCAATTTTTGCTATTCATTCATGTTGGCTTTGTTCCCAACCTTTCATCTAATAACTACTTGAATGGCCTACCTCCCGTTCCCCCACTCCCTTTACTTCTGCCACCTGCGACCAATTTTCGCTCATTACCTGAAGCTCCCATCAGCCAAATTCTACTCACTGGTTTCATCCCGACTCTTATAGGCTGTTATAATTGAAGTAATATTATAAGATAAACACCAGTGACCTGGTGCAGGGTTATTGCTGTATCAATTACAACATGCACCTGTGTAGAAGGGCAAGCTGCTGATGTGAAATTATGGAAACATCCAGGAGTAAGGAGGAAGTCTGACTGTTTCTTATTTATTATCTCAAGTTGTTCAGAGTTGCTTTCATAACATCTTTAGACACTTTTCTTTAATTCTTTAGAGTAAAAACAAGAACCTGGTAGGATTTTGGAGATATTCTTTGTCAGTAAACTCACAGGCAGGGCTCTATAATCTGGCTATTTACACCTCACTAACCACGATTAGACATAAGAGTGATTGTGTTGAAAAATTGCTCTGTCCCCAACCGGTGCGTACCGACCCAAGTTTGTCACAGGCAAACTTGGGTCCACTCCGAATGGGAAACTCATGTACTGCTGTTCATTCAGGCTGGCCTTATTCCCTGCCTTTCACCTAATAACGGCTTGAATGACTTACCTCCAGACGTCGTTCAGGTCTCCTTGGCTGTGCGAGTATCCCCCAAACAGCCACAGTCTGTTGTCCCCGCCTGAAATCAAGGTATGCCCCATGCGGCCACACGGTACAGCCCCGACGGTGGAGCTGGCGTCTGGATCCAGCCGCGCCTCATCCGCTAAGGGGGACCACACCCCTTGACCAAGGGATGTGAGGGGGAAGATGGAATACTGGCAGGCGTCTCCTCCGTAGTGAGAAGCGCAAGTGCAGCCTCCCATATCCTGTAGTAAAAAATTTAAAGAAACGATATGTGATTCATGGGTTTAAATGAGAAACCTTTATAAACTGGTAGCCAGCCCAATTTATAGCCCAATAGCCCAAGTTACACTTTAGTTATGAAAAAATGACATAAGAAAATAATACTGGATTCTTTTATATAGCACACATATCCTAGCAGCTAGATTGAGGCATTTCACAATTGTTATCACCTCTGTTCATCTGGCATTCTAAACACATTCTTCAAACTTTCTCAACTCCTCGGGGAGCATTACAACCCGAAGTTGCTCATAATAGCCCCTTCGCAGGTTCCCATTTGCACACCATCTTTTCCCATCTGGGTAAAGAGTAGCAATTTATGGTTAAGTGTCTTGCTCAAGGACACAAGTGTCACGACCAGGATTCAAACTCACTCTCTAATGACTAGCCCTTCAGAACTTGAGTTTGATGCGCTAGAATGCTTGGCCGTGAAATGCAACATCCTTTGCTTTAATTCGCAACCAAAATATGAGAGACATTTGATTCTAACACAGTCTTGGAGAAAGTAAGCAAAAATGCTTGTTTTAAATTTTTAGAGGCAGTGCTTGTGTATTTTGCCTGCATATTAAAAAAACCCAAAAAAAACATGAGGCTGCCTGCCAATTTCCTTTCTGCGGCTCATCTTCACCAGCGTCAAATTTCTGCTAAAAAAGCTTTGATTGTTGATTAAGCTATAGCCTTTAAGAATCTGAGTTTCAGTGTTAAGACGGCATCAACAAACATTTGGGTTTTCCCGAGTTGGGGTTTTCCTCCCACAATCTTGAGATTTCTTCAACATTTTCTCTTTAAAGGTATCTTGAGGGCCACGGGTTACAGTGCAAAGCACTTTCGAGGGTTCCTTGGTTTCATTACCAGAAAGATAAAACAACTATGTTTATGTCTAGTACCTGATCACAGATCCCTTGTCCTTTATCAGCGCTGCAGTTGGACGGGCACATCTCGATGTTGCACTGCTCTCCCCGGTACCCAGCAACACAGTGGCACTTCCCGAGGACGCACTCCATGTTCCCCTCGCAGCCACTGGGGCACCGTTGGATGGTGTAGCTAGCAGCAAATCCCGGGGAATCGTTCACATCGGGAAAGTGAGCTTGAAAGATGACAGTCATCGTACCTGTGGATACAAAATAATGAATGCATGATTTTATTTGAACTTAGCACTCACCCTCTCCTCAATAGACTGTGCAAGTCTCGCTCATATTCAAACTTCTAGGACCAAGTTTGTCCCAACCATATCGAGATTCTGTTTCTTCAAATACTTAAGTTTAACATAGTTAATAAAAATAATAATAATAATGGGCACTTATAGAGCGCCTGTCTGTCTGAATTGACACTCCTGGTACAGAACACCAATGAAGGCATTATAACTGTCTGTAAACAATGTTATTAAACACGTGAGGTTTGGAAAAGGTAACTTTTAAGCTGAGTTTTCAGTTTCCAGTTACTTGTAAACAATTAAGAATTTTGCCCAACTGATGTTCACGTTATCATTAAACCTACGTAATGGTTGCACAAATGCGTGCAATCCATACTACATAACAGTTAACAATCACTAAGGTCAAATAAGCATCTCGTCCAAAGTTACAAAAAATAATTTTTTTCTAAAATAATCACAAAACGAAAGTTATATCAAGATTTCTAGATACAGCATTAAACCGGTGACTTTTCCCTGCCCGTTCCATGAGTAAATGACTTACGCTGAAGTTGTGTGCAGGTGCTAACGGGTTTAAATGAGCTGTTTCAAATAGGTTTTTTTTAGCCATCTATACTATAAGGTCAAAACAGGATTTATTAACTTCATTTATTATAAAATAACGCTCTTTGAAGTTTTGTTCGCTAGAATCAAATTAATTTTCGAGCACAAATCACAGGAGCATGGATCATACATCTTTAAGGCTAACCTCTGGATATGTTCTTTCCTGCTTTTACAAACGATTTCTAAGGCCGTGCCCGAATGAATGGCTTCGTCAGTGGCTACAGCTAGAATGCCAAGGATTCCTATTCTTCAACGTTGTCGTTGCAGCCAGCGGCCATAGCCATAGCCAAAGCCACTTGATTCAGACAAGGCCTAAATATAAATTCAACCGACCCACAACACGGCCGTACATGAGCGGTCACAAAAGCTCGCAGTTGGATTGGCTCTCAAAGTCTACCGAAACTATTCAGCAACATATAACGGACACTTGTTACCATTAAAACAATATTTTCTTGAAAGTTAAGGTTTACCCGAGTAGGCGACTGCTGAGACACGGTCCACTAATGCCTCCCCACAGAAGGCTCCTAGATCAGTTCCCACACTGGCTGGATTTGACATCGACAGATGCTCTGGAATGCCATCATAGACATACACATAGTCTCTCTACAAAATAAAAATGCAAAAAGTGCATCGACACATGTAAGTTTATTGATTCATTTATTTATATTTTATTTATTTTCATAAAATCACAAAGACTTAACAAACACAAAAAAAAGATACAAAATACAAAAAAAGTAAATAGAAGCCAAGCCTCGGGAGAGTTCAAAAACAAAATAAATTGCTATCAAAAGATGATCCAGGCAATACAAAAATAACAGCCATAAACACAAACAAGTAAGACGGGAACAAATACATGAACAGCATAACAATTAAAAAAAATTAAAAATACAAAGCTAAAAGGAAAAGATAGATTACAAATTTAAAAATATAACTAGAAATGTGTTTGTAGCAAAACAAACACAGGGGTTTCGGGTAAAAACTAATTAAAACAAATAAATAAAAAACGACTGATAAAATGAAGGATGTCATGGTGACTTATGAACTATGTTACAGGTCATCACTGTCCAAATATTGTGTATAAAACTGCAACAATTGTCCCGATGTGAAATAATATCTCAAGGTCCTGTCAAGAGTTAAAACTTTCAAGTTTTGTTACCGTAAGCAAGGATTTCTGGCTGCCGCGGAAAAATAAATGTTGCCATTAGCACTAGCTCTAGTGAGAAATCTGTACAGTCAATTTGTATAGCGCCCTCTCCGTTATGGGTAGCGTAGCTCTCACAAGAGGGCACTATCCAAGTTCACTGTTGTTTTCAGACGTCCACAATGCGAAATCGGCTAGCCACGAATTTATACATGTCTATAAAACAGGCAACAGTGATGCAACGGTGACGTCATGTGGTTTCTGTACTAAGTAAGACCCTAAGCTTTGATTTGATGTATTGTTTGTGGTTTTTAAGACTGTTGTCCCTGAGATCGGATGCTCACAAGTTTCATTGTGTTAGAGCAATGGAATTTGTTCGGACAGTAAAATGAAAAAAAAAAACCATAAAAATTTAGACGAAAACAAAGGTGGTTTCGGCGGGTGGCCGACCCCCCCCCACAAATATATAGCAGATTCATTAAAAGCTCTCAATGTCAGCAAAATTATAATCAGGATAAGACTGCAAGGGCAATGTCCACGATTGTCACACCCCAACCACTTACCCCACAGACTCCCCCAATGCCCTCAATAGTGAAGCTGATACTCGGTGGGTTAGTCATCTCAGCCGTGTGTGTCAGGTTGTCACCGACGGTCAAGACCCACAGGCAGTAGGTCTGAGACAGATGCATCACACCATCCCCCTGGCCGGTGCCCAGGGCCGATGACTCAATGTTGGTCAGCAGCATGCGGCCATCACACTCACGGGAGCAGTGCTGGGGGAATCTGAAATTGAGAAAAAGCACATCACCCAAGGATGACATAAGCCCGAAGAAGTGTTTAAACACAGAAAGGTTTTTTTTCTTTACCAAATCTAAAACTGGCTCTTCCTGCAACTTGAAGGATTCCTAGGTTTTATGTCCCAAAAATAGATATTAAATAAATGATTAAAAGTTGCCTTTAATTCAGAAAACACAGGTGATTTACAAACAAGGCAGCCTCCCCAGTTTGTACATGAGAGGCTGGCTTTGCAGTGTATCATGGGAAAAAGGATTGACATGTTATTGGTCGTGAGGCTGCGAATATTTTTCACATTCATGTCAGCCATTTACAAGGTTCAAAACTCCACGTGTGATATGTTTAGGAGACCTTTTTGGGGAAGAACTGTAGAAGGCCTACTGTATTGTAATTTGTAAAACACTCGTACTGTAACATTTTGCTTTATAGTTCATATGAAGACTACTCAAAGGAGATTTTGGAGTAAACCGGTCTAGTGCACCGGACTCAAGCTCTGTTGTTTAAGTCATCGAGGTGTGGGTTCGAATCCCGGTCTTGACACTTGTGTCCTTGAACAAGATGCTTTACTATAATTGCTTCTCTTCACCCAGGGGGTATAAATGGGTACTTGCGATGGTAGAGGTTGATATTGCAGGCCAGAAGTTACACGAAGGCCACGGATGGCCTCCGTTGCCCTGATCTTGGCCTTGGTGCCCTTTCAAAAGTTTCTCATAGACTTTCAGATTTTCCAATGGAAGTGCCATTTGCAAAATGAAAATGGCCTTGCCCTCTCAAAGATGACATTCCTGGCCTGATATTGTGTTTGAAAAAGCCTTTGGAGCGCCACGGCAGCTCGGGGCTCCCCTAGGGAGCTGAGAAAGATAACATAATGTTATAGGCCGAATGATCAGGGTACTAATGTAAAGTGCATTGAAACATTATTGTAAAATGCACAATATACAAACTAGTTATTATTATTATTGTTATTCTTCTTAACCTAGCATTGATTGTGACAGTCTTTACCTTTGGTCATGGTAGAATCCCTCCACACAATCCTCACAGTGATCCCCCTTGGTGTTCTCTGTGCAGTAGCAAACACTGGTAACATTGTCACAGCTACCTAGGGTGACATCACCGTGCCCGTTACACTCGCACTCCCGGCAGCCCACGTCAGGGTCCGTGGCATTCCCGTAGCTCCCTGGTTTGCACAACTCACAGAACTGCCCCATTGTCGGGTCTGCAAAATTATTGGTTTGGTTTGGTTGGTTTACTTTCCACTCATGATGTGTTAAAAAATAAATAGTACACTGAGTCATATGACACAAGATTTAAAGAAAGAAATAAACAATGAGAGCAGGGCCATCAAGAAACCCATAGGGGTTTCATGCCATTGTCACTTCTAGACTTGATTCATGCAATTCTCTTCTCTCTAGACTTTCTGATAGGGAACTTTCTAACGCATTCAAAACACCGCTTCTCACCTCGTGCCTCGTTCCCAACACATAACACCCATCTTACATGAAATGTGTATCGTATATGAAAAACTGTATATAAAATTTCCGACATTTGTTTGTTGTTTCTGCTGCGCAACATTTTTCTGTGCCAGGCAAACTGTCATTGCTTACGTTCACAGGAATCACAGATCCCAATCCCCGCTGAGCAGTTACTGTGATTGTTACATCCGCAGTTGATGCTACAGTTGTCCCCTGTCCAGCCAGTATCACAGATACACATGTAGTCTGGCGCCTCACTGCAGTGGCCATTAATGCACTCGTGGATGCATCTAATGCACGAAAAGGAGAAGGAAAGTTGGGCACTAGATAAGAAAGGTTTTCATATATTAAAATAATATAAAAAACAAAATGTGCAATTCAAACTATCAGAGCACTTTATACACTACAGACCAATCCACTTTTGGTCGTCCGCATAATGTCCGGTACCATTTTTTTTGGTGCCATTACTCGGACGCACTCACTTATGCCTTAGTTTTGATTAAAAATGTACAAATATTGAAGCTTAATGGGGCTGTGTCATCATTATTATAGCAGTAAATGGAACAACCCAGTTACTAAACGCGTGTGCACACCGGCGGTCACATCACAGTTTAACACAGATGGCACCCAGTGTGATTTGACCTCAAGCGCGCCCGCGTGTGCAGTATCAGGGTGAGAGTTAATCTTTCCATGCACAGCCACAGGTATGCTACAATCATGACGACACGGCCCCTTTAACGATTGCAATTTTTTTGGACTGAATTTACTCACGTTTTAATGCACTCATCTCGCCCATTGCCCTTGAAGCCTCGGTTGCAGGTGCACTCAAACCCATCCAGCGTGTTGTTACACGTTGCATTGGCGTGACAGTCGTCCAGTCCCAGCAGGCATTCCTGGACGTCCGGGCAGCTCTCGTACGACCAATCGGTTGGCTCATCAACAGAGATGTTGTACTGGTTGGCGACAAAGGCATTACAGGTCTGGTCTGAAATGGGACCCCCAAAGTTCCCCTCTTGGCAACTGGTGAATGAGAAAAATGAGAAATTAGAAAAAATCATAGCTCTATGACTGTATTGTATAATGGGGTGTGATCCCTGGCTACACGGCTGGATAGCTCAGTTGGTTGAGCATTGGTACGTATAGCCGGTGGTCGCAGGTTCAAATCCCGCTCCAGTCAATTTTTCTTCGTTTACCCCAAAATTTATTTAAAAAACTTACCCAGTCAGTTTCCCTTGTAGTTTATTGCTTGATATAACTTAAACAAATTACAACATTCGCACATTTTTAATCACAACTCAAGACACACCTTTTAGCCTCTAAAGGTGCATAGATAATTTTGTACTTGGGGCTATACAAGAACTAATTGTGACTCAGCCTGTGTGGATGAGACACTTTGAGGTAAAAATGTAAATTACAATTTCCTCATGTAGGGCATCTTCAAAGGATTAAAACGACACCACACTGACCTCTACAGTGTTTACGGTTCCAATCCACAACAGTCAACTCTGTAGAGGTCAGTGTGGTGTCTTTTTAATCCTTGGAAGATGCCCTACATGATGAAATTTTGACTTACATTTTTACCTCAAAGTGTCTCATTTACACAGGCTGAGTCACAATTATGTTCTTATTATTTCACCATTCTTCATCCTCATACAGTTCAAACATCAAACGAATGAGGTTATAACGCACTGTGTAGCAAGTAAAGTGTCTTGCTCAAGGACACAAGTATCCCGACCGGGACTCGAACCCCCACTCCAGTGACTTAGTCACCAGAATTTGAGTTTGATGCCCTTAAACGCTCGACGAGACGCGCTTACGGCCTTCTGTTACTGGAAAAAAGCACTTTGTGTGCCTGGTAGAAGGATGTAGAGCCTTACGCTGTACAGCCTTATGGGCCCTTCTTCCTGGCTTAAGACCATAGGTGCACAAAAACAATCTATCACTTTCTCTAAAACAGCAGAGTTTTACAGACATATGGACACCTTAAATTGTCTAAATCCTGCAGGAAAAGAAATCTACAGGCATTAGCTTTCCCCTGGGGGTGGGGATGGTTTGTAAAACTTACTTCCCCAGCGTTGGGTTGACTCGATTACCACACCAGCCGCATCTGAAGTTGGCCAGGCAGCTCTTGCAGTCTGTGTAGGCAGAGCACGACGGACAATCCTTATTTCTAAGAGGACCGAACAAAACACGGGAAAAATTAGCACTCAAAGAAAATGGATCCTTGCCGTTATCAGTCAAAAGGTTTTTTGGACTTCCCATTTTTAAATTTGGACACCACACGCTATCTTTCATTTATGACTGTTACAGTGAGAAATCTGAACGCCCTTTCTTACAAGACTCTGGCTGAATCCATGTGTAGCATTTTGAGCTCTTCAAAACCACCTTTGAACCTTTGGAAGTATATAACGTCATTTCTTTTTAATCATAATCTTGAGATCGCACGTTATCTAAGACTATTTGGTGCATTTCATTCGCATGTGTAAAACTCAAGACGCAACCTGTCAAATTTCAAGGGCGATCGCAGGCTGTTCCAGGAGTAACAGGCATGGTGGTTGTGGGCGGTTTAAAGACTTAAGTAAATCGCTGTTAAAAGAGAGGCTTGAATGAAAATTTAGTCTGGTACCGATTTATAAGCTGACAACTAGAATTAGCACAGCCGTTGTGTTTGCACAATGTGGTCTAAACGGGTTAGGCAAGATGTTTACTTACAAGTCAAACCAGTTTGGACACTGGCCATACGTGAACGTGGTGATGAAGGTGCCAAAGGAGAAACAAGTCTTGGTCACCTCACACCACGCACACTCCTTGGTGCGTTTGGAACAGTCCTCACAGTTGGTATACCTGTGCACAAAGTGGAATAAACCAAATGTCAATAATAGGGGTGTTTTTATATAAACGGGTTCTGACTCATGCAAATTTTACTACCATCTTGTACATGTATGAATGGCTCCATCATGGGCACACCAATTTCATCGTGGTGTATTTCAGGCATGCAACTTGGACTTAACAAAAAACGAGGACATTCCAAACTTTACAAGACTTTGTACAGTGTTTTTCCATTTTTCAATGGCATGAGTGTGAGGTGAAAAATGAAGAAATCAGCTGATCCGAGGAAAAGTTGCATGCCTGAATGTATTTACCACATCATATCATATTGTAAGCTGGCATCGTTTATCGGTCATTCGAAACCATAGAGGATTACATTGAATGGTGAGACAGTAGGAGGGTCGACTGTGTACAGTGTTGATGCATTCACCACATGATATCATAATGCACGCTGACAAAGTTTATCCGCCAATCGAAACCATTGTGGATGATATTGAATGGTCAGACAGGAGGCGGGTTGACCGAATACTGATATCGTATTCAAGGCAGGCATCATGCATCTATCATTAAATAGCGACAGAAACCCAAACGAGGAGGCTTTACTCACTCATGACATTTTTGGGTGCACTGAGATGCGTTGATGATGCTGTTTGGAAAGCGCCCTCGTCTGGTGCAGAGTGCATCATCTCCTGATAACAGCCACTCACACGATGGATTCTGGAATAGAAGTTGGATAAACACAACGATTAGAGACTTCTTTGTGTAACCATGGGGTGGATTAAAAACAAAATAAAAAATATAAGTGAATAAATAAATGAAATAAAATGGTAGTGCTGAATAATGGGTAAAAAGTCTCTCGGCTGAAAGACAACGCACTGGGTTCGTAATTAAACAATTTCAAAAATAAGTTTCAACTTGATTAAAATGTTCATACCAGTCAATACGTTAGAGGTTGTGGCTTAATGGATTGGTCTATTGCGGAAGTTTGTGGGTTTGAATCCTAACCAAAGTGCCTATGGTTTTGTAAACAAGACTTAAGCTCATACACCAGTGTAGGGCAATTACTAAAACTAAATTGTCACTCGGGTTTTTCACAGAACCAACCTGTACCCACGATTCACAACTTACCTCAATACATGACAGGCAATCCACATAAAGCCCACAATCCTGGCACTGATCCCACTGAAGGATTAGATGATGGGTGATAGTCCCTGCCGCTGTGCCGCACCGGTCCACGGACACAATCGGCCCATCCCTAAGCTCACACGTCCCACTGGTAGGGCACCAGCCACAAGAGCTATCAGTCAGGCAGCCCGAGCATGTCACGTACTCAGCGCAAGACGATGTGAAGTAGGGCTGAAGGTACTCCTTAGTGAAAGGCTGGAACAAAAATCCAAAATTAATCACAGACCCAGTTGGAATAAGTAGAGTCACAAACAAAGATTATAGAGCACCGAAGGCACAAGATAGAGAACTCAGGCTGAAATGTGAAATCCCACTGGACGCCATTTCGGCAAGTAACTCTTTTAATACAATAATAGATCAGTGCTGATCAGCGCAGACAATGAATATTGATATCAATTATATTCTTCCTGAAATGGCGCCCGTGCGAATTTCACGCTTCAACACTAGATAGAGCCCCAGTTTTTCCTCTTGCGCCTTCGGCACTCTATTATCTTTGGACAGAAGCAAGGTTTAGATGAACAAGTAGATCCCAGTATTTTAATTGCCCAGAGCAAAGTGAGGACCCTAAACAGCAGGTGTGGTATGCCAAACAAATGGTCTGCCTCCCAATGCATACATAATGAAAGCATGAGAAAGAAAAGGATAGTGGAAGTGGGTATCAAAAATTAAACTTAGCTAGGCATACCTGCCGTTAAAGGGCCTATGAAGAGCAATTTTTTTAAAATACATTTTTTATCAAAAATGCATGCTTAAAAACAGTTTAAGGAAAATGAAAAATAGTTTTTTTATACTGAAATTAAGGTTTAATGTGCTAATTGAATTTTCAAAAATGACCTGTCTTAAACTGGACACATGAGGGCTCTGTTGTGTGACTCATAATAAGAACACAGCAGCATTCAAAATGTACAAAATCAAAATCCCAAATTTTTCAAAAGAAAACACCCCAAAATACGTACTGACAAGTTTAAACACTCATCAATAAGACAACAACCAAATATCAGTGGAGTTGCCATTTGAAAAACAGGGAAAAAAATCTGTAATTTTTTGTGCACAAATCAACCATGATGTTGCAGCTTCGCCTTCCATGACATCACACAATTGCTCATAAATATGCAAAATTCAATTTGCATAAAATACAAGATCCAGAAAAAGGTGTCAAAACACCCCAAATTTGACAATCAAAATGTGAAATTATTCTATCAGAATGAATGTAGACATGGTAGAGTTGTTTCAAAATATAAAAGATCCTATTTCATAGGCCCTTTAAAATAATAATCACTTTGAGACGCCCATAGACGAAGCGCTACATACATGAATCGAATATTAACAAATAAACAAATTATCTACGTCATGATTACCTGTGAGTCCAGCCCGTCTTGAAGATTGCCATTCCAGTTGAGGTTCATGACAGAACGGATCAAGTTATTGCTTACGACCTGCTTCTGTTCTTGGAGGAAGTAGTAGGAGGCGGACGTAGAGGAATCCGGGATGATTGGAGTCTCGTCGTCGCGTTCTGCTTCTGTCTGTTCTTCACTGCTCAAGGTATAATACGCAACTTTCTCCTGCTCATTTCAAAAAGAAAAATAAATAAGTTTTAAAGCTGATAGTGCTGTGTTCTTACTTTGTGTGATTCGATATATACCAAAAAAAAAAAATATGTTAAAATCCGTCGTCCCAAGTCAGGAGAAAATGGTGAAAAAACGTGCACACTTTTTAGCAGGCATATTGTCCATAATTTCGATTGTTACAATCAAAATTAAAATCGGGATCTTCAAATTCTATTTTCTCGACTTTGACAGTATCTTAGACAGAAATAATTATATGGAAGATTGGTACTGGTATGAACTTCATAATCAGTGAGCTTTCGGACTGATACTAATCGTAAAAATATTGGATGAAAACCAATCCTGTATTCTACTTTTAAAGGGTAAGTCCAATGATGAATATTGATCAAGGAAGTTTGTTTCAAACTTGAAGGTACAATACAGGATTGGTATGCATTACAAAAATAAAAAATTATTAGTATTCGTCTGAAAGCTTACTGATTATGAAGTTCATACCAGTACCAATCTTCTGTAGAATGATTCTGTCTAAAATACTGTCATAGTCAAGAAAGTAGAATTTGAGGACCCCGATTTTAATTTCGGTAGTAACAATCAAAATTAAGGACAATATGTTTACACGCTGAATAATGTGCACGGTTTGTCACTATTTTCTCCTGACTCGGACGGCAGACTGAGCCCAATTTTTCACGGGTTTGTCTATGAATTTCTACCCTCAAATTACTCCTCACCGCATCCTCAAGATTGTCGTCCTTGCTGAGATACAGCGTCGAAATTGAATTCGAGCTGATCATCCACACCCGGAGAGCGTCGCCAAGAGGGGGCGCCGCTCCGTTGGGATGCAAGAACCCCCTGAACTCAGCAATGTATTCTCCGCCGTTGGTCTTCTCCTCCCGCTTTGCGGCATAGTAAAACGTAAAAGTGGTCTCCGTTCTGTCTTGAATGGTTACCTGGAGTGAGTTGTTACCAAATACAAACCGATTAACAGACATGTAATATGGAATTTTCATTCATTACAAATGAAGAAATGTATTTTTGAAGTGTAGATACCCCCCTTTTTTTTTGTAAAAATGTTTTGCATAAATATTTCCAATAAATTTTGAAGATTTTCAAGAACCGATCCTGCCCCTCCAGTGGGAGCATTAATTTGCACAAACATGCAAACTTGTGAAGAAAGGTCGAGAGCTTCTGTTGCCTGTGCTGTGCATAGCCTGACCACGCTGCCGCCCTGACATTGTGTGTTTATTCTGAGTCGACTGGCATTGTTAACCCTAACTCCCCAGAGTGATTTACTAGGATCCTTCCCCACTCTAACAAATTCCAACACCATATGGGTGACTCAACACCCAAACTGTGGTACTCTGATTATGGTGGTACGCCTCAACCCACGTAAAGCATGATCAGTTTACTCATGCAGTCCCAAGTCCAACAAAATCCAACAAAACCTGCTGTTAGAGTTTGATGGAATAGGAACTGTAGGGGTAAATACAGCGAAGTTATTCTTACAACAACAAAAAATAAGTTTGACTCATTATTTCAGAATAAAAGCACACGCTAAAAGAAAAATTTAGCCCTTTTCATTTTAATGGCCATCCGCTGTCCTTTAAGTAAGGGATTCACGTTATCAATTACAGCATTTAGGTTGGCTCAGTGGTTTCACCCCTACCTTTCTTCCGCTTCAGATCAGAGCCCAGCATATGGATTGGGTTTTCGGTCCCTACCTAATAGACCTTCATCATGCTGCAACCATCATGGTCATGCTCCCAGTATCCAATAACAGTAATATATATGCTAATATTCTTTGTACAAAAAGGAACCAGACTATTTGCCCTTCCAGCCTCGGTTTGGTTACATTGGTTTGAATGGGAGAAAATTAAGATGGCCCCACCATGATAAAGGTCTATTGCTCGCAAAGTCGCTGATTTAGGGTGACAATGTGTGTCAAACTTCTCTTAAGTGTCCTGCTGAATAACAACAAAATGACGGCCACAGAGAAAGTTTTTTGTCATGACGTCATGCACCGGGGCCATCCCCAAGTAACCTGCTCTAAAAGCAGGTAACTGACCTGGGGCTGACCAGGGTGAGCCACGACAATGACGTCAAAGCTGTTCGAACGAACTGGGGTCAGACCAGTAATGGAACGGACCCATAATTGTACTGGGTACTGGGTACTAGGTACTGGGTACTAGACTGCTCCACCAAAACACTTTATGTGGTACCGCGAGCGCAGAAATTTGTCGTAAGCAGTACCAAGAAATTTGGTTCCTCAGTGAGGATTCTAGCTTGCTGGAGGATAACGATAAAGAAATAATATTGTCTCACCTCGTCCGGCTGTGATGTATTTTGAGGGTGTCGATACTTAATCCATGTGATGCCTGGGGGATGATCCTGTTCCCTGCACAGTGCAAACTCCGCCAGGAATGTACCTTCCGCTCCCCACCATCCTGGGTAACCAGTGGAGGATGACTGGTCCCCACAGAATCCATCTGGTTCTACAGATCAAGATGGAGTATGAATGAAAATCAGAAATTGAACATCTAACCGGTTGAACTCCAGCCAGCAGTGTCCTGGGCCGATTGAATCGGCTAGCATTAAAATTATCGAGGTACGGTAATGCACTGTGTGTTGTTCTTTCAGTCTTAGAAGTCATGAATTACGATTTTTCATCTAAGAGTTCTTTTGACATGGGAGGGGGTACTGGAATTCATGCTTGAAATCTCCCCTATTCCGGGGGTCACTGTGTAATCCCCGATTCTAGACCTTTTCCTTTTGTTGTACAAATGAGGATTACGAGAGATCGATAAGCTGCCACCATTGTTTGTCAGTGTATTCAGCTCATTCAGAGCCAAATCCGAGTGGTCTGCGATTCCTAGCATACCATGGCCTATTACCAACCGTAGCTTAAAGCCAAGGTTTTGCGACTCCTGGTGAACGTATCTCATATTTTCTTCAAAGAGAACAACAAATATCGGTCCTTTATATGAGAACCTTTGTCGTCTTTACTGTGTTTGGTCAAGGTTTTATTGTGACGATGATATTTTCAAAAAACAAATTATTTCACCAGTTCAGAAAAACTAACTCCTTCTGTGGGCATGGAAAATGTTTTTGAAACCCCAGTGTTAAGTGTTTCATTCTTTTACTCTGTTAAGTCCATTTAGCAGATGTCTTACTCAATTTTAATAGAACTCGGGAAACAGGTCTTGGGAAAGCACCAAGTATCCTGCTGGTAAGTGATGATGTTTTGGAGCCGGAAGTGCAATGTAAATGAATGGTATACATACATGTACATGAACATTCAACACATTGCACTTCCGGCTTCAAAACTTTATCACTTACCAACAGGACACAGTGCTTAACACACATTGGTGTATGGGTAACACAAAAACAATATTCTTTATCCTCGATGCAAATTTAACGTCTATCAAAAACCTGTCAGACTAAAGATTATCATACATTATCTAAACTCAAGTTTGAATCAGATTATTATTTGGTCCATACCTGCCAGCTGGTAACACTGCCTCTCCTGAACACACCATCCACACTCCTCATTGACCCTTGACCAAGAGGGGTCAACGACGTTGACCCCTTCACCCCAGATGACGCAAGACTCGCAGCTCACCAGGCTGCTGCAGATGCCTGGGCAGTCTCCGAGGACAAAAGTATCAACGTTCGAGCAAGACTGTACGTGAGACAAGAGGAAGAACAAGAGAGAGATATTTTCATTATAGGAATTCTATCAAAACTGAATCCATATTTCTTATGGGAGATTCAGAACACGAACTTCATTAATTTTGTTTTTAGGAACCTCCTGGAGTCTTCGAAATCCATCCGCAGATGGTTAACTCCGCAGGTTTAAAATATGTGGACACTTTTGAGGGTGTGTTCGTTTTGCAAAGACCTGAATCTCGATCATCATTCTGGCCACTTGTTTTTTTGCTCATTCAAGGATCTGGATTTTGGGGAAGTCTACACGATTAAAACACTAACTCCCTTGAATGATTTACTAGGACCCTGCCAGACGCCGATACAAAATCCAACACCATACAGTAACTCAACATTCAAACTGTTGGATTCTGATTATGGTGGCATGCCTGATCCCATGTAAGGCATAATCTGTTCACAGGTGTAGTCTTCAGTCCAACAGAAATAAATAATAAAAAGCAAACTTACACTTTGTCTTGAGTACCCCAGGCATGCGTTGTCATCTGTACACCATCCACAGTTGGGATCACTCACGCAGGTGGATTTACTGCACAAACAGAAGGGAAGAAAATAATCAGTTTTGTGACTGAGACCTCAAAGTCCCAGAAGGAGACCTGGAAGTCCCAAACGGAGACCTGGAAGTCCCAAACGGAGACCTGGAAGTCCCAAAAGGAGACTTGGAAGTCCCAGGAGACCTGGAAATCCCAAACGGAGACCTGGAAGTTTCAAAATGAGACTTGGCATTCCCAAAAAGAGACCTGGAAGTCCCAGGCGGCCTGGAAGTCCTAAACGGAGACCTGGAAGTCCCAAAAAGAGACTTGGAAGTCCCAGGAGACCTGGTAATCCCAAACGGAGACCTGGATGTCCCAAATGGACAGCTGGAAGTTCCTAAAGGAGACCTGGAAGTCCCCAAAAGAGACCTGGAAGTCCCCAAAAGAGACTTGGAAGTCCCAAATAATACCAAAGTCTTACATACTATACGTATCTCCCAACAATTAGGTACTCAAGGCCCTTATTGTTATTTCATAATTTTTTTTTTGTGACCCATGGAATCTTCTTGACTTTTCTAGACTGAACATTATTAAGACTGTACATATATCGTCAAGGCTTATCCCGAATGTAGCTGTGTTTTTTCCTTTTTGATTTTGCCTTCAGATTTTCTTCAAAACTGTGAAGTTGTCATTCCTTTGATGACAACTTCACCGTTTTGAAGAAAATCTGAAGGCAAAATCGAAAAGGAAAAAATACACCTAAATTCGGGATAAGCCTGGACGTCTGTGCCCCTTGTACTTACGTGGAATGCACCGGACAGTTGTCAAGGACAGACCCGCCCGCTTTGGAATTGACGGCCACGGTGCCGGGCATCTTGACAGCTATGAGATCATTCAGCACCGTGCCACTGTACCCCCCAACTATTAGGAGCGTGCTGCCGTCTCGGACGGCTGCGGCGTGACCAAAGCGCCCGCTACTGGAAGTGTGTACATGTTGCGAGTCGGAGGGAGCTACAAAGTGAGATGGAAGATTGGAAAGCCTTGAACTTTACTCTTCACAAGACATATTAACAATGTTTTATTGGTAACTGGCACTTTTTTATGGCAAAACAACATAACAAAAACTCTGCTTCCCATTATATGCCATTTCAAAATAGGGTCAGTAGGTCGGGGTCTTTAATTTTTTTTTTTAAGTTTGACGTCAGAGCAAAAACTATGGAAAAACAAATCATTTTTAGAAGGTGATATGTGAATCAAACATCAACAAACTCCCTGGAAAAGAACACAGTCTTGTGTATATGACAATCACATACAACGTGAAACTCACTCGAAGTTTCATCAAAACTTAGAAAGAGTGCGGATAATTTTTCTCCCCTGTGTGGTCAAGGCAATTCCATTTGTGCACCGAGTGTTTACACATAAGTGCGCGCTTTGCAATGAACTAAATGGAGGCCTTTATCGCCATGGGAAACAATCTTTTACGGCAAGCATGGCAAAGTCTTTTAGTCGGTTCTTTTAGTCTGTTCATTTCTCCGTTTTACATGTCTATTAACACTATGGAATAGGGTACGTGACAATAACTGGTATCATGGTATGCCAACATGACTGGAAACCAATGCAAAGTTAGTTTGCACTGGAACTTTACAATGGGCATTACAGGATACCCATCCGAAATGAGGGATACCTGCTGCAGAAAAAGTACAGCGGTGTCCGAATGGACGACTTTGACAAGTGGCTTTGGTCGGACGGCTGAAAGGTCCCGTTCTTCAACGTTGCTGCTGCAGCCAACAGCCATAGCCGTAGCCGCTCGATTCATACAGGGTCTGCATCAGAGATACTCCTGCCCATTCAAACGTGAGGCAACACACCTTGCTACTTTCACTGACCACCTCGCTTTATTTTTTTGTTTGCCAATATCGCCGGCTCACTGTTAAGATTTGCCTTGAGGGAAATAGTAATGAAAACGTTTTCTTTTTGCCCTTTTTCTGTGACCTCTTCGTACCCAGGGGTGGATTTCACAAAACTGGTTCCAACTTAATAGGACTAGTGATAACTTATGACCAGTCCTATAAGTTAGGACTAGTTACTCGTCCTAACTCAAGATAAGACTAGTCCTAGCGCTCTGTGAAATCCACAACAGGAGTCACAATTTTGCTGTGTAGAAGGAATCACTGTGCATTTGTGCGAGCGCTGCATTCTTACATGCTCTAAATATTGCCTCGATCACCAACTTGAGTTTTTCCCACCTCGTTCATTTTATCAGCCAGAGGAAACACTGGCCTACAGAATTTGTTTGTTTGTTTGCCATTGTAGTCATTGCTAGGTATACTGTCATTGTTACCATGGCACTAGAAAACTTACATTGGAAGCCTCCTGCCACTGTGTCAAAGTTCACCCATTTGTGGCAGCCGAGGTGGAAAAGTTCAACCTTGCCATCGTAACAGCGCTCATGTGTGGATGGGTAGTGTTCTTCCGGTCTGACGTAATGTTCATGAACATTGCCACCTGCAGAAAGCAAAAGATGCATCACTCCATAGACCGACAGAGGTAAATAATAAGGGAATGAAAGAGTGGTGACCGAGGTCTTCAATGGCCGTTTAAAACCAGCAGGGTCGTGGCCGTGCGATAAGGGACCGAGCCAAAGGCGACGTCCTTTATCACACTGCCACAAGGTTTTAAATGGCTGTTGAAGACCGAGTCACTACCCTTTTATTTCCATTCATAAATGCCCTTTTTGTTAAAAAGTGTAATAATTAAAAAAAATTCAATTCCCGTCACGTCCTCAGCCTCCATTTTGCAAAGCGTCAAATTGCATGCGACGCTCAACGGCTGCGCATGCGCGTACTAATAGACGGGGAGTACCGGTGATATGTATTGATTGTGATGCGCGTAAGTTAGCGCCCGCGTAAGTATAATTTCTGACTGGTTTTAAACACTCTTGGCCATGTCTCTATCAGCTGTTTAAACACCCCCATGTGGTATGCTCTCGACCGTTTAGAATGGATAAATTGTCTGGGGTATTTATGAATAATAATCATAAATATTTATTAAACGCTATTCAACCAAGTAGGCCCCACATAGAGTCTATTAATGCATGGTGTATCGTGGCCAAGCTGTCAAGCGCACTGGACTCAAGCTCTGGTGTTTCTGATCAGCAGAGCATGGGTTCGAGACACTTGTGTCCTTAAGCAAGACACATAACCATTATTGCTTTGTCCTTCGGATGGGACGTAAAGCCGTGGGTCCCATGTGTTGTTTAAAGCACTTAAAAGAACCAGACACTTATCATTAAGAGAAGGGGTTTACCCTGGTGTTTTCTGCAGATGGTTGGCTGCAGATTGCGCCACAGCACCTTGTAAACCATTACATGTTGCTGTGTAAAAAAAAAAATTGGTCTAATAATTTGAACAAAGCTCCACATGCCTCGTAGAAAAAAATAATTTCCGACAACGACTTACCAAAAACCACCATGTAGTTACCGATGATGCTTGCACTATGGAAGGTTCGGCCCATGGGGGCGCCGATCAAGTCCACTGACCACTTCATCCAGTAACGCTTCTCCACATGGAATGCATAGATGTCTGTTGATCGATCGCTGAATCTGAAACAAGTGATAAAAGGGCATTGATTCTCACCATCTCGGTTTTCCTTCTATTTAGAGCAATATAACCAAAGCTAACTCGCAAATGGCTAATTAAAATCAACGACTGTAGAAAATTCAGGTATTTTTTTTTTTTTAAGTCAACAAACTATTTACCTTGAGGAAGTCGGTCGGAAACCTCCAAAGACGACAAGTGATTTTGAATCCCGGTGGTACACCGTGCTGTGACCCCTGACCCTAACATCAGCTTCACGACCTCCAAGGGGGCTGATGACCTCCCAACCTGACCTCAGGATAAGGTCGTACTTGTAGATGACATCTTCAAAGTTGGACCCCTGACTCCTCCCTGAAAGGTTCAAAAGAAATTAAGTTTAGATGTGAGAACTTTAAATTCAGTGCTGGAAATGCCACTCTGAAGAGATTCCCCCCAAGATAGCTTATTTTTAACCACTTGACCCTGGAGGCTGTACAACGGAGGTCAAGAAAAACATGCTTTTGGTTTGCCTGTTTGTGTGTGGGGTTGACAGTGGTGCTTGAAGTCGTCCTCTGGGGCGTGCTCAACAGATGGGTGACATGTTGTCTCGCTCTGAAGGTTCACTGTGGCGTGTGAGCTTGGAAAATTCCATTTATGGATGTGGAACTTTGTAATTGCAAAAAACAGAGGAAAGGTCTGGCAAGTTAACTTTGCAGAGTGTTTTTAAATTTTCTATGGCACTAATATTGAGGAAATCGGCTGATCAGCTGAAAGATTGCATATATCACTTTCTCATGGGAGAAAAAAAATAATTTCTAAAAAGGAGCATTTCAGAATTATCAATGTTTTTAAATTTTAATTTCCCAACCCAATTGACCAACCCATCCAATTTTCTGATTTCTGTTTGTGTTTTTCCATTTTTGTTTTTAAATTGACCTCCCTTCATTTTTCAGGATGGTACATTGTTCTGTTGAAGGTGGCAGCAGACTTACCATTGTTCTTGGAAATGTGCGCATGCTCAGAACTACGTAAACAATGGAAGTTTACCTGATAAAGTTTTCACAAAATTCCACATCCTGAATGGCTCCAAAGGTACAAAATATACAACTATTAGGAACTAGTAATTAACTTTTTAAAACTTACCACCAAAAACAAATAGATGGGAGAAGTTGACGATGGTTCCTGAGTGATCAGCTAGCCCCGGCGGGGTGGACTGAGCATCGCTCCCTGAGGGCAACAGGTGCCACATCAACGTGAGGAGGTCAAACGACCAGAGCTCGTTGGTGAGGGAGCCATTTGCTAAGATGCCCCCGAAGACAATGAGCTCGTCATAATATAGAACCATGGAGTGGGCATAGCGGCCAGTCTAGTTTCAGATATACACAATATTTGTAATTACTCATTTTGAATTGCATGTATAACCTCATCAATGCACAAACACTATGGAGTAGCAAACAGTCTAGTTTGATAAAATGTTATTTTGTTTAATATTGGATTTTATTCTCACTGAAGCACAATACCAAGGAGTGTGGGCATACATGTAAGGAATAGTTTTCTTTTTTTTCAACTTTGCTGGTTGCTATGGGTACAGTACACTGGTTGCTATGGGTTTAGTGTGTTGTGCTCGCATGTCTTTCTAGACAAAGTATACGACATATCACAGGGCAGAAAGTAAGTATTGGGTGTTATAATATTAAAGTGTTAACTCTCTCAAGATTCACATTCACAGATTGCATAATTTATAAAGAAATACTAGATGGTTTTATCCTTCTTTCCCCGAGACTCACCGGCTGCATCGCAGAAGCAGGAGTCACATGCTCCCATCGATTGGAGGTGAAGTTATATCTCACAAGGTCATCCAGTACTCCATTGAGGTCGTAACCTGAGGTCAGAGGTCAAACAAACATTGTGTTAACCAGTCCCTCGGGACTTGAAACGCTTTTTGTCTTTGATGTGGCAGGGCAACTTTCCGTTGGCAAAGGTCACCATTAAAAAGGAAAGGGTGGGGCCGGGTTGGGGGTGGGGGAACAAGGCCATCTATGCTCTAAATACACAATGCAAGTCTTGTGCATATAAGAACAATTTGACCTTACTAAAGTGCAAGATTTTGTTTCCTTCTTGAAACACAACTTTGCACACTAATTTCTTACGCCCTTTCTCCGGTAAAACCCCCTTTTGATTTCAAGGGGCTTCTGGGAACAGTCTACTCAGCACTAGAGAGGCAGATTGAACAGCACAATTTCTTTGAATGAGGAAAAGAACGTCGCTTTTATAATCAAATAGGCATATTATTTGTGTTTTTTTGCCCATACTATGTGTGTTAAGCACTGTATGCTCAGTACTTTCCCAAGTCCTGTGAAAAAAAATAATCCACAGGCATATTCATCGGGTGGGATTCCAACCCACGACCCCTGCCATTCTAGAGCAGATGTTTTACCAAATAGACTACTGAGATTGCCCGGCAGCTAGATGCAGTTTGAATCCTATTAGCAGCTGGTACTGCAACCATTATAATGGATGTTAATTTTTTGCATTGGGTAGACATAGCAAAACTCTGAATTCCAGTAAAGTCTGCAAATTCTCCTTCCTGCGATCTTCTTACCTCCAAAGACCCAGAGACTGTCTGTGGTGTCATGATACTCCGCAGTGTGACCCGTCCGCGCCTCAAAGATGGTGTCAGTCCCAGAGGACACAAGCAACGTATCCCCCCAGTTGGTGTTGTTAGTAGTCGACAGGCTACATCCCTCCCCGACGAAGCCGCTTCGACAATTGCACTTCTGCACCTGAAATTAAGAATTGCATTCACTTATTAACATGGCCTCCATTTTCAGGACAAAACTCCTCCGAACCCACTGAAATTTCTTACATAGAAAAACCCAAGCACATGCAAGTAGAAAACACACATGTTTGTCAACCCTGTGAACCGAAGACATCTCTTTGTCCACCCATTGTTTGGACTTAGTCTTTTTAAATGATCTCCCCATAGGTTTTTGTACACAAAAAAAAGCAAAGCAAGTCGTGGCTGAGCTGTTTAGTGCTGCGGGTTCAAGTTCTGGTGGCTGAGTCATCACGATAGTGGGTTCGAGTTCCAGTCATAACACTTGCGTCCTTGAGCAAGACACTTGATTGCAAGAACTATAATTGCTTCAAATAAGGGATGAGGCAGTTATGCTTGTCTTGCAACGGTTTCATTTACCCCTCCCTGCTTTTAGCTGTGCTGTGAAGAAAATTGCGTTTATATTGCGCCGTGTGTTGTTTCTGCGCATCGGGGCAGGCTTCTATCCTTTCTGTAGCCCACACCTCCAGTGGCCTTTGGGCCTTGTGATGGGCGACTTTGCATAAAAAAAAAAACAAAAAAAAAACAAAAAAAAAAAAACAAGGATGTCTTCGCTCTGTCAAGACACCTGGATCCCCTTTGCAGGGATGCCAGTTAGGTTTTTGACCAGAGCCTGAAAATCCTGCATAGACACCCCCATTTTACATGAAAAAGCCTGAACTTGGTCTATAATTTTAACAGGAAAAGCCTGAATTTCTACTGCCTGAAAACTGGCATCCCTGCCTTTGTTAAAGAACTCGTCTTCAACAGGTAGACACGTCAAAATTCAAGGTAAACACAAAACACATTCTGGTATTCAAGACTCATTTTCGTAGAGCTACAATGTAAATGTAAAAGTAGAAGGGTAAACAAATATACTTTATCTGAGTAATTAATCCTGTCCTTTCATGTTAGCCGCATCAACCATGATGCAGCTTGCCCTACTGTACTACCGACCACTGGACATCCTTTTGTCCACACTGCTGTAGTTTGATTGGTCATCAACATCCCTTTGTCTGTAATTTATTCACTCTGATTGGCTTTCTTTTTCCCACCTATTTTGGATTCCTTCCCTCAAATTTAATCCCCAGTTTTTTCTATAAATGGATCCGTTTTTATGTTTGTGCTTGTTTTTGCCTCTGACGAAGGTCCGGTTTGGATCAAAAGCTAAGGCCATCAACCATACTAGTTTTATATATATATATCTTCCAGCATGTTTTGTTGATGAACATTCCTTACTTACCATTGTCATGAAGTCACAGTCACCCCTATCCTGTGAGTAGCCACACTCCAGAGGACAGGACTGCCATTCGCACGACTCCCCTATGTAACCATTGTCACACACGCAGTGATAGTTCTCACAAACACCATGTCCCGAACAGTCGTTTGGACAGTGCTGTATCTTGTACTTGGCTGTTGTACCGTTCAACGGGTAGTTGGTGTCGCTGTACAAGTGTATCAGCATCTAGAAAGGGTAAGAAACAAATGTATGTAATTTATCCTTAATACTTTCACTTTCAATTTATACTTTCAGTGTTTACTTTTTATTATTAATTCATTTGGGAAAACCGTGCTTAATAGTCTGGTTCCATTCAAGTATGCCTATGGCTTTATTGCTCTGTGTCAGTCTGGGTACCTGGTATGGATAGTGCAAGTCTGGCACGTACAGTATTCGATTACTTCTTGTTAACATTGGGTTCCCACATACATGTACATTGCTTTGACGTGTGAAGGAAACAAAATCAGACACCTCAATGGTCAAATATACACTGTGCTGTACATGTGTACATTATCAGCCAGTATCACACTTTATAGAAAACAGTGGCTGAAGGGCAGCCGAGTCACAGTGAACAAAGAGGGCTTTCAGTGCCATTTCTGAGAATCTTTGTCTTTACAGTGTTCATCATTTAGTCAGGGTTTCATCTTGACAACGATGTTCAACCCCTTCCCCACCCACTCCAAACAGAACCCCCCCCCAAAAAAAAACAAACAAACAAACGTTTTCTCCTTGGTTCTCCAAACATTAATTTTGCGAATGATACTTGAAAGGTTTCCAAAAACCAGGACTGACATGACCAAAGTGATTAACAAACACATTCGTTAAAAGATTTACTCATTCATACACTAATCCAGCAATCCGGTATGCGTACGTGAATCGTTCTAAGTACTTGTACAGGCCTCGATCTTAAGAAAAACTGGGGCAGGCCTAGTTGCTGGCCAAATCAGACAAATTGTACAAGGGCATGCTGGCCAAGTTGTTAGTGACAGTGCAATTTTTCTGAACTGGGCATGCTGGCCAACTCAACAGGGCGTGAGGTCAATGGCCTCGGTGGCCTTGGTGATTAAGATCAAGGTTAAGATCAAGGCCTACTTGTGTGCTTATTCATTGTGAACAGTCAGATTTTATAAAACCATGTTTCATTTTCACTTTTTAGACTGATGAGTGAAGTTTGGTTCTGAGGATTGCAAAAGAGCGCTCCCTCAGCTACATGTACATGTACCAGAGCTCACCCTTAACACTAGCCCGGCGTACGTTGTCCAGTAAAAACTGCTATGGGCTAGTAAACACCACTTCTCAACTTGCCCTGTTGGCTACTAAAAACTGTGCAACTTACTTGTTCATAACGCTTGTACTTCCTCCTTTTCAGATGTGAATAATACATTTCAGAAATGTGTTTATTTATTCTTAAAAATGTGAGTGTAATTTCATTTGACCGTTAACTGGTTGTGATTGCTACCTTTATAGCCTAATGATACATTTATGACAACACATGTTTAAAATCTGGGCAACGAAAACTTCCTGGGGGCAAGTAAAATGCACAGTTCACTAGCTCCTTGGGCTACTTAAAAAAAAGCTTTTGCGCGAGGCCTGGCTACAAACTGCTCGCCTCATACATGTACAATGTATTTCTTAAAATGAAGGACTGGAGTTAAAGGATTACTAACATTACATGAACTATACATGTATCTAGGCCTAATACATGTACATGTAATTTAAGCAACCCCAATGCCAGTTTCTACAAACAATCCAAAACATAGATGCAGTATTGTCTTGTTTTATAACTTGTTTAATACACAGTTTTCATATGCCATTCATTTTTATATGGTTTACATGGTTTTACAGTGAACAATGATTTCCTTTGTCAAATTTGTACAGCGCAGCAAAATGCTAGTAAATCAAAATTGCTCAGATTGCTCCAAACCCATTGTTTTTACAGAGCAGCAAAATGCTACATGTACATCAAAACGTCTCAGATTGCTCCAAACCCATTGTTTGTACGGTCCAATAGTTTTTTACATGTAGTAGCATTCAGTATGCGCTACATGTAGCATGCTCAGAGCTCAAATTTAGGGGGGAAAAATCCACGAGATCACAGGGCTTGTAGGCTCGAATTTGTCAACGAACCAGAATTGATTTTACAAGACCCGACTCAAAATGAGAAAGACATACATGTACACTACACAGTGTAAACTGTTTTAATTTGAACAAGTACTAATAAGAGAAGATTCATTGTGGTCCAGTGTTTATTTTGAGCCCTGATGTTCAGTCTAAATATTTTGCTATGCAAAAACTGCTACATGAATGATGAAATTTTCCCCTGGTTTTCACATTTTTTGTACATGAAACAAACATGACAACTTCTCATCATATTTTTCATGTTCATACTTGCCTTGTACGTACAAATGTACGTACACATTGTACATGTACACGTTAAATACATTTTCAATGGATTCAATTTTTAAGAGGTACATGTAGGGCCTACTTTTTATACATGTACCACGTACCGGGGATGTCCCTTAACTTTTTAATTAGCAAACTGGTGAACCCGACTTTTGAGTAATCAGCAAGATTTTTCACTACATGTAGTCCATATCCATGTTTGCACAATTTGTTTTCATTATAAACCACATCTCTGGTTTTTCAGACCAAGCTTCTTTTTGCTTTTTTGACACCAAGCTTCTTTTCAGTTCTTGCAAGAAATAAACTATATATGCTTTACTATGTACCTACAGCATAACATATACAGCACTACATGTCCGTACATGTACGTACATGTCCGTACATGTCCGTACATGTACGTACGTGTACGTGTACATGTACATGTACGTAGCTGGTGCAGATATGTACAAAAATATCCGAGTGAGATACCCTGGTAAAACCACTTCAAAACTTCACGTGCAAAGCACCCACATGTTGCAAGAAAATCCCTGTTTTTGTCAACTTTTCGATATTAGGCCAAAGTTAACTTGCTTTTATTATTAATGGAATTTAAATTTGTAGGTCCCTATTTGTCACGTTAAAAAATATTTGTACGAATATCAAAAGAAGAGGCAGTGGAAAATAAATGAGAATCTCTGGGGTCAGGGAAGAAAAATAAAAATACTCATGGTTTTCCTTCCCTGTTTAACAATGGTACAATCAATGCTTTACATGTAGCTTGAATAACCAGATTTGTGTTATGTGTTGATCATCACAAAGCTAGATTATTCCACCATGAACCATTGTACATGTAACTGACAGGTCATGACATTGCTTTTTTTGGCATGTTTGGTGTTTGATCCGGTCAAACCACTTCCTTTATCGCGCTGACTGTCATTGTCTCCAGAGGAAATATTCATAATTGTATTTTCTTTGACAGCTTTGAAGCCACAAACCTCCACTATCTTTAATACTCTGAGTTAAAACAACCACTTTTCAATGAAGTATTTTGTGATTTTAAAACGGTCCTAAGCAATAGGTTCATGAGACCTTATCAAAAGCGGATTAGTTGCAACACATGACTGTAATCATTCGATAAAATTAATGGAATAATAATTATAACACTCAGTTCTTATAAAGCGCTTTATAACACCCAAAGGGCGTCCCTAAGCGCTAATTTGTATTATTTTTTTAACAGGTACATGTAGCTATCTTAAGAATTATAAGACCCGTACATGTAGCACCTTTGAACGGTTTACAAGGTGCTGTGGTGCAAACTTAATGCAACCTACCATGATGACCGCACGAGAAACAGCGCTGTGAACCCCTTCTCTTAACGATAAATGTACTCGGTTCGTTGTGTGTTACACAAGACAAGGGACCAACAGCTTTACGTCCCATCAAAAATACGAAGCAATAATGGTTTAGTGTCTTGCTGAAGGACACAAGTGTCAAGACAGGGATTCAAACCCACACTCTTCTGATCAGAAACACCAGAGTTTGAGTCCAGTGCGCATGACCACTCCACCACAACACTCCATGTAAATGATTGGACTTGGCTTCAAGATTTCTTTTCTTAATAGCATTTAAAAACAGTTCCTTGTTTTTAAAAGTAACCGTAAACGTAGGCTTTAAGTATACAAGTACCCTTGTTTAATTTATAACCAAGTTCAACATTTACAAAAACAAACACCACATGTCCCCCATTTTCAAACCAGATTACAGGCCTCGGAACTAAAGATTAGATGAATCAAGACTCACATTTCCACTTTTTGCTTGCACGGGTGCAGGTAATAAGTTGCCACTGAAAGTTGCAAGCACCGTACCGGTGAAAGAATCTCCGTCGTAGATCGTTAGGAAGTCGTACGTACACTCCGTCTCAAACTCCGTGAAGGTCAAGGTGATTGTCATGTTGGGGTCAGGGGCTTAAGGTCAGATTAAGATGGAACACAAAGTATAGTTAGTAACCTTTGCAACAAAACTTTATTTGTTTCAATCTGAAAGCTTACTGCCATTACCAATCCTCCAGAGAAAAACAGTTCCACCCTGTATTAATGTCAAAGTTGAGGAAACAGCAATTTGATGGCCCCCAACATCACAAATTGCTTATTTCAATCAGAAATCAGATTAAAGTACATGTAAGAAGAATATCATGTCTGCACTTTCCAGCCATTTCTTGTTCAGCCTTGTGGCCACACATGTGGGGTGGGGTGTTTACCAACCCTTTCAGAAATCAAAACACTACTTCGAGAGCCAACAGATGATCTTGTGTTATGAATCAATCTATTAGGCCCTACTTAAAACACCATTGATAAAAAAACTTCTCAAATGGAATTTCAACAACTCAGTCATTCTTTGGTAAGTTTATTTATTTTTTTTTTCAGAAAAAATATTTTATATTTTCTTGATGATGTCTTTGTGTTCTAAATTGATTCTAAATACGTGTCATTCATGCCTACATGTAAATGTGTTTTGATTTTTGAAAGTGGTAAAAATTGGGCAGATCTAGCCACTAATCTGACGATGACAGAAATGGCTAGAAATGGCCAAAATAGGAAATATTGGTAAGACTTATGCACACACTGTCTTGTAAACCAACAGGTCTACGACTGTCGGGAGGATCGAGGGTTAAGATTTTTGCAACTACGCTCTCCTCACCTCGTATAAGCCATTCACAGTGGACATTTTCTTCATAAAAGCCTTCTCCGTCTGTGACAGTTCCTTCAAGACTGTCCAGGATTACCCTCCGTAGACCTGAGCATCCGGCTGCTGACACCACATGCCAGAGATGACAAAGGACCAGCAGTAGCACCAGCAAGAGTTCCACTCTCCCCATCATTTATGTACAAACTGGAATCAAAACAAAACAGCACATAACGTCAGTAAAATGTCATGCTTTTAAGCCCTTTAATAGATCAGAGTAGCCCACATTGTAAGGCCTATACATACATGTACTCACTCTGTACCCTTGGCCCTAATGCAAACAAGTGCAAATACATACCAACAATACAATAAAAGTGAAAAATAAATTTAGCCGCTGACTGCAAAATGGTTTGAATAGCTATGTTGCCACTAATGCCAGCAATCTTCTCTCATAACCTGTCAGGGTTTGTCATATTATGGCCAAAGCCGGCCAAGCTGTCAGAGAAAATGACGACGAACATATGGGTAAACTATATAGCATTCATGACAGAACCTTAATTCAGGGTTTGCAGATGTACAAAATGCCATTTCTGCCTTTGAAAGGCTTAGGGTTAGGGGTCACGCTATGTACATCTGGAAATTTTCCGCCAGAAAAAGTGGTGCAAAAGAAATTAATGGAAATTGATTTCGTCAACAAACTATTGGTCACTGCTGTCGCCATAGCCACCAGCCCCTGCTGCGTTGTTGAAAAAATGCTTGTAACACATCCTACGTCATGGATATTGACAATTCAGAAAAGACTGCTGGCATAATAGCAGTTTTGATAAGTTTGCCATCGCAGATTAAATATCAACGTCCTTTAAAAAAATCCCCTATTTTAGAATTCCTTCGTTGGTGCTACTGACCAAATTCACCCAAAGTCATCATCATCATAAACTTGGTTGCGCCATTTTGGAAGTCAACGTTCCCGTCAATGTTAGTGTTCACAGTGTGGTGCGCATTTATTTTGGCGACGTGGTGATTACAGCCGTGGTGATTACAGTGGTTTTTACACGTGGTGAGCGTGGTCACACTCACCACGTGCGATGTGTGTGCAAAGCATCCATACAGACGAATAATACTGATACATATTTAGTGCAATGTCACACCCAATTACCCAAATCAAAAATAGTAAATATTAAACAAAAATTCAGACCTTGCATTTATAAATTCTGGTTATAAATGAAAATAGCAACAACTACATGGCCTGAAATTATTTCTCACTAGCAATAGCATCAATCCATCATTCTCAAATGAAATTTCTACTGGTATTCAAATTCAATAAAATCACACACAGAGAGAACAATTTACCAGAGATTCAAACCATAGATTAAAGATTAACTGAATTTATCAAACCACAACGAAATATGTTGAATATTATTATTAAACAATAATCCAGACCTCGTATTTATAAATTCTGAAGTTATGAAAATAACTAGGCCTAAAGTACTATGGACTGAAAATATTTTTCACTCGCATCATGCTCAAATGAAATTAATATTCAATAAAATCAACACACAGAAAGAACAATTTATCAAAGATTCAAACCATCCATTTAAGATTAACTGAATTTAGCAAACCACAACGATATATGCCTAAATATTATTTAAAAGGACGACAATTTTTAGTTTGATATACCGTACGTCGCCATTTTGACCTGCAAAAGTTAATCGACATAGTCAGCTGTACGTAACGGCTAGGCTGCACTACCATGACTACATCACGAACAAAACGTCTACAATAAGTCGTCGACTTACCTCTAATATTTTAACAAATGTTCCACAAAACCCACTGCTACTAGTTAAGAGTTATTTTTCTTTCACAAAAATCCATCATTTCTCCCATATGAGCAAGAAATAAGGAGAAAATGGCGATTCCCTGACACTTCTTCGTTCTTAAGCCTTCGTTTTATGATGGCCTATTCATCGCGAAGCAAGGCAGTAAATATAATGGGGATTTTTTGTTGACCTAAAAAATTTGCATAACTGCAAGGGCGCCCTCATTTTTATTATGATTTAGTTGGCCCGATAATAAAAGTGCACTGCACCCCATCCACTTCGCTTGCCCCACCCGGTCTCAGCCAAGACCTTTGGCGCTGGAACCGAGCGAGCCCATCCACTAAATAGAAGTCACATACCAACCCATGATATTACAAAAATGCTAAAAATTACTAAAACAATACTTAGAAGTCTCACAGCCTCTTGAAATGAGAACAAAAAATAATGTGCAGTGCATTTCTGTTCAATTTTATGGCTCCACCTGCAGCTGCTACGCTCAACCATTGAGATGGCCCAACCACGCCCAAGAGTGCAAAACATAAAAGCGGTCATAGTGATCATCAAAGGACCTAGCCTGCCCCAAGTACCCGAATTCGAGAGTCAATAATTCAGGGTACAAAATTAAACCTATTTTCAACAATCCCTAAATGTATGATGACCTTCTAACCTATCGTTAATAAAAAGAAAGAACAAAAAATAATAAAAATAAGAAGAAGATGACACACTTTTTGACCATGGCAGTGCAGTAGCAGCAGTGGCGTATACAGCATCTTTTTGCAAGGAGTGGAGGGGTGGGCACGGGTATTATAGAGGGGCGGCAATTTCAGTTGAGTATAGTATTGCCCGATAGCAAATTTCAATGTTCATCCAGAGGCTAACGACCACAGAGGGGCAGCTGCCCCTATTTGCCCCCTGCTACGCCACTGGCAGACAGGCCAGATGAGCCCACCCCGATGGGGATTATAAAAATAATATAGATATCTTACCGTAACACAACTTGAAAATGTATTGATGGTTGCCGCCGCCCTGGACCCCGAGGACGCTGTCCCTGCTGATGGCGCTTCCCTCCCTCCACTCACTCTCTCCATACACGTACACACAACCGTTAGGATTCATCTATTATAGCTGGTATAAACCCAAGGGCAAGCACTTCATTCAACGACTAATCATTTGTTGGTTTAAACATGAGTCAAAATTTCGCTGTAGAGGAACTGTATGTCATACGAAGAGAGCAAGGATGTGATTAAGAGTAGATTTATCCGCATCACTTTCACGGCTGCTCCTGTTTTTCCTATTAAGTGTTTTCTTACTCCGCAGCTTTTTCTACATGTTTGTTAAATTTTGTTTAAAAAATGGACATTTTTCTGTCCTGTTTACTTTTCAGCTACCATTCTGACTCTTTTGATAATTCCAAAGACAGTTTTCCCGTTTGTGAGACCTATTTGAAGGTTTTTCCGTGTGCGAGACGGTATGATTTCAAGACGAAAAAAGGTAGGATTTTATAATCTTTGCCGTTTGCCAATCATTTCTACTAGAAGGTAGACTTAACCACCAGTGAGGCCTACTCTGCCCCTGATCCAGCCAATTAAGTCTATGACACAGAATCCCTAACACTCCCCCAACCGAACCGAGTCAATCTCGGGTGGCTCATACGGCTCAAACCCCGTCAGGCAGAACACCGCGGAAATTTAAAAAATATAATAAAAATCATTTAGCAAGCTTTGAAACAAAAATACTGACAATTTAATCGTTTCACAGCAAAAACAGTCAACTTGATGATTTCAAAGGTACAATACAAGATTGGAATTCACTTTTTTTCTTTTTCTTTTTTATAAATATAAGTATCAGTCTAAAAGCTTACTGATTATGAAGTTCATTCCAGTACCAATCTTCCATAGAAATATTTCTGTCTGAAATACTGTCAAAACCGAGAAAATAGAATGTGAAGAACCCGATTTAAATACCGGTTGCAACAATCGAAATTAATGACAATGTGTTTCCATGCTGAAATGTGTGCACGGTTTTTCACTATTTTCTCCTGACTCGGATGACGGATTGAGCCCAAATTTTCACAATTTTCTTTTTGCATGTGTGCATTAAATCACACAATGTAAGAACACTGCACTGTCAGCTTTACCAATCCTATATTTTACCTTTAACAATTAGGATTAGGTCTTGCAATAATTTCCATCACGGTACAAAAAAATAACAAACATTATTTTTAACCGTTTTTTTATTCCGCATTTTGAAATAAATCCCCCGCAAAAAAGCAACAACGACTTCACCCATACGTAGTTCACATACAACAAGATCATGTAAATTAAAAGCTCTATGTAACATTTTGTTTAACATTGAAAAACAGGGTGCATCTTCTTTTCTAAATAAATTAATAACCTTTGTAAATCACTTCACGACAACTTGACTGGGAATGATTTTTCGACTAACCAATAATTAAAATAATGACACTGGGAGACTAGGTGGCAGCAGAGTTACCAAGTAAATCCATCGTTCTCGAAAATATGCACATGGTCATGAACTACGGCCGTTTACGAAACCACGGCTTGGGCTTAGGCTCTGTCAGTAATTGTGAAGACGTGTGCTTACCTTACGGGGATTCAAACAGGCGGACGGAGCCCAAGCCGGAGCCCAAGCCCAAGCCGCGATTTCGTAAACGGCCTATAGTAACTGGAAATTTGCTTTGTATGATGCCTAGCGATCAATAGAAATACGTAATATTTATAATTACAAAATTTCAAAAATTACACACACAAAAAGTCTAAAAACGATTCCTCATAACTTTGGGTAAAATCGGTGCATTTTTAAATGATCACGGACTATCAAACCAAAAAGAAGACGAAGAAAATTATTCAACCAAAAAGAAGACGAAGAAAATTATTCAAAGTCTTTTTAATACAACATTTATTAAATAGATCTAATCTAGAATACTACATGTGTTAAATTACATTTTTACTCGCAACATGTTCATTTTTAACTGCAATTTTTCACTTTTTGTTATTTTTCAAATTTATAGCTTAAAATTATCTTTTTAGTCCAAAAATTAATAAAAAACTAAAATTTATAGCTACGAATTTGTCGTTTACTGTTTTCTCCCCCAAAATCTCAAAATCATGCTCCAGGTTTTAGAACTTAATCTCATTTTGCAAGGCTAACAATTTCAATATGGATGAATTCCGGTTATTTGTTTGCAGTTTAATGCACATTTTCATTCGTTTTGTTTTGGTCATACAATCACCGACAAAATTTCACTAAAAGGACGCTTCAATTGATTGTTTTATTTATGTTTTCCATTTAATCACCACAATAATTTGGGTTTGAAGAACAAGGGATAGAAAAATCTATCCCCTCCTCTTCCCCGGCCAGGTTTGAGGAACAAGGGATAGAAAAATATATCCCCTCCTCTTCCCCGGCCAGGTTTGAGGAACAAGGGATAGAAAAATCTATCCCTTCCTCTTCCCCGGCCAGGTTTGAGGAACAAGGGATAGACAAATCTATCTCTTCCTTTTCACTGGCCAGGTTTGCGGAACAAGGGATAGAAATTGTTTTATCCCTTCCTCTTCACCGGCCAGGTTTGAGGAACAAGGGATAGAAAATTCTATCCCCTCCTTAAATACTGAAATTGGTTGCACTCAATCCACAAACAGATCTGTCGGGACAACAAATTTTCCCCGAAATTTCCCGACAATGGAGCATGCATTGTCATAAAAATGTGTGCATATTTTCTGTTCGTACATTATGATGCAATAATATTCTGGAGTAAAAAAATGTGTCGCATTTTGTAGCTCAGAAAAGGTATTAAATCAAAAGACTGTAAAACATATTTTTTAAAGTGCACCAATTTCTTAATTTGTTTTTGCAGCAACATTTTATGAAGAAAAACAGCATGATTTTAACATTTTGAAAACAACTTCAAGAAATGTTGCTATAAATTACAAAAAACAAGTGAAAATGAAAAACTGTAGTTAAAAATGAACGTGTTTCGCTTTAAATTTTAGATAAATATTTATCACAGAAATAAATGAAAGTTATAAATAAGAAATTGAGAAAGAAGTACTTCCTTCATTTTCATGACACATTTCTTCAACGAATAGTAAAATCCCCTGAATGCTTTCCATTGAATTCCCTGTGCTTTATCAACTTTGCTGTGGTCGTAGTATTTACCATTCAGATGGGCTTTAAAACAGGATTTGAACCACCAGGCACCTTCACGTTTAACTGCACAATTATCATGTTCTACGTCATTGTCACGTGTGCGCAGTATCCGGATGAGAGTTCATCTTTCCATGCACAGCCACAGGCCTAATATAATCATGAAGACACAACCCCTTTCAGGTGTAAACCGAGGACTTTTTTCTCCTTTGTTTGGAATCATGTTGTGTGTTTTTTAGCTAGTGTTTTTTTGTAGTTGTACATTAAACCGAAACACAGTCAACAGAGTACCCATTAATTTGTTTATACGGTCTAGGTTTGAATACCGACGTACACAGGCATTTATAATAATTTATGATAACGCATATACTAATAATATTAACTGACTGTACCACTGAACTTTAGGTACCAGTACATTTTAAATAATCTCGGACAATCAAACTATTTCAATTCTGTATCAATTCAAACTTACAGCCATAATCTTTGGTAATGTACAGTAGTATAAACTATACAACGTTAACAGCAAACGCGTTATTTATTGACCCATGCAGTTCTTGGAGTAATGATTGTTCTGAAAGGCAAGGGCTACCTTTTTTGGTAATTGGAACGGCCGGACGTTCCTTTCAATCCTATATGTAGATATACACCATGAAACTAACCTATGAAAATTCTGTTTTTCAAGAAGGATCCGAAACTGCTGAAACTGGATGTTTTTTATTATTCGAATTTTTAGACAGAAAATTATCTCTTTTTCTAAAAAAACTACCCGGCACATTGCTTCAATCGGAATCGATTTCTCATAACTTTGGGTAAAAATCTGTACATTTTTTAATGATCACGGACTATTAAGAAAATAAATAAATAAATAAATAAATAGAATAATCTAGAAAACAACATGTGTGAATTTACAGTTTACTCGCTTTAAATTTATAAAATTAATACAGAAATAACTGATAGTTTAAATAAGAAATTGAGTAATAATTTGCAACATACTCTTAAAGTACTTCCCTCATTTTCATGACACAACTCTTCAGGGAATAGTAAAATCCCCTGAATGCTTTCCACTGAATTCCCTGAGCATTATCAACTTCGCTGTGGTCGTAGTATTTACCATTCAGATGGGTTTTAAAACAGGATTTGAACCACCAGGCACCTTCACGTTTAACTGCACAGTTATCATGTTCGACGTCATTGTCTCGATCCTTTGTTGTGAATGGATAGCCGTCAAGGAATCATCGACAATGCTCTCGCTGTCATAGGAACCAATTTGTAGAGTATACTGGTCACCGGAAACAGCAAACTCGCCATAACCCGCCCAAACCTTTTCAGCGTCCCAGTCTTCCATTTCAACAAGCAGTTGCCATTGTCCGTTCTCAGTAAGTGCTCGGAGGTTGTTGTTTCCCAACCAGAATTCGCCCAAAAGATCGCCAAAACCAGATTGATATTCAGTCCAGTTGCGGTAAAAGTCGACAGAGCCATCTTGTCTTCTCTGGAACACGATCCAGCCTCCTCCGTCGGTCTCCATATCGCAGAACACCTTCATGCCTGCAGACAAACCAGAGGGGTAGATGATGTAGACGCCGTTGTCGTGTTGGCCATCATCGTACAAACTCTTACAACTGTTGTACTTTTTCATGGGAATTGAGAACGAAGGAGTATCCAAACTAAAATCATAATAGGAACTGCCTTGGAGCTCAATAAAGTCTGCGTTCTTGCGATTCCTGGTAGTATTACTTAGTTCGCAGATTTTAGAGTTCACTCGATAATTGAATGATGAACACTGTGCATCCATAGAGCAGTCTCGCCCGCATAACACAGGAGAACTTAAAGTCTTCCACTGAAAGACATGGTTCTGTAAAACTCGGTTTGTAGCTGAGAAAAATGTTTGGGCGTGATCTGCACTGTCACATTCACAAATGCAGTCGCGTACAAGGTACGCAGAAGTCAAGACAAATTTCACGATGAAACAAAAGCTAATATTGTTCATCTTGGGGACAAACATATTATTTAGTTTGTAAGACGGTAATTCTGTTTTAACGTTTGTTCTGCAAAGTCAACTTATATACATGCATGCAATAACGCCCTTGGATACATTTGATTCAAAACGGTTTCCTTAGTAACAATTTAGCGCCAGAAATTCTTTTGTCTGATTCCGAACGATCAAACCAGTTAATTGAGGCTTTTCACAATACACACACTTTATTGTGACCCTGTATCAAACGTCGTTGTTTGGTAGCTGCCTTCTCCATAATGGGCCAATAATGGGCCAATTAATTATGTTAAGTTGAGCTTATTTCACAGTTTAGTTGAGGCTTTAACAATACACACCCTTTAAACTGCATTGTTTGGTTGCTGCTTTCTACATAATGGGTCCAGATCTTTCGTCAGTCAACAATTGCTTAATATTTTGTGTCTCCTTGTATATTAAAGCAAAAATCGGTTGTTTCTTTCACAAAGCAGTTTTAACAAAGCCATGAGTAAAATAAAAGAACTAAAGGTTGTAAAAAACCATGCGACACGGCCCCGACAAGAAACACTTTTGAACATTGAGGAAATGGCGCTGACCAATCATATTGCACTGGTCAATCATCAGTTTACACAACAAACATTTTTAAAGTGGGGATTCGTATGCAATTGACCCATAAAAAAAGAAATAGAGGGCGTACAAAACCATGGGACACGGCCCGACAAGAAGCATTCTTGACCATTCAGGAATTGTCGCTGACCAATCATACACTGGTCGCTCATCAGTTTACACAGCAAAACATTTTTCTAAGTGGACATTCCATTTAGTGCTCGATATGTGGTAGGGTGTACCCCCCTCCTATTGTGTCTTCATTGTGTTCTGGAGATCACTGGAATTCTTTACAGGATTTTAGGGGGTTCTTCTGTACAAGAGGGGAAGAGTGTGTTTGAGAATGGGAACATTTGGGGGGGGGGGGACTCCCTCTGCCACATTATATCGGGCATGGTATAGGACATTCAGGCATTTGCGGATCCAGGGGCGGTTACGGGCGGCCCTTAGTTCCGATCCCGTTGACCAGTGGCGTTTATCCATAAAAAATAGAAATCTTGAGAGGATGACAGTAATCTTACTACCCATCAACCGCGGCAATGGTTGGGGAGGGGATACACCCCCCTTCCCAAGCAAAATTTTCTTTTTGACAATAATCTACTTATTGGTATGAATACGTGGTCTGTGTTTAGGAGAGAGGAGTGAAGTCATACATTGTATAGCAGCAGGAAAATATTAGTCAAAAGTGGGATGGGGGATTATGTCCCCCAGTGATCCTGCCCCCCCCCCCATTATTATGGTAAATTGTATAGACATTTCGTTTGATAGCGCCCTCTTTTGACTAAACTTCCTCTTCAGCCCATGTTAATTTTACCGTATGGTGGACAACATACACTATGACACCGGCCGCCCCCGTTGCGACGCGCCTGCTGGTCGACGTTTTTTTAGTTCTTTTATTCCGATGTTGTAGGTTATCAACAAGGCAAGTTTATAGACACTCCCAGGCACTTGAAACAATCTGTGTCATTTGCATAAGAAATCACCTTCGTTTAAAGAGGCTGTGTCTTCATGATTATAGCAGTAAATGGAATAACCCGGTCACATCACAGTTTGACATAAACGGCACCCTTTGTGATTTGACCGCAAGTGGGCGCGTTCGCAGTATCTGGGAGTTCATCTTTCTATGCACAGCCATGGGCCTGATACAATCATGACGACACAGCCCCTTTTAGGTGTAAACCATAGAGTTATATATAAGAACTAGAGGGAGCACTCGCGATGCCACGCACGGAACTCCACTGACTCACCAGGGGCGAAAATCCCTATGGGTCAATTGCATACAAATGTCCACTTAGAAAATGGCTGCTTTGTGAACGGATGAGTAACCAGTGTAAATGAATGGTCCGCGCCATTTTCTCAATGGACAAAAATGCTCCTTGTCGGGCCGTGTCGCATGGTTTGTACGCCCTCTAGTTCTTATATATAACTCTTTGGTGTAAACCGAAGACTTTTTTGTTCTCCTTGTTTGGAGTCATGTTGTGTGTTTATTATTATTATTTTTTTTTTTAAATAAACCGAAAACCAACAGCCGTCAGAGCACCCATTTTACCCCCTTTGTTTATAAGGACTGGGTTTGATTACCGATACATGAAACAGCAGCGTACACAGGCATTTATAATAATTTATGATGTATAACACATACTAAGTAACTGACTATACCACTCAACTTGAGGTACCAGTACTTTTTTAATAATCTCGGACTATCAAACTATTTCAATTCGGTATCAATTCAAACTTACAGCCATAATCTTTGGTAATGTACAGTAGTATACAGATGACAGCAAACGCAATATATTGACCCATTCAGTTCTTGGAGGTTATTTTTAAAGGCAAGGGCTACCTTTTTTGGTATTTGGAACGGCCGGACGTTCCTTTCAATCTTATATAAATGTAGATATATACCGTAAAACTAACCTGTGAAAATTTTGTTTCAAAAGATTATAGCGTTTTGGAATATCGGCAAAAATCTGGAGTGGTTATTTCCACGCAGAACGACCCAAAAATGCTGAAACTGGATGTTTTCATTATTCGAAATTTTTGACAGAAAATGTTCTCTTTCTCTAAAAAAAAAATACATTGATTCAAAGGGAATCGTTTCTCACAGTGCTTTATACTACCGGCAGCTCTCCAGTGCCTCTTACCAAGTTAACTTTTGTGGTAGTTAGTTTGTGGAGTAATTACCGAAGGTATATATTATTGCCCTTAACAAATAAATAATAGATATCTTAAAAAAGTAAAAAAAAAACACATCAACTCTTCAGACACCCTAAATCTTTATAAGAAAATCCAATAATTACACTCTAATAATTGTTGATTGATCGTTACAATTGCATGACGTCACACTTCAACAAGAATACAAAAAGCTTCATGGCGCAAGACTTATTATATTATAAGTGTTTTTACCCATACACCCTTGTATATGGGTAAAAATTAACATCTACGATTATATACACTTGTTAAATAATCAATATCGACTTAACAATATTTATACTTGTCAATAAATTCATCCATTGGTTTGGAAAAAGAATAGTTTTGTTTTTATGAAGATTAATTCCCATCCCTCTGTATCTTTTAAAATTATTATTATTGGGCTTTTTTGGTGAAAAAACAAACGGAAAAGGCTTTGCATTTTGCTGGGAGTTTTGTGTACATTCATTTCTGGCTTACATTGATTCCGACAACCGTAAATAGCATCGGTGATTTGTTTGACCGTGCTTATTAAGTTGTACACATTAATATACCCCGGGAATAATTAATTCATTTTTATATTTTGAGATATCTTGCTGGGGTGATTTTTGCTTGATGATTTCTAGTACAAATGCCAAAAAAACATGTTTGATAGGTTGTCAATGTGTTGAAATATCGTTGAAACAGCCACATTGACGCCATACTGACATAATTATCTTGCCTATTAAGCACACTAATTAGCATTTTGCCACAAGGTACGTTTGATTCGATGGTTTTTAAGTTTCTTTAAGTAAAATGGATTATTGAAAACATTTGTTAAAAATAAGAATTTCAGATATCTTGAAATGAGCATTTTCAAGATCAATTCGATGAGTTGCTTGCCGGCATTATTTGAGATACAATCTTTGAAAAACTACTTTTATAAATGTCATGTTTGATACCCCATAGTGTTCGATATTTTTTCTGTATTGACAAGCTAAAAACTGTCAAGCTATATTTAAAATAGACATGCTTTAAAAAAATATTTGTTTCAGGATTTTTTTAAAGCGCAAATGTCATGCTTGGATAAAATTGTCAGATTGAGTTGATTTTCAGTATTTATAACCCCCGACATGCACAACATTGAACTTGAAGTCACGGCTTGAGATACCTTGCCAAAACATATCCATACACTCAAAAGCTTCCGGGTCCCATGGGGCCTGATCCATTTCTGTGTCAGTATGACCCGGAAATTGTGTCAAAATGATCAAAAATGGGTCAAACTGACGCAGAATCCGATTGAAATTCCCAATTGTTGACCACTTTCCGGGTCGCCTGACCAAGATATGGGTCAGTCCCTCTGGGACGGACCCGAATTCTGACCCAGGAGTTTTGAAGAGTCTAGTATTTACAAGCACGAATGCAAAAATTTGAAATTAAAGTCCTATCACATCCTGTCATACAATATATTTGTTAAAGTATTTACAAGTAAAATGTCGCAGTATGATAGTTTTATTTAACTTTTGATCAAAAGATCAGTATTTACAAGCATTAATTGCATTAACTGCATAATTATCTAAGATGCTAAAAGTATATATTTTGTCAGTACAAATACTATTAACAATAAAGCATGACACGAGTTTTTTTATACCTTGATTTGAGGTATCTAGGTAAAGAGATATTTTTAAAAGTAATAGCCACAAGGATAACTCAGTGCTCAGATAATTGATCGTATTAGAAACATAAAATGCAAAGAGCTATGTGTGGTGCCATTATAGTTTAAGATATGTTGTCAACAATTGATAACAATACATAATCACAATTGCCAAGAGCTGTGTCACGCACGTTAAGAATTTGGTCGAAAAGAAAAAAAAAATTGTAATTATTAAATTTAAATTACTTCCCGTATTTTCATGACGCAACTCTTCAACGAATAGTAAAATCCCCTAAATGCTTTCCACTGAATTCCCTGTGCATAATCAACCTCGCTGTGGTCGTAGTATTTACCATTCAGATGGGCTTTAAAACAAGATTTGAACCACCAGGCACCTTCACGTTTAACTGCACAGTTATCATGTTCGACGTCATTGTCTCGATCCTTTGTTGTGAATTGATAGCCGTCATGATAAAGCAAGGAATCATCGACAATGCTCTCGCTGTCATAGGAACCAATATGTAGAGTATACTGGTCACCGGAAACAGCAAACTCGCCATAACCCGCCCAAACCTTTTCAGCGTCCCAGTCTTCCATTTCAACAAGCAGTTGCCATTGTCCGTTCTCAGTCAGTGCTCGGAGGTTGTTGTTTCCCAACCAGAATTCGCCCAAAAGATCGCCAAAACCAGATTGATATTCAGTCCAGTTGCGGTAAAAGTCGACAGAGCCATCTTGTCTTCTCTGGAACACGATCCAGCCTCCCCCGTCGGTCTCCATATCGCAGTACACCTTCATGCCTGCAGTCAAACCAGAGGGGTAGATGGTGTAGACGCCGTTGTCGTGTTGGCCATCATCATACAAAATCTCACAACTGTTGTACTTTTTCATAGGAATTGAGAATGAAGGAGTATCCAAACTAATATCATAGTAGAAACTGCCTTGGAGCTCAATAAAATCTGCATTCTTGCGATTCCTGGTGGTATTACTTAGTTCGCAGGTGTTAGAGTTCACTCGATAATTGAATGATGAACACTGTGGATTCATAGAGCAGTCTCGCCCGCATAACACAGGAGCACTTAAAGTCTTCCATTGAAAGACATGGTTCTGTAAAACTCGGTTTGTAGCCAAATGATATGTCTTGGTGTAATTTACGCCACCGTGACAAAGACAGTATTGTACAAAGTAAACCAGAGACAAGGCAGCTTGGATTGTATCCATGATTAAATGGTGTTAAGACCAGAAGCCTTAAGTACGCAAGATGATGAAGCTAACTGTTTGATGTTACAGTCATCAGTGACAGAACTGCATTAGTATTCAGCCAACAACAATTAAAGTATAGTGGTCCTTCCCTACGAAGTGCTTGTACAAGATTGTTGAATAAACGCACAAACAAATCCTTCAACTGGAAAACGAGCAAATCCCGTGAATGGCATGACAGCGGTGGTGTATTGTGATTGTATTACAACTTATAACTGGCACAATAGAAATCAATAAAATAGACAAATACTGGCTTGTGGGATTGTGTAATCTTCATTGATTAAAAACAATCCGTTTGGTTTCCTTGGTAACCACTGAGAACACTGTACATCTTAAGCATATATCTGAGACATTTTGCTTGGTTGATTTATAGGGAAATAGATTTTGGGTTAATCAGATGTTTTTTCATTACCTCTAATTTGTTTGCCTTCAGTGTGTTTCAACTCCACGAGGAATAAAGAACAGCTTTTCCTTTGGACAGTTAAACGATTTAGATTTAAACAAAATTATTATCTTTGAGCGTAATATGAATACGTTTGGACTGTTGCGTGAGTAGCCATAACGCAAGAAGGAATTCCCAGAAACACAGTGGGTCAACTTATACAGTTTGCTGTAGCATATAAATACTAGGACTCGGGAAAGTACTGAGTATACAGTGCTTTATACCACACATCGGTGTCTTGGTAAAACAATACAAATAATATTTTTTTTTATCCCCGATGCAAAACTTATCATCTATCATACAAATACTCTTCTACACCAAATACGAATCGCGCTGAATTTGGAGAAATTTCTCCCCTCTTATTACAGCATACAATCCTACATCTTTAAACACTTGACATGATTCGAGAGTGCTATCACCGGGTGCCATAATATAAAATTAATGTAAAATACTATTATTTGTAGTTTCTATATTCTATATACCTTATAAGCAGTTCATTGTTCTGTGTCATACAATGGAGCTGTGTGTGAGGCAAGTCCACAAGGGCTATCTCTACCACCTTGCACATTCCTAAGCAATGACCGAAGTATAGTGGACAGGGCACAAGCATGTCCAAATAAGGGGCAACTGCCCACACTAATTTGTTTAATACAACCCCCTTCTATAATTCATCCAAACATATTCCTGCATGGTATAATTATTCAAATTGCCTATTAATGAAGTAAGAAACAATTCCTTATATGGTTATACGTTGTGCAAGAAAGTATGTTCCTGTATCCTATATAAACCCTTGTAATCTCGAGTTGAGGACAGTGAGAGCCTCCACCATCAGACGTATATTAAAAAGTATCTTCAATCATCAATCCAGCGTCAACACGTCTCTTCTTAGAGTCTTAGAGTCTATATAGCCTAACTGGTTATAGTGCACTTAATCCTTAAACAACAACAGCAAACATGTGACGATGTTTTGCTCGTGGCAGTGTGCTTTGCCAGCTTTTGAATGTGTAAACTCTGTGATTTAAAACACATCCAAAATTGCGTGTTCCAGTAGAGACACTTATAGTTCATGGGTTTGCCTTTATTTTCATGCTGCATTTCTTCAGGGAATAATCGAAACCCCTGAATGCTTTCCATTGAATTCCCTGTGCATGATCAACTTTGCTGTGGTCGTAGTATTTACCATTCAGATGAGCTTTAAAACAGGAATCGAACCACCAGGCACCTTCACGTTTAACTGCACAGTTATAATCTTCATTGTCATTGTCTCGATCCTTCGTTGTGAATGGATAGCCGTCATGATAAAGCAAGGAATCATCGACATTGCTTTCCCTGTCGTATGAACCAATATGTAGAGTATACTGGTCACCGGAAACAGCAAACTCGCCATAACCCGCCCAAACCTTTTCAGCGTCCCAGTCTTCCATTTCAACAAGCAGTTGCCATTGTCCGTTCTCAGTAAGTGCTCGGAGGTTATTGTTTCCCAACCAGAATTCGCCCAAAAGATCGCCAAAACCAGATTGATATTCAGTCCAGTCGCGGTAAAAGTCAACAGAGCCATCTTGTCTTCTCTGGAACACGGTCCAGCCTCCTCCGTCGGTCTCCATATCGCAGTACACCTTCATGCCTGCAGTCAAACCAGAGGGGTAGATGGTGTAGACGCCGTTGTCGTGCTGGCCATCATCGTACAAACTCTTACAACTGCTGTACTTTTTCATAGGAATTGAGAACGAAGGAGTATTCAAACTAATATCATAGTAGGAACTGCCTTGGAGCTCAATAAAGTCTGCGTTCTTGCGATTCCTGGTGGTATTGCTTAGTTCACAGATGTTAGAGTTCACTCGATAATTGAATGATGAACACTGTGGATCCATAGAGCAGTCTCGCCCGCATAACACAGGAGAACTTAAAGTCTTCCACTGAAAGACATGGTTCTGTAAAACTCGGTTTGTAGCCAAATGATATGTCTTGGTGTAATTTACGCCACCGTGACAAAGACAGTATTGTACAAAGTAAACCAGAGACAAGGCAGCTTGGATTGTATCCATGATAAAATGGTGTTAAGACCAGAAGCCTTAAGTACGCAAGATGATGAAGCTAACTGTTTGATGTTACAGTCATCAGTGACAGAACTGCATTAGTATTCAGCCAACAACAATTAAAGTATAGTGGTCCTTCCCTACGAAGTGAAAGACATGGTTCTGTAAAACTCGGTTTGTAGCCAAGAGAAAAGTTTGGGTGTGGTGTGCACTGTCACATTCACAGCGAAAGTCATGTACTTGGTACGCAAAAACAAAGACAAATTTCACGATGAAACAAAAGCTAAGATTATTCATCTTGAAACAAACTGGTACAAACTAGATTTAGTACTAACACTGATTATGCCCAAATCGAATGCAAGTTACCCTACATTGAGGCATGGACTGTGACGTCCTTGGATACGTTTTATAGTCAAAATGGTTTCCCTAGTAACATTATTTTGCCAGAAACTCCTTTGTCCGATTCTGTTTACTCAAAGCAGTTGCCGAAGACTGTATTGATACGCTCGTATTGGTGACCATGCAATCATTATAATTTACCTGGTAGCTGCCTTCTCCACAATGACGTACGGTTTCCAAAAGTAGGTTAATTGTTTTCAATATGATGTAGGCGTATAATGAAGTAGGCCTATGACTGTTTCCTTGTAATGTAACGAAATGCGTTTTTTCCTGAGAGTATGTTTATCATAATTATCATGTACGTACACGAATGTTAATATGTACATACACGATAAATATGTACCTACACAACAATTATCACGATAAATATCATGTACGTACACGATAATTATCATGTACGTACACGAATGTTAATATGTACGTACACGATGTACTTACACAACAATTATCACGATAAATATCATCTACGTACATTATAATTATCGTGTCCGTTCATGATAATCACCTTCTCCGTACATGATAATTATCGTGTACGTGCACGATAATTATCATGTACGTACACGGTAGGTCCAAAGTTATCGTGTATCTTTTATTCATGTGACGGCACTACACTTCCGTAGTTTCAAAACGAAAAACAGACAAAATCTTTCGCATATGCCACGGACGATGCACACAAATTAATACGTGTGACATGCGAAATTGTTTGTACGCCTACATGGCTAATGGATGCGATTTAATGTCGGGATCCAGACGATAGTTTATTTTTAGTTCTTAATAAATGACCACTAATCAATGACAGATTTTTAACATGCAATACCTTAAATGAACGCTTGAAACTTTCTCGAATCCAAAAAGACGAAAAAAAGAAAAGAAAAAAAGAAGCTGCTTTAAATTAAAATCAAGATTTTCAATCTGGTCTAATTGGCCATAAATTGGACCTAGCATCTTTAAGTAGATAAATACAAGAATTGTACAATTATTACTTTAATTAAAAAATACAATCTATACATTTATGTATTAACAAACAAAATGTGTCGTTATCTAGACCAGCATGCACCTCGTTCCAGGGCCTAACGCGTGCGTCACCATATAACTGTATTGCGTGTAAAAAAGTATTTGCGAAGTTGTCTGTGGTCGCTACTGGTGCATGACAGCGCGCTTAGTCGGTTTGAAAATGTGCACTTTTAGGGAACCAGACTCATTTGTAGGTGGCTTAGACTCGTGTTATGGGGGTCAAACTGACTTGAGTCAGGATTCAGAACAGGTTTCTGGCCCGTTTTCTTGGTCAGTGTGATCCAATTGGGTCTGGCCCCATGTAACCAATAACTGGGTCGATTCTGACCGGACGTTTTGACGGAGTTTATCTGACCGTCCTCGTTTTGTTAGATTAGAAACGATGTAACCAACCCCGAGCGGTTTTAGACCCTGGCATCGCTACTCTATTGACATGGCAATAAAAGGGACGAGAAGCTACTGCTCAAATCTTAAAAAAGCCCAAACTAGCGATCATAAAACAATACAAATTTAAAATACTAAAAAAAATGTTTAAATTGAATTAAAGAAAATGACAGATTTTTCTAAAACAAGTCTAAAGGACCAATATTTTTAAACAAGGTCTTCAGACAATGCTTAAACAATCAATTGCAGAAAACATAACAATAATGTTATTACATGTGTCAGATGCGGATCTCATTATACCCATTAGTTTTCAATCACCACTTATTTCAGGTTGATTGTTTTACTTTACTCATTCGTTACTTTCATTATCATCATAATCTAGCGGTCTTAACCGAGGTCCAATTCACAACGCCACACCACGAGTCTTAATCCTAGACTAGTTCCCGGTCCTTACATCGTTCTCTTCTGACTGTATATAGCACTCTAAAAATTAACTTAGTCAAAACAGCGTTAATTAGTAATTTTAGACCACATTTTGACTAAAATTTGTCAAAAATGGTCTAAAATTACTAATTAAAGCTGTTTTGACTAACTTTAGTTTTAGAGTGAGGGACCGGTCGTTATTACCGATATGGCGCTTTTGATTGGCTCTCGCTTGCGCGGGCTCAGTAAATGATTATCTACTTTTAGAGATGACGTTGGCTATGCTAGTGACGTGTGCATGTTGTTGTTTGACAACAGCGCACGTGTGTATCGTTACCTTGACAACTTTGCGCAACGTGCAGTCATGGCGCTTGATCAAGCTGATCAAGCAACTACGAAAAAGCAAGTAAATGTAGGTAAGAATTTCGGGTTGTTTAAAAGAACATCTTAAAAAACATTCGTCTGCATGGTAGGAGATTCTGAGATTCTGTGTCCACCATGTTTTGTGTAAAGGCTGCATTGCATTGTGGGATTACATAGACCTATATGCTATTTCAAATTAGCACATACCTGGCAGAAATCTGTTAGGTATATGCTAATTTTTGTTACGCGCTACCGGTCCCTATTACACAGTTAGAACGAGAACGATGTAGGGACCGGGAACCAGTCTCTCTTTATCCCTCATGTTAAGAAGGTCCTCAATTTCATATCTATTCCGTCAATCACGTCAATGTAGTTGAAAGGTCATCGTCCTTAGGGGCAAGGACGTTTCCAACATAATACATCAGGTATCAACTGATCTTAAGCACTATGATGGCTGTGGCCAGCAAAGCACGTATACTCTCATTGAACAACAACAGCAGAGATATGTGGTGTTTCCATAAATCTGTTCTTCGGTCTTGAGTGAGATATCCTTACTTTATTGGCGGTAGACAAGTTTACTTGTCCATCTTTTGTTCCAACTGGTGCTACTCATCGTCACAGCCTTCCATTTAAACGATCAGATGCAATTGTCTTTTCTCAGTAAGTTTTCTGAGGTTATTGTTTCTGAGCCGCAGCTCATTATGTTTAAATTTACCAACACGAATCAAGTCAATGATGCAACCGAACTCTTCCAGGAGTAAACACCAGTAACGACACTTTGTTGAAATGGCAATAATAATTATGTGCCGAAACGTTACCGCTCAAGTATTAAAAAGCTCACAATACGATTACAACACAAAGTTCAAAATACTACGAAATTGACTGATTGTCAAAACTAACCCTAAAGAATGCCAAGGTCTTGAGACATTATGTTTGTCAAACATTGCATAACAATTGAAGTAACAGATTCAGAATATTTCAGACGCAAAACACAGGTAAATTTCTCGTTATTGATATATAAATGGACATTCTCAAGACCTTGGCTCAATTAATAATATTTTATCTCGCTTCAATAGGGAAAACTAACTTAGTTTTAAGCCCTTGCTTGCAGTTTGCAGATTACGTCTGATCTCAAAACATTCACTGGGTCTTGATCACCCTCCAAATGGGTTGTGATAATTTACCCATTACTTGTTTTAATCAGGACAATAGAGTTTACTTTTCTGCCTTTTGTTTCACCCTTTGTTGCTCAAATACGAGTCTTTTCACAGTCTGACTTTCAAATGTCAATAACAGACTACTAGGGACAAAAGGTGGCAGCATACACAACAGGTAAATCCAATATTCTTGGAAAAACCGTGCACGCTCAGAATGTTTTCTTTTTCCTCCAGAGCCAAACGTTGGTGACCCTACCCATCAAGCCTACTCAGTGCTACGTAAACAAGAACAATCTACCTGGTAAGTCTGCTGCCACCCAGCGTTCTAAGGTCTTTCATTTGAAAAGATTCACAGCTTTAACTTCAAAGGAAAAAACGTGCGAGTGTCCATTTTGCATGGTAGGTCATTGGATCGCGAAAACACAATTTTAGCCCTTTATACGCAAAATTCACTTAGTTGTTGGACATATATACTAATCAAAATTATTGTACAGTATGAAGATCTGATCTAATGATAATACTAATACCGGAGTCTTAGGCCGTGTCCGAATCAATCGACTTCGGCTACGGTTATGGCCGTTGGATACAACGACAACGTTGAAGAAAAGGAATCCTCAGCGTTCCGGTCGTAGCCACTGCCGAAGCCATTCATTCGGACACGGCCATTATATAGCTCACGTATCTGCCGTAATTATGTACTCAAGGCGCTTATTATTGTATTTTTTTGAGACAGTTTTTTTTTTAATTGTGAGACCCATTTATGTAGCACGTTATAAGGGTTTACAAGGTATTGCGGCGCATTCAGCAGCCACTGCCAGAAACACCGAGCAAACCCCTTCTCTTAGCGATAAGTGTAACTCGGTTATTTTACGTGCATCACACAACACACGGGACCTGCAGCTTTACGTCCCATCCGAAGGACGAACCAATAATGCTCATTTGTCTTGCTTAAGGACACAAGTGTCAAAACCGGGACTCGAACCCTGCTGATCAGAAACACCAGAGCTTGAGCCCGGTGCGCTAGACCGCTCGGCCACAACACCCTCGACAGCCATCTACATCCCACTAAAAAGATCCTGCGTCACGGAGAAGGGTCCCCACAGGCCATACTCATTTCTGGGTGATCATGATCCGATTTTTTAAGTCAAAATGACAAGAAATCGGAGTCAAAACCACAATAATGAAAAACAAAACCTGGTCAGTGCGTCTCTGACAACCTGTGACACTTACCCGGACACGGGTATGGCCCATGTCACTTCTGTAAAATGTTATTGCTGAGCCATAGTCTCAGCGTAATTTAGGCTTCTCGTAATTTCATGCTGCATTTTTTTAAAGAGTAGTAAGTCCCAAAACCTTGAATCCACTGAACCCCCCAAGAGTAGCCAACATTTGCGTATTGAAAGTAACGGCCGTTGAGATGGGCTTCAAAGCAGTTCTTAAACCACCAGGCACCTTCCCATTTTCTTGCACAGTTCTCTGGAAAGTATGCATCATTGTCGCGGTCGCTCGTTGTGAAAGAATATCCATTTTGGAATGCCATTGAGTCACCTGTTGTGCTTCGACTATCAAACAAACCAACAGTGATTTTGTACTTGTCACCTGATATGGCAAACCTCTCGTAAAGGGCCCAACGAGAATTACCATTCCAGTCAACCACTTCAATACGTAGGTGCCATTGGCCAGTCCCAGTTAGTGTGCGCAGAATGCCATTGCCCAGCCAGAACTCACCATTGAGATCACCAAAACCCGCCTGATATTCATCCCAGTTACGGTAGAAGTTAACAGAGCCATCTTGTCTCCTTTGAAACACAATCCAGCCTCCACCGTCGGTCTCCATATCACAGTAGACCTGGATGCCGTCTGGCAGACCATCCGGGTAGATTGTATATCTACCATTTTCAGTCGTACCTGCGATTAGTAACTCTTTGCAACTCTTGAAGGTTGTTACAGGTTTTGTCGTTAGTGCTTCTGCCTCTCGTATTTTCATGTTGCATTTTTTTAAGGAGTAGTGAGTCCCAAAACCTTGCATCCACTGAACCCCCCAAGAGTAGCCAACATTTGCGTATTGAAAGTAACGGCCGTTGAGATGGGCTTCAAAGCAGTCCTTAAACCACCAGGCACCTTCCCATTTTCTTGCACAGTTCTCTGGAAAGTATGCATCATTGTCGCGGTCGCTCGTTGTGAAAGAATATCCATTTTGGAATGCCATTGAGTCACCTGTTGTGCTTCGACTATCAAACAAACCAACAGTGATTCTGTACTCGTCGCCTGTTATGGCAAACCTCTTGTAAAGGGCCCAACGAGAATTACCATTCCAGTCAACCACTTCAATACGTAGGTGCCATTGGCCAGTCCCAGTTAGTGTGCGCAGAATGCCATTGCCCAGCCAGAACTCACCATTGAGGTCACCAAAACCTGCTTGATAGTCAGCCCACTTACGGTAAAAGTTAACAAAGCCATCTTGTCTCCTTTGAAACACAATCCAGCCTCCACCGTCGGTCTCCATATCACAGTAGACCTTGACGCCCTCTGGCAGACCATCAGGGTAGATTGTGTATTTACCATTTTCAGTCGTACCTGCGATTAGTAACTCATTGCAGCTCTTGTAGGCGGCAGGGCTTGTTACTTGTTTTGTTGTTTCTGCTGAAGTGTCAGGCGGCCTGGATGTCGTTAGTGCTTGAGTTTTAACAGCTGCCTTGGTGGGTGCTGCAGCCGTTGTCGAAACTGTTGTGTCGATCAATGTAGTTTCGAGTTTCGCATAAGACGGAGTGCCAAAGTCTGAAGTGTCAGGGGACATGGGCGTCGTTAGTGCTTGAGTGTTAACAGCTGCCGTCGAAGGTGTCTTAACCGTTGTCGAAACTGTTGTGTCGATCAATGTAGTTTCGAGTTTCGCATAAGACGGAGTGCCAAAGACTGCAGTGTTAGGGGACATGGTTGTCGTTAGTGCTTGAGTGTTAACAGCTGCCGTCGAAGGTGTCTTAACCTTCGTCGAAACTGTTGTTTTGATCAATGTAGTGTCGACTTTTGTGAAAGACGGGGTGTTCACGTTCTCGTCATAATAGTCACTTCCCTGAAGATCAACCAAGTCATCTGGGTTGTTTGATCTCGTTGCATTATTCAACTCACAAAGATGTTGACCAGGGTGGTAGTTAAATGATTGACATTGGGGGTTGAGAGAGCAGTCTCGGCCACACAGTACAGGAGACGATACAGTCTTCCGCTGAAAACCATGACCCTTCAAGATTTTATTGTTTGCTGAGTGGTAGCTAACTGAGATTAGTCTTCCATCACTACACCACGAAAGACAACTTCTCACACAAACAATCAAGACGATAATTACAAACACTCCTTTCATGGTGAAAAAGTAAAATGATGGTCTAACATAAATAAACTTGTGGCGGTCAGTTATATTCATAGACGCAATTCAAAACACACTAAGGTGGGTGCATCCACAGTACAAAATAATTTTGAGATTACACTTTACCGATATGCTATCAGCACTGCATACTCGGTATTTTTCTGAGTCCTCCAGAATAAAAGAAAGTTATGCGCTCAGCTTCCACAATGTATTTTCCACCTTACCAGCAACTATTATGGAAAGCAGGGAGGAGCGATACTTTTAAAATAACCACACCAAAGATTGTGAGACAATTCACGTCATCTTCTTCACGTAGCCCGGGCAGCTATAAGCGAGGGCGAGTTTGGTATACGGCATCCGGCTCACCAGTGGCTGTATTCTTGTCGTGACGCAGCTGCACTGACACTGGTTGGTAATGTGGTATCTATACATTATGCATAAAAATGATAATAATAATAATAAAGTTACAGCTACCTTGCACGACCAATAAATGGACTAATGATCCATGTTGTTGACGTAGCTAAATATAACAAAAATCCATTCGCCCGGGAAAGCCTACGTCAAGTCTGGAGTATTCAGCGTTCTGTAACAAACACACTATTATAGGCATATTATGTTGAAACACTGCTATATGACAGTGTTTACCAAGCTAAACCTACATTTACCCTTACAGATAAAGGAGATTTGTATTGTGAGGTGCATGTACAGCAGAAGGTATTTTCTCTTCAGAAGTTAAAGATCATCTTAAATTGAAGATACTCCAAATGTTTTAGTAAAAGCAATTTTCAAAAAATTCTAATGCGACGGAAACAATTCTAATGCGACGGAAAAAAATTCTAACGCGACGGAAACAATTCTAATGTGATGGAAAACTTCTAATGCGACGCTTATTATTATTATTTTTGAAGACCGGGTCCTCACACCGTTATTCCCGTTAATGAATACCTTAAAGCAAACAAAAACTATTGTAAAAATTATATAAGTTAGTGATTTTCCTTTCGCCGATATTTTTTGTAACAAAAAAATGTTCTATTCATGTTCAAGGGCCATTCTTTAGGCTGTACAGTGTTTGCGCGGCACCTTAACTTTTACACATAAATAACTATGTATCATTTTCAAGAACCAGACTTTTGGCTTTGACAATTAAAGGTACCATTCATTGAAATACTTTGGTTGGTGTTTTTTGCTATGCATTATGTCAGTTTCATCTACGTACCAATCATCTTAACTGGATACACTGCGCGTTCCTGCGCGGTACGCGTGATATGAGCGCATAACAAGTAAATAATAAAATTTATTTATTTATTAATAAATAAATTAATGAATAAATGAATTGCTTTGGTAGTCCGTTTTGTGTGTTCCCCTTTGTCTCGTTCCACCTTTTTTTGTTCATCTCCTGCTTTTTCTAAGTGATCCTTTCGTCTCACTTCTTTTCAAGCTGACTGCATGTTTCTGTATACACTTATATTATACCGTTATTTGTGTGTCGCATTGTGTCAGATTTTGATTGAAATTTACTCCATATTACATTAAAACTAGGGACAAACTCCAAAAGATTTGTCCCTGGCTTCAATCGGAAGAGTGAGTTTCAATCTAATCGGAGTGATTTTCAATCTAACTATTTAAGAGAGTACTGGGGTCGACAATGGATTTGTAATTCACCAAAAAACACCGTTTTAGTTCTTAATTTCAATTTCAACGGTCGAAAGAAGCAAATTATATCAACTTGCACAAAATCCCCTACGAGCACATGAACCGTTTGTTCATTGCTTTCCTTCAAAGTCAAACGGGACAATCTATTTGGTAACATTTACCAAGGGTTGGTGTTTACATATACAGAACAAATGACTGGAATGAATTTGTTTTTCTAAAAAAATCATAGTGAGATATTATCCTGTGTACTAAAATAGAAATTACACCTTTAGCTTTAAGGATGAATGAATCGATCTTGTTTCTCACTGACTGAAAGTTAATAGAGCTTTTGAGAGTACTTAAATTTCCCGTTAAGAGTCATTACCATAAATACACTCTAACCGCCTCTCCCTCAACTCACTGAATTTGTTTTCAATTTCTACTTTCAAAAACACTGTCTGGAAACCATGGCAACAAGTAATAAATAAGCCATGCCATCCGTATTTTTAATCAAATGTCTTCAATACCGTCACGCGTTTTAATGGCACCAAGGTTGCTTTGGTTTAGCGCGCAGTGGGAAAAAATCAATTTGTGTCAGTCGTTGGTGTAGCATCGCTGTGTAGTGCGCGGCGGGTAAGTCATGGTCACGCTAATGGTCATTGTAATTTAAAAGCGTGCGCCTTATGAACAGGGCATGTGTAAACGCTCATAGGGAATACAAGAGCGGCGATGAGGTTTTACTCGGCCGTGTAAAACCGTCAGTGTCGCGGCCCGTGTGATATAAAGGCCCGAGCCGAAGGCGAGGGCTTTCATCGCACGGTAAGGTTTTATCGCACTGAAGGTTATATGACGCTGTAAGGTTTTAACCGGCCGATTAAAAGACCAACTCACCACTCTTGTATTCCCATTCATAGATGACTTTTTATTGCTAAGATATATGTCGAACAAAATCAGAGAACGACACAACAAACCTTGCTCGCTTTGCAAGGATTTTTGCTGTACGTTACGTTTACTTTAGGAGCCCAGTTTGAGCACCATGGTTCTGTTTCGCGAATGGACGTACATACGGGGAGGGGGTAGGGGATATATTCCCCCACTTTTCTGCAAGGGGGAATGGTGCATAGGATCACCCCCAGATTTTCGGTCCTTAAAAAACACAAAATTAGTGGTTTTCAGTGAAAAAGCACCCGATAGCTTAGTAAATGAATGAAACATTTTATACAAATCAAGACAACACCCACGTCTGCACACGCCCGTATACACGACACCTGCACGTGCAAACAGTGAGTCGGCGGTCATTTAAACGAACGTTACGGAGCTTAATTATACCCTCCATTTTCAGGAAAATAAATATCGTTTTGGAGGGAAGGATACGCCCGTGCAGTACTAGCGCTGCTCCAGTTCAAATTATACTAGTTGTAAATGAGTCTATTGATGTCACATTTACCGTCCACGCTATATTTTACATTTCTGGCTTTTTTGTTTTGCACAAAGTGAACAGTGTGACAAGACTGGTCTGTTTAATCAAAATTACTGTACACGTTAGGCCATACTGCATGTACGTATACTTTCTTGAGGTTGGTATGTTACTTGAAGGCCTAACGAATGTACATTGTACTATTACTAGGCAGAAAAGCCAAATATTTTCTGTAATTAATTAAACAAGCTAAGTAGAACATTAAAGATGCATTGTCCGATTTCAGGCCGATTTGGGTGTCAAAAATTGATTCAACTTTCAAATTGCTTATAATACGGGGTATAAAAAGTTATGAGCTTTCATTTGATACTTTGAACGAAAAAATATGTCAAGAATTAGTGGCAGTTAATTAAAAACATAAATGAATAGAAGGCTAGCCCAGCCTTTTAATCATCAGAGTGATGACGTACATCATTTGAATGTTGCAGCAGCTTAGGGTATGAATATTCATGTTTACATTCAAGCAACGTTTTTCGGAACGACGATCGACCGGTTGGTTGTATGTTGTGCACATTGTACACGGTGTAACGAGAAAAAAACAACACGGTACATGTACATGTACAGTAGGAGCCTACGAAAATCGATCGTCCGTGTGATCGAAAACCAATCAATTGAAGTCGGGCAAATGCCCGCGGAAACTTAAAGTGTTCTATCTCGAGTTCCTGATATCAGAATTCTTTGTTTTTTATATTTTTCGTTACACAAACATTTAAAGAGGATGGGCCACGCTCGAAGTTTCTCTTTAAAAAATAGGTTTACATCCCTAAATAAACCTATCAAACACGAAAAACGGTGACAGAATTATAGAATGCGTGGTTCTGAGCCTCTTTTCACCCCCGCCTCCAGCCAAAATCGGAACAACAGCAGTCGGTGCCTAATAGTGGTCTCCAGAAATTCTAAAGAATAGTCCTTTGTCAAACGGCTGTTTGTTGTTACTCATTGAAGCATTGCTCTATGCAGACCATCCGGGGATTCAGTACTTCCAGTGACGTCATGATTTGTTTGCTGCCCTCATTTCAGGGATTTTGATAAATTTAGGCGGCGGGCTAGTTTCTTTTTGTCAATGTAATGTCACAAAAGAGAAGTTTGTCCGATGCAATAACTATAGAAAGCCGAAAACTAAACAATAACGTCAACATCAATCACCATGGCCAATCCTCTTTAAATTTTTCAAATTCGTTTGCTCAAGGAAATTGATTTTTTTAGCCTTTGGCCCAAATTCGGACAATGCATTTTTAACAATACAGAGGGCATCCATGATGAAATCGGACATCTGCAGCGGACTTACATGTAACCTTACGCATGCCCCCTTTGCTCGTGATCTCACCATTATTCCTTTTTTACATTACCACCCATGCCAACTTTTCACAACAAATTTACGCCACTGGTTTCGCTACTCTTCATATACGTTTTCTAGTGTTAGAGTATCAAAGCAGGAAACCAGACTAAAATAAACGGTCTTAAGCCGCTCCAGCCGTGTCTTTATCAGCCGTTTAATACCAGGTAAACAGGGGCATGTCACCACCTTTCAACCAATAGGAATGCCGAGTGGAATACGGGAAAATGTAGCACTTCTGCGTCCCATAAAAAATGAGGCCACAGGCCGACTGAGAATAGGAACATACCACGTAAAAAGTTGATAGACACTGACGAAACAAGAATTTGGGTAAAACTCACCAAGATGACAGACGATTAAAAAACAAAAACAAATAAAAAACACAGAAGTCAGGGCAGCCCATACTCTCATCACCGAGAATTTGTTTTTTTTACTTGCAATCTCCCACCCAATGTGTACTGTTTTCTTAACTCCCACTCCCACACACGTAGCCACATTGCGGCCCTTTTTAAAGTAGTTGTTGCTGTTGTCGCTTTTTGTTGCTATTAAAACTTGGTTCGAGTTACGTATATACTGATCAAATAATTCTGTTTATTTGCAAAAATAAGAAATCGAGTTTGCGAAAACGATGTCAGTCGGCAACGCTTCAGTACAACTTTTGAAAGTTAAAGACAGCTGGTATATTGGTTTCCATACACTTATTAAGTTTGACGACAAAATGAAATGCCATTTTAACGATCTGTCATTATATGGTTTAACCTTGCGAGAATAATAATATGAAATTACTAGATATAGGGGGCGTAACTGTAGCCAACAGTTAAAACGGAAACGCGCGGTTTGCACAAGTCAAAACAAATTTTTAATATCTTCTTGCGGTTACTTTCTCGTACATGTATGAGGATCTGCAGATATATATCATTATTAAAAAAAAAAAAAAAAAAAACGCACTGAACTCAAGCTACTGCGACTTTATTGTTTTTCTAAGATAGACTTTGGGCGAAAACACAAAGCTTCACAATATTTTACAAGGAAAAGAACGCAAATCATCTCACAGCATTGATGATGTTGTGTTTATACCCGCACGTCAGTTTGACATTACCTGCAAGCCATCGAGGTGACATTTAATTACGCTGGATTCGCAATACAGTGCGCCACCATGAGTTTGCCCTGGAGAGGTCGTTTTCAGAGAAGGTAGTCAACATGCAGTAATAACCCAAACACGTGTAAACCATGCGAAAGCCTATAGCCTAGTATCGTTGCATTCACGCCCTTGGTGTAACCGTCCAACAGACCATGCCAATTCGTACAGAGAGGTTTCATGTGACGTCACAACTTCACATTTTGACACATTTGGGGTACTATTCCGTGGACGATTTTGCATGTTATACTGTATACTGAGCAGGCTGAGCCTTCTTTTAATATCCCAAGACTTCATACAACATGTTTGTACCCGTTATTAAAATATTACCGATTTCTGAAGTTAAAAAAAGAATACAAAACCTTGTTTTTTTACGTCTACAACAAGCATCATTGTTTGTTTAGGTTCAAATCAGATCAAGATAGGCCAGTAAGATGGAAGGTTTATTTAGGTTCAAGGAGGGATAAAGATGGGTAAAGGTCAGGGTTATGGTTACGGTCAAGCTACAGTTGGGGTTAGGATAATGTTATAGTCAGGATTAGGATTAGAGTCAGAGTAAGAGTCAGGGTTAGAGTCAGGGTCAGGTTTAAAATCAGCTTTATATTTAGAGGTATAGATTCACATTAACTAAAGGGTCTATGTTACTTTTATGCTCAGGGTTGTAAGCTACGGGTTTGGTTAGGATTACGTCACGATATGCCTCAATTTCAAGGTGAAGTTTGAGATGTGGATGGGCCCTCATAAGCAAAGCAAAATAAACTCGGAACAGCTCTGTGTTCGTCCAAAGGACAAACACCTAATGTCTAGTTCAATTTGGTTTCAGCACGTGGCAATCACTGGCTAAGATGGATTGTGATTTCTTAGTATAATGTCGCTCACAAGATCTCCCCGGCTCTCCAATAATTTTAGACCAAGGCTGACAATCCCTTTCAAACCGGTTTTGTTTTTTGCATTTAAATTATTAAAAGTACCAAGAAATGAATGACAGACGTTTTGTTAGATTTTAGAGACACATTTTATTTATTTACATTATTATTCATTTCTATCTTAATTTCCATACAAGAATTTCTATACAACAATTGTTGTGTTTGAAAAACCTAAAACGTTACTTAATTACGGGTTATTATGGACTACACATACTTGGTAGGCTGAAGAAGCTGAACTGGAATTTTTACCTCAATTTTTAGGCCTATTTTGTAAAATCTGTTTCAAGAAAACTTTGCTATGCTAACCCGATTTAACTGCCAAAACGTTGTGATTGTACTTTCCTTATTGTTGGTACCCCCTTATTTTTGCTTATTAAATAAATTTGTTTCGCAAGTTTTTTCTGCTCACCAGCCTTATGAAGTGGGGACCGGGCGTGTTCTAACTGGCCCAATTAAGAATTCTGGTGAAACAGAAAAGGATATTTCTTGGTTCATTCAGATTGCGAATTATTTAGAGACAAAATTGCTGAAATGGAATTTATTTCTATCTGTTTTGCCGGCCCGTACAGGGGAGGGTTACATCCTCCTAAGACGTAGCTCGTTGTGTTAAAACGATCAACAAAAACTCCATACTCCATCGACGTACCCAGCCCCGAGCTAGCAGTTTTAGACCCTGCCGGCGCCATTTTGTTAACATGACAACAAAATGTCCGAAAAGCTACCACTCAAATCTTGAAAAGGTGATACAACAAAAACAGCTAAAAATTCTTTAAAATGTCATGGAACCTTTTAATTACCATAAAGAAAATAAAACTCTTTCAAGAAAAAGCCAATAAAGACCAAATTTGAAAATTAGGTTTTCAATAAATCAAGTGCAGAAAACAAGACAATATTTTTACTGCACGTGCAAGCATGCAGATTTCATAATAACTACTAGTTCTCGATCACCACCTAATTAATAGACAGGTTGTTCTTTGTTTACTCTACCAACTTTTACTTCCATCATAGTGGGGCAGGTGAGAGAAATAGATGGGGGAGTTGTGCGTTTGATGATACAAGTATGGAATGTGGCACACTATCAGAATATGTCATGAGAAAGATACTTGGCGTTATGGCCATTGCAGATTTGTCTTTTGGGAAAATAAAGGTAGAAAAAGAAGATTTTCAAAATGGCTGTCCCTACTTGTTAGTCTACCTTAAATTTTTGAAAGGATAAATCTGCGATGACCCTGAAGCCAAACATCTTTCTCATGACATACTCTGACAGTGTGTCAAATTCCTCGCTTGTATCATCAAAGTAACAATTCCATCATCACCAACCTGTCCAACTACCATCATTATCATCTTGAGGAATCCCATTCACAACGCCACACCAGGAGTCATTATCCCTCATTATGTTTGGAAGGGCCTTAATTTCATATTCCGCGTCTCTGTCAATAACGTCAATACAGTTGGAAAGTCTCGTCCTGAGGGCAGGGAAGTCTTCAACAAACTACATCTGATGTGACCTGGTCTTAAGCACGATAGCAATGGCCAGCAAAGTGTACTCTACGTTGAGTAGCAATAGCAAATTTAGCAAATATAGGTCTGTTCTTTTGTCTAGAAATACGTTCTTTGGTCTTGTGCTCACACCATGAGGTGCCCTCATTTTGACGCCAATAAAAGAGTTTACTTGTCCAGCCGGTGTTACTCACCGTCCCAGTCTTAGGTGCCATTGCACTTTCTCAGTACGTTTTCCGAGGTTAATTCTACAGCGCAGTTCGTTATGTTTAAATTGATCCACACGAACCACACCAACAATGCAACCTTTCTCTTGCAGTTTTAGACCCAAGTAGCTATACACTTTACAGCAACCGCTCAAATTTTGTAAACTAACGATTGCAAAACAATTAAAAGTTCAAAATACTATTAAAATGTACTTATTTGTACGGACGTTCTCAAGACCCTAGCGCTATTCCTAATTTTATCTTTATTTAATAGAAAAACACAATCAATTTTTAGATTACGCTTTCAGTTTTTGTAGATAGAAAGTCGGATCAATTCAGGGTCAATTCTGAAGTTTGTGTATTTTTCGATGGCTTGGCCATATCTCAGCGAGATTTAGGCTTCTCTAGTTTTCATATTGCAACTCTTTAAGGAGTAGTAATAACCAAAATCAAAAACCCACTGAACCCCCCACGAATCCACAACTCTTGAATTTGTCGAGTATCGGCCGTTGAGATGTGCCCTGAAGCAGTCCTTAAACCACCAGGCACCTTCCCATTTCCTTGCACAGTTCTCTGGATCGAATACATCATTGTCGCTGTCTTTCGTTGTGAAAGAATATCCATTTTGGAATGACATTGAGTCACCTGCTGTACTTTCACTATCAAACAAACCAACAGTGATTCTGTACTCGTCACCAGATATGGCAAACCTCTCGTATAGGACCCATGGAGAGTTACCATCCCAGTCCGTCATATCAATGCGTAAGTGCCATTGTCCAGTCGCAGTTAATGTGCGTAGAATGTCGTTGCCCAGCCAGAACTCACCATTGAGATCGCCAAAACCCGCCTGATATTCAGCCCAGTTACGGTAAAAGTCAACAGAGCCATTTTGTCTCCTTTGAAACACAATCCAGCCTCCACCGTCGGTCTCCATATCACAGTAGACATGGATGCCCTCGGGCAGACCATCGGGGTAGATTGTGTAAATGCCATTGTTTTTCTGCTCACCAGCAATGAGTAACTCTTTACAGCTCTTGTATGCAGCAGGGCTTGTTACTTGTTTTGTTGTTTCTGCTGAAGTGTCAGGGGACCCGGGTGTCGAACGCTCTTGAGTGTTGTTAACAGCTGCCGAGGTGTGTGCTGCATCCGTTGTCGAAACTGTTGATTTGATCGATGTAGTTTCATGTTTTGTAAAAGACGGCTTGCTGACGTTGTCGTCATAATAGACGCTTCCCTGAAGATCAACCAAGTCATGTGGGTTATTGGCTCTGTTTGCATCAGTCAATTCACAAAGATATTTACCAGGGTGGTAGTTAAATGATTGACATTGGGGGCTGAGAGAGCAGTCTCGGCCACACAGTACAGGACACGATACAGTCTTCCACTGAAAACCATGACCCTTCAAGATTTGATTTTCTGCCGAATAGTAGCTTGAGATGAGTCTTCGATCAGCACACTCAGACTGACAACTTCTTACAGAAACCGTAAAGAAGATAATTACAAACACTCCTCTCATGGTGAAGAATTAAATGATGGTCTAACACAAACAAAGTTGTAGCATTCAGGTAAGACAAACGACCGTATGACTATTCAAAGTAGTTCACAGATTAAATTCAGAAAACATTTTGCCAGCCTGCAACTATGTGGTGAAGCTAGTAAACCTTTGGAACAGAGGGGTTAAACATAACTTCAGCAAAGAATGCGTGTAAAAGTTAACTTCGTTCTCACGCAGCTCTGGCAGAAGAATAATGGCGAGTTTAGCGTACGGCATCCAGCTCACAAGTGGCTAATAACCCTGTCATGACGCAGATTTACCCCCTGCGCCCTTGCTGGTTTTCATACATAAAGGCAGGGAACAAACAGCTACGATTACCTTGCAGCCCAATATAGATACCTAGTTGATGCACGCTGTCAACGTATCCATTGACAACACATATTCCATTGGCCAGGGAAAGCTTAAGTCGACACGTATTGAATATTCAGTGATCAGTCACAAACACAAAGCACAGGTAGTTGCATCAATAATGACAAAATTGTATTTAATACACTCCCTTGTTACACTTCGACTTAATCAAAGTACACCTTATATAGGTGAATGAAATGTGTATTGTAGGGTAGATCTACCAGAGCAAATCATATAATATATATTTTGTTCTTTTCAGATGGTATAGAATCATAGGTTGATGACTCGCCACAAGTTTAAGAGCATTTTGTTTAAAATCAATAACATAGTTATATAGTTTTAGAAAACGGCACAAAGCAGTTAGATTCTTACTAATGTCAATGTTAAAACACTTATTTTAAATTGAAACAATTCCATATAAAAAGGTGAACATATAATACCACCAAATCAATACAAAAACCTGTGATACACACTAGATTTGTAATCTTATTTACCAAAATTTACCTATAGGTTCAAACTGTCAAAATTTGGTTGAAACGGCCTTTCTAAATTCCAATGGTAACAATAAAATTAAAATATAACCGACAAATACAAAAAGAAGTACTCAATTCTGACATTTTACAACATTACAATGTTAGTTGTAGTTTTACCCATACACCGATGTGTGTTAAGCACTGTATACTCAGCATTTTATCATTTTGCACAAAAACCATGACAAAAACGTTAACTGCTGTTTGATGCTTTAAAGGGGCTGTGTCGTCATGATTATAGCAGTAAATGGAATAACCAAGTTACTACCGGCGGGCGGTCACATCACAGTGACCGCCGGTGTGGAAGGAGTTTCTGTCAAGCAGGAGGTTCTCTCCGGGCATACGGCGAATTGTGTACTAACTCCTTCTGATAGCGCCCTTTTTTGAATAAACTCCTCCAGCCCACGTTAATTTACCGTATGGTGGACACATTACCCGGAGGACAGAATACTCTATGACACCGGCTACAATCATGCTATAATCATGACATCTCACTCAGCTAAACTCAAACATGGCCAGGCTTTTGATGACATGTTCCCAGGTGGGTCGTATGGTGTGTTATGATGGGAATTAATTTGTTCTCCCCCCGAAAACAAGTTATTTGATCAAAATGTATTTTCCTTTTCACTAAAACAGAAATGCCACATCAACTCTCCAGATAAATTAACCGTTTTTAAAATAATGTTTGCAAAATAACTTTAGTTTGAAGAGAAAGGCTTTGTTTTCCATTGAATTTCTACGACAAAATGAAATGCCTTTCTCACAATATTTTACTATAGGGTTTAAAAAGAACAAATTAACCGATTTTGCTTCTGACTGATGGTGTTCACGATTCAGCCACGTGGAGAGGTAATTACCTTTCCTTCATTGCATACAGTACTCTTTCAATGCCCAACTAACAAAAAGAGCGGGAAAACCATGGAAACCAAAATGAAATTAGGCATGTTAGTTGTTATCCCATAGAGCTGTAGCTCTATGGTTATCCTAACTAAAATGCCGTCAACACTGGATGAGTAAAACTGACACCAAGGCTGCTCTAGTTTAGCGCTCAGTTGCAACATAGTTCAGAGGTGGTAGGCGTCCATAGCAGTGGTGTGTGTCGTTGGTTACATTGTGATGACGTCTGTAACTGTTTCGATGCGTGTTATTATTGAACGGGGCACGAAAACATATCAAATAACGATATAACATAAAAGGTTGACCATGCTGGGTTGGGTAATACCCTCTCCACCAGGAAAATGATTTTGTTTTTCAATTATCATCGCCTGCCCAGCATTTGTTTCTGTTTTACCTCGTCACTACATCACTGGCTGTTTTTTGTTTTTGTGTTATTATTTTGGCTGTCGTAATCTTTGTCTTATCCCAAAAACAAAACCAAAAGTGTCAAATCAACACTTAAAAAGAGTTCGGTCAGAATACTTTGAAAGGGTTAAATGTAACTCAATTGAAGAGTTTAATTAAATATTTAATTTTAAGAACGTTCAACGCATTGCATATTGCAATGCACGAACCGCGGCCGGAGAATGCCGGTCAAGGCCGGCTTCAACAATCAACCGTCAACGAGAAGCCAAAAAGGCATGCCCAAAATTAGTAAATTTGTTGGTAATTATTTTTAAATTTAATTATGGGTGCGGCGAGTTATTGATTGAAATTTGTGTAGCTCTTACATAAATTTTAATCACTTTACTTTCCGTAACACTGCTGCGGGTTCTTAGTAGTATTTTTTTATTTTTAACCTACGATACACAAACTTGGCAATATTGAGGACGTGAAAGTGTGTGGAAAACAAAATGGATTGAAAATATACAATCCGTAAAGTTTTAATCCTTTGTGTACAAAACAAAGCTGCCATGGCGTCTCATCGATTATGTTTTACAAATACCGATACCGGCAAATTGTACAAGTATATTGAAACTTGAAAGACTTAAGTCGCTGGGAAATCGGACTGAAAAATGTCTGACCTTCATGGTAGGTTTTCCTTTGAATCGTACAATGTACTGTTTGGGATGCATTGAGTTCCTTTTCATTTTATTTCTGTTGCAATGTATTTACTTGGCATTGAGTATTTTTGTAAAAAAATATGTCAGTCGGCTGTTCTCAGATACAACCTCAGAAAGTAAACCATTGTATTTATTTTCCATTCAACCCTTAAAAAGGATTCTACGCCACGCCCATTTGGTGAACTGTGGCTTAAAAATGACTGAGTGTGCCACACGAGCCATATTATGATAATCGGGAAAAAAGACCACGCCACGCCATGGTCATAACACCTTATAATGGGAAAGCTATACACGTATGAATTGGTCGTAAAGTCTTCGCGAACGGTAGTCTTAAAATAAAAGACTGAATAAGGCCTGTGCCAAACGAACCATATTATCAGAGTCGACAAAAAACAACAATAAGCAAGGGCAGTGTATCGATTGAAAACGTTTTTATGGCACTTAAAAGTTACACACTTCAATGAACAAGTCATGTGAAATAAAAAAAAGGTCTAAATACACCCAAAGCATTTTGTTTTTAAATTGGCAAGGTAATCCAGGCACTGAGAAATAGATTTTCAGCTGCACTACCAGCGTAAATTAATACATGTAGACAATATTAAAATAAAGTTTGCAAAGTGATTTTAGTTGAAAGAGAAAGGCTTTGTTTTTCAGTGAATTTCTACGACAAAATTAAATGCCATTCTGATAATCTTTTATCATAGGGTTTAAAATAAATAGGGGTTACAGGTGGCATGAAGTTGTATGTAAAGTGAATTCAGTTCGTAAGAAAATCATTGGCTGAGCCTGAAGTATAATATTATGGTTCTTCGTCACATAAAATGGTTCTTTCTTATGCAAAGGTGAACAATCCAGGTTTCTAACAATCAGTGTGTATAGACCGATCCAATCAGCCCCGCCTACTAATGTATTGACCATTTACAGCCTCGATAACGCCACTGAATGTCCAAGGTCCGACACGTTCAAAATCCCACTAGAAAAGTAAGCAAACCGCCGCCATTTGTTTTGACAAACAACTGCACACAAAACTGTACTAACTTTTGTTTAAAATTTTCGTATTTTTTGGCGGTGCAAATCCCACAGCAGTGGTCCTTGTACAGTCGTGTAATTAAACAGTGTTGTTGTCTGCATCGTTCTTTAGACTCAAGGCACTGCTAAAATGGCCACGAAGCTAAATCCACATCGTTCACGAAAACCATGTACGTGTGTGTATCTGATACGTGTGTGTGGCCGCAACCGAACCACGTCTGCGACCGTGGCAAGAAAGTCACACCATGTGCTGTTGCTAGGCAGTTGCTAAGGTATGTGGGGCTTAATGGAACGGCCTATTGCTGAAAAAAACCCTAATAGAAACACCCATAAGCCTAGGAAGCAAGATGAATTTCGACTGAAGACCCAGGTATGCTGTGTAGAATTCAAAATAGTATACTCATTATGGGCGGATCCAGATATTCTTCAGGGGAGAGCTAAGAAAATCAAAAAAGATTGTCAGTGCTACAAACTACGATGACATAGTTAAAGGGTTTGAAAAGCAACTTACACAAACAAGTGCCCTTACAGCTTGGGGGTCCGTAACCAAACCGCCGCCATTTGTTTTGACAAACAACTGCACACAAAACTGTACTAACTTTTGTTTAAAATTTTCGTATTTTTTGGTGGTGCAAATCCCACAGCAGTGGTCCTTGTACAGTCGTGTAATTAAAACAGTGTTGTTGTCTGCATCGTTCTTTAGACTCAAGGCACAGCTAAAAGGGCCACGAAGCTAAATCCATATCGTTCACGAAAACCATGTACGTGTGTGTATCTGATACGTGTGTGTGGCCGCAACCGAACCACGTCTGCGACCGTGGCAAGAAAGTCACACCATGTGCTGTTGCTAGGCAGTTGCTAAGGTATGTGGGGCTTAATGGAACGGCCTATTGCTGAAAAAACTAATAGAAACACCCATAAGCCTAGGAAGCAAGATGAATTTCGACTGAAGACCCAGGTATGCTGTGTAGAATTCAAAATAGTATACTCATTATGGGCGGATCCAGATATTCTTCAGGGGAGAGCTAAGAAAATCAAAAAAGATTGTCATTGCTACAAACTACGATGACATAGTTAAAGGGTTTGGAAAGCAACTTACACAAACAATTGCCCTTACAGCTTGGGGTCCGGGTCCCGCTAAAGGGCCCCGAAAAATTGTTGATTCTAGATGCTCTTTGGTGCATACCGAGGCGATTCCAGGTAAGTTTCCCTCGATTTTGAGCAGCAAATTATAAGGAGTACAATTTCATTTGATTGGTTCACTCTTGCGGTTTCATAAAGTACTCACATTTCCACATCGCAAAATTTGGGAGCTATATTGGCCATTTCTGCAGGACATGATTGTTTGCCTCGGGCACAAACATCCTTATAGACCACTTCATTCATTTTTAACTTCAGAGAATTTGTTGGCTTAAGCAAAAGTAGAGATGCAACTGGGTGAAAAACAAAGCAAAACGAAACAAAACACCACATATAATGTTGGTACGGCCATGCCCGTACCGGTCTTTCTGCTTTATACGGGCCTGAGTCAGTAATATGAGTTTGATATAAGGGAAAACATAATAGGGATACTTTGCCGTTTGTATTAGGTATTCTCTGCATTGTTGACACTTTTTCCCTACCAGTGCTTACACTTTAGCAGTACCTGCAAGTACTGAGGTAGGCCTTCAGCCCCTTCAGTTGTGTTCTAAAATACTTGGAAATTACGCTGGATTCGCAATACAGTGCGCCACCATGAGTTTGCCGTGGAGCGGTCATTTTCAGAGAAGGTTGCCAACATGCAGTAATAGAATTCGAATCAATTGTATAAACATTCGTAAAGCCCAGCCTCCCAAAAGACCTTCCCGTTTGGCGCACGATTTTCCGGCGTGAGGGCGCTATCATCCTTATCATTACGCTTGTCCCCAGAGTTGGAACCAAAGGATGAGACCGATGGCTTTTTTTTTTTTTTTTTTTTTTTTCCGCAGTCAGAAATTGCCACTGATTTTCAATGGGAATTTTTTTCTTTGAATCGATTCAAAAATCCTTAAAAAAGAAGTGATTTTTTTCCGAGTATGGCAATTCTAGACTGCAGAACAAAAATTGCAGACCGGTGGGGCCAAGTGAATCTTACAACACGATCCACCCCTTTTCGTGAAACTATGGTCTCAGAATGGTTTGTGGCTGACAGCGCCCCCTTGCGTAAAAAAATACTCGTGTCAAAACAAAAACGAGATCTTGCACCGATACTATTATGCTCCCTGCGTTGCAACACGCACATCGAAATGCTGGTAAAACAAAGTAAACATTATTAAAAGGTATTATTAATACATATAATTTCCAATGAGTGACAAAACCAAAAAAACAACAAAATTCTTCAAATTCCTATTCGGGAAGTTGACTGAATTTATTGCAGACTGCTCATCCAATACCAAAATGCTAATTATTTGGACAGGTAAACAAATTTTGTTGGGTGTTTCGTTTTCACCAAGAGTGGAGTGAAAGGTTCAGGAATGTCTCTAGCCTAATTCAGACACTAGTTGCTTTTATGGATAAATCATCAAGTTTACAACTTAAGTTTGAAACATATTAATAACTCCCTATATACAATAAATGTAAACCTTGTCCCCAAAATGTTGCCGTCGAACATGACTTTACTTTCTGCGCTGCTATCGATTGTGAAAAGAACCTGAACACAACACAACATTAAACTTGAAGACTTTACGAATACACTGAGCTTCTACCAAACAGCGCCAGCTGATTCACTACGCGTATCCCCTCTAAAATGTCAGACACGACTTGATTTCATCAATGAAAGTAGAAATCTATTTGAAGCTCAACAAAGTATGCATTCAACGCGATCTTTGGTCGTATTACGTACTTCACAGATTAAATGATACACACTAAAGATCAACAGAGCAGTGTCGCCTGAATATCAGAGAACTTGAACTTTTTGAAATGAATAATTCATACTTGAGCATTACTAACATTACAAACTATGGTTAACAGAGGGCACTATACCAGATGCTGCAATGACGATCAAGAGACCCAACGCAAGACCAATGGAACCAACGCAACCTGTGCGATTACTAAACCTTACTTAGTCATGAATAGAGCCCAGGTGACAGGGGATCGGACCCATTTGTGGTTCGCTGACTCATTTTGAGTCAACTGACCATTAATCCGTATCAAGAACATGTTTTTGACGCAGTTTTCTGGTCAGTGTGATCCAAAAGCGGCTCGAGCCGACCCGGATTGCAGGTTTTGCCATATGAGACAAAAAACTGGTTCATTGTTCAATTTTGACCTTTTAATATTTTTTCTTATATCACAATCCTAGTTATGGTTAGATTAGACAAAACTGTTTATTCTAAAGTGTTCAGCTTTACCATCATACTACTCAAAAGAAAATTACAAGCGTTATCATACTGTAGCGTTCCAAAACAATGAACAGTTATGGACACAGAATTGTTTCATGTTTGTCATATTACTTATTTTCAATTTTCTTTAAACTCAATAATTATCATGTTTTAAAATTTTTATCATCATATTCCAATTTTGTCCTACTTGCACTTTCACCTAGAGAATTACTCCTATTGTTTCCACGTAAATGTTTTATGACCATTACACACACAGTCACTACCTCATGGTCATCTGATCACCCACAAAGTTCCTTATTTCCAAGTTAACCACCTACACACAACAAGTGTGTTATGTAACTTGAAGGTCAGTTTCTTCCAAGAAACTTCCAAGAAACTTAGTCTCTTTCTTATGTTTTTATATGAACTATTGACTGACTCATTGTTCCTATTTACAGTTGAACAGGGTTAAAAATTCTTATAAATAGTCTGCATTCATTCATTCATTCAATTCATTCTGATCTATCCTATGCTACGATGTACATCTAATCTTCAATTACACTGTTGTACTATGCAGTTACTGGTTCTTCAACATAATAAAGTTCAGTTGTAACAAATTTGTGTATCGACAGTAACTCATTTCTGCCGTGCGCTAAAATACAAATATAAGAATTTTAAGAATTTTACTACGGGCATTTAACACATGCGTTTAAATATGCTAACAACACATACGTCTGGAACAGGGGTAGGCCAACGAGAAGAGGCTTAATATCCTCTCCTATACGGAGCTAAATTTCTAAAAGGATTTTAAGCACACATTTGTGTGCTTTCTTTCTTGCTTTCTTTCTAGCCCAAAACGTAATGTACAGTGTACCCCGCTTATTTTTGCCCCGCAAACAAATTCGTTTGTTTGTCCTGCTTAACGGCTCCTGGCAAGCCCCGTTAAGCGGCGCGGGGAAGGGATTTACTCCCAAACTGCTCATTATGTTCTAATTGATCAACACAAACCACATAAATCAACGCCTGTAACGCCATTTTGTTGACATGTCAACAAATTGGCCGAAAAACTGTACCTATAATCTTAAAGAGTAAACAGCTAACGTTAACAAAGTTCACAATCCTGAAAAATGTAACTGACGTTCAAATTTACGTAAAGAAAATGAAAGTAGAAAAAGCTTAAAAGACCCCAATTTTGATATAGGCTGTCATAATTCATAATTCAAATGATTGAGTGCAGACACACGACAATTAGCCTTGCCCATAAAATATGCTAATTCATTTTCACGCATGCCTACAGACACTATTGGTTGGCAAACGCCATAGAGTTGTGCACTAGCCAGACGCACAAACGCTTGTGCGTCACGCCACCATTAGCCCCACACAAGGCGTTCCCTCATGTTGCCAACCAGTAGTGCTGTGCGCACGCGTGATGTGCAATTTTCATATTTCATGGGAAAGGTCTATTATTTTACATGGCAGCTGCAGATCTCGAAATATCTACAATGTCTCAACTTTACTAAAAAATACAAGAGGATTGCCTTCCTTTGTCCATTCCTTACTTTCACGTCGAAAGAATAAATTACTTTTCAAACTTTTGTTCGCACTTTCGTTATATCCTGCATCCCATTTCTTAATTTCCTTACTAAATCAGTTGCTATAGTCCAGTCTCAGTGAGTTTTCTGAGTTTGTCAGAACCGCAGCTCATTATGTTTAAACTGATCAATACACAAATAACACAAACAATTATGCAACCAATTCCTTGCAGTTTTAGACCCCAGTGACGACACTTGAAAAGGCGATATATGGGCAAAAAATTACCGAACAAATATTTAAAAGACTAAGCTATTGAATACAAAACAAAGAAAAGATAAAAATACTTCACTTTTATCAACAGCGTTCTTCAAAAAGACTGTCGAAAAGAAGCCTATATCGAACCCCTTTATTTTGACATAAGTTGTCACACATTCAGATGCAAATCCCATTTGAGCGTTTCGTGATTTCTTTAGTAGAAAAGCACAAATCACTTTCAAAAATCCCTCCCTTGCAGTTTTAAAACAGTTTTCTTTTCTGCCTTTTGTTTCACCTTTTGTCACTCGAATACGATTTTTTTTTACAGTGGTAAATGCCACAAACAATTGGGGACACAAGGTGGCAGCAGACAGACCTGTAACGTGTACCTGTACATGTAAATTAATTGTTCTCGAATGTGCGCATGCTCGGAAAAACATAAACAATAACAATCTATACCTGGCAAGTCTGCTTCCACCTGGAAGCAGAAGTTCCAAAGTCTCCCATTTAAAAAACTAACGTGTAAGTGTCGATTTATATAATAGGTCATGCAGACACATTTGATTGCGGCGACACTGTTTCCTTAATCGCCATTATTCACTCTGTTGTTCAACCTAAAAACAGTAATAATAGTTTACAATGTGAATATCTGATCTAAATTCCACTCTAAATGGTCCCTGGTCAGAATTATTGACCTTGGGATGGGTCATTTTTGGAATTCCACGGTCCGTTTGTGAGGTAAAATGACAAGGACTCCGAGTTAAAACACATTACTCAGACTTAAAGATGCACTGCCCGATTTCAGTCCGATTTTGGGGTCAAAAATAGATTTATCTTTCTAATTGCTAATTTTACGGAGTAGAAAAAGTTATGAACTTTCATTTGATACTTTGAACGAAAAAATCCGTCAAGGATTAGTGGCAGTTAATTGTTAATTAAAAACGAATGAATGAATAAAAGGCTGGGCCAGCCTTTTAATCCGCAGGATCGGATCGCACACTCTGTTGTACATACACCTCGTACATTGTATGTACGCGCACGCACAGCGAGCCGTGTGGGCCGTTGAGAGCGTCGGCCGCTGGGAATCATGAATATTCATTACTTGCGGATACTTCTGATTGGCCGTTGGGAAACCTATCAAATTGAAGTCGGCAAATGCCCGCGGAAACTTAAAAGTGTCTTGAGTGTCTTGAGTTCCTGATATCAGAATTCTTAGTTTTTTATTTTTTTCGTTACACAAACATATAAACTTTTTTAATTCGTTCGCTCAATGAAATTGATTTTGTTATCCTTTGACCCCAAATCGGGCAATGCATCTTTAAATGATGGTTAGTGCGATCCGGAAAACGGATCAGAAAGGGGGTATGGCCTTGAAAACAACTCCGGGACACTTCTGAAGTTTTTATACTATTAGTTTTTATGTTAGTAGTTTACATGGCCTTGCCAGATGTCAGAGTGTTTTAGACTTCTCTTATTTTCATGTTGCATTTTTTTAAGGAGTAATAATAGCCAAAATCATAAACCCACTGAACCCCCCACGACTCGACAACTCTTGAGTTTGTCGAGTATCGGCCGTTAAGATGTGCCCTAAAGCAGCTTTTAAACCACCAGGCACCTTCCCATTTCCTTGCACAGTTCTCTGGAAAGTATGCATCATTGTCACGGTCCCTCGTTGAGAATGAATACCCGTTTTGGTAAGCCATTGAGTCACCTGCTGTACTTTGACTATCATACCATTCGACGGTGATTCTGTACTCGTCACCTGATATGACAAACTTCTTGTAAAGGGCCCAGCGAGAGTTACCATCCCAGTCAACCGTTTCAATACGTAGGTGCCATTGGCCAGTCCCAGTTAGTGTGCGCAGAATGTCATTACCCAGCCAAAACTCGCCATTGAGATCACCAAAACCCGCTTGATAGTCAGCCCAGTAACGGTAAAAGTCAACAGAGCCATCTTGTCGTCGTTGAAACACAATCCAGCCTCCACCGTCGGTCTCCATATCACAGTAGACATGGATGCCCTCGGGCAGACCATCGGGGTAGATTGTGTAAATGCCATTGTTTTTCTGCTCACCAGCAATGAGTAACTCTTTACAGCTCTTGTATGCAGCAGGGCTTGTTACTTGTTTTGTTGTTTCTGCTGAAGTGTCAGGGGACCCGGGTGTCGAACGCTCTTGAGTGTTGTTAACAGCTGCCGAGGTGTGTGCTGCATCCGTTGTCGAAACTGTTGATTCGATCGATGTAGTTTCATGTTTTGTAAAAGACGGCTTGCTGACGTTGTCGTCATAATAGACGCTTCCCTGAAGATCAACCAAGTCATGCGGGTTATTGGCTCTGGTTGCATTATTCAACTCACAAAGATGTTTACCAGGGTGGTAGTTAAATGATTGACATTGGGGGTTGAGAGAGCAGTCTCGGCCACACAGTACAGGAGACAATACAGTCTTCCACTGAAAACCATGACCCTTTAAGATTTGATTTTCTGCCGAAAGGTAGCTCGAGGCGAGTCTTCCATCACCACACTCAGATTGACAACTTCTGACACAAACTGTTAAGAAGATAATTATAAACATTCCTCCCATAGTGAAAACGTAAATGATGGTCTATCATAAACAGATTTTTGGCATTTAGGGACGACAAACGACCGTACGACAACTGAAAACAGTTCACGGACGCAATCCAGGACACACTATTTCAGCCTGCAGTTATGTGGTGACTGCATCCACGGCACACATGTATTCTTTTCGTTTTCACCTTACGATATGTCCTTTCCTAGTCTTGCGGAAAAGATAGTTATGTGCCGAGCTTACACCTTGAATGGTCACTTTACGTGCGAATTGTACGGAAAACAGCTCGAGAGTTAATGTTAACAACCACAACAAAGAATGTGAGACAGATACCTTCAAATTCACGCAGTGTGATGGTGAGTTTTGCATACGGCATCTAGCTCACCTGTGGAGACGTGCTGCATCCTGGATGGTTTTTGTTTCTGTATGCATAAAACACGCAAAAGGTACAGTTTTTCTTACGTGTCCAATGTAGGGACTGTTGACGTTAGACTGGTACATGTACGAATTTCATTGGTCAGGGAAAGCTTACGTCAACACGTAATGAATATTCAGCTAATACCAATAACTAACACAACTAGAACATAGGTGTTCATCAATAATGGCATTAGAGAGCATAACGATTATGTACGCTTTCTAGTTACAGGAATTCGACTTGATCAAAGTTAGACAATACAGAAGGACATTTAAGTGTTTTGGTGGAGTAAAGAAAGACTGACTGATGTTTTTAACACATAAGAATAATATCACAATTGCATAAACAAAGTCGGTCGTTATTTAAAAAAAATATTTACAAATGTTTGCCTTTGAACCGAAAGGAAAGGCTAAAAAAATGAAAAAAACTCGAATTACTTTTCAGAAAATTTTTCAAACAAAGAGGTGTGTCGACAAACAAATGCCGTAAACTCTCTATAAATTATGTTTTATTTGAACTTTCTGTTAAACCATATAAAACAAGGTCAAATCGTGATAATATATGTAGTTATTTTTTCTATTTCATTTAATCTAAAAAAAGGTCGTATTGGTTATTTCGTTAAAAAATTACACAAAGATCATGAATTATCCTTTGCATCTAAGGAGATATGATTGTGTGTGTAATATATTAAACTAGAAATCAATGAAATGTTATTTGTGATGACGTCATGGTGACGTATTTTGATTTTTGCCCATGTTCAGAAAAAGACAAAACAAGAAGAGAAACCATAAAAACAAATAAACGTCTTCAACCTCATAGCATAAAACAAGACAATTTATTTCTCCGGCTGAGCGCTCGGTGGCTAAACATTAGATGACGGTAAAGGCGTTCTTATATGTAGCTGCGAATACATTTCAGTGACGTCTATATTTGTTTCATTGCATGTGAATTGCGTGCAAGGCATGTGAATATACCCACATAATGATAGATCGTAGCTGGCATTTTTGCTGTTGCTGTTGTTGTCATTGTCGTCGTCGTTGTCGTTGTTTTGCTGCTGATGCTGCTGCTGCTGTCGCTGTTGTTGTTGTTGTTGTATGTATGTCATTGGTGTATTTTGCTAAAACTAAAATTTACCTATATCCCGGATGCATTTATTAATTCTACAATACGTTGCTTTTTATGTATCTGGTTTTTGTTGCTGGTGTTTTTGCTGCTGCAGTTGGATATTCCTTGAATAAAAGAGACAAACATTTTGGCCAAGATGCATGATGTTTTCCTGTCGAATATTGCATGCAGAAGGGAAGTTCCAAAAACCTTTCGTTAATAATGTGCAGTGTATGTAAGAGTCGTTAAAAGCCCAAACGTTGAGTACACAAGTACAAACTACCGCAATGTTTTTCCACTTTACATAACAGTCTGGAACCGGACTGTTATTTCCTTTCAGTCTCTGAACGAATGGGATACTTTTGAGACGTTAGCGGGCGCCCCAGTAACCGGTCCTTTTATATTTTGAGAGCAATAGAAAAGGACCGGTTACTGGGGCGCCCGCTAACGTCTCAAACGTCTCCAATGTTTTTGGTGGAAAGCAAGATGGCCGTACCACTTAAAGGCCCATAGTAACACGGATCTCATTCTTGTCTGATTCAAAAAAAGAAAAAAAGGAGAAAAAAAAACAAAACATTTGTTGCATTGAGTATAATTGCGCTTATTATGTTAGCCGTTTTTCCATAACACGGTTTGAAAAGACTTTAAAGCCCCAGCTCAACATTGGTAAGAAAGACATACATAAATGTTCACAGATTTACACATATCCTACATGGTATCAAGGTAATGATGGTAGAAAACATTCCTTGAAATATATCTTCCCGAAGTGTTATCGTTTTTGAATAATAAATGAAATAAGATCCCAAATTTATTTTCGTCGCATGTGAGACGAAAACTATGCATGAGAATCCATGCAAAAATGTTAAATGCCTTTTTATCGTTGATTGCAAATGAAACAACGAAATAAGCAGAATTGTTAACATGATGGTTCTATTACATACCAATATCTTGATTTGTGCAACTATAATAACATAATTTATAGACACTTCGCCAATTTTGAGCCGGGGCTTTAAGAAAAAAATGGCACTATGTGAATAAATTTGTAAATTTCCAGATAAAATAGTGTAAAACAAATAAACTTGATCAAGAATGTTTTACTTTGTGTACAAAATGAACCTTTCACACATGGTTTTCTATCAAAGCTGTGAACATTTTATAAACCTGCGAGACTTTAGTCGCCTAGGAAATTCGGTCTGTACATATATCGGTATAACAGGGAAGCTAATTGCTTTGCTCTGCATATTGGCTTGGTATTACGTTTAAGTGTTACATTATAATTACTTGCAAAACTATAAAAGAGGGCATTGCATTTGCCTATGAAAACAATGTCAGTCAGCATGGCTTCAATACAACCACCCAAAGTGAAATGTTGGCCTTTAAATTGCCTTTAAAATGCATTCGCCAAGCCCTTGGTGCTTGCAAGAAGTCATACCAAGGCTCAACCTGCACGACACAAATCGATGGAGACCGCGGCCTTCGGTAAATTAAATGCAGGCCTACCTAAAAAAAGATATATAAAAATAAGAAGAAAAAAATAGACAAAGAAGAATATTATAATGAATTGAAAAACACCAACGAGCATATCTAGGTCATGTAAATTGAAATATTATACTTTATTTAGTTGCATGCTATTTACTAACAATTTAGATTGATACATGTATACCATGAATATTGGCAAACCCTTTCATACCAGCGGAAACTCACGCTTCGCGCAGGTCCCGCTAGATGAGTAAATTCTAAAGTGGGCAGTAAATACCTAAAATTAAGATTGGTAAGTTATTATGTAGCCTTAATCTCATTCTGCCTCTGCGCAATTCATATAAAGCTGTTGACTGGTAAACATATGTTTGTACTTATTATAGCAGAAAAATGCTACACGTAACAGAGTGTACATGTCTTCCCCATAATTTTTCAAATTTAACAAAAAAACAATGGCGTTGCTATGCTTCTTCTATGGATTTGCATTGTTACGCCATGTAGTAAACGTGGGTTAACAACCATTTAGCCATGCTTTAATATGGTAAACACGATTATGAAATAGAAATCGAGCAGTCCGCCTAAACATGAAATCTTAAAGCTTAAAGGCCTGATGAAATCGGCCCATGCTGTTAATGGTATGCACTTCCGACGGTCTGAGACTTATCATACATATTGATCATGTGGTATTCAAAAGCCAAATCATCATCATTGGGATGGTGTTAACATTGAAAATCCGTGACCATTTTAACCAAGTATCAACTTCATGCAATTGCATGCGTTAAAGTAAACATTTTGTTTAAAGTGACATTATATATTGCAGGTTTTCAAGCAGCGGCGTAGCGAAGGCACTTTCTTTCTGGGGGTGTGGAAGCTTTAATTTGCCGACTGACATCAAATGAAAGTAAAGGCACAATGACATGAAACTTACCAACATTGGGGGCATAGCCCGGAGCATTCATGAGGTTTTTCAGTGACTCGAAGGTTTAAAATGGCCCTCAGATACCAGAATTAGACGACATAATTCGAAATGCAAGCTTTGAAAACCGTAATTTTTTTGCGAATCCCCTGTTTGAACATAAACACAACTTCTAGTGGGGGTCCAGTGTTTTCAGGGCTAAGGAGGACCGTCAATGTGCCGAAAATAGACAAATAATTTAGAAATTCAAACTTTGAATACTTTGGACTCGGACCAAATCCCCTACTGTTGGAACTTTATAGGGGCAACACTTCTTATTGGGGTCCGGGGGCGAAGCCCCCGGACGCTGCAAGGTTTTTAGTGTTTTCAGAGCGCAGATTTCAGCACCTTGCCGAGAATATTAAATTTGCATAGTAATTCAAAGTTTGACTCCTCACACTACAAGGATTACACTAACATTTTCAGTCGGCAAATCAAGTCGGCAAATCTATAGGCTTGCCAAACGGATTTGTGTTCAGCCCAAGACCTTACTCGGTTAAGTTTGGTGCTCAATTATTTGCTGAAGATGGCTCTAAATGCTGACTTATGACAAATGTTGGGGGGTGTCACACCCCCCACATCCCCAGGTCGCTACGCCACTGTTTTCAAAAAAAAAAAAATACATAACAATACTACTGTAGTCTCAAGCTTTTTTGCCTTAACTACATAAACACTTCCCTGTTCGCAAAAAAAAAAAAAAAAAAAAATGCGACGGAAATTTTTCTTTTTCTTGGGATGGCACGTATGGAGACACAATATCCTTATCATTTCGCTCGTCCCCAACGTCTGAACCCAAAGGATGAGACCGGTGGGGCCAAGTGAATCTTACAACACCATCAACCCCTTTTCGTGAAATTTTGAAACTGTGTTTGTGGCTGACAGCGCCCTCTTGCGTGAAAAATAGTGTCTAAACAAAAACGAGGTCTCGCACCAATACTATTAATGCTCCCTGCGTTGCAATACGCACATCAAAATGCTGGTAAAACATAGTAAACCATTCCAAGGCATCATTCCAACGAAAGACAAAACTAAAAAAAAAAATAATAATAATAATATTCAAAATTCCTTTTCCGGAAGTTGACAGAATTTGTTGCAGACTGCTTATCCATTACCAAAACGCTTATTATTTGGGCAGGTGAAAAACATTTATCGGGGGTTTCGTTTCCATTAAGAGTGGAGTGAAAGGTTTAGGAATGTCTCTAGCCTAATTAAGACATAGGTGCTTTTGTGTATAAATCATCAAGTTTGCAACTTAAATTTGAAATCATTATGCTAAAATAATTTCATATTCAATTAATGTACACCTTGTCTCCAAAATGTTGCCGTCGAACATGACTTTACTTTCCGCGCTGCTATCAATATTGTGATAGAACCTGACCACAACACAACATTTAACTTGAAGACTTAACGAGTGCACTGAGCTTCTACCGAGCACAGCACAAGTTGATTCACTACTCGTATCCCCTTTAAAATGGCTGACATTAACGACTTGATTTCATTAAAACTTCTTTGAAGCTCAACAAAGTCTGCGTTCAATGCGATCTCTGGTCGTACTGTGTAATTCACGTTAGAGTTCCCTGGACAATTAAATGATACACACTGAAGATAAACAGAACAGTCTCGCCTGAATACCACAGAACTTGAACTCTTCCACGGTAAGTTAGCATTTTGATTTTGTTTTGTAATGAATAATTCATGATTGAGCATTATTAACGAGCATTGTAAATTATGGTTAACAGAGGGCGCTATACCACGGTCCAATTTCATAGTGCTGGTTTTGCACAAAAATCAGCTAAGCACAACAAAATTATGCTTACCAGAATAAGGTTACCAGCCAAGGTACCGTGTCACATGTACTAGCTGTGACTGGTTTCCTGCTCATTGTTGCTCAGCAGACACGTATAAAGCATGTTTTTCTGCATAAGTAGCTGTATGAAATTGGACCCAGATGCTGCAATGACGATCAAGAGACCCAACGCGAGACCAATGGAACCAACGCAACCTGTGCAGTTACTAAACCTTGGTTATGAATGGAGCCCAGGTGACAGGAGATCAGACCCATTTGTGGTTCGCTGACTCATTTTGAGTCAACTGACCAATAATCTGTAACAAGAACATGTTTTGGGCGCAGTTTTCTGGTCAGTGTGATCCGACTGTGCCTCAAGCCGACCCGAAACGTGCCCCCTTGGAACAAGAATCTGGTTTGTTATTCACTTTTGACTTTTTAATATCTCTCTTTCCAAGTTTTGGTTAGATTAGAGAAACACTGTTTAGTCAAAAGTGTTCAGCTGTACCATCATATTACTCAAGAAAAAAAATTACAAGCATTATCATTAAAAGTTTTTTTTTTACTAAGCGCATAAACATGAGTTTAAATATAGGTTACATAGACAACATAGAAGGTAGTTGTATGTCGTTTTATAAGCCTGGGCCAGGGGCAAGCCAACGACAGGTGGATTGATATTACCCCCCCCCCCCCCGATACGGTGTTAAATTTGAAAAAGGCTTTTATTATATTGAAGCACACGTTTTTTGTGCTTTCTTTCTTGCTTTCTTTCTAGGCCAAAACGTAATGTACATTGTACCTCACTTATTTTTTGCACAGCAAAGACAGCAAAGACAGCAAAGAAATTCGTTAGTTTGTCCTGCGTAACAGCTGTATGAAATTAGCCAGGGTGTGCTCTGGTTAGCCCCATTAAGCGGCACGGGGGAGGTATTTTTTTACCGAACTGCTCATCATTTTTGTAATTGATCAACACAGACCCTAGTAACGCAATTTTGTTGACATCTCAATAAATGGCCGAAAAGCTAAATACGTATTCTTAACAAGCTCATTCTTCTAACGTTAAAAAGTTCAAATCAAAAAAAAAAAAAAAGTTCAAATTGACGGAGAAAAAAAGAAAAAGAAATTAGCTTTAAAGATCCTATTTTGATTAAGGTTGTCATAATTTATAAATCAAATGATTAAGTGCAGACGCACGACAAATTTTACATGTCAGATGCAGATCTCATAATAGCCACAATGTCTCAAAAAAGTAGATTGCCTTCCTTTGTCCATTCCTTACTTTCACGTCGATAGAATAAATAACTTTTCAAAGTTTTGTTCTCACGAACGGCTATATTCTGCATCCCATTTCTTCATTTCCTTCCTGCAGCAGTTGCTGTTGTCCAATCTCAGTCAGTTTTCTGAGGTTGCCAGAACCGCAGCTCATTAAGTTTAATTTGATCAACACAAATCACACCAATCATGCCACCAATCCTTTGAAATTTTAGACCCCAGTAACGACGCTTGTGGGCCGAAAAGTTACCGCTCAAATATTTAAAAGCCTAAGCTGACGAATACAAGACAAGTAAAAGATCAAAACACTTGAAATGTGGAGTTTTGTCAACAATGTTCTTGAAATTGACGTAAAGTTAAAGACTGTCAAAAAGAAGCCTATGAATAACCCCATTATTTTGACGTTAGTTGTCACACACTCCGACGCAAATCACATTATTGGTAGGAATATCTTGAGCATTTCGTAATTTTTTAGTTGAAAAGCACAAACCACTTTCAAAAAGCCCTCGCTTGCAGTTTTCTTGTTTTGCCTTTTGTTCCACCTTTTGTTACTCGAATACGATTTTTTTACATTCAGGCCTTATCACTGTGTGGCTTGGCACTCAAGCGCACTGGTCTCAAGCTCTGGTATTTCTGATCAGCGTTGTGTGGTTTCATTTCGCGGTCGTGACACTTGTGTCCTTAAGCAAGACACTTAACCATTATTGCTTCGTCCTAAAGAAGGGACGTAAAGCCGTTGGTCCCGCGTGTTGTGTAATGCACGTAAAAGAACCCAGTTACACTTGTCGCTAAGAGAAGGGTTTGCCCTGGTGTTCCTGGCTGTGGCTGCTGAACGTGCAGCAACACCTTGTAAACAATTACAAGGTGCTACCTAAATGGCTCTCATAATTAAAAAACCTGCCTTAATTATAATATAGTAAGCACCTTGAGTACCTAATTGTTAGTAGATAAGTACGCCGTGTAAGACTCCGGTAATGTCCACATACTCCTGGGGACAAAAGGTGGCAGCAGACAGGTAAATGTAACAGGTAAGTCCATTGTTCTCGAATTTGCGCATGCTCGGAACTACGTAAACAATAACAATCCGAAGTCTCACTTTTTTTCTTCGAATCTTTAACTTCAAAGAATAAAATGTGTAAGTGTCGATTTAAATGATAGATCATGCAGACACATGGCACGGTTTCCTTATTCGCTCTGTATAAAAACAGAAATTATATTTGACAATATGAATATCTGATCTAAATTCCTCTCTAAAAGGTCCCAGGTCAAAATGATTGACCCGGGGAAGGGTCATTTTTGGAATACCGTGGTCTGTCTGTGAGGTGACATGACAAGGACTCTGAGTTGAAACACATTACTCAGACTTAAAATGATGGTTAGTGCGATCCGGAAAACGGATCAGAATGGGGGTAGGGCCCACCTTGAAAACTACTCCGGACACTTCTGAAGTGTTTATACTATTAGTTTTTGCATGACCTTGTTTTAGGCTTCTCGTATTTTCATGTTGCATTTTTTCAAGGAGAAATAATACCCCAAATCATTAACCCACTGAACCCCCCACGACTTGACAACGTTTGCCTTGGGAGAGTATCGGCCATTGAGATGAGCTTTAAAGCAGTCTTTAAACCACCAGGCACCTTCCCATTTCCTTGCACAGTTCTCTGGAAAGTATGCATCATTGTCGCGATCGCTCGTTGTGAAAGAATACCCGTTTTGGTAAGCCATTGAGTCACCTGCTGTACTTTGACTATCATACCAATCGACGGTGATTCTGTACTCGTCACCTGATATGACAAACTTCTTGTAAAGGGCCCAACGAGAGTTACCATACCAGTCAAATATTTCAATATGTAGGTGCCATTGTCCAGTTTCAGTTAGTGTGCGCAGAATGTCATTGCCCAGCCAGAACTCACCATTGAGATCACCAAAACCCGCTTGATAGTCAGCCCAGTAACGGTAAAAGTCAACAGAGCCATCTTGTCGTCGTTGAAACACAATCCAGCCTCCACCGTCGGTGTCCATATCACAGTAGACCTGGATGCCCTCTGGCAGACCATCGGGGTAGATTGTGTAAATGCCATTGTCTTGTTCACCTGAAATTACTAATTCCTTGCAGGTCTTGTTGTTAACAAGAGTCAATACTTGTGTTGGCGTTTTTGATTCGGCTCCTCGTATTTTCATGTTGCATTTTTTTAAGGAGTAATCATAGCCAAAATCATAAACCCACTGAACCCCCCACGACTCGACAACTTTTGAGTTTGTCGAGTATCGGCCGTTAAGATGTGCCCTAAAGCAGCTTTTAAACCACCAGGCACCTTCCCATTTCCTTGCACAGTTCTCTGGAAAGTATGCATCATTGTCACGGTCCCTCGTTGAGAATGAATACCCGTTTTGGTAAGCCATTGAGTCACCTGCTGTACTTTGACTATCATACCATTCGACGGTGATTCTGTACTCGTCACCTGATATGGCAAACTTCTTGTAAAGGGCCCAGTGAGAGTTACCATCCCAGTCAACCGTTTCAATACGTAGGTGCCATTGGCCAGTCCCAGTTAGTGTGCGCAGAATGTCATTGCCCAGCCAGAACTCGCCATTGAGATCACCAAAACCCGCTTGATAGTCAGCCCAGTTACGGTAAAAGTCAACAGAGCCATCTTGTCGTCGTTGAAACACAATCCAGCCTCCACCGTCGGTCTCCATATCACAGTAGACCTGGATGCCCTCTGGCAGACCATCAGGGTAGATTGTATATTTACCATTTTCAGTCGTACCTGCGATTAGTAACTCATGGCAATTCTTGTAGGCAGCAGGGCTTGTCACTTGTTTTGTTGTTTCTGCTGAAGTGTCAGGGGACCCGGGTGCCGTTAGTGCCCGAGTGTTAATAGCTGCCGTGGTGGGTGCTGTAACCGCTTTCGTGTTGGTTGATGTAGTTTGGAGTTTTGTAAATGACGGGGTGTTCACGTTCTCGTCATAATAGACACTTCCCTGAAGATCAACCAAATCATCTGGGTTGTTTGATCTCGTTGCATTATTCAACTCACAAAGATGTTTACCAGGCTGGTAGTTAAATGATTGACATTGGGGGTTGAGAGAGCAGTCTCGACCACACAGTACAGGAGACGATACAGTTTTCCATTGAAAACCATGACCCTTTAAGATTTGATTGGCTGCCGAATAGAAGCTTGAGATAAGTCTTCCATCACCACACTCCGATTGACATCCTCTTACACAAACTCCTAAGAAGATAATTACAAACACTCCTCTCATGGTGAAATAAGTTTTACGATGATCAGACATCAAAATAATTGTGGCATTCAGTTAAGACAACCGACCGTAAGACCATTCATTATAGTTCACAGCTTGAATTCAGGACACTGTACTGCCTACAATCATGTGGCGATTGCAATCATCAGAAAGTGTTACTTTAAATTGGTTTTTGTATTTACATCGATTTGTGTATAGCACTGTGTAGTCTTCGGAATTGAAAGTTCTGTGCCCAGCTTCCACCAAAAAACGTGGGCTCTGCCTCCTCTAGAAATTGTTTGATTGAAAGCAGCAAAGTTTAAAGAATACCGGTAACTCATGTCGTCTTCACGGAGCTGGGGCAGTGGAGTGATGGCGAGTTCAGCATAATGGCATCCAGCTTACGAGCGGCTTTAACTATGTCAAGACGCGGCTGTACCCAAGTTGGTGTATAATATACCGGTACATCGCGCGAGGAACAAACGAAAGCTATAGTTACATCGCGCGCCTGCGAACCATGACGTTGACGTAGAAGTTGGTAACACATCCATTGGCTTGGGAAAACATACGTCGCCATGGTGATGAATATTCAGTACCAGTCACAGACATGATTAAAGCATTGATGCTGCATCAATCTTGTTGCAATCGTCACGTAATTCTAATATGAGCCACGCCTACCTTACAGCCTAACTGGCTCCACTGATTACCAGAAGCCCATCATATAGGAGCTGCGTTTAGCTAGTTTTTCTTTTTAAGGATTTATGCAAGAAAGATTTAATAATTGCACTTGGCTTTTACAAAATGTTCTTCAAAGACTCGTTGTATTTTCATAATGAAAAGTTTCTTTCATATGAAATGCCTTAGAATGATGAAATTAGTGACTTTTGGTAAAATTACACACTGACGTATTTGGAGCCGGAAGTAGCGAAAACGTTGGGCGCTCAGCAGATGTGTGCGCGTGTGACGCAATGATATACCAACAGGATAAGCATATATACCTTTCTTTCATTTATGAAAAATGACCACCAAGGGAGGCATTGAGTATCACAAAATAAACTGGCCGGGCAAAAAAGTGCCCTTTCTAGAAAAAAACATCGTTTTTTACGAGGTATAAGAGTTTACTTTTTGTTCTGGATAGTACATTGTATTTAATCATTAATGTGGGTAATATTGTAAATAGCATTATTGGTCAAATAAAAAACTTTGTCATTGATTGCAGTGACGGCTGCCCGTGCGTTTGCCAACCACGGTTGGCAAACTCGTGGCTGTCACGTTGCAAAAGAAAGGTCCATCAGACTATTTAACGATTATATACAATTCAATGTTACATTTCTATACTACATCAACGTTTATACATTTACAGATATCTTTTGGTATTTTCTTATTTTATTTGCAGTTTATTTGAAGTTTTATTTAGACAGGGTAGCTTTATCAGTATTACAACTGCTTACCCTAAGGGCGCTGTGTACAGACAGTTTAAAGTAAAATACCGGTAGAGTGAAATACAGAGCAATTAAGAAAAGCCAAGAATCAAAACAGACAACTTATAAGTGTAAAACACAAAAATCTTACATGGAAACAGAGAGAAATGTAAACAGTTAAAATGTAAAACACACCACGCTCATCACAAGACCCAAAGGCCAGTCAAGGTGTGGGCTACTTTTTTAAAGGGTTAGAAACAAACATAACTGACTCTTCTCCTATTTGAAGCAGTTATGTCTTGCTCAAGGACAAGTTGGTTCTTGTGATTGTCATTTACCGCTGTGTCCATTGTGTCAGATTTCTGTTGTACTTGTTGATTACCATGGTGATGCAGGTTTTAGATAACTTTTGCGATGGGCATTATTTAGGCATGAATACACCACTGTATGCAGTGAAATATTAAGCACGGGCAAGTACAAAGATAGATAGGAGAACGACGCTGTAACGAGCACACTTACACACACAAAACGATAACAATAATTTAATGATGGCTATACCGAACAAAAACTTTAGTTCGCTCATTCGTGTGCACAACACGTACCGAAAATTAATGTGCAGCGAAAACCCAAATTATGCTAATATGTAGACGTGTGAAGTCTACATGTACAATAAGATCGGAGAAAATCGCTGCGAGGAACAGCACAAATATTAACCAGAGGTCTTGCACTGAAATGCGCCCAGTACTATAACACAAGGGGGAATCCCAAAACGGCACAACCAAGATTTCAGAAATGACGTCAGTTGAACTTTTTCAATATCAAACATAAATATTGGTTCACGATTAATGTGCATTTCCCATGGACTAGAAGTACACGTCGACTGTAACTGAAAATGGTGGGTACATTAGCACAAATCTCAAATGGGCATTGTTTGTTTTCATAACTCCGAAAACGCCATCTGTCGACTGAATGAACCACACCACGCAGGTGCAAGGAACAATGAACATCAGTTTTAACATAAATGAATTTTAAAATATCCCAAAAATATTTCAAATACGTAAACCGTGTTAATTACATTGGTGATTGTCAAAGACCAGTTACCCCAACTTTATGTTAACCTAACAACGTGAAATAGTAAACCAGCTCAGTTACTCATCGGAGTCACTATAGAAGATAGTGAAATAAAACAAACAAACAAACAAACAAACAAACAAAACAAAACACCATATACGTTTTCACTGTTTTCAAACATCGAGTTTTGGTCTCGCAAGATCCAAAAGTAATTGTTTTAACTCGTTACTCAAAAACTAAAGAATTTTCAGGCAACAAAAATTTCAAGGGAATTTTTCCCACCATGACCATCTTCATACTATGTGCAAATCTGTGAATATTTATTTTTTCAACCTTACCAATGTTACGCACAGTCCCCAGCCGCCGTAGCCTACATTGAAGCCTTTAAAGCCACATACACCATACCAATAACAATTCTTTAATTTGGCGCTAAAAGATATTATTATTATTTAACATACCCCTTTACTAAGACAGAATTGAAAACATTTAGCTCCAGATAAATTAATCAAATGTTTTTTCTCACTGAAGGTGTTCAGGATTTACACATGTGGAGAGGTAATCAAATACCACTTGCACAGTCATCACCATATTCTGTACGTACCACTTTAATTCGGTCAATGTCGAATTCAGAATACAGTAGGGAAACCATGAAAAAATAATTAGTTAGCCGTGGTATCTCTTACCCAAATTAAATGCACGCAACACCGTCAGATGTCAAAATGACATCAAGGTGACTCTGGTTTAGCTCCCAGTGACAGCATCAATCAAATTGTGGTGGCGTCCCTTGAGCACTGCTACCGTTTACTTACTACCTCCGTCGCTACGCACTGAATGTTGTTGTTGTTGTTGTTGTTGTTGTTGTTGTTGTTGTTGTTATTGTTGTTTTCTCTACAAACGGGATGGAAAGCAAGATGACGTCACTACAGAAATGCCCAATAGGGGCTCACTAACTAAGCTAAATAGTGAGAAAATCATACGTAACGCCTCATGAATAATTTGTATATCTACAACTTTCATGGCTGCTCCAATGCTGTGCCCTGTCCAATAATGTGCCCTGATGTTGTTGACTTTCAACCTGGGGCATTTCGGGTACACTATAGTTCTAAAAAAAAGTTGCCCTATTTTGTTTCCAAGTGCAGGTCCCCTTTTTTTCAAGATGGGAGTCTGGCCAGTGGACTCGCTCGGGGTGTTTTAATTTCGGATAGGCACAGCTCAAGTATATTCAAGTGATGCACCCTTAGCACATGCGCATAATTAATTTTGTCTAGTGCAAAATCCCGTTCGATGGATTGGGTACACGTGACGCGAAAGGAGGATGCCGGTCAAGGCCAGCCTACTTGATATAACAATTCTTAACTTGTTTCCCTTGATACCATTTCCCATTTTTTGACACTGATTCTGGGTCATACTTATCCAGAAATTGGTCAAGCCCCACGGGACAAGCCCGACAATTCCGACACGGTATTTTTGTTTTTTTTTAATTATACAATGTTTTTACTTGCAAAAATATTTTAAAAAGGAGGGCACTTAGATTATCTGTGAAAACAAAAACAATATAAGTCGGCAGTGCTTCCACACAACCCCCAAAAGTTATCGTAAAGACTGTATTTTGTTTTTCATCCCCCCTCCCCAATAGAGAGAGAAAGACTGAGGAGAGAGGGGAGGAAGGGGGAGGAAGGGAGGGGGTGTCGGGGGAGAGTGGGGAAATATTGAATTATGCCCTCGCCATGCCCGTAAGTCCCCATGCCTTTACGGTATAAACGAAGAAAAAAAATACACCAAACGATCCATACCATAGTAAAGGAGAAAACACAACATAAAGGGAGAGTATAAAAATTTGAACTTATAAGGCCTGAAACAAATCGTTATATTTTTTTCCCCGTCGTGCAGGGCATCAAACTATTGATTAAAATCACTGATAAATTTTTTAAAAGTGCTAATCTATAAGAACAACAAAATTTCATCAATATGGTACAAGTAACGATGTTGTTGCAAATACGAGTACAACTATCTTGGGCCTTGATTCTCCTCAGCATATATACGCAGGCGGCCAGGTTCGCAGGTGGCCAGGTTTGCGGCCGGCCCGGTTGGCCAGGTTTCCAGCCGTGGTTTTTGTGCCGCGCGTCAGCGTTATTGTTGCCAAGAAATTGTTATTAGCTAGGCCCCTGGCTTTTCTCCAACTTCGTCTAAGCTCCTTCTAAGGCTCTGGGCTCCGTTTGATGTTTGAAACACCGTGCAAAATGTAAACTGCTCCAAAATTGAGGACGGATCCCAAGCCGGTGGCCATTTCTTTTTTCTGCAGTTCAGAATTGCCATCCTCGAAAAAAAAATTCCTTTTAAAAAGAGAAAAGAAAGTTTCCCATTGAAAATCATAACGACGGTGCCACTTTTGGACTGCAGAAAAAAAAAATAAAACAAGCCGGCGCTGGAGAGCACAAGCCGAGGTCCCCACGGAGCCCAGCAGGTTCCAAGCCATGTTTTCGTACCGCACGTCAATGTTTTTGCTGGTCTGGTTCCCAGACGCAATATTCTGTCGATTTTACTATTCTTGGCAAGTGACAAATACAACGAATGTTTGAGTATGTACAGAACTCAAATAATAGTTCACTCTATGTGTAAATACATAGGCGTATAAATTGTACTATTATTAAAACAGCCGTTGGCTTTGCAACAGCATAAGAGGTTTCAGATTTTACGGTGAAAATCTTTCAAAAACTGGTACAAATCTTTCTTTTTTCGAAAGGCTATCATAGTTTATGGTTTGTTTTGTATTATCTTCAACAAAACAAGTGATAATTGAATTAGTCGCTGGAGTTGGTCCGACAAGAGTGGCTCGTCCATGGACTACAATATACGGGGGGGGGGGGGGGGGGTCTCAGTCTACAATACGCCGTACGGTGACCCCTGTAGGTCATCTATATTTAGTGTGGGGAAAACCCACTCGGAGCAATGCAAATCATCGTTGACTACTAGCTACTAATGCACAATCAGTGTAAGTGTATTAACTCGACATTAGATTTTGAGTTTAGAAACGAAGCACTTGCTGGTTCGTAATCGTACCAGAAATCCATGTCTTCAACTATAATCATGAATCAACCGGTCGATTTTATTCGGTGAGTTTGAAATAAAAATGCCTGTAACTAGTAGTATATTTGTACAGACAAGCTCAAAGATGGCGTACCCCCAAACCTCGTCATGTACATGATCTTGTACAGTATATGCCCCAGTATATGTATTTTGTTTCATGACAAGCTATTGTCAGACACAACATTTCCCAAATCCACCAGATGAGGTTTTACTTAGTCTTGTTGTTTTATTTCATTTATTTAATTTCATTCATTTATTTTCATTTATTAATTAGAAAACAACAAGGATTCTCAGAATGTGAACCTAATCACTAGACATAGCCAAGAACCCCATGGAGAGAAAACTATAGGAGGTAAGTTTCAGTTTTAGATGTGTGAGGAATGCTCCAGAAAATTCCAGGGAAAAACCATGCAATCAATTACGGTAGGACTGAAAAACCAAATCCACATAGTCCCCCCTGGTGGCATTTTAAAGGGACACACCGGCTTACTGTTTACCTAATTTAGTGATGTGGAATGACAGACAATAATTTTTAAATGGTTGTTCTTAAAAAAAAACATCAAAATATCACGTAATTAACGAAAAATGTGAAAAAAACAAAACACGGTCAAAGGTCAGCTTATATGCTTTTCCAGCCGTTGCAACTGTCAAGTTTACGTGACAATGTTGCGCAATGTTGTCAGTAGACTGGTGCTCTGTTCATGTATGAATTATTACAATGACGAGGCATGAGGATTCAGACTTCATATCCATTCAGCACAAATTCACGTGTAAATAAAAACAGACATAAACGGAGTGTATTCTGCGTACGACGAACTGGACGAACTTACTTGCAATGGAGAACGTTTCTTCATTATATCGCAAGTAAGCCCTATGTTTAAAAATTACTTGGACGAATGCCAGTTGGGTCCAGGACTGATCTGTGTTGTCAGCTCGTGTTCAAATGTAGAAAGGGAGAGAATAAGCTTGGCATAATGCGGACATCACAGACATGGTGGACCATAAATATTGTCAAAATGTGAGTCTTCATGAATTAAAATATACGCAGGCATATTCACAATACAGTTCTATGACACAAACCTGTCCATCAAAATTATGGCAAAGACCACATCCTTCATGTTCTCATCGTGACCAGCCTTGCTGCAGTCTAAAAACTAATGGTAATCTTGGACCATCTTTTCACATTGGCTTGGCCAATAACAGTCATGTGCCAAGCGAGCCTCCCGCTTTCGCTGCAAACGGATTGCCAATCCTGGCAGCTTTAGCGAAGGCATTCTCCCGTTTTTCGGGCGATGACTTCACTGGCCGGCCGCGGCCACCGCCACCGTTTTGTTGTTGTGGCGATTGGGGGGAGGGGACATTATGCAGCTATCATAGAAGTAGATAGATCAGCTGTATGGTGTATGGGATAAACATTCCCCGTCGTCGTCCCGCGTGTGCGTAGCGCAGGCAACACATTACAATAGTTAGGGGTACAGACTAAAACCCTCTTAAAAATCGTAATTGTTGGTCTGGCTCCCTACTCCTCCGACAAGCTCCCACGCTTACAGCTAGACCGACTGGCAAGCTGGGGAGTTCATGCCCCGGAGTTTGTCCCTCTGGCCCCACGAGACACGGCACCGGCTGTACGGGATATGCCCCAAGGTTTACGTTCCGCTAGCTCCCACGCTGGTGCGCCGTAAGACACGCTTCGGTTGCACGGACTCTCTGAATGCGCATATTACGTTCGATTTTTCATCATTATTTACAAATTGTATCAATAATCTGAATACATAAGTCTTTTTTGTCAAATACTCATGAACAATTGTAAAAAAAAATATTTAAATTTGGTTCAGTAATTTACTTTTTATACGGCTGGAAGTAAAACTAACTCCGAAGATCACGTGATTTATCCGAACCACTTTTTTGGTTCGGATAAATCGTTTTTTGAAAAATGCTCGAAAACGGCAAAATTTGATGATTTCTTTTAGGAACCGTTCTTCTCCATTCCTGAAAGACCTTTGAAGTCATATGTTAGCCTATTTTGTAGCCCAAATAGCCCAACGAAGCCCGTGTGCACCTTTAACCAGAGTCCTATAGACTACGGAAAGTGAGGAAAAAACAAACGATTAAATACAACCGTGCGATCCAAGGTCCAACAAACGGTTGCCATGGCAGCAGCTAACCCCCAGTATCAATTATGTTTCGCCAATTTGATGCTGGATTTATTTTGGGAAAAGTCATAAAAATTCGCGGTGATCGAACCAAGCGTTAAAAGGTTACGGGCAAAAAATTGGTAGGGATTTAAAAAGTTAGGGGCACATTGTGCCCCCACCCCGGTCCTGATAGGGTTTAAGGAACAACTGTGATTCTAGACGTAGGGCATGTTTTCAAGTGAGGCCAAGTGGTATAGTGGTATATCTACAGTGATTAACAACTGTATAATTGAATAAATTGTGCATGAGAATCGGGTGTATATTTCTTGATATTTAGAGGAAATAAGATCTTTTAGTTAAATATCCACGTGCATGTAACTTAGCTAAGTATTTCAACATGTCAGCTTATTACATCTAAAGACAAGTGCATACTAAGTGTGACCTTTGGTGTGAAAGAAATCGGCAATCTTGCCGCACATACCCAGTACATTCATCAAGCACACCCACACACACACACAAGTGTGTATTTACCTCCAATCGGGGACCTCCTTTTGTCCCTCTTTTGTTTGTACTTTAACTTTTTAGCAACAGCTCCCATTTGTTTTAAACACGATTTCCAACTGGGGACCTTTTCCAACCGGGGACCCTATTGTCCTCTTTTGTTTATATAGGTCCCCGGTTTGAATGCCTAAACAAACTCACACACACACACACACGCATGACGAAGCGCAAGCCCGCTGTGATGTACAGTTAACCAATCACAACACAGAAACAATAAACGTTCGTCATTGCAGGAAAATACAATGAAACTATTGAGTTTAGGGCCTATAAGACAGGTGTCTGTCTTTATCCTAATACGGATAAAGACGGGAGAGCAGTCTATTGTTTTGGCTACTCATATTCCAGTCGATGAGGGCGTGCACTTTCAATACTTAACCAAGGCGTAATCAATGCCCTGCTCTAATGCGATAAGTTAAGCATCTCTTTTTATTCTGTATCATTGTAGATGACTGGTGTTAAAAGCTGAGACCAAATGGCTGAAGTAACAACTGAGGATGTTCTCAAGAAAATTGGTGACGAGCACTTAGAATGTTCAATATGTTGTAATCGATACAACCACCCGAAGATTCTAGATTGCCTGCATAGCTTCTGTGCCCAATGCCTCGAAAAGTACAAGAATACGCAGTATCCAAGGAGTGTCAAACTTCCATGTCCATTGTGTCGCCGGGATACCCCGCTTACTGTGGAGGGTGTCCTTGGTCTGAAAGACAATTTCAACTTGACCGCCTTGGTAGAGGAATTCACCAATCAGGAGAGCCTTTTGCGCAGGCAGCAGTCTCAGATCGTTTGCGAGGTGTGCGAGGATGAAGGGGCCATCGCCAGGTGTATTGAGTGCAAGGAATACCTGTGCTGTGAGTGCCAGAAAGCTCACCGAAGAGCAGTCAAGACAAAAAAGCACGAGATCGCCACTCTAGAAGACCTGAGGTCTGGCAAGGCGAGCTTCAAGAGCAAGATGAGAGATGAAATCCCAAAGTGCAAGAAACACACTAATCAAGATGTTGTCTTTTTCTGCACTACCTGCCAGGTCTTGATTTGTCCCGTGTGTACAGCTCTGGATCACCGTAGTAACAGCAGCCCGTCTCATGAATACGTGTACATTGAAGAAGCTGAGAAGTCATTCCGAGCAGAGGCTAAGATTCTCCTTTCAAAGGCACAGGATTCAACAGCCAAATTTACGTCTGCAAAGAAGATGATCGACCATGCCAACCAGGCACTGGATGGTGTTCTTGCGGCAGCTTCTGCTGATATATCAACACGTGCCAATGAAGATATCGCGAGGATTCGACAACAAGAATATATTTTGAAAAAGGAAGTGTCAAAAATCGGGTCTGAGAGATTGAGGTTGTTAGAAACATCACAGGATACCTACTGCGAGAGTCTGAAGTGGGCTGAGCATACGCTGGAGAAAGCAAACAGCGTCCTGGAACAGTCAAGCCGCTTCGAGGTTCTTGAGCTGAAACAGAAACTTGTTAGGAATTTGACAGATGTTTCTGAACAGCAAGTTCCAGGTCCAGTGGAAAGCCTGTCACCGTTCCTCGCCTTCAGGACAGACTCTGTGAAGACCAACCAACCACTGGGGAAGATACTTCTTGAAGAAAAATGGGAGCTGAAGACACAGTTTGATGGTAAGATGGCTGGAGGGTTTAAGTTGGCAGCTGGTATTGCTGCCTTCACCACCAATGATCTGATAGTAGCTGACATAGAAACGCTCAAATTAAGCGTTTTCACTCCAAAGGGTAGTTTTAAATTTAACTTTGACGCGCCTGTCTCCCAATCAGATGGGAAAATCTACCACCCTTACGATCTCGCTGTCACAAAGGACGACAGGGTCATGGTGATAGATCAACCCAGGAATGAAGCTTCAACGGCAACAGTGAAGGTCTTCCAGGCACACAACGCCCAAAAGATCAAACACCTGCTCAACATCACACCTTTACATGTGAGCAAGACTCACGTAAACTACGACATCTCGTGTATCGGAGCAGATGAGAACTACATCGCAGTGGGCAACATTGCTGAAAAAGAAATCTCTCTCTACAAAACGGACGGCTCTCTGATTACCAAGATACCAGCAACAATGATCGACAGGCGGTTGGCAATTAGTCACCAAGGACGCCTCATCTTCAGCAACTACGAAAATACTAAACTTGTTTCACTAGACATGGAAGGTAATGAGATCTTCTGCACTGACACCGTCGTTAATGGGAAAAAGCTGAATCCAGCTGGAATGTGTTGCGATCGCTTTGGGGATATTTACATTGTACTACATGCAGCTGGAGGAGGTGAGATACACCACTACAGCAGTGAAGGAGCACATATTAGACGGATCGCTCAACATCTCGAGAATCCTTTGGGGTTAACAATCATGCCTAACGGTGACTTGGCTGTAGCTGATATGCTTTCGGTGAAGATCTATCACAAGGTCTGAGCTTCCATTTAGGTAGCTCTCAAGATGTACTCGATGGTGGGACATATAGTGTTAAAGAAAAACATTAATTTTAAGTATCTGAATGTTTACAACTTCAACTTTCTCGGTGATCATCCAACTAATCTACAAAGAAAGGAGTATTTGAAAATGTATGTTTCAATTGGAGGTGCATGGGGCATCACCTCGGAGAATTTCTGAGACATTAGATGGCAGCAGACTAACTCTTGTTGGTGACAGTTTCGTTAACGATGAACAATGGGAGACTTTTGGGGACACTCTGTCATCAGACGTACCAGGTTAAAAGGTCGAAGAAACGACGTAAACAGTGGAAAGATCATACATTTTGTATCTGCTGTCACCTAGTGTTCTATAGTCTCCCATTGCCTGGTGCCTATAACGTCTCAAAATCTCTTATTTTTCGTGAGCTGCTTTAGCAGAATGCGAGCCTATGTTATACCGACTTCGTCCGTCTTTCCCTCCGTCCGTCTGTCTGTCCGTTCGTCAGTCGCGCCGTCCGCATTCAATGTTAAAGTTTTAGCATAAAGCTTCAACATTTATGTTTTGAGCTGTTATATGGAATCTAAAAGCCCTTAAGTTAAATCATTACACAGTTACAGCCATGTGTTGTGTTTATCAACCATTTTTTTTGCAGAAATGTTTTTGAATTAAAAAAAAATGTTATTTTTTTTTTTACATTGTTAAACATTGCCCTTGGGACTTTATATAGCCTAAATATATTCAGAATAAACATGCTGAATGTTGTTTTTTAGAACTGAATTTGAACTGACTTGCAACAATACATCAGACATAAAGATTTTAACAAACAAAAACAAAAAGGCATGACTATGTCACCAGTTCCAGTGGAAAGATCTAAAACAATGGAAACTCTGAATGGCCATAACTCCTTATTGCAATGATGGACTGACTTGAAACTTGAATAAAACATTGCTACTGACAGTATATGTAAATAAAAAAATCATGAGTATGTCACCAGTTCCAGTTGACTGAGTTAAAACAATGAAAACCTTGACTGGTTGCCAAAATTTGTTGTTGCCTTGGAATGCCACATGATTGGTGTACATAAATGAAAGGATTTTCTCAAGGTTGGGTGGACATGTTTTATCAGTAATAACTTGCTACAAAGGCACCTTCTCAAAACTATTTCAGAATACGTTGCGGGAAAGTTTATCCACAATCATTGAGGATAAGTTGCGGATGGATTTTTTTCCATTGTTAGATGCCCAGTAAAAGGCTCATTATATCCACAAGTATGTTGACAGACTTCCCACTGAGCAGTCTATAGTTTGGCCAACTGATAAGATCTAACAGCCCTTAGCAATGTTTACGTCTTAGCACATGCATGCTGTTTTGCTCAAGGACACTCTTCTAATAATAGTCTTATTACTTCTGTGAAGTCAACGAAAGTGCCTAACCTGGATCACCTGCTTGTTTCCAGTATAAAAGAATCTCTCAGTCTGTGGTTTAGTCATCTTGAAAACAAATTTCCTGCTCTTGTTACAATACTTTCCCTCGAAACTATCCATAATATAATTAAACTGCTTGGGGATAATCTTGCGGGTTGAAAGATCAACTGTGGAGAAGTCTATCCGCAAGTTATCCTGGAATGGTTTTGCGAAGGTGCCTACTTACCCTTGGGTTGTAGCATAAAATTATCCCACGCGATGGTTCCCAAAATAAAGCTTCGAGCTGTCTACGCGAAAAAGTATCCTTTGTAAAATTTGGTCATGTTGATTTCCGTTTTAATGTGGCAATATCTACTGACCCCTTGCAGTCGTATCCTTTTTGGTGAAAGTGGTTCCTAATTTTGTGTTTTTTAGACCGTTGAGTCACCTATTATTTTAATTGCCGTTTCAGGGTTTAACAACTTTACAAAACTCTGTGGTGCAGGGTCAAGGATGACGTTCATTGCATATAATGACGTATAAAAACTATCTTCACGCGATGCAGCGGAACGGAGAAGGGGGTATTTCAAGCAACTCGGGCATCGCTTGAGTACTTACGTAGATGTTTACGTCAACACAGACGTAAATGCCGGACACGGTCAAATACATTTTCCGATACATATATACTGGTACTTCTTAAACAATACTGCATCCGACCGGTCACAGAGTTCCCTCAATAGCGCTCTCAATGTTTCATGGATCTGTGACAGTCATAGAAAATGTACCCCCACCGTTTTATTTGTCATGCTTTATTTTTATTACGTAATATTTCCTTGCTGTATAAATCATTCAATTATTCAAGAGAAGCGCCCTCTTTTGACAAATACATTAATAATGATTATTTTCGCGCGCTTCCGTCACCTTCATATTGCGATTCAACGAAGACCTCACCACACGTTTATGTCTTCGTCTATTACAGGTAATACTCTTTTGGTTTAATTCCATTTACATTCTCCTCAAAAATCATTATCTAAGTTTAATATTATATAACGATGTTATCTTTAATCATTATTGATGCTATTTTGGTTATGTCGTGATTATTGACATAGAGTTTAGAAGTCAATAATCAGTTTGCCGGACTAAAGATGTGTTGCGTTTTACTAAGTCTTCTAAAGACATGTTCATTTATATTTTGAACTACTCTTCTAGATTTATTTGACAACAAAGCACTTTATAAGTATTTTAGTCTTCAGGATATTTCCGATCATAGGAGCATCGGTTAAGTTTAACTTGCATGTTGTAGCTGTTGTTCAACGTAAACGATAATCCAAGATTTATTTATTTATTTATTCCTTTATTTATCCAGGGTAAGCCCAAACAGCAAAAGCTGGTTTCCATTAGGGCCCTGCACTAAATATTATAAGAAGTAAAAATCTTTAAATATCGTTACAAAAACGGCACTATATAGTGACTTAAAAGATTTTTTAAAAATAGTACATGTTCAAATAAACAGGTAAAAATGCGTAAAATTGTTGAAAATTAAGGGTATAAAAATATGTATCCCTTAGTAAAACAAAACAAAACGTAGTTTGAAAAATCGTACAAAACAAGAAAAACCTAAAGTCAGGTACTTAAACATTACTTAATTAAAAACGAACACAAAAGATGAGAATACCGTTATGAATGTCATGATTTTGAGACACAACTGTATTTGCCCTGTTACTGTTTTATTTATTATTGTTTGTATATAAGTATTGTTCTTTAATCATTTGAAGTTAATTGATATATTGCGATTCGACGAAGACCTCACCACACGTTTATGTCTTCGTCTATTACAGAAATAAAAGGTCGTAGCCTACCAAAAGGAAACAGATTGCTGAAGCCTCTATCATTTTACAGACTCCAAGAATTAGAGAGGGTCACAGATCTATATATCACTGCTGTTGGAAAGCCCTCATCAAGATGTGCTGGCTTGTATAAAGTGAAAAATAGCCCAGGTTTAACTATTTGAAAACGGTAAATAAAAACTTTTTGCCCTATAGGATCCTAGAATAGCCGTTACAAGAAACGTTATGCAAATAAGGCTTGTTTTTTAAAGAGTATTTCATTTCATGGCCCCGTTTTTCAAAAATAACAATATAAATATTTTTCGTCACTAAATTCGTACATTCGGAAATTATTCAAATATTATTATCTGAACTGAAAGACGTGTGGTGCAGCTTTAATGGATCTGAAACAGTTCGCAGAGTAATGGAGTAGCTTAATGCTCTTATATATGAGTCTCTACACCGTAACGAGCGTAATTTAGTCAATAATGGTATGGGATATTCATTAGAAAGTCCTTGGTCCTTTTCATATAACTATAGCCATTCATAACGAGTTTTCTTGAAACACGATAATCGCTTTCGATCTTTTGCCGGTCGCGGTTTCGTTACGCCCTTCTTCCGAGCTCACGACGATTCTCCTCACATTCAGTGGCGTAACCGGGGGGCGGGCAAAGGGGTCCCCCCCCCCCGTGTACCCCCCCCCCACACACACACACACACCGCCAGCCTCTGGACACCGTTAAATTTTCTATAATCAGGCAAATTTAACTGAAATTGCCCCCTCTATCCGTGCCCTCCTTTGCCCCCCCCCCCACCCTTCAAAAGCATGCTGAATACGCCACTGCTCACATACATATTATGTTTAGTACTTCTCATAATGAGCAGTCCGTGACATAAATACATTCTCGCATAATGCCCGAAGGACAAAAATGGGGAAACATGCGTCCCCAATGAAGCAGGTGAACCTAATGATTATGGCTGCGTTGTTCTTCAGAGCGAGGAAAGGAAACCAGTATTGGTATTTAAAAAAAACACACGTAATGGTAATGGCAATGTTGCTCTCCATCAAATTTGAATAAGTACCCGGCAATGTCTTATGCCTGGCCTGCTCCATGTGACATTTAATAGACGTTTTGCATTGACGTCAGCACAACGACGCCAACAAAGGAAGTAAATTACGTGTATACGCGGCCCGGAAGTTGGGCGTATAAGAGCCATCTTCTTTTGACCTCTATCGATGGGCATGCTATTCAAAAGATGCTTTGTGTCGACAAAAACAATGTCTCTTTAAACTATAAGGCCCCTACTTTAATTAAATTACGCATGAATTGTTGTTTATCTTTTAAGGTACCATACCCTTGTCTTGTCCTCTGTGTGCAATATTGATTGTCTTCACATCTCTGTCAAACGGGTGCGATTATTCTCCGTAAAAGATTTGGAAAAGCAAATTTCAGATGCCCTCACTAGCTACAATAAAAGCATATCATAGCAACAACCGTATTTGTCGACCGATGCCGGTGTCACAGGTAATCCTGTCCCCGTTTGCAGCAGTTCGGTTGAACATAATTTCCTCATTCTCTATACGCGGACTCTTCAAATCACAATTCAGTTTAAGTCTCGTCTGAAGACATACCTGTTTAGGAAAGAGTACTGCTCGTAATGTGCGCAACACGTGCAATATCTTTGGTGCCACTTTTAACTTCTAACTTGTAACATAAATTTTAATTTTCAACGTGCAACTTGTTACTTGTAAGTTGTAAATTGTAACATTAAATGTGTAGCCTGCTACTTGTAATTTGTACCTTTTAACTTTTACTTTTCACTTTTAACTTTTAGCTTTTAACTTTTCTACTCTTGTATGGTTTTTATGTAAAGCGCATCGTTGCCGCTGCTTTTTGTGCTATATAAATCCTTGTTAATATTATAATTTCCTCGGGGCATTTTGTTCCCCATGGAAGGATTTTCTGTGACATAATGTGATTTTGTATACCAGTGTACAGTGTCTAATTGTTGAGAAAACAACAAAACCGTCACGGTACTGTCACTAAGAGCGTCGAATCCATTTTTAGCAAAATGCAAAAGCACTGTGGTTTTTTGTTCCAAGCGGGTACCAACCGCATTTTACTCGTGATCACTTCAGTCAATTCGCGACAACTATTTATAATGCATTTCCGTCTACAGACGATCTTTGTAAAGTCAATTTTTTCGACAAACTGTTATTGATTTCTAACCAACGGGGGCACTTCAGACGAAACAATTTCGCAGGATACTGACTATCATACCATCTTTGTGGGTAAACTATTTAAAAGATTTTTCTATTTGCAATTCTACAAATTTCTATGTCCTTTTCGTTACTGATCGCTTGTATTGCAATGTCTGCAGTTCTTGTGTTTTTTTGTCAAGATCATTGTAATTTGCCCTTGAGGGGTAATACACACTTTGAATCTATCTATTCGGATAAAAATTACCCTTTTCAGGGCCCTTTTTTAAATACCAAAGGTTGTCCCTACCTTTGAAAAATACTTTAAACCACTGGTGACGAGCACGCCAGTATATAGATGGCTCATTTACAGGGCATACAGGCAGGAATTGCATTTTTCTCTTTAAATCATGGCCTACATGTAGCTACCAAACAATACAATACCTTTTCTCACGTGACTAACTGAGGTATAATGGCATGGCAGAATCTCAATCAAGCGTCTTTTCATTAGTTTATTTGAGGAATTGTCCCTGTGAATGTACCCATTATACATGGTGATAAAATATAGCGGCGCCCGCTGTTGAAGATGGCTGTCGTCAATCATAAAAATAGACATGAGTGAGTCCACCGAGCATTACAAATTACAGGATGGCACAAGTACACTTTGTTTTCTTTTTCCAGTAGGCCTTATACATGTATCAAATTTATCGAGTTTCAACTAAAGAGCGACATATCCTGACCCATACATTATGTGAAAATTCAACGACAATGAAACTGATTTTGAGATGAGAGCGAACAGCAGTCGGTGTTTTTTGAAACATTTGGGCATTTTTTATATTTTTGTATTGGTCGTCGAAGGCAACATGCGCATGTATGTGACTGAAAGACTTGATACCGATGGAAACATTTATCCGTATAACCTGATACTGAATGCTGTCACAGCCTGCTGTAATTTCGCAAGGCATGTCAACTATTGATAACAGCTTTAATTTACACTCTTTAAAAACTCCCTGGTCAGAACTGACCTGAATTCCGGGTCCCAGGGGCCTGACCCATTTCTGGGTCAGACTGACCCGGAAAAGGGTTTATAAAATGGGATTTTACCTCACAATATAGTTTGACCCATGTCTCGGTCATGTTGACACGGATTCCGGGTCATACTGACCCAGAAATGAGTCAAGCCCCACGGGACCCGGGATCTGGGTCAATTCTGGCCCGGGAAATTCTAGAGTACAGTCACACAAAAATATCTCTATGTCAGTTATATAAAACAAATATTGAGTGGCTTTAATTCCTGGAATGGGAGGAATATTATCGCTCGGTAGAATGTGGACTGTTCCATTTCACTCGGCTCCGAATTCGCCTCGTGAAATGGAACAGTCCAAGCTTTACCGAACTTAATTGTAGGTCAGCCCTTGTACTTGATAACAATGTACTTGATGACAAACGGTGAAATATCTCCCTCGATCTTGGTCTATTATGCCATTCCCCCTCTCCAAAACAAAATTCATCCAAAAAGCAAGTGCAGATAGAGCTAAAGTCTTTTGAACATGGTATGCACGCGTTAAAAAAAAAACATATGCAGCTGATTATTACGCTTTGTGTCGACTTTACCTCCTAAGAGTGGAAAAAAAAACCTTTAGACTAAAAACCATAACATTATTTTATTTTCTGTGATGAAAAGTGTGTCTCATTTATTTATTGTGGCTTTTGGAGAGCTAAATCGATTTTGGAAAAAAATTACTAGACGTAGTAGGAAAGAAAAAACCCATATGACCATCAATTGCTGATAAATAATGGAAACGTGTGCAGGTTGTGGTGCTATAAACTGGTTGGTGTTCTTCAGAGCCGGCAATCTGCACAACGCTATATCGCGACGCAGGTCATTAAGAGCACCTTAAGTGCTGCTTTCTAATACTCACGTGTCATTGAGCAACTTTCATTATTGTGTTGTGTCTACAGACCTACGCACACAAACGCTCTGTTGCTCTTCGTACCTAGGCTTGAAATCGCCGTCCATTTCATGGCACTCAAACATGGGGATGATTGTAGTATTCTTGTATCTTGTATACATGTTACAGGGGGGCAAGTGTGGCTGTTCTCAAAGATTTGCGACGGTGTTTCACAGTGCAAACCACCGTGCTATGACCAGCCACGCATTTCAATGGAAGATGGTATCTTCCCCCGTGTTGTGCGGTCGAGATTGCGCTTTGATACCACAGTGCACATCGTTCAACTATCGCAAGACTGGGCGTCTTTGTGAGCTGAACAATGCCACTAGAACTAAGTATCCAGCTGACTTTAAGGAGGCAGAAGGGAAGGTATACTACGATGACAACTTGGATACTCCTACATTTTCGCTACCTGACATAGATAACAGCAGCTGCAAAATGCTACTCAGAGCCGGACGCCAGAACAGTGGTATCTACACCATATTCCCTGCGGGTATAAAGGCCGGCGTGAGCGTCTACTGCGATATGGAGACCGATGGAGGAGGCTGGATTGTATTTCAGCGTCGTATTGACGGCACTGAAAATTTCTACCGCACCTGGGAGGATTACCAGTCAGGTTTTGGTGTTCTCTCCGATGAGTTCTGGCTGGGGAATGATATCCTGCGTAAGTTGACTGCGTCGTCGGGACAGTGGCAACTTCGAGTGGACCTCCGGGACTGGGACGCTAACGACGCGCACGCGACTTATCGTGGATTTTCTGTTTCAGGTGACGATTATATCCTCCACCTGGATTCATATGTTAGGGATCAAGGTGGGGCGGGTGATTCCCTTCTTTACCACAGCGGAAGAAAATTCACGACAACAGGCCGCGACAATGATGGTGTGTCGTATAATTGTGGGGACGAGTGGAAAGGAGGCTGGTGGTTTTGGGACTGTTTTGCTTCACACCTGAACGGGGTGTACCTCCCCGGTCCGACATCGGTACATGGGAAGCGCATAGCATGGAGATCCTGGAAAGGCCTCGAATACTCATTAAAGGAAAGCAGCATGAAAATACGAGAACTTGTATATACTCGGCTTTAACTTGACACACGAACGTGTTGACTCTGGCGTCAATTTCGGGACTACATTTACGTGGGTGTGATTACTTCTAGTTAATTTCAAGGAGACACGTGGTCTTGAGGTAAGACATTTGCTCTGGAATGGCGAGGGTCGGGTGTTCGAATCCAACGCGAGTATGCCTCTGGAATGTGTTTCCACACGTGACTCCTGAAAGCACCATTAGTAAAAAGGCTTATCACATACAATACCGTATCCCTGATGCAGTTAATATTACATGGACACATTGTAATTATTATCAAAAGATGCTTGGCAAGTGAAATTTACTAGTTTACTTTTTGTGGAATGAAGACTAGATAGACATACAAAAGAGGGTTTGGGCAATCGGGACTGACAATATCAGATAAGGTATAAAAAACGAGGCGACCTGATCAAATGAAATTAGACATAGTTGAACTTAGCCCTACCCTCTATCAAAGCATTTTTATTTCAGCAACATCAATCCATTTTGTCATTTTTATATGTGAAATAATCTTGTGAAATTGTGGAATTAATTAATTTACGTGTGGTCTTACATGCGGTCATAATGAGAAACCTAGATTAGATGATTATAATCTTTCCTCAATTCGTTGCTGTTTTCACGAAGTGACGCATATGTCGAAAATCACGAAAGTTTGCAAACCGGTTTGTTTGAAATACTCTAATACTGTTAACACTTTCAGCAGGTTTCAGGACCTTACACTTAAATAAACATGACAGACGTATCACTAGATTTGCATTTTTGCGTTTCCACGAAGTGACGTATCATAGTTCGCCACTTTATCCATTGCAAAGTGCTGGCACGGTGCCAAACACGCGTGGTGCGACTTTTGCGTTTTCACGAAGTGCCCTATCTGTCAGACCTATTTCAGCTTAGCGTTTTCACGAAGTGACGTATCGCAATGTGTATTGTTTGTACAGCGCTCTGCGGTCACATATCGTTTTTTCGTTTTCGTGTGTTTAGGAATAAATTAATGCATGACCAAAACAAACAAACAAACGAACATTTCTGTAAGAATGAAGAAGTCTGCTTTATTTTTGTCTTACAACACTGTAGGCTTACGTTAAATATAGCAAGCAAGCTCCGAAACAGCAGTTTGAAAAAAGTGCAACTTAAGCCGCGATTTTTTCTAATCACGGAATTTTCGGCTGTGGAACACACGTCACTTTCGTGGGGAACAGCGACGAATTGTTTAACTTCCCTCGCTTTTTAGTTCTGATAACTAGGGAAACTTTAATTGTAAAGGGTTTCAGATGCTTTTTGTCAGAACTTGAGGGAGGAGTCTGTCAATCTAGAAGATCTCTTCCGGATTGTTGCTTTCCTATTTTTTCTTAGCCATGTTTAAGGCTGATTTCTCAGTTTGGCTTTTGCTTGTAATAATTGCAATCACAAATTAGGCTACTTTTATTGGTCGTGTTTATAACTTGTGGAGTTGATGCTTAAAGTCAGGTTAAACCTTTGGTAATTACTCCACAAATTAATGATCACAAAAGCTTACTTGGTGAGAAGCACTGGAGAGCTATTGATAGTAGAAACTGTGAGAAACGATTCCCTTTGAAGTCATAGTGTTTAAGAGAACGAGGTAATTTCTGCCCGAAAAAATTATATCTGAATCGTTCCTCACGTAATGAAAAAAAAAAAAACCATGCAATTTCAACATTTCCGGATCCTTTTGCGTGGAAATAACCGCTCCATGAGATTTTCGCCGATATCTCAAAAACGCTAATATCTTTTGAAACAAAATTTGTACAGGTATGTGTTATTGTGTATATCTACACTTTTATATACAATTGAAACAAACGTCCGGTTTCAAATACCAAAGGTATCACTTGCCTCTAACTTTTGTGATCATTTCGTCAGCAATATACTAATTACGCATGCAGTCTCATTAAACAAAACTGATAACCACACGCATTTATTCAAATCAGGCATGCACGAAAAAAAACTTGCACTTTTGTTTCAGCAGGCTTTTGTTAATATTATGCACCTGTGTGAATTTAAAGGCTTTATAAAAGAGTCCTGATCTACAGGAATTGAGAAAAAAACATCAGGAAAGGAAGAACGTTTCCATTGGGTTTGACCGAAAACCGTGTAATTAATTGATTAATTAAAACATGTGCCATACAGCGAGACAGAAAACCCTATCCACATGCCCTCTAAACACTCCCGAGTCAGAATTGACCTGGATCCCGGGTCCCGTGGGGCTTGACCCATTTCTGGGTCAGTATGACCCGGAATATGGGTCAAAATGACCCAGAAATTGGCTGGACTGACGTATAATCCGGTTTCAAAAATCCCATTTTTTAAAATCAGTTTACGGGTAGACCCATAAATGGACCTGGAATCCGTGTCAATTCTGACCCGGGGTGCAAAGCTCTGATCAAAATATATGTGTTATTCCAATCATGTCCACAGACTCCTGGTGAACACAAAAGAAAGCTACCACTATTTCAACACGATCCCGTGAAGCGTGCAGCTATATTGTCGTTGGCATTTAATCGATAGACTTAACGTCTTTTTTCCATTTAGTACTAGCCCTCGACTCTTTTTTTAATTTTTTTTATGAAGGCCACTTGAATACGAAAATCTTTAAGCGTGGAAAATTATGGATTTTTTAAAATGAAAAACCGCCAGGGTTTTAAAGCCGACGATAAAAATTTTGAAAAGGCCAGGCCGAAAAACGTTTTTGCCGAGCGAGGGAAATTAACACAAGTTAGTATTAATAAAAGACGTGCGAAGGGTTTGACTAATGGAGAGTGCCAAACCGTCGCGCAATCAGTGGTTTGGCGCAAATCATTGATTTTTAGGTTTTATTTTTTTTATTTTATTTGATTAGTCTTGATAGTGTCAGGTATGAACTAGGGTTTTGCGCTATTGTGGCCTTAATGAAAGGTCCGGAGCAACACCTTCCCCTCTCCCTCCCCCTCAAACAATGGGCAGTATTTGGGGGGTCACTAGTCGTCACCGTTCCCGCAAAGAGACAGGAATGTCAAAAATAACATTTTTGAGATTTTTTTTTCACTTCTTGTCTTTAAACATGATTTTAAGCCATCCCAAATTGCTGCTTAATCAAAAATATGCTTTATTTCTTAATTACATTAATTGGTAACTGAGCATTCATCTAAGTAGTTGCATTTTGCGTTTTCACGAGGAGATAACCATCACTATACATGTGCAAAACACATTGTATAAAAATTGAAGGGCATCTAGGTCAAGTCGTATTTGCATTTTTTTCGAAGTGACAGGCATGTCGGTGCACGCGCGTGATCACGTGACAAATGCGTACTTCACTATGTAAAAACATACACTAAAGATGTGGACAAAAGTAAAAGTCATCGTGATTTTGCGTTTTCACGAACAGACGGGCATGTTTGACGAATAATAATTCTGTTAATTAATCAATGTTTTGGGTGATTTTGTACAATGATATTGAAAAGATCTAACTTTTAACAAAACACGTTAGGGCAATTAAAGTGCACAAGAAAGTTTTGGTACTTCAGCATTTTAAGTTTTGAATTTAGCATCTTTAAAAATGCAAATATCTCAAAACATTCTTTTTAAGCATTGTTTATCTTTCATAAGACTTAATTTTAGAAATGTTTGTAAGTTCCATCCTATTGTTTTGATTGTTTGAATACTGGCGGAATAAATAAATAATAATAATAATAACAACAATAATAATAATAATAATAATAATTATGTGTGAGGGAGTGGTAAGCTGCGCAGGCGCGGTTCTACTTTTGTATAACTCCCTCCCTAAAAAAAATACATGCTGGAAAATACTGGATCTTCCTTAAAAGAAATTCAAATGAAAAGTTCAAGATCATTTTGCAAGGTTTCGTCATAGTCTTTGCCACGATACTACATGTACGATTAAATGTTTTCCGACCCATTTAACTCCTTCACTCCACAGTTTCTGCACGCGGCGTGTGGACGGAGTTGTTTTTGTTTGTCATTTGATACTGTTCAAAATCGAGGCCATTCATTTGAGTTGTGCGCGTGCGGCCATAATGAACTCTAACGGAGTGAAAGATTTAATTTTATGTCACGCCGTGGACAGGCGCGGTGCTTGGAAAGCGCGGTTTCCAACTGCTCTACGTTTTGTTTTGTATTACACGAACAGAACGATGAAATGAGGACAATGTATATTTACATGAACACATTTTTTTTCGAATAATTTTATAAGACAGGATAATAAAACGCAAAAATGGTGACTGATGAATGCAGCTAAAACGCCACCAGAAAATATGCTTTCAACCGTTCCATAAATAGGAGAAACGAAAGTGGCCCAGCATATTGTTATCACCGGAAAGAATATTCCTTTCAGAGAGTTGTTCTAGCTTCTTTGCCTATAAACGAAAGAAGACTAAACACAGGTCTTGTACAACTATCGCCCATAGACTTTCCAAGGATGGGACCTCCATTTTATGCTCTGGTCTTTCAGATTAAACAGTATCAAAACAGTTATGGGATGGTTTTAAATTACGTTAGATCACACCAAGCGAAGATGCCTCATTACAACAAACGCGACTGCCTTTAATCTTCTTTGGTTGGCGCCGGAATTGGTTTCAAATTCCCCGCACTCACACTGACAGATGCCTTTTCCCTTACAGTTTCTGCAGTATTTATACTAAGCCTCGCTTTTTACAATGCCCTATACTTCGATTCCATGCCCGCCATAATATTGCACTGAATAGTTCCTCCTACCCCTCTTTTAGTACCCCCTTCACTGGCGTAAATACCTGGGGTGGGGATGATCCTATGCCCCCCCACACACACTTTTTGTCCAGGGGGCATAGGATCATCCCCCAGATTTTTGGTCCTTGAGTTTTTTGTTTTGGTGGTTTTCAATGAAAAAGCACCCGATATAGCTAGCTTAGTAAATGAATAAAACATTTCTACAAACCCCTATCAAGACATCACCCACGTCTGCACACGCCCGTACACGCCCACCTGTACGTGCAAACAGTGAGTCGACGGTCATTTACACAGACGTTACGGAACTTAATTATACCCACCAAATAGCACCGCTGTGGCAAATTGATGTTGGTATCGGTTACTCGACAAGGCCTAATGAGTGTACATTGTACTATGCAGAAAAGCAGACAAGAAATATTTTCTGTGATTATTAGAACAAACTACGTAGAACATTAACAACACAGAGGGCACCAATGCAATCAACATCTGCTGTGGATTTACATGTTACCTTCCCCATGTCCCCTTTGCTCGTGATCTCAGCATTATTCATTTTTTCCATTGCCATCCCCCACCCCCACTTTTCACAATAAATTTACGCCACTGTCCACCTCGCTTTCTCTTCCTCCTATCCCTCTTTTAGTATTCCCCTAATTCCTTTCAACCACCCTGTTCCAACATACCATCCTCCCTGCTCCTTCATCCCCTACTTCTTCCAAACCCCTTTCTTTTACCTGGCATCTGCGGGAAGGTTAAAATATAGTCCAAATGTTACCAAATATGGTAATAATTTTTTTTCAATGGGCCAATAAGGCAAAAACAGCAGAAGCAAAAGTTCGAAAGTGACGTCACGTGCGAAGGGTCACTAGCTCTCAAAAATAATGGCTCTAGAGCCGCACCTGGTGGAAAGGGTGTGAGGATAGGGTGTTTTGGGTGGGACTGTGACCGTGAGGGATGACTAAAACCGTTCAAACATTATTACTAAACCGTGTGAATGGATTAATAAACCATGTGAACTAATTACTAAGCCGTGCGAGCGGATTACTAAACCGTTCGAAGGGATTACTAAAACGATTCTTTCTCTCAATATCACTGCCCCTTCCCGGGCGTCGTACATCAGTTCTAAAAAGGAAAACAAAAAATAAATAAACACAAAACATACCCCACCTTTTAATGACAACTACTAAGTAAGTACGGGTAAACTACAATTTTGTCTTTCATGGAAATCCGTTAACGGGCATCGTGAAAGATGGCTACGTCAGGCAGCATTGTAAGCTATTAGTCACAGTTTTCTGCTTGTCTACATCGTTGTGCAATTATGTTTAGCTGTATAGAGAAGTTGCATGACCCTGGGAAAAGTTTGTTTCGTAGCCATGTTGGGTAATGCCATATACAAACGCAATGGCTGGCGCGTCGTCTGCTGAATGGTTTCCAGCTCCTGTTTGTGCACTCAGCATTAGAAAAAAGGTCTCTAGTGACGTCAAGTGAAACCTCTCTATGGGCATAGACAAACGCCTGTGGCGCCACCTATCGCCGGGGTTGTTCACAGACGTATGCAGTGAGACTACATAAATGGACCACAAGTTCGCGGGGGATTTTGTACATTATTCGGGATAAAAGGACAGAAGGATAAGAGGATGAAAGGATCTTATTCTGGATGAAAGGATAGAAAGGCCATCACAGGGCAATGACCCGTGCACATTTCGCATCCAAACAAGTGATATTGGCATTGTTGTTCTTCCAATACAATTCATAAAAGAAAAGGAAATTTATTGAATGGCGTTTTTCCTCCTAGAGGGCGTTCCACAGTTGCACTTTTGAAGGTGGGATACGTGACTGGTACACTGGCGCGGTACGCAACTCCGCACAATGCCTGTCCGCACCATTTCCGCCAATTTGGGAGTCCATTCCTTTTTTATATTTTGATGACTGCGCAAACTCGCGAACGGGATAGGCGCGTGTTAAGTGCGCTCCGCATGAAAAGGGTGAATACGACCGGTTTAAATCTGACGGCTTTGGGTACTTTAGACTCAACACATAAAACACTTCCGTCTGAACTTCTTCAATGACTGTCCCAAAAAAAATTGTCACCAAAAGTCTAGATATCATGTTTTCTTGAAACGAACAGATAAACCCCTGTCAACCTGCATAAAAAGCATAGTTCGTTTATTTTTTTTATTTTTTTTTTCTAAGCGGACACTGTTTAGTAAGTTTAAAACAACATGCCAGTTGAGATTGGAAGCTTTGCACTAGCGTGTAGAAATTAATAACTGGCCGGGAGGTTGGCAAACATGTAATAAATGGTGAAAAGCACCAGGGTTTGGTCTCATGTAACAACATGAAAAAGGAACCGTTGACGTATTCAACCATATTGAACCATGACAACCTTTTGTGATGAATTTTACTAGAAAGAAAACAATTCTAAAACCCAGTCTTCCCAACCACCACCTGGGCATCAAAACGTCCGTCGTGCGTGACTAGAATTACTGAAGGACATTATTTCGTGATACAGAAATATGTTTTTGTAAGCTGTGGTAGGGAATAGTGAAGTGGCGTCATCGGCAGTTCGACTGGAAGAGATTGTTGACAGGCCTTATAGTGTCAGTCAAGCGTGAACCGCAATGAAACTTAAAGATCAACAATTACTACTCAGCGAATATAACAATTATCAAACGCAGTACAGCTGCACTCTGATTTATTCAGCTCAAACGAAGGCACCATAGCACCCGGTTCATATAATATATAAGTAAGGTTTTTGTGCGCTACGTTTTCAAATGAGTTTAAATAGCTGATGCAACAGCATTCTTTTCGGTTGGGATTCTGCCTATACGACTGCCTGCTTGTTGATTTTTTTCCCTTTTCGCACGATCACATTTGGAGGACAGGGAAACTGCACAAAAACACAGCTATTTGAACAACGTGAATTCTACAAATTCGTCTGGCTTGCTGAGATATTGACCCCTTCATCCCCCCCCCCCCCCCCCCCCCCCGTTATAACTAAACGACATAGAAGAACAAATCTGAGCCCACGAGCCGACGCCTCGCCGTAGAGTCACTGCTGATGTGAAAGCGAAGAGCAAAAAGGAAAAGAAAAACTTCTTATAGGGGGACCGCAAGAAGCGAAACACCGAGAATTCGTTTAGACCTTTGGTTTTTTATTACCAAGTCTACTGGAAACACTCACTTGAAGATCGGGTAAGTGTATTTTTATCATATTTTTCAGATTGGGGAAAACTTTATCTCAATGAAAATCAAGCAATACCCCATCTTAAAAAAAGTGCATTACCAATGCACACTGGTCACCGTTCGGTGGATGTTTACAGTGGCCCAAAGTATTCTAGCCAACCCTTCACCCTTGCACAGATCATAATAGATCACCTTCCACTATGAAGAGATCAACCAGAGTCTTATTAGTTTCACGGGCTCCCTTGAATCTCATTATTGCACAAAAGCCAGTCTGGCACTAAGTGATCGAGCAAAGAATTGGGGATAATCCCACCCATTGTCCGGAGATAACGGAGTTTTGCCAGGCGAACATTTCGGGCAAACCCACCTTGCTAAGGCGGTCAAAGGCCCGTCTTCGCCATCGGAGACCACCTATTGTGGTGAGGTTTAATGTCCGGTGTCAAAAACAAAGTCATTACAATCACATTGCTACTGCATATTTTAAAACTATAAAAGTAGTTTCTATTATAGCTGAATAATTATACTGAAAAGGACTTCAACCTTGGTAAGATTGAGTTGGTACTCTAGACTGCCCTGGTTCCCCCCTCCATCAAAAACATCTATACACTAAAACCTCTGAATCCATTAAAGAGACCAGCATCTCAAACAATATTCAGTCTCCTGACGATGACTATAGAGCAGGCTAATTGACAAACCAATTGACAAACTCACTCTGCGGCAGTGAAGTTATCCGAGAAGTCCCCTCGATCCACTAAAAAGCGAAAGTATTAGTAATAGTCCCGGCCGATTTCCTACCTCTAGGTAGTACTTGATAAGCAGTTCTTTTCAGAACTAAGTTGTCCCCCCGAATTCCGAAATCTACTCCGCAGTAGTAGAATAATAACATGACAAGTTCTCAAAAGAACAATCTACTGTATAGCAGAGTAGGCCTACATTATAATCACATGGTGTCACCGTAAACCAAATATACAGTCATCATCATTACCGTCATACATACAAGAAAAACAACAGCACCATCACCCCATTTGGGTCTTAAAAGCAATTTAACTTTGAAGTCCATCGAGATTGCCATAAGTTGGCTGTACACAATGACTAGAAACCTAGACTTGAAAGGTTTATTTGCAGTACGTCACTTGTAATGTGTCAGGTGTTTGTACCGATACCCTGTGGTCCTAAAAGACATTGCAACCACTAACTTTATGTATAACCAGGCTTATACGTTTTGTTTTTCTGCAGATACTGGTTTGGGCATCTTTGAAGGAGGACACGGCAGTTAACCCATGATGTTACACGAAGGTTTACTCCGTTGGACAGTTGATGCAGTGAACGTTCAGGGCATCTGTCTCATCTGCATGGCCGCTTTGCTTTTCAAGTATGCCTACCAGGAGTTATGCTTCAAACTGCGGCCGGTAGCTCGACCTCCGCCCGGTCCGCGGTCTTGGCCGATCATAGGCAGTATCCCGTCCATCATGTGGTACACGAAACACTACGGCCACCGAGCTTTCACGGAGATGGCGAAGCAATACGGAGCGGTGTTTGGAGTAAAGTTGGGTCCGGCGCAGTATATGGTAATTCTGAACGACAAGAGTACAATCAGAGAAGCATTCGTTGAACAGTCTTCAAAGATGACGGACAGACCAATCCCAGGCCTCGTCAAAATTTCATTTCCAGTGCAAGGTGAGCAACAATCACTCATCATACTAAACCCATTTTTATTTCAATTCCGTGACAGGTTTGCCTAGTTGCACCTGGGGATTGGGGAAAACTGTCAATAAAATTAACTGTGGCAGACAATGAACTGGTACTCAATCACAACAGCCTTTAAATTCCATGCGCGATCACAATAACCTGTTCCAGTTTGTTGATAATGTTCTATGTTGTTTATTCAAAAAATAGTATGCACAGTAGTACATTGTACATTCATTGGGCCTTTTCAAGTTACCGGTACCAACCTCAATCAGTCACAGCAGTGCTGTTTGGTGGGTATTTATGGCCGTCTACTCACTGTTTGCACGTACAGGTGGGCGTACGAGCGGCACGAACGTGTTCAAGGCTTCAGAGCTTGAAATAATATAGTACAATTATATTGACCCAATTCACCTGACGTCATCGTCACAATAATCTTGGTTGCGCCCTTTTGGAAGTCAATGTCACTGTGTGTTATAGTATACAGTGCGGTGCACATTCTATGGGACACGTACCTATCGACTTTCAAACCGGTGAGCAGGGCACAGTCGCCGCGTGTGGCTTGCGTGCAAGTATTTTTCTTTTGCAACGTTATATAGTTGTAGTTTTTGCCAAAGTTGTTAGGAAACTTTTGACACTGAACATTATTGAAATAACCAATGATCAGATAGCAAATTCGAAACAAATAGTAATAAACCAACTGCAATCATATCAAAATGTAATTATATATAAAACTGTACGCCTACACCAGCCTATTTTATTTTGTGTCATGATGTGAACACACATATATTGCAGTCGTATAATGCTTTACCACTGATGTTTACAACGTCATGAAACAAAACCTGGGGTAAATTGGCAACGACGTAGACTTTATGAAGTGTTACAGTCATTTTATATTGGTACAAAAGCTTCTTTTCGAAATACCAGAATAGAACTATGCGAGTTATGCAAGCAATAATGACTATAGTGTCGTTAATTGAGTGTTCCTCTACGGCCCCCAACTATAGATAGCCTCCGGTGAAATTGAAGATGGGTCATCTTGGGTTGTGTGTTGCATTTCTCAATACACGACCTCATTTATCCTAGCTGCAGGCCGGTTTCCATTGTTGAGCGGTGACACTCCAAATAATAGACCATCCCATTAAAAACATCATTACCGACCGTTGACCCATCTGACGAGGCCGTGTGTTTTTTTCAACACGGATGTCGATGACCGGAGTATTTTGACTCTGTAGTTTGTTGACTATTACAAAAAAAAAATTCGTTCTGGTAATGAAAGGAAGAGATCCTCAATAGTGAATAAGCACTGTAACCCGAAGGGCTATAGTCTGTAGATACCCGTGTTTTATTAATGCCCAGTTTTGAGAGCAAAGCCTGTGGAGGAAAAACACACGTATAACATGGAGAAAGAAATAGGTAGGGACTGAAAACCCAAACCCACACGCAAAGCTCCGGTCTGAACCAGGGTCCACAGACTCGGAGAGGAATGGCAGGGTAAGATACCCTCAAACCAACCTGGTCCCATCTCGGGGGAAACCGTCATGATGACACATTATAACTATGGACATGTTTATGTTGATAAAACGGTTCACTTTCCGGGTTGATGGTCCATCCTATGGATTTTTCTCCGGGTTGGGGTCCTTCTCTGAAAAAAAACCATGATCACTGGTGACTGGACGGAACGAAGTTTCCCAAATCTATAGACTTATAAATTGTATTTACTTTAATATTAGTATTACACGATTTTTATAACAATTCTCAAAAGCTCTCACTATTTAGGGCTACAGTATACCGACAAAATTACGTTGTTTATTTTCGAATTATTATGAGACCCACATAGCGACTTGTACAGAAGTTAACAGGGTGCTGCGGCGTAATCGAAAGCCAACCATTCCAGAAACACTGGGTTGAGCCCCTTCTCTTGAATGGATACGTGTATACAATCGTGTACTGGGTTCTGCCAAAACACATGTTCTCGATATGTTTAAAGTGCGTAATGACCGGGCCCTGAACCCACACACACTTTCACAGTACCGGGGCTTTTAAGCCCATCAGTACAAGGACAGAAGGACAGCCATTATTATTAGGTGTTCGGGCACCCACTCGTTTGAAATTGTTATTGTTGTTATCATTATTTGCGGTTTGTTAACATTCAACTTGGTTCCCAAATGCAAAATTGCATTGAATTCACAACGAAGAACTGACAGCACAAATTTTAACAATACAAATTGGCCTTAATAGTAGGTAAATGCAAAGATGCAATGAGGACACCCGTTGGCTTTACTGAGAGGTCTAAATAAAAAAAGCACTAAGTTAAGATAAAAGTAACATTTCACTATAACAACAAGAACTTCAGTGAGGAAGAAACAAACAGTTTCAATTAAAGACAAATTCCATTCAATAATAACAGCTTTCATCCATGTAGGTGGGAGATAGGAGGCAAAGCACAGACTGTGAGACGGCTTTTAACGGTCGATATTAGAAAACATTTAGGTCCACCAGGATTCGCTCCTTACACCAAAATTCCCCACCTATCCCACTCCCAGATTCACCTCTGTTCCTTCCTGTGTATGCACATGTAAGAAAACGAAGTTTGCCTTGGTTGTCCACTTGTTGTTGTTGAGTTTCAAGATGAAAATACTGAACTAGTTCCAGGTGGTTTTTACTTTTCACTGTTGTGTTTCACTTTAGGCAGTCTCGGTTGGGAGAGTGGAAAGATATGGTCGGCCCGTCGTCGGTTCATACTTCGGGCATTTCGAACTCTTGGTTTCAGTAAAAGTGGCATACTAGGACAGCGAATACAGGATGAAGCCAAGGCGCTCTGTGCAAGCTTCGATGAATATGACGGGCTTCCTTTCAACCCAAAGCGCCTTCTCGAGTACGCCGCGTCCAACCTCTTCTGCTCCATTGCGCTGGGGGATCGGTACGAATACGAAGACCCCGTCTTCTGCTCCCTTGTCAACAACTCCAGGGTCGTTCTGGACAACTTGTCCGCGGTAACTATTGCCAATTTCTTCCCATTTCTCTACCACTCGCCCGTGTGTCGAGAATACAGGGAGGCCGCGAAGTACCTGACTGAATTCATCCAGGGACTAGTTGACCATCATAAAGAGAGCTTCAACAGTAACCAGCCACGAGATGTGGTGGACCTGTACCTGGATGAGGTTCGTCGGACACACGATAAGGATGGAGATGAGATTAAGTTTCATGAGGAGGACGTCTGGAGGAGCATGGTGGATCTTCTCATCGGTGGGTCGTTTTCTGTATCCAGCCACGTCATGTGGACACTACTCTTTACGAGTCAATATCGAGATGTACAGGAAAGGGTAAGGCTGTGAAATTAATATTTACAAAGAAGTAAAAGGCATGGAAAGAACCCACAAGACAATCAGATATCACTTTGTGTTTCTGCACAGAGGTGCAGAATCAATAAATAATCCAATAAAAAGACCGGTAAAACATGATGGCCTGGAATAATTTCATTCAATATAAACAACGCGTTTTGATCATGAGCAAGCATTAAGACATGATTTATAAATGGTTTGTCTTTTTCCCGTGTAGTATTAATGGTTTTAATTTCCTAATTTTGTTTGGGTGGGGGTTGGGTGGGGGTAACAGTATTACCCGTTCTGTTTGGGGTTTCATGGGTTTTATTTGTGCATATTGCTATTGTTGCACTCATCGTGTTTTTACTGGTATTTATTCGTTGGTCATAACGCTTTTTAATTCTTCTGATTGTCTAATTTTTTATGTGGGATCGGGGGTTGGGAGATGGGGGTATAATGTCTACAGTCAGTCTATTCGATTTTTTTCTAGTTAATTTGGGTTTTGGTCAAACACATCTCTTGATGACAGTTTTATACTTTTGTTTGTACCTGAACAGCCTCATTTGAATCTATATTTTATTTAGTGTATTTTGTATATATGTCCAAAGATGTAAAATAAATAAATAAATAAAACCAAGCTTGACAATATTGTACAGCTACGTGACACTGTTTAGTTAGTGGTCTTTAGTGGGGTCTCGTCAAGATTTAGCCTGTGTTGTGAGAAAAAAAAAATCATTGTAAAACAAAACCACATTATTCAAAATATCGGCCGGTTATAGTAAAAACATAGATAACAGTATGTGATGCAGTACCTTCAATGATCATTGTTATGTTTTCTTTCATCGTCAGATTCACAAAGAAATCGACGGTGCAGTTGGCGACAGGGCGCCATCTCTTGACGATCGCAACTCGCTCCCTTTCACCCAAGCAACACTGTTTGAAGTGATGCGCTACCGCGTGGGAACACTGACCGTTCCGCATCTTGCAAACGAGGATGCCATGGTGGGAGGATGCTTTATTCCAAAGGGGTCGCACGTGATGGCAAACCTCTGGGCTTTACACCACGACCCTCTGGTATGGGAAGAGCCGGAGAAATTCAACCCATGCAGATTTTTATCCACAGATGAATCTGCGATCGTGTTGCCCGATTACTTCATGCCTTTTGGCGCTGGTAAGTATACAAGGGACACACTAACCTCCTTTTCGATAGTTTACATAATTCTTTGCAATTTCTTCACAAATAGCCTACCCTTTTTTCGCGAATAAATTGTGGCGTGCCCGGAATACATGGCTTCTTTAAAAAAAGTAGGGGATAACTGTTGTATATTTTGTTGCCAGAGTTACATACGAAACATATGTTTCCATTCCTATGTGGAATTTAACTTTCCTAAATGACTCACACATAACGGAAAAACGACCAAACTTTCACACTCAATTTTCTTGAAACACAATTTGGGACAGTTAATTGCTTACGACCTTTTGCCGGTCACACTTTCGTTACGTCCTTCTACCGGGCACAACACGATATGAGTCCGATTGATCCCCATTATTAATATGTCTAGATTCGTCTTATATAGTCGACAGCAGCATAGAGCAGTTAAATGGGCACTGTCTCCAACTATCCCTATCTCACAACGTTTTATCTGGGGATCGTTGTCGATCTCGCTCGTCATTGGTTGCGATTTTGGTCACCAGGGGCGAATCCAGGATTTTCCAAGGGGGGGGGGGGGCGTGAAATTTACCGATCAAGCAACAAACTATGATTGGATGTCAAAAGTTTATTTCTCATTGCCAGTGGGCGGGATGATATCTTGATATATTTTTTTCGGAAGGAAAAAAAGGGGGCGTGCACACCTCACGCCACCCCCCCCCCCTGGATCCGCCCATGGTCACATTAATTTGGTGTCAGACTTAGACCGTGTCTGAGTTGGAGCTTATGCAACGGCTGCGTCTGTTGTTAAGGTTGATATGCTTTAATGCACGTTCACGTCACATAACGTACGTTTCCGATCCGACGCCACAAAAGTGCATGCTTAAGCCCGGTTCATACTTCACGCGAATGGCGAAAGTGAAGCGAATTTTCTTGCGTCACAATTGAAAAACAGCGCATACTGAATTGTCGCGTCACCAAAATTCGCTTCGCCTTCGCTTTCGCGTGAAGTATGAACCGGGCTTTACTTCTATGAGAGTTAAGACACTGAATCGTGGCTTAAGAACTGTTTTTTTTTAATTACACAATTTAAATGATAATATTTTGTTGTTATTTTCTCAGGTCCACGTACATGCCCCGGTGAGCAGTTAGCTAAGCACCAATTGTTCCTTTTGTTTGCGTCCATCATGCAGAAATATAGGCTAGTGATACCAGACAGCGAGCCGACCCCGGATATGGAGGGCAAGGCGTGTGGTCCTGCCCTGCAACCGGTCGATTTCCGAATCTGCACACTCAAAAGATAATTACGAGAAGCTATAATAGGTTGAGTGTATTTGCCGGCAAAAGGCAAAATGGGAAAGACTTGGATTGGAATATTATCGGGAATGTATTATTATTGGACAATTCAGAATTACGGTATAATAATTAATATTTCCTCTGCCAGTTTCAACATAAATTCATTCAATTTAACACCCGGCTCATTCAATGTCGTTTTGAAAATGATTGCTACGTTGCATCAGCATTCAACAGTCAAAAGGAGTAATTCAGTTACAACGGTTAAAGGGTCCATGAAGAGGTTTTTTTTTGTCACGGAACATTTTTGTGGCTTAATATAATATGGTTTGAAATTAACAAAGCATAGTATTGACTATTTTGATGTGCCTGTTATGCGTTAATACACTTTAATTGAGCCCCGAAAATGTGTGCCATTTGATTGCGCAATGATCTGTGACGTAGACTGTGGTAAAACATTTCAAAGACAGCTCTGGTGCCGAGTGGTCAACAATGCATTGTGTGTTATTGTCACAAACATGGACCTGGTCAGGCGTTCCACTGTATACGTCAAAGAATTTTATGTTAATGAGGAAGGGTGGGCGGAGCGCGGCAACCCCCTAATTTTAGAAATAATTATTTCTACGATTAATACGCATGTAAAAAATGTGGAAAAAATAAAGAAATACTATAATAGGCATACTTTATTTTTTTAACCAACAAAAAAAAGTAATTCATGTGACCTTTAATTAAGCAGTCACTGGTCAAAATAAGATCATTCAAATTCATCAGGTCGTTCAAGATCTTTGGAGGACTGTGAAATCAGAAATGCATTTTTGTCAGTTGACAAAAAAATTTTTGTACAATTTTATTGTCGTTGGAACGAGAGGGACTATACTTATTGTAACGCAAAAGCATATATTTTTTTCTTTCCATTTTTTTCTTTTCTTTTTGAAAATTGAATTTCGTAGCTTTAGTGAGTGTTATAAATGAATAATACGCTTTGTTTTATGATGAAATGCTGAACCAATCATCCTGAAATATTTCTGGCTATGTTTTTGTGTTATTTCACCTGAAGGAAACGAATAATTATTGTACATTATAAAAAGGGCAAAACCATCACAAAATACGACAACCCCCCTTTTTGACGTTTACTAAATAAAAAAACGTGTTCATGATACACATCACACACAAGCTTCAATCGTTCAGAAGTAGCGAGTCGGTCCTCGATCGCCTTCAACGATTTTGGAAATAATGTGCACTGTGAGATGATATCGTACAAAACTGAGTGCACGGTTTGCCCTGTCAGTTTTAAATTTTATCCCTTCAAAGGACCAACGAGCGTCCCTTGCGGACCGGTAAAGTATTTTGCATTTATGCTCAATTTAATGGATACTATAATAACGAATACTTGCTGAGGTAGAAAGGCATACATATATTTATTTATTTTTATTCAGAACTTATAATATTGTCAAAAGACGATACTACTAGCCTACTTTAAAGACAGTTTCCGTTTAATATTCTATTGAACATAATACCAAAAAAGTAACGGAAATAATTATTATGAAAAAATTGTTTTTAACGAAGGTGGAATTGGAGCACCTCTCATCAGCGGAATAGCCGTTAAAATAGTTTACAAATACTGAAAGTTTCTAAGTGCAATGGTGAGACTATTTTCATGAGTTGATTCGAGGCGAAGTCCAGTTGAATGGAACACACCATCTTTCAACGGTTGAAAATAATATCTCCATTGCACAAATGCAATTCAATATTTGTTTGTGTACCATGCGATAACATTGTTGTCATTGATTGGAGGATACATAAGAATCAACAGAACGAGGGCGTTTTGTACTGCTGTGTATAACTTGTGAAGTGGTCTAGCATGCTAAAGTAAAAAATAAAAAGGGGAGAGACGAAAATCACATGGTATACCCAAATGCACGGTTGATGACGTTAGGTCATGTAATGGTTTGATTATTCAATGCCGCGTGACCTACTACTATTCAACCAAAATAACAATTATTTCCTACCTCCCCAGGTACTACCGTATGTTAACAAGCAGGACAGTTCTTTTCAGAACTAAGTTGTCCCCCCGAATTCCGTAATCTACTCCGCGGTAGTAGAATAATAACGGGAGATATAATCACGTTACCGCAAACCAAATATACATTGATACCTCACCACTGCCTCAAAACCTAAGGATATACTTGGTGTTATTTTTGTCACATACCGGTAGGTCTATAACAATCTTCCTCGTGTATAGGTCAATTCAATGCAATGTCAATATGTTTTTAACGTTGTCTTTCAACGCAGTTGAACGGTTCAGGGGCCTACACTAAAAGCACGGGGTACAGACAAGTGTATGAGTGTGGTTATACATTGTACACTTTTCTATTGTGTTTTTCAAAGAAGTACATGCAATAATAGCAGTTTTCAACTATAAGCTTAATTATTGTCCCACTTGTTGTAATAAGTTAGGCATGCATTAGGCCTACAATAAAAGAGCACAACAAAATTAGTATTAGTATTATTATTATTATTTTTTATAGTAGTACGATTGTGTAGTTTTCTATTACCACTCTATCATCAAGATACGGTTTGATTGTAACTCATTTGTTTCATTTTTTTTTATTTTACCACGATTGTTTAAAAAACATTAAAATTTATAACTGATAAACCAGAAGCGTTGTTTCCGGGTTATTATTTTGTGTGTGTATATGCCTTGACCCGTCCCGTACGGTCACTCATACATTAGCAACACAGTGATAGGATGCCTAAAATGACATTCACTAGAATGAGGGGGTATCTATCTTCAAGCAATTCTATAATAAAGACAGTGAATTGTTTAGATTTAATAGCGAATGTGTGGATGTAACGGACGGACTTCCAACTGGCAAACTGTGATATTCATTGGGTTTGTTAACATTATTAGACTAAGGCCACGGAACGGTTGCGGGTGGCGTAACCAGACTGTTTCATGGAGGGCAATGGGGGAAGACATTTTTTTAATGATCACATTCATTATTATTTTAATTATTATTTTCGGGGGGGGGGGGGGGGTGAGTGGACAATATTTAGCGAACCATTCATTTTGTGCATGTTTTTAATCTCGTTTGGCAAAGGTGGGGGGGGGGCAAAGATTTTGACCGGGGGATCCCCCTGCACCCCCCGGTTACGCCTCTACTAAGGCCTACAATCAATCACCTTATTGATGAATTTTGGACTCATTTTATTTTTTTAAACAGTCATTGGATCTCGAGCAAATAATGGCGTGGGGGGGAGGCACAGGGCGTTGCTTTTTGAGTTGTGGGGGGCATTTTTTTTTTTTTTAGTTACGTAGGACTAGGCTATGTTTTTGTTCAGGGGTGAACCTTGGGGGCACTGGAAAATTCAATGGGGGCGTGCCCACCCCAGGCCTTTGTGGCTCCGGTCAGGTTCGAAATGTACAGGTTAATAGACCTTATGCGTCTGACATCGTGCGCCCCATAGAGGTATGTACAAGCAGCGCCCTCACTGAGGTCAAAACGGCCCTAAGTTTACTGTAGGAAAACGGCTGTGCATACCCTCTTGAAAACACAGTCTTACACAAGTCATCTGACACCAGTAAATTGCCACGTTTAAATTAATGGTGTCGACCATACATAATTAATTAAATTTACATCTAAATACTTATACACTATTGCTATAGACAACAACCGTAATATAATCGGCCTGTAGCTTTGGGGTTTGGCCAAGCTTTTCGTTTTGTTGTCAATATCATGTATAATACTAGTCAACACCGACAACTCGTCAGGACTCCCATTCTCCCCCCCCCCCCCCACTCTCTAGTTTCCAAGTACAGTTATAATAAAACGTTTAAATAGTTACTCACGGGCGGCTGCAGTTTCTTGCACCTTGGGTCCTGTATACAATGTGGCCCAAAACACGGACATGGTGACGGACGTCCCGAACAGACGACACCAATTTGAGGCAAAAGTGCTTATATCCATTCACGTCTTTGTTGTTGCAACAATGAGCACATCATCAACCTGGTCTACCAATCATGGCTGTATAGTAGGCCTACCTCAAACACCTTGAGGACCATCGGTATCCAAGGAATTCTGAGCTTTTTACTCACTGGTCACACCCACTGTTGGAGAAAAGGAGTTTTCAAACAGCGCGGAACTTCTGGTTGCTAATTATCACGTGATCGTTGCACTGAATTTTGACGGATTGTGACGAGTCTGGTCCTGAGAGCATAACGTGGGACTTGCCGGATCCATCCCTACCCTCCGTGTATTTTATAGCTCCATGGTCTGATGGTGTGTTCATTTAAGTTCGAGAATTTCAATTTCAAGTAGTCCAAGGCGCGTGAATTGGCGACAGAAACTTATTCGCCTATCCACATCTCCCCCTCTTTTCCCCGCCCTCCCTTGAGTATCGATTATTCGAAACCGTGCTTTGAACCGCAATGCATAGTGGGAAAGTGGGATTTGATGATGGCGGCACATTTGTAAACATTGTTTTTGTAAAAGTAAAACATCGACAGAATGCAGCGCTTTCAAGGCGATCGCCGTCGCAACAGTGCTACTCATCGAATCACTCAGAAAAATATGGGTAAAAGACCAGTCAAAGTTGTTGCAGTCGGTGCTTGGGTTGAGCTCGAACCACAGAGTGGCTGTACAAGTTATAAAGCGATCGTAAGTAAACAAACTTGATTACGGTACTTCAAATTATACTTCGTTGGACAACCTAAAAATTAAATTAGCGTAACGACAGTGACATAAAATTTAAAACCCTTGCAATTTGTCTGTAGTACAAACTCATTTTACTTCTACCTCCATCCCATGATCTAATAAAGCATGTGAACGAGAGCTACATAGTACACGAACTACTGTCCCAGCTGCAATAATTCTATTTTTCTAGTTCCATTTTGAGGGGCAAATTCTGTTAATTTTTGTCTGCATTCCTTTTGACTATTTTATTTCCTACAAAACCCTTCCTAAAATGTCAAAGTCCTTTAACTGTATCTGTTTGTGTAGCTATCAGCTGAGAAGGAGGAGCAACGGATCAGTCAGGCCCAGGCTGAGAAACAAGCCAAACTAGAGCGCTTCCGTCGTGATGTTAAGCAACGTGTCCGACAACTTCAGCAAATCAAAAGACAGGAGAATCTCCAGGAATCCTTCCATGCTGTAAGGTTTATTATAACAATGGTAGTCAGAGTTACTGGACCCAACAACGCTTTTTTAACATTGGGATATTATCTGGCAAGTTATCCAAATAATCTGATAATAAAAAAGCGTTGTTGGGTTCGTTAACTTGGACTAAGGCTACGGCTGGGTATCGAAAGGGGGTCGAGCAGTTTTGCTTTGCTTTTTCCAGTTTAACTGAAAAGAACTGGTGGTTTGACAACTCTGAGTTGTCAGACCACTGGTTCTTTTTAGAACCACCACAACTCATAGAGTTTTCTTGTCACTAGATTGTAATCTTACCATGCAAAGTTTCAAATCATATTTGTTCTATTTATTGTTCTATGTAAGATATCCAAGGAGATTGTCAAATAAAATTAAAAAAACAAAACAAATGAAGAGCATTTGTAAACCTTCTCTCCACTTGGCCCAAAGGTTGAGCTGCAAAGCAGCGTTGTCCAGCAGAGTTCACACGCAGCTGAGCGTTCCACACCGAAGAAGGACCGATGCCTCTATCGCCACGACAACGAAACCTTGACCATTGGGCAATCCTCGGATAACGCAACCTCAGGCAGCGAGTCGGAGCAAGAGACTGTCAATTCTCAGCCGTTGAGTGAAAGGTCACACAGGGTTCATAGGGTCGTGACCCTGGCCAAGCGGAGCCTTGCTGCTAAAAAGGGATTTCATCAGCAGGTACATGTACTAAGTGGACCTTTTTTTCCCCAAAGTAAAGCCATCATGTTTTATCCCCTCCGGAATCAATGCTGCCAAACTGACGCTGGTAGGAAAATTAGTCTGGCACCATTTTATGAAACGAAAATGAAACTTTCATGTGTCAATTTGTATACAGGGAAATGCATAGATGGCATAGAGGCTTTCAATATCATCGGTTTGAATGATATTACATGTATGTAAACTACATTGTATGCCAGCTTGCAATCATCAGGTGAATGCATCTACACAGTCCACATCCAACACTGTCTGACCATCAATATCATCCAAATGGTTCTGAAAGACAGTATAATTCCAGCCTGTAATATGATAACATGCTGTGATTGCATACACACTGTACACAGTCACACCTTCTACCGTCTGACCATGCTGTTACCGGTGTTGAAGCCTGGCGGTCGGGGCCGGGCGGGCCCACCCAGAACTCAAAATTACCTCCCAGTACTCTGAGCAAAATACACGCTTACTGGGGCGCCTGCTAACGTCTCAAAAGTCTCCCATTGTTCAGGTCGTTTAGAGAGTATTAATGTTGAAGACTCACTCCCTCCCCACATGCCCAAAGTAGTACTTAATTAACATGTTTCAAAGTTGATGCACATTGTTTTAAAAAACACCTTTCAAAGTCGTGAATGGTCTCAAACCAATTAAATCAGAAAGCTTTTTTTTCTCCCGTTCTCCATCTTTTACAGACGAAACTCCCAGGTGGCTCATGGGGAAGTGAATTCTCAAGAGATAAACAGGTATTCACTTTTTTACAGAAGTTGTTATCGATGAAGTGATGGATTAAAAACCCCAGGCACTATTGCTTGCTTTAAGGCATTCCTAAAACCATCTTAACTCCTTGCTTGATTGACTGGCCTTAAGTACCTCTGAGAAAGTACATTCATCCTCTGACGATTCGAAAGTGGACTATGCGCACACAATTTGTATGTGTGTACCAGATTGCAGGATTGGATTGGTGGATTGGTAGTTTTGTTAATTGATCAAAGCAAAAAATAAAAAAAAATTAAAAAAATGCCACGTTGGTAAATCATTTCCTGCTGTGAATAAAAAATTTTTTTTTCCAATTTAAAGAAAAAATTAACTTAACATTTTAAGGAGTGTTATTTTTCACATACCTCGGACGGCGCTCACACTCCTTGAAAATGAAGGTTTTTGTTTTTAAACGGCATCATGTCAGAATTTGTCTAAAGAAAAACAATTCTTTAAAAAGATTTCCTTCGGCAAAAATCGGGCCATGCAGCACATTCATGACATTGTTAAAATGTGCAGTTACAGTAACCATGATTAACAGTGCACATTTATTTTTTTCCAAGAATGAACCCGTCCATTATGATGGATTTAGTCCAAGTCAAGGACAGCCCACTGATCTCCAAAGTCAGGCATCAGAGAGTGACTCAAGAATCTCCCAACAGCCTATCGATGAACTCTCTAGCTATGGAGACTGCGTCGAAAACAACCGCCCACCAGTGTCACATGATCAAGATGCTCTCTATCGATTGGCAGGAGTCCCTGCGATGAAAACTGTGACTTTTGCCAGTGACCTCGGGAAGGCTAAGGGTCACGGAGATCAGGGTCAGCAAACGGGGAGGAATCATGAAGCTCATCAATCAGAGGCCTTGGATTCTGACAGTAAGGAATATGCAAATGAGATGCACATGAGGTCAAGACAAAAGGTCACAGACAAGAGCAAACAGGAAAAGAGTGTTGCCAAGACGATGCAGCTGAGAATTTCCCGCAGTGTACCAGAGTTGAGACCCGGGGTCCATCTTGAGGAGAATAAAAGAAGGGTAAGCTGGAAGGTGTCAATGTTCTACACGGTGCACGGCCATCTTTTTCCTGATCCCCTATATGACAGTCACAGATCAAATCTTTGCTTTATGTACAGTATGAGTTAACACTAAATGAATACAACGGTTCATTCTTCGTTTAGACACCCTGTCTTTCTTTAAAGTCCTGTACCGAAAGTGTACGTTTTCAAAATTACTTATAGAAACCAAACCTGAGCCTAAGCCTAAGTTGTGATTTTGAAAAGGGCCTAAACGTGGAGAGAACAACTTGGCCACAAGATGTACGATGTCAAATTAAGTTGTTGTACGTCAGTAACTTTTGGGATTTGTTACTGATATTTGGAGAAATTTCTTTAACCAGTTGGCGCCGGATGTTGCGTACCCATGCAAATGTTTTCTGAGCGAGCAAAACGTTTCGTTTCACCCACACAAAGAGGACAGATTGCACTTGAATATTTTGCCAACTTTTGCCTATTTTTATGCAGGGGTTATTTTGTAATCCCTGATTCTAGACCTTGGTCCTTTTGTTCCAAGAGGAGGATTCAGAGACATCGAGAGGCTTGTATCACTGTTCAATTCAATGTATTATGGCTCGATGGAGGTAAGTCGGAGTGAACCGAGTTTCCAGCCTTGGTTCTGCATTGGGGAACAATCCTCACCCATAGCTGAATTTATGGTGTGTAAATTTGACATTTTTCTCGATAGAGAAAACCAAATTCCTAGTGTAATAATGAGAATCTTTGTTCTCTTGGCTTGGCTTTGTCAAGTCAAACTATCTTTGTGCCAGTGGTATTCTCAAAGAAAAGTGATTCTGGCATTTCAGAGAAAATAATACCGTCAGGCCAGACGGGAAAGATTGGAAGATTCTTGGTAGTCAACTGGCTACGAAGACTGCAGGTATGCAACTTTTCAGATGATCAGCTGATTTCCTTGTTTTTGGTTTTGAAACTGTGCCATTGCAGATTAAAAACACAGTACAAAGTGTTGCTGTTCCTGGCACTCTCCTTTTTTTTGACAAACCGAAGCAGCATGCCTAAATCTGATAGAAAAACTTGTTTTGTTTTTCTTTGCTCCCATCCTTCAACAGACTGGCAACCAGTATTCGATGTATCGTCGTCTCTTTATGGACATTGAAAGAGAACAGGTTCGAGAGAATATCAGGAAGAAAGAGCATCAGAAGAATATACAGAGGTAAATGAATCCATTGTCGGGATATACAGGCTGTCAAAATAGCAGTGAGCAATCAGCTAAATGAACATGAATCAGGGATGGGTGGTTTTTAGTTTCTACATCACTTCATTGGCCTCCTGTTTATTCTCGCATTCTCTTTAAAATTCTCCTCCTCACCTTTCAATGTCGACATCAATCCCATGTACTTGAATGATCTGCTTACCACATACATGCCTGCAAGAAACATCCGTTCTGCAAACAAAGGCATCCTCATTATACCAACTGTTACCACAAAATCATATGGTGAATATTGTTTATTGATGAAACAATTTATTAATGGCATAAAAAAAAGTTGTTTTTTGACTCAAAATAATCCCGCACTGGAAACCAAATTTGTTTTTTTTTAATCCCGAAGCAAAATGGTCAAGTGTTAAACAAAATGGAAAAAAGAAAAAATAGGCCTATTTAAAAAATAGATCAAGATATTTCGCCGGTCAAGCAGGGATACTAAGCAAATACTTTTTATAAATGGCCTAACTTCATTTTGATTCATGATCGTCCCTTATAACATTGAAACAGACTTAAAGAGGCAAAAGAAAAAGAACGAAAGAAGATAGAGGCCGATGCCCAGCAGTGTGTAGAGCCAAGAAACGAAACCGGAGAAACAGAACTGCAGATGGTCCAACGCCAGAGGGAGGAACAACAGCAGGCTGAACAACTGCTACAGAGGGAAAGACAAAGAAAAAAGAAGAGCACTGAAATGGAAAGGTAGCTAGATTAATTGGGACAAGATTTTAACAAACAATATTTTGTTACAGATGTAATAAAATGCATTGGGGATACAGAATATTTAACATTTTGGTATTTACCCTCACGACACTATAACCGTGACTTCTGACGATGACTAAAGCAGGCTGGTCGCAACTTTGAGACCAATTAATAACTCACTCTGCTGCATTGAAGTTTATCACGAGAAGTCCCCTTGATACACTAAGTGAAAGTAGTAGTAGTCCCGGCCGATTTCCTACTTCCCCAGGTAGTACTTAATGAGCAGGACAATAGACCCCTGTACTGTGTTTTCCTATGGGCATGATGGGCGCTTTGCTTTCGTAGCCCCCCTAATTCCCTGGTCCCCACCATAAGAAAGCGCACATGTAAATAAAGCTTGACGTCATCAGTACATGGGTCTATTCATTTCATAACTTGGTAGTTCCCCCCGAATTCCGAAATCTACTCCGCGCTCGTAGAATAAATAGCAGCACAAGTTCTCACAAGAACAATCTACTCGGCAAAGTAGATAGATACACATGGTGTTACAGGCCTGATTGCTTCGTTCTTGAAAGGGCCAGTGCACCAAGGCATTTTCTTCTTGATAAACGGCACCTCTATGAGGAAATTGTACATGTCTATAGGAGCATTTCAAGGGCACCAAGGCAATGACCAGGTGCAGCAGAAGCAAAAATTTGCCTCCGTGAAGTATCGGGCGTGGTGTTACCGCAAACCGAATTACACTTCAGGCCTGATTGCTTCGTTTTTGAAAGGGCAAGGGCACCAAGGCATTTTCTTCTCGATAAAGGGTACCTCTATGAGGAAATTGTACATTTCTATAGGAAGGGCACCAAGGCGCAACGGAGGTAAAAATTTGCCTCTGTGAAGTATCGGGCCTGGTGTTAGCGCAAACCAAATTACACTTATTATCATTATTCCAATGGGAATTTCGAGCCCCATTATAAAAGGAATTGTTCGATGTCACTCTTTGTTATAATAGATATATCCGTGCATTGAAGGCAATGATGAGGGAAAAGATCAGCAAGTCTGGTGTTGAGCTACCGCCGATGTGCGCCTGTGGGCCCAGCATCTGGGACTCGAACCCCGAAACCTGCGCCAACAACTGCATCTTCTATAAGAATCCAAAAGGTAATCATGCGTCAGTGGTTTTTACTATTAACCAGTTCGCTTCGGAGGACACAATAACACGCAGAACTCTTACGCAACACACAGCAGGGGGGCTTATAAACAGGCATTTGAGTTTCTGTGTGTGTTGGTGGTGGTCATGTTAACAGGCCATATGTGTTGAGACACTGTAGCGGATTGCATGTACACAGGCAATTTTTTTCACAGAGTCCATGGGGTCATGGTTTGATGGCAAGGGCAAAAACCACCCCCAAACAATGAACCAATTGAGCCTTTGCATAGATTAGTGCCGAATGCCTTCATCGTAGACCTGTTCCTTTCACATGCCAGCCATAGTTTTGTAAAGACGAATTATACTGCATTTTCATGAGGTCTCTGGGATGCCCAGGAGTGGGTTGATGACGGACTGTGAGACATAACATTTTTCCAGGGGTGTGATTGTGCTTCAGAAACACAATTGTGAAAAAAATGAAGAATACCAGCCATCAAGATCTGTTAAAAGAGAAACAGCCTTTTATATCGGTGTCCAAACCGAGTTTCATTGATGAAACAAATAATTAACGACTGGAATATAAAGTTGCTTGACTGAAAATAGTCCCACACGGGTAACAGATAAAGGATTTTTTTTAAATCCCAAAGCAAAGTTAATAAAGGCAAAGTAATGGATTGGTATCTAAGCCGTGTCCAAATGAAGTGACTTTGGCTCTGGCTAGTGCTGTTGGCTGCAATGACGTTGTTGAAGTTCTATTCTTTACCATTCATGGCCATGATCTGGACAAAAAGAGATTAGTTTCAAATAAAGTTCATACCTGTACCAATCCTCCTGAGAAAATTGTTTCCGTCTGAAATACTGTCAAAGTTGAGGAAAATAACATTTACAGACCCCAAACTATCCTACGTGTAGCTTGTTTGATTGCCGCAATCATGCCAGATTGGTGCACAACGAAGTATCGGGCTAAAATATGACCACCTAATTTGCTGATTTTTAATTTTTTAATTTCTGCTTTATTATGCAGCATATGCAACGGCTCTACATACACTGTTGACATCATGTGACCTCAGCTAGCCAATAGGAGGAGCCTTCAGATGATGATGATGACAAATGGAGACCAAACTGGTGGATCAGACTCATTCAGACAAGACTCTTTCAACATCGCTTGAGCAAGGTCAAATCCCCCAAAAATGCAAAACCTAATCCTGATAGGAAAGTACCGCATATTAAACGGACATGTTGCCTTCGGATTGGGCGCTTTTGGGCTACAAAAAGCGTTTGTTATGAAATAAATATGGTTGGAAAGATATTTTCAAAGTAGAATATAATCACTCACATGAATGTCCCTTGAAGTTGTTTGGTTTTTGTAGGACCAAATTGTTGACTTCACAAAATGGCGGACAGTAGAGTGTGGTTCCCGCTGGTTGTATTTCCAGAGGCAAATCCTGAAAGTATGTTTTTTTAAATCACTACTGGTACTCACTAATTACAACACAATGTAGGTGTTTTATATCATGAACAACTCTTAAAAAAGGATAAGGAGCAATTCTAAACAGCAACTTTTTAAGAGATTTGGAGGCAATGTGTCCCTTTAACTCCTTACAGACCAAAGCAGCTGCATTGGTTTAAAATACCCACAGCAGCCTCAAATATACTGGAAGATTTGACCGACTTCCACTTAACCGAAAAAAACTCATATTATTTTGTTTTTAGGCCCTGCTCTTACACGATTGTGTGGTGAGCACTGTAGACTCGGTGTTGTCTATAGTCCTTTGGAGAAAAACAAATCCACAAGCTACTGGGTGGGATTCGAGTCTATGACCCTGCATTCTAGAATGTCTTAACCGCTAGACCACCGAGGGTGACCAGTGACAAGAGGCCAGTTCGAACGCCGCATAATTACTATCTGGTACTGCACAAGTTGCATTATGACTATTAATACATCAATCATAAAGGTTATAAATGCAGTGGTGTAACCAAGGGGGGACACAGGGGGGGGGGGCCCCCCAACTGATGTTCATGCCCCCCCATGTGAAATGTGGACTTTTGAGATTAAAAATTACCAAAATAAAATGTTACATTTTATGAGCATTTACGTAGTAATTTCAATGTTTTTAGAACTATTTTTAATTATTTACACACGTAATGTATTTTGTTTTACGTCACCACGTCAGAAAACACTGAAAAGGGGCTTGTTTAGGAAAAATACACACGGAAACTAGTTTAAAATGGCCAAAAGTGTCCCCCCCTAGGAAAAATGGTGCACCCCCTTGTGCCCCCCTAAAATTTTACCCTAGTTACGGTGCTGTATACATGTTTGTTTGAATTGACATTTTCCAATGTTTCCCATGTTAATAAAGTGTCTGCATTTCTGAAAGAAAACTTGATTTTTGTTGTTACATAGTGGATATAACGCCCTCTACCGGCGACAAGAATAGAAATGTCCTCCACCAAGACTACAACCCCCTCCCCCATTTACGCCACTGATTATACCATACAGAAATGGATGGTCGTTATGGTTACCAGGATTTGTTTCCCTAAAAAAATCAACACAGAGTAAAACTTGATGAGAATGCCTCGGACATTATTTCTTAGAAAGAACCAATGTTCTGATTAATTGACCGTCAAGTGAAAATTATTTACTCTTATCTATAGGCCCTATTGCTCACGTTTATTAAAACCAAACATCAAGGTGCAAATTTGACAATGTCAATGAGTTCTCTTTATTGAAATCACCCAGAAATACAGATGTGACCTAGTAGTTTGTGGTGGGTTTATTGTCCAGGCAAACAGCGGCGTAGCCATGGGGGCCTGGGGCCCCCAACATAAATTCTCAGTGTGCCCCCCTCATAAAAAAATACTGACACATGTAATTAATTAAAAAACATGGACCTTAGCCCCTCCCCCATCCCAATGGAAAGCAATGCCCGTGCCCCCCTCCCCTAAAAGAAAAAATCCTGGCTACGCCGCTGATGCCCAATGCTGCCACCCACCTTGAATTTTAACTGCAATTGTGTGTGTGGTGTTGTACCTTTAGCTCAATGATCGAGATGACACGACCCACATTTCAGCCCCATATGAACATCTTTGCTAGGCTGTTGCCATGGTAAATTATCAAATGAATATCTTTCCCACCGTACCATGGAATACACAATTCATGTGTGTTCACATGATGAATACATTAAATTGAATTGAACTAGTGGGCGGGGCTTATGGTATCGTGAAGACCTATACATTTGCATTCACCTCCTATTATCAACTGTTTTTTTATTTCCAAGCTAAAAAACAACAACCCCAAAACAATTATTTGTTAACAGTTTCGTTGTATTAATAAAGAAAATATACAATCCACTCAAATAAAATTATTATTTACAATCTAGGCTATTGCTATACAAAAAAGATATTCTTTTGACTTTTCTTCGAATAAATAAACTTGTTGGAAATAACCAACATTTGTTCTCGATAAAAGTTTACAAAAATTGCTTCATTACAGGGACAATGTTTTAATCCTGAACCCTTGTATTATCTCATAATTCTTCAGTTATCAATCCAACCCTAAGTAAAATCTACACATTCTTCTTTTTAGTACATCTACACATGCTTCCTGAAGGCACTTAAAAGTCACCATAGAGCTATATATAAATACATTGACTATAAAAAGCGTAAACTTGCCCAGCATTTTGAAGCCGTGTGGGTGCAAACAACGGAGATGTTAAGCCATTTGTTATTGCTTAAGGCATTACCATTCCAGTTGCCAATTTCATAGGGCTGTTTAACGGTAAGCAAATTTTCGTGCTAACTATTGCAGAAAAATTTGCTTAAACGTAAGCTTATTTCACAGGTCAACAAGAAAATTAGGCGGCCAGGTTGCACGTTCACCGTGGATTGTTACGTCGTTCATTTTCCTACAGTAAGCACCGGAAGGTTTGCATGCCTTTTCGTGCGCTTATGGTTAGCAGCGCTATGAAATGGAAATCACAGTAAGCACAAAATCGGACGTTTATGAACGTTAAGCAGCTCCATGAAATTGGGTCCAGGTGCAAGTTCAAATCATTGAGCTACACGATTGCTCTTACCCACAAGCATACTCTCCGACAAAATGTTCTCTGTAACACATGCCATAAACATGTCTGTGCCCAGGAGGCTGTGAATGGAATGAAGAGTTAGCACTCTAGTCAATATATACATTTATATACCACACACACACACACACAGATCCTTGTCATTTGATTGGTGGAACATGCATCAAGTATCATCCATTATTTTGCCATGTATTTACTGATGCGACGCTCCAAAATTTGTATATTGGATAGGCCCGTCCAATATGGATAGTTATTGGATGCTTCACTGTGTCGTTTCCCAAAAAATTGTTCCTCGCCCATTTGTCCAAACGAGGTCTTGTCATGGTGTACAAGGGTTTTTCACATTGTTTAGAATTTTTTTTTGTTTTTTTTTTTACGAATTTTCAAAGGGTTTGGCTGGACAAGATTTGTTGTCTATTGTGTGTTAATTGAGAGAAAAATTCAAATGACAAGGATTTATGTGCTACATAAAACAAGTATTGAATGCATATTGTTTGCGCATTGTCGCAAAATGTGATATCTCAGTGAAATATAGCTTTTCCAATCGCCTTGTGAAATGGAACAGTCACGATTTCAACACGTGATTATATTCTGCAACAATGCACTCCTTTGCATCCAATACTTGTACAGTACTGAAATGAAATAAAAATGAATACTGCTCTTTGAAATCAACCATATTACACTCAAAAAATATACACACACTGCATTAAAAATTGAAAAAAGAAGAAAAAGTTGCATGACTTGACAACTCAATGACAAATCACTGCAATGTAAAATTAATGACAATTCACTGTGTAACATCACAACTCGGTGGCAGTCTGAAAAATTCAGATTTTTAACTAAAAACACGTACTCTTTTTGAGGGAAAGATCCTACAAAATTGACCTCTTTTTAAACAGATGCAAACTTATACAAGTTGTAAATAAATGCCTACCGGTACTACACTTTTAACAAATTGAAACAATTAAACACTAAGGATCAATTCAACAGTTAATTAAACTAAACCATAGAAAAAAGAACCCGAAGATAGCCAAGCTCGACAGCGCTCTATCCTGTCATGGACGCAGCAAATCAAGGGTTTGAAATATACACTAGACCACATGCCCCCGAGGCCAGTGATTTTGGTGTCGGGCCAATAAACTCATGACCGGACAAGTCCGGCTGTTTTTGACTTGATGATACTTCACTGTGTGTGTCTTTATTAAAAAACGGGTCATGTTCAAAGATTGACTCTGAGCCTGATAAATATCTTTCAATTCTGTTGAGTATTTTAAGTATTGCCCATAAGACAAATGAGATAACTGTTCTCTTCATACGTGTTCAAATAAAAAGAGTTTAAATGTGGAACTTATTTTGACTCTTACCTTGTATGTATTAAACTAAAAATAAAAAGGTTAAGAGCTACAAGCCCAGCAGTCTTGTGTATCCCCCCCCCCAAATTCGAGCCCTGGTATCAACACTATGTGACACACAAGTATGGCAAAATGGCATCAACTGACCGGCTGTATGGCAAAATGGCGAAATACATCGAGCATTTCTACATTTTTTTTATCAGTTGATCTATCTGTGTGGCAAATTTTGCTTTAAAGCCCCAGCTCAACATTGGTAAGAGGAAAAACAAATATGTTCACAGATTTACATATACCTTACATGGTATAAAGAAAATGCTGGTAGAAAACTTTCCTTGAAATATGTCTGCCTGAAGTGTTATCATTTGTGAAATAATCAATGAAATAAGATCCGAAAATGACTTTTAGTCTCTGTGAGACGAAAACTCTGCCTATAGCAATGCGTACAAAAATGCTGAATGTAATTTTACTGTTTTCTTGCAAATGAAACAACAAAATGAGCTTTGAGCTGACATTTTAACAGGTTGGTTTTATCACAAGTATCTTGATTTGTGCAAAGAATGGAAGCATTTACAGTCAGTCTACCAATGTTGAGCTGGGGCTTTAACATGCCAGGTTGAACAGAATTTGCCAAATGTGCATAAAATATGCAGCAAAATAAAATGGCCACACGCAACCACTAGTTGGTTTCCACGACAGAGTCTCCCTGGAAATAACTCACTCGGGGAGCTTCAGGTTCTCTTTCTATGCAGAACACATTGCAGAGGCCAGGTCACCTTGTAAAATTCAAACATACATCTACAAATACAATGGTACCTTTCAACAGCTGCTTACATGAAGTTACAAGTGAGCTAGCTAATTTTTGAAAGATTAAAAAGACACAGTCACTCATGTTACACTAACCACATGAACTGGAAATGAATGTTTCCGGAAATGCAGTGTTGTAGTCAAGTACTTTCAAGCACTGCTGAATAAAAAGAAATTGTCAATGGTTAAAGTAACGCAAGTAACCATGCACGTAACTTATGCACATGACGTCATTTGAGTAGGGCGCCCTCGTCTAGAGGTCAAAATGAGGTTGTTCATTGGCCAATCATATGCGCCGCGAGTACAAATCTCTGCGTTTCCATTGTTACATCATCAATTTACCTCTAAGATGGCGGCGTGATGACGTCAATGCATAAGGTCTATAGTGCTTTACATTACTTAACTATATATGACTTTAAAACCCTGTCTGTGCTGATCACAAGATGACAAAAACACATCTGTACACAATTTCTGATCTACAGCCGTGATAACAATTATGTGAAAGCATAATCCTGTATGTCTACCATAGCTGCGGCAAGCAGCTTGTACTAAGATGCCCATAGTGGCCGCAAACCACCCCAAGATTTGACCGACGTCCACTCAATCAAAACAAGATCAAAGTAAATTCGTGTCCTGAATTTACATTTTCCAGTGTTTCTCATGTTTTTACTTAGTATAACCATCTTCAACCAGTATCTTTGTTCATAAAACAAAACCAAACGTCTGTTTTGTATTGTTTTTTTCCCCCCAGACATTTTAACAGAACAAAAATTGATTTTACAAATCAACATTAGACATGCCTGCCTGCATACATGCAGAATTGATTTATACCAGGTGCGGTCACAAGAAAATAGTTAACAAACCCCAAAAGCGCCACTTTCAAACATCAGTTTTCAGACTCACAAGATCAAACTGAAGTGTCTCACTTATTTTTCAAGAACTACAGAATTTCAGGCAAAAATATTTCAAGAGAAGTTTTCCACCATCACCATCTTTTTACCATGTACGTGTGTGCAGGTTAGTGAACATTTACATTTTTCAATCTTGCCAATTTTATGCGCAACCTTTTTAATTAATGCCACAGAAAGTAAACTTTCAGTAAACGTGGTAACCAGAACCAAATGGACCCAATTTCATGGCTCTGCTCACTGCATAATGCTGTACTTATCTGTGATCATTATTCTCCAACAGGGAGGAAGGCCAAGTTAGTGAAGCAGACAAACGCAATTAAGCAAACCATCCCTGCTGACCTGTAAAACATGCTCAAATTTGAGTATTGTTGTTCCGTCCCAACTTCAGAATTGTCCCAATTATAGTTATGATTATATCTTTCTGATAATGAAACCAAGGGACCCTCAAAAAGTGACTTGCACTGTGACCCGTAGGTCTAAAGATACCTGTGTAGACAAGACGAAGAAGAAATGTCAGTTTTAGATGTGGGAGGACAATCCAAAAGGGAAAGCACACGCAATCAGGTAGGGACTGAAAACCCAATCCACATGCAAGGCTCCAGTCCGGGAGTCGAACCGGGGTCACAGAGGTGAAAGGCAGGGAAAGAAACCAGTGAGATCCACCGGAGTCAGTCTCTGTTACATTTTTGTGTTGAGTGTGGTGGCAACGCTCGGCTGCTGGCTGGTTTGGCGCGGGTGCGTTAATGGGAGACTTTCGAGGACGCTAAGTGGCAGCAGACTTACCAGGTAAATCCATTGCTCTCAGAAATGTGTCCAAGCTCTGAACTGCGTAAACAATGGAAATTTACCTGGTAAGTCTGCTGCCGTGTAGCATTCCAAAATCTCCCGTTCTAATTTTGTTTCTTGAGTTTCTCTCACGATAGTTAGAGAATATATCATGTTTCAGGGATGAGATTCTTCAGACTTTCATCTGCATTCAGACTTTTTATGTCTGACTGGTGAAAACAAATAGATGTTATTTTCTTCAGGTATGAAGAAATCTTGCTCTTTTGCTCTACTCCTCTAGTGCTGAGGTTACTGTTCTAAGAAGTTCATTTCAATCTAAAACTCCAGGGGTTTACTAAAAGGTTGAACTGTCATCATTTTAACATACCTCCTTAAATTTGGATCCTAGTTTCAGACCTTTTTCGTCACCAGTGACTCTATCCCTGTATGAGCCTCCTTCTAAGTGAAGAGAAACTAGAGGGGATCAAAAATTAATTTAGAAGCCCACCGACCACATCACCGTTCACCCTATCACACTATCAGGCAATAGACCTTATGCATTGACGTCATCACGTCGCCATCTTAGAGGTAAATTGATGATGTAACAATGGAAATGCAGAGATATGTACGCGCGGTGCACAGGATTGGCCAATGAACAACCTCATTTTGACCTCTAGACGAGGGCGCCCTACTCAAATGACGTCATGTGCATAAGGTCTATTCCAGCCACAGTTGGGCCATCCCAACTTTAACACTTAAGTGGGAACTGGTACCCAACTATAGCTAGGGTGATTCTAAAGGTGGGAACGGAACTTTACGTTTCTGCTGACTGATGTAAGCACTAGATTTTCGCTTACAGTAAGCACAGCCAAGCTGATGAGCAGTAATAATGTAACTGGCAGGGAACCAGCTACAAACACAATAAATTACAAGGTATAGTGGCTGGTGACCTATCTCTGCTATTAAAGCAAGGTTCTCCTGTGCTAAGCAATTTCATGAAAGGACGGGTACAGAATATTTGTCTAATACTTATAAAAAAAAATTTGTTCATCCAGTCTCAGCATACGGCCTCATAGGAGCACCACTAATTGTTTTAAATTTACTATTTACACATTCACACCAACATTAGAGACAGACATTTACTCTATATATGTACAGTAACGACTACAGAGTTTGCACACCATGGATAAAAACTGAAATATCTTTAAGAATATTAACAAAATGAAAGCTGGGGGTACATTTCAGACGCAAAGAGGTAGTCCAATTAAACAAGGTTAACATTTTGATTGTACATTGCACAAATCAGTGAAGTGTTTGTGACGGACTCTGGGCCAAACCCTAAACTTTGACCCATTATTAATTTAAAAGTGAGATTTTGGTATAGTGTGATTCTCTAGATTTCTCTCTTTCGTTCGAAAGAAGATTTGCAAAAAAAAAAAAAAAAAAACAGAAGATATTGTGTTTTAAAAAAAGTTTGATCAAGTCATGTTGTTCGTGTATACACATTATCTATGAGGACCAACCAATAAATAAGACATGACATTTTGGCTGGTAACCATTCTCGTCGAAGCAAAATCTGTACAATGTACCTTCAGCCAAAGCAACAATGAAGGTCACTAAGTCCAAAAATGTTTCTCATTATGTGACTCAAGAATCTAACTTTGCTACTTGATTAGTTTCCTTTTCACCCCAAAATATAAAAGAAAACTACAGCACAAAACAATTTAAGTACCTCTACAAACAATCTGAATTGATTTATCTTTGGTCAATATGATAATAAACTGCAAACTTTAGTGCAAGGAATAATATAAAGCGTAATAATAAATTAATAAAAACAATAATAAAATCACTTAGAAATTTGTAATTCTTGTGCAGAAATGGTGGGTCGAAGTAAAATGCACTACAACAGAAAAAAAACATTGACATCAAAATGTATGAAAATATGTTTTCTGTTAAAAAGTCAATAACACAAAAAGTATAAAGCCTGAAATGGCACATTAGTTAACCTCAGTGTGTAATTACAGTGTGGGATACCAACACTTCCTAGTGTTATCTGACGTGTTTCACCGAGCTTTAAGGTGATAATGCCAGATGTTTGGGTTATAGATTAACAGTGGCGTAACCAGAAAGGGAGAGGAAAGCCCCCATCCTTCCACTCAGAACCCTTTCCCCCCTCTCTTCCCCCCCCCCACAATTGAAAAAAATACACAAATGAATGGATTAATACATTAAATAGCCCCCCCCTTCCAAATTATATCTGCCCCAAATGAAAAATGTCTGGTTATGCCACTGTGGGTTGACAACACTGAACCATATTGGACTAGACTATGACTCTCTGTATTCATGGTATTCAAGGGGAGGGGGGGGGGGGAGGGTCTCACATAATCTGATCGACACACAAATTTTGGCCTGGTCCATTTCAGCGGTAAGGGATATGAGAAGGGATAAGATTTATTATTGAAAATTTAATATTTCGCTAGATTCTTTCATAAATTTTGTACTCTCCTGATACATTCATTGTACTTTTCTTTTAAAAAATGTTAGTGTTCATAAATTAAGCTAGGGGCCTCGAATGGGATAACCAATTGACAAATTTCAGAAGCCTGTCATTTTTAAACTGATTTTGTTTTGGAATTTTTTTTTTATCACTTCGATAATCCTGAGATTATTTCTTCCTAATTTAAAAAAAAGCATAGTTTATTTACCTTTTAGCAAAAGAAAGAAAAATAAAATAAATATGTTTACTAAACCAGTCTGTGCTTTTATGGTTTGCACCATCGTATTTCAACAAATTTATAAAAAAAAAAACCTCAGGCACGAATGCAGCCGTACGGCCAGCCCTTCTAGCAAATCTGTTGCACCTGCGCGCCAATAATCTCGTCAATAATCTCATGCACAGTCGGATGATTGTAAAAGGGAATGTATGCGAGACGCAAGTCTGTCTTGTTTAGTATCAAGTCTGGGAATAAGACTTAGACGGATGCAGATACACCACTCCCTCCCCCCCCCCCCCCTCCCCCACTCTGGTATTATCAGTTAAATTTTTATTGCTGCTATTACACACAATGTTAATTCAATAATTGCATATTTAACACAGAAAAAGGCCACAGCGATATATATTCAGTGTAATGAATTACACCTACATGTACATGTAGTTAACGGTGGTGAACATACTTAATGCTTCAACGGCAAATTTACAGTGGAATAGTTAAAAAAACATTGATACATTGTCTATTTTGGTGATCAGAGCATTTCTGACATGATTTTGACATCATACTTGCTTTTGATTACTCAGCCCCATTGTTCTGGAAGATGCCCTTGGAGGCATCAGGAGTCGGTTGCCATGACGACTATTGCTTGGTACTTACATGGAGGTTGTGTTGGTAACCTATTACGATCGCTCCATGAAACCATTGTTCCTGATGAAGGAGTTACCACTGCTTCCACTCTCCCTGGCCTAGATATAAAACATCAAAAAATACAAAAGTGAAAGTACAAGGATATCATCGCTCTTTGCAAGAGAAATATTTTATTTAATATCCAGTCCTCTAGTTTTCACTGAACAAGCCGAACAATAGACCAATTCGAATCCTGAAATAGGACATGTTTTTTGACAGCAAGAGGGCGCAATACTAATTCCATTTTGAAAGTCCAAATAAAATTTCAAAACAGTAAAACATACAAATTTTCCAAGCAAACATCTTACACTGGTTACGTTGTAAAACTGTCAATAAAAAAAAAATCCTCAAAAGTCGTACATCAACTGCTTTGTTAGAAATCTAATTGCATCTGGTTTACCACACCATTTCTATTATTTGACCCCCAATCTACCCAAAAGGGCGCCCTCTTGCAGGCAAAAATAAGGCCCATTGACAGCAGATAACGCCAACAATGTTAATGGATGTATTTATTGCAACAGCGATGACGAATATTAACTCTGTATGGAACAAAAAAAAAAAGTTTAGAAATTTATCAATCACTGTTAGCAGTTTCTGGGCATATGGTGAGGATAACAAAAATTGTAAAATTAAGAGTTAAGTAATTACATGTACTTGTTACATTTATTGGATTTGGTTGTACTAAGCTTGGTTAGAGTGGCCTCTTTGAGTGGCCAATCAAGTTAACATTGTCCCTATCAGCAAGACTTAAAAAGAGGAAACATGACAAAAAGTAAACAACATCCTGTTGATACATGTAAGTCATTGCATCACACGCGCGCGTTATCTGCTGCACGCCAAAAGTCTTCACTACTTCCAGCTCCAAAGCTGGCATACGTTTGGGTGTAATTTGACAAAAATCACCTGTTTCATCCTTCAAAAGCATTTTATATGACAAGAACTTATAATTCTGAAGAAAAAAAACCTTGAGTCTTTAAAGAAAGCATCTACATGTAAAAGCCAAGCCCAATAAATTACATTTTCCAACAGAAATCCTCGTACAAAAACTAGCTCTATCATGTCAATGCATTTCCTATGGGCTTCTTGTAATCAGTGGAGCCAGTTTGAGTGAGGTGGGCGTGGCTTACAGTGGAATTACATCACACTTACATACCAACAGGATAACCTGAGTAGATAACATGGAAGTTTAAATACTACTGTATCTACATGTACCATTTCTGAAAATGAAACAACTAGATTTTCATTAGAATAAAATGATGTATATTTAGCGACACATGTTATGTGAATATAGCGTACATTGATAAAAACATGAGATGCATGGGCCAGGACGGGTTAAAATAAGCTGAACCTGGTGTGGGAAAGCAGGGGGTTCATTTTGTTTGGCGCGGTTTCATTCCAATGGATTTATAATCATAATAATTGTAAAAAATTTGGTAGGCTAGTCATCCTTACTCGGAGCTTAGAAGCTGAATTGCGAAGGACGCTGCTACAACATGTTTGAGCTGCAGGCATGGAAGAGCGCCTTTGGCATCCAGATACATTGACCCATATATGACCACAGAGCACAGCCAGAGATCGAGTGTTTTACTTGTTCCCGGAGGGAAGAAACTCGGAGGGCCTGGAGAAAAACCCTTGTGGCACAGGAGAGACCAATGCACAGCTCTACTCACATCTGGCCCTAGCCAGGAACTGAACCAAGGCCATAGTGTTGAGGCGGGCACTTTACGCACTAGCCACCCATAACGTGTTTAGCCAAAACAGAGAAGCATAGGCCATGAAGGGTTAAAGGGAAGGGTTAGCGTGTCATGGCCGAGTGGTCTAGTGCACCGGACTCAAGTTCTGGTGGTCAAGTCATCGGGGTGTGGGTTCGAATCCCAGTCATGACACTTGTGTGTCCTTAAGCAAGATGCTTTACTATAATTGCTTCTCTTCACCCAGGAGTATACATGGGTGCCTGCGAGGGTAGAGGTTGATATTGTGTTTAAAAAAGCCTTCAGAGCGCCACGGCAGCTCGGGCTGTACTGTATACTCCCCAGGGAGCTGAGAAAGATTACAGGAATGTTGTTGGCCCAATGACCAGGGCACTAATGTCATGCGCATTGAGACGTTTGTGAAATGGGCTATATAAGAACTAGTTATTATTATTATTAAAATTATAAGCTGAACCTGGTACGGGGAAGCAAGGGGTTAGTTTTGTTTTGCTTGGTTTCATTCCAACAGCTTGTGTGGGATTGCAGAGGTAATGTTTTGCAAGACAAAATGGCTACAAATAATACAGATTGATACAACAGCTAAGCAGTGAGCAAGTAAACTTTGTTGTTGTTGAGACAATCATGTAACAATCTCATCTTGAAAGAAGCGGTGGTTCTATTGTGAGTTGTCTTATCACTCTGAACAGTGTCTCCTGTTTTGTATTCAGAAGACAGAGACAACCAGAGCAGACTGTTGGAAATGTCGAGACTCATCTCACCTTTTATTTTCAGAACCATCACGTCTTTCAAGAAGAGGAGTTCATTAGAAAATATCACTTTTAGACAGCCAACATTGGTTACCAGCAAAAGCAAAATCTGCAGCAATGCTACTGACAAGAACCTTGATCAAAACTTACGCTTTACTCCTATGAGTAGCAGTTTGTGATGCAAGAAGAAATGAAATATAAATACACGTTAGTGAGAATTAATATACTTGTGTAACCAAGGTGGAAGGTTCATTTGCAGGAACAGAGACATGTATTAAAAGATGATGCACAGGATTTGACCTGCACCAACAAAATCAACCATGAAGAACACTGATGTTTTGAATCAAGACCCTTTGCTTTTGTCTACATTAATAAGCCACTTGCGAAGTCACAAATTACCTGTTATATTAAATTCCTCAGACTAGAGAGACAGTAGTTATAGTCTGTCACTTGGTTCAGGGCAAGCTTTTTTGTATATCATACTCTAGATGGGCAAACCCTGGTCAGTGGTACAAATGTGCCACACACATTCTTTCAAAATTGTGTATGGCTGTTCCTCATGGAACTACAGGAAAGCTTGCCCCGAATAAAGTGACGTAGCAACTGTCTCTATACATGTCATCTGAGGAATTCATATTTATGTGTATATGTACAGAATCAGTCTGCTTGCTGCTGCTGTAACACTGCTAGGGTTAGCAAGATGAAGAAAGCAGAGATGTATGATAATCTGATAACAGTAAAAGATAAACGTACATGCATGTTTGAGCCGTTTTAAATGTACAATACAAACTCACAATGGTAGGGGAAAGAGGGGAGGATGCTGCTTACATATGTATATACAAAACTGTATAAAGAAACTTTTTGTTAATGAAAACAACACACGCATGGAGCCAATTTAAAAAATACGACATAGCAAGGGCTTCGAAAAACTCACCACAGGGGTGGGGTTTTTGCTACACGAGAAAACAAAATTGCCAGGAGAGCAAATTAATTTTGACCACAAAAATTGAAGTGTACATGGAAAATGTCAATCATGTCAATAGACCAATCCATTAAGTCACACCCACTAAACACATTGACCAATCAAAGCATTGGCTTCATCATCGCAGTACACATGGGCAGCACAATGTGCGTCTCTTCAAATACGCGCACACATGTTTACATTTTCCAATAGCTTTTTTATCATGTCAGACTTTTGTCAGACTTTCAGTGGTGTACCCAAGGCTGTGATTGGTCAACACGTTGGGGGGGGGGGGGGGGCGGAGCTTAATGGATCGGTCAATTACACCAGACAGTGGAGGCACTGGACAATGTTTAAATGATTAAATGGTTGAAAGGTGCAAGTAATTGTCTTCCCCTTTTCATACACCCTATGACAGCTTTTGGCAACAGATACTTGATCTCAAGTTTGTATTGTTAACTGTGAACACTGTCAACCAGTTGACGCCGGATGACCTTTGATGAGCCAGTTTCTTTTTGCCAGCGGTACTCTCCAAGAAAAATGATTCCGGCAGTTTCGAAAAAATAATCCCACCAGGTTGGACAGGAAAAAATGGTAGATTCTTGGCTCGAACTGATTATAACGAGACAAAAAAAATTTTAATTTCTGTTTATTGCACAACTACTCTTTGGAATGCCTGAATTCACAATACAGTTTGTGCAAAGAGTAAGATCAAAGGCTCTCACAAAATGATATGGGGATGCAGAGAGTTACTGATTAGAGAAGAACAGGCTGGGTTAAAAAAAATAGTACTCAAGTACGAGTAATTGGTCAATCGAGTACCAGTACGACTGTCTAAGTACCGAGTCCAACAGCCAAATATCAAGTGCTACTACTTTGATCTCCGAGTCTGAATACGAGTACGAGAGCTTTATCAAAGTACTGCAAAACAAGGTTTAAACCTTTTTTTAATACATATTTTTTAAACCAATTTCAGACGACAAAATGTGCTTGTTATGAAAACTATCTTTTAAACATGAATACATCAAAGACAACTTCAACATTAGTTTTCCATAGCTTTATTCCCCTACTCTTTGCATTAACGCACACCCGAAAAAAGCGAAAAGAAAAGTGGTATGTTAACTTGGCCAAGAGAAGTTAAATTAAAGTCCAAGCACATTTCGTGATTTCATTCAATCTCAACGAAAAATACGTTCAAAAATGTATGCAAAAATGAAAACACAAAAAAAAAACACCAGCAAAAATGAAAAACACCAGCAAAGCGGAATTGATACAAGCTACAAGATGACGACATGTGGAAACTCATGTCTTCTTACCAGACTAGTTCTAAACATAGACGCTACGTCTCTTTGCTCTCTTTGCGTTGTCTCTGCTTGTGGAGCAGGTGTTTTATTGTTGCTATTGAGCGAATTGGACGCTGGTTGATTGGAATTCTATGGAATAGTAGAGTGAAGGAAAAGATGTTCAGAAATCCATAGTGATAGTTTGACGACTGGAGAAACATGAGGTGTCAAGTTTACCCACTCACACACACAGTCCTTTGTGACATACACTGTGTGGACATTCCTTTGTCATCATTCAGTTAAGAACAGGAAATCTTTCAAACCACCGCCATTTCTATAAGAGAGTGTTTTGAGAGCTGGTTTTCGAACACATAATTCCTTTAATATAATACTTGGTTTTGAGCTATTCAATGCTGTACAGAAAATGCTTCCCTTTTTAGTGAAATGAGAATATATCTCATTCGTGAAAACACTGCATGGACATGCAGGGCTCAAATTTGGGGGCAGGGTGGGGGTGGGGGGTGGGGGGGCTGGATCCACAAGACCTCAGCGCTTGTAGCTCAAAAATATTTACTGGACCGAATTTTTTTTCACAAGACCAGAATTCAAATGAGGAGGGAACAACAAATCTACACAGTTTTAACATTTGAACTGTTTCAACTTGAACAAGCACTATGAGAAGATATCTCATTTGTGTTAGGGGTAAGTATTCTTCAATAATCGACAGAACTGAAAGACAGACTGAAAGTCGACATTTGAACAAAAGACTGCCGGACTTGTCCAGTCATGAGTTTACTGGCCTGATGTTAAAACTACTGGCCTCAGGCTTGCGGTACATTTCGAGCCCTGATGTGTGTAAGTCCACACAGTGTTTCAAGTTTCTACACAGTGTGGACATGTTTTGTTACCAATACCAGGCATGTCGGGTCCACATTTCATATAAAGCACTTGAATACTGCCACCTGTTTGTTGATCTCTCCTCTAAAGCGGATTACTTTTCAAAATCCACTTTTCAAGTTCTCTTTGCGGTAAGTGCAGACTTGGGCTCTTTTACGTGCATTACACAACACACGGGACCTGCGGCTTTACGTCCCATCCGAAGCACGCAGCAATAATGGCTAAGTGTCTTGCTTTTAAAGGACACAATTGTCACAACAGGGACTCGAACCAATACTCTGATCAGAAACACCAGAGCTTGAGTTCGGTGTTCCTGACCGCTCGGCCAACACAGTTGACAGTAACACACGGGGAGATTGACTCTCAAAATGTCACAACCAAGACTTGTGGTGATGACATCAGTTGAATTGGGTCAATACACTCATGGATGCTTTCCAAAGCCAAGTTTGAACACTCTTTTTAGCACAAGTATTTATATTTTAATTCGCACATGAAGTTTGGTACCGGTACATGCTTTTATGAAATACAATGTAAGCAATATTTCATCGTCAAAATGGGTTTGAGTGCTTAAGGCAATATTACAGCATGCAGTGCGCTATGAGGTCATTTCTTCTAACCTTTGAGTATCAAAAATTCATTCAAAGATGAACAATCAAGCTCACCTTGGATTTTGTTATTGATGGGGGCAATGCAACCCTTCATTGGTTCAGAGCATTTCTACGAGGTGAAAGTAAATGTCTACTGAACTTTAGGGCCTGGAATTTCGTCTTTATAGAGGGCAAGGCCACTTTCACTTTGCAAAGGGCATTTCCATTAATTTATGGGAAACTTTTGAAAGGGGCACCAAGGCAATTGGCCAACAAGATCAGGGCAACAGAGGCCATGGCCTCTGTGTAATTCCAGGCCTACCTTTTCAAACAACACTATTGGACTGTGGGCCCAGTTTCATAGAGCTGCTTAGGCATGCACAGAAGCAGCTAAGCACAACATTATGCTTACCAGCATAAGGTCACCAGCCAAAATACCATGTTACATGTACCATTTGTGACTGGTATCCTGCTCATTTTTGCTTAGCAGAAAAATCATGTTAAGCATTATTTTCTGATTAAGCAGCTCTATGCAGAAGGGCCGATGTCTAACCCAATGGCAAAATGATGGGTGGGAGTTATAATGGTGCTGGTGTTGGTTTTTCACTTCTTTATTCAATAGCATGTTGCGGTGCAGGTGGGTTTGCTAAAATAATGTTATTTTGTGAACATGCTTCTTATATTACTATCTGGACTTTCCTATTGCCCTTTTTAGTAATTATTTCATTAACTTTTTAAAATGTCTGCACAGACGGACAGCATAAAAATGATTTCAGAGTTTTGTGACAAATGCTGCTCCAACGAGACTCACTGAAGTATTAAGAGGCAGCAGACAAAACCTGTAAGCAGATTTTTTCTGCTTACAACAGAGCAGCCCTTAGTAGCATAGTTTGAACTTGATGCAGAGCAAAAGGCACGCTAACTTGCTAGTAGCAGGTCCCACACTTCGTTCTTGTAAGGGCAAACCAGTTTTTCCTTCGTAAAGGGCGCATCTTCGATGGAAATTAAAATTTCTACTGGGTCATTCCAAGAGGCACCAAGGCAATGGACCAAGGGTATGGAGGCGTTTGCTTCCGTTGCCTCCATGAAGTATATCAGGCGTGCGGCAGTTTGAGTGAGCAGATGGGTGATACAGCGACAATGCAAACCCATCCTAAACAACCACTCGCAGTGACAAAATGTTCTTGATCGTCGATGACAAACACGTCATTGCTTTATGCAAACTTTCTGCAACTAGCAAGCACAGAAATTTGCGTACCGGTAAAACAAGTACAATGTGTAACAATGTACATGCTCAGAACTTCGTTGGATACACAATGCAACATTTTGGTAACCACTGGAGTATTTGAAGGAGTTTGTGTGTACTAAGTAATTCCTCAGCAATATAGAAATGTGAATCAAAGAGCATAATTTTCTTCATAGTTGGAGCAAAATAACAGCTACTTTTTCACCAGACAGACACAAACAAACAAGTCTGAAATTTCTCATCCATGAATCTGGTCCTGCAGACAAAAAAACGAAACCAGACATGACAAGAAGCGACTAGGTGTAAAAGCGCTCATGCAAGCAAAACTGAAAAGCCTTTCATCATGCAAACTTGACGTGTCCCTCTGCCTTACCGTAGTTCCGTTTTCAAACCCACCGTTCTGGTACTGGGGGTAACTTAATGCATAGGGTGGTGCCGGTGGTAGGGTGTATCCCCCTATACCGGGGGGTAACATTTCGGGGTAAACTGGGTCCATTACAGGTGTGTTCCCTGCAGCAGGTTTATTCTGGAGGATTGTAAATACAGTTACGGGTTATAAAAACACCATCTACATGTTGTATAATGAAACTTTTTCGTAGCATGGCTCAACCTAGCCCGGCGTACATTGTCTAGTAAAACCTGCTGTGGGCTAGTAAACACCACTTCTCAACTTGCCCTGTGGGCTACTAAAAACTGTGCAACTTACAACGCTCCTACTTCTTCTTTCTCAGATGTGAATGATAAATTTTAGAAATTTATTTTTGCGTGTGTGAATGTACATTAACTTCATTTGACCATTAAACTGGTTGTGATCGCTGCCCTTAGTATCAGGAAGATACATTTATGACAATACATGTATATGTTTAAAATTTGGGCAACGAAAACTTCCTACGGCCAAGTAAAATGCTCAGTTTACTAGCCCCTTGGGCTTAAGCGCAAGACCTGTTGTAGGCTTACATTTATAATAATAATAATAATACGCAGTTCTTATATAGCGCTTTATCACACCAGATGGGCATCTCAATAGCTCAGTGTTTTTCCTGCAAGGTATACAGTATGGAGTTATGTTTTTAAGTACGAGACCTGGGGTCGATTTCACAAAGAGTTAAGACGCATCTTATCTCGAGTTAGGACAAGTAACTCGTCCTAACTTATAGGACTAGTCATAAGTTAGGAATAGTCCTAAGTTAGGAATAGTTTTGTGAAATCTTCCTGTTCCTTTACATCGCACCATGTAATGGTATACAAGGTACTGTGGCACAAGAGAGAAGGAGATGTTACCTGCATTTTTTTTGCAATTATCTTCACAATCGGAGTATTAAATCCAGGACGCTAGGACAAACTGAACTTTGAAGTACACTTCCTATATATGTACATGTACATATTGATTCCATTGACAGTCTTGATAAAAGACCCTTATTAAAATGACCTACATGTATAGACCTTTATCATGGTGCGGCCATCTTGATTTCCTTCCATTCAAACCAATGTAACCAAACCGAGGCTGGAAGGGCAAATAGTCTGGTTCCTTTTTGTACAATGATCATTAGCATATATTACTGTTATTAGATACAGGGAACATGACCAAGATGGTGGTTGCAGCATGATAAAGGTCTATTGCAGAAGCTCTCCGCTCAAACTGTAGAGAAAAGAATAAACTAAACCCTGTGCTACACAACTCTGGGTTAAATAGGGCGTGAACTTTGCAAGCTCCCCGCAATCGTCCGATAGCGCCCTCTTTTGACTCACTTTCCTCATCCTATGTTTAAACACTGTTTACCCTGTCTCTAACGCACGTTTAAGCATGGCCAAATGATTGCCTCTTGACTAATCAGAATGAATAAACTGTGCCAGGTATTTAAAAATAACAACAAAAAAAGCTACATCTATTTGGCAAATGTTACAAATTAACAAGTATTTTTTAGCATAATCATGATTACAATGTACCTGCTGCGGAATTAAAACCCAAACCATTATTGCACCTTCAGCTGGTAACAAACACAAGGACTTTTGACTCACCCCATCGACAGCATATGGTGAAAATGCTTTGGAGGATTCCCTGTTGGACGACGCCACTGCAAACATCTCCGTAAAATTGGGCGCCCCAGTGTCTCTGAAGGCAGAATTGCCATAGTCATGATGGGTGAAGCCGTCAATGTTGTTGGACATGGCGCCAGACGGTTCAGCTATTATACCAATTTGGGACGTCCGGACGTGATAAGGAAAGTTGCGATTTGCCGCAGATGGTCTTGTCATGACCTGTAAATGGTATGGGTTCGAGATTTTCAAATGGGAACGTCCATATTTTGTATATTTTTCCTCAACCATTTCAACAAGCATTACTGATCGGTTTCAGTGGTCAATCCCTTGATGCCATAAACCAATAATCAATGTATGAAATAAAATCAACCAATTAATACCTACTGCTACTTAATCAATCAACTATCTAGTGTGTTTACAAAATAATTATTCATTCTGATGTTTATTAATCAAGCAATCAATCAATCAATTGCTCAAATACATAAATTTATATCAGTCACGTCAATCAAGCAAGTAATTTATCAAAAGCGTCAATTCCTACAAACGTGTATGAAATAAAGTATCTTGATAGAATCATCAATCAACCAATCAATCAATCAATTGCTAACATCCATGAATCTATATCAATCAAGTAAGCAATCAAGTAAGTACTGCAAGTAAATAATCAATAAATTAAAATAATCAATCAAAACACAATCAAGAAATCAAACAACCAATACATTAACATAGCAGATCGATTTTAATTTCCAACATAAATCACTTACCAAGAACGCCAACTGTGCAGTAAATGCTATAACCAACTCAATAACGTTCATCACTTTTTCCCTCCACCATTTCGGGAACACAAACGTCGCAATTAAAATCATAATTGGTGTTGACAGAAACCTACAAACAAAGAACAAACAACTTCAAAAACTTTAAAGGTATTTACATATCAATTTTAATTTTGTTGCATTACACATCCAACTGCGCAAAGTGCCAATATCAGGATGAACAGGAAACGAGAAGAAATGTTCAGTTTTAGAAGTTGGAGGAAAACCCCAAATGGGGAAAACCCACGCAATCAGGTAGGGACTAAAAACCCAATCAATCCACACGCAAGGCTCCAGTCCGGGGTTGTAATGACCTTTGGAGCGCCACGGCAGCTCAGGGCTGTATACTCTCCAGGGAGCTGAGAAAGATTACAGGAATGTTTTGGCCCAATGACCGGGGCACTAACGTAAAGCACATTGAGACATCATTGTGAAATGCGCTATATAAGAACTGGGCCCAATTTCATACAGCTGCTTAAGCAGAAAAACTAACTACGGAAAAAAAAAAATTATGCTTACCAGAATAAGGTTACCAGCCTAAAAAAACATGTTACGTGTACAATTTGTGACTGGTATCCTGCTCATTATCGCTAAGCAGCAAACCGTTAAGCAATATTGTCTGCTTAAGCATTTCTATGAAATTGGGCGCAGGTATTTATAATATTAATAAGCACTTACCACAGTGTGTAGAAGAAAAAGAAAGGGATGTAGAATAATCCTTTCTCTGGATAGTGTTTCAATGTGAAGAAGATGGCATAGATGAACCAGATCCAACAAATTCCACGGATTGCAATCAGACCAAACCCTGCTGGACTCTCGTATAGGTATAGAACCTCACCTGGATCAAACGCCTGAGGGCAGTATTTAGAATTATGTTACAAAAAAGTGAATGTTCACAGGCCTTGAAAATTCGCTCCTGAAGGGGCACGGAAATTTTCCTTTGGTACAGGGCACTTCTATGAGGAAAATGTGAATTTGTATTGGAACTTTGCAAAGGGCACCACGGCAAAAAAGAAGAAAAATTTTGCGACAAGAAAAAAGACATGGCATGGACGGTACTCACCACAAGTTGGTAAATGAAGAGTGCTGCATACAGCATTGTATAGATACACATGAGAACTGCAATCTTGACGCTGCCTGAATGACTAATGCGCCCTCTAGAGGTGGAAACAAACCAGGAAGGATTCAAACAAAACGATCCAGAAAGTTTCTCGTCAAAATAATACTAAAAAATTCTGAGCTCGGGAAAAAAAATAACCTAACATACAACAATAGGCATGACATTGTCATTTAAAGGGGGGACGACTGTCGCCATGATCATAATATCAATAATAACCAGTTCTTATCTAGCGCATTTCACAATTATGTCTAAATGCGCTTTACATTAGTGCCCTGGGGCCGATTTCACAAAACTCTTCCTAACTTATGACACGTCCTAGGCAATGCTAAGAGATAGGACTAGTCCTAAGTTACTCATCCTAACTTAGGACTAGTCCTATCTCTTAGCATTGCCTAGGACGTGTCCTAAGTTAGGAAGAGTTTTGTGAAATCGGCCCCTGGTCATTTGGCCAATAACATTCCTGTGATCTTTCTCAGCTCCTGGGGATTAAACAGCCCCAAGCAGGCCTGTGACTGTACATGGAGTTATGAACTCTAACCCAGTTACTGCAAGCGCACTCCCGCTGGCCGTCACATGACAATATAATAATGACATCATCCTCTGTGATGTGACGGCCAGTGCGCCTGTTTGACATTGGGTTAGAGTTCATAATTCCATGTACAGCCATGTGACAGGCCTGCTATGATCATGAAAACAGTGCCCCTTTAAGCAACCAATCTGAGTCAGTTGCTCAGAAAATTAAAAGATACTAAGAACTATCATTTCATTATTATCATTATTTTCTGGTAATGAAAACCAAGGATGCCTCAAAAGCGAACTTAATCACTGTAGCTCGGAAGCCTGAGGAAACCTGTAGACAAGGATGCTTGCTGTCTGAACCACAAACACCGGGGTAAACCCCTAGTCTTTCACGATAAGTGTTCTGGGTTCTTTTACGTGCACTACTGACCTACGGCTTAACATCCCATCAGAAGGACAAAGCAATTATGGTAAAGTGTCTTGTTCAATGACACAACTGTCACGACTGGCCAGGCCGGGATTCGAACCCACATTCTATAAACTACAGAACTTAAGTTCGGCACACTAGACTGCTCGGCCTCAACATTTTATGCTTAGGAAACAAAGCAAATACTACTACTGCAGTGAAATGATATGGAAACACCAAAAGAAAAAGAAAAAAATAATACATAAAGTGGTCACTGGGTTTAAGTTATTGTTCAAAACAAGATCTAATTATTTGTACATGTACATAAATGTATGAAGGGGGTACCCAATTAATTTCGTATAAAGTCCTTTTGCTGGTAAATTTTCAGGCTCTGGATTTCTCTTCCCTGAACAATAAGCCTTTGAGCACTTATTACCTACCTTGTAATGGTATAACCCTTGCCCATGAGAATCAACATCAGTAGAAACACACCATCTCCCAATGCCTGGAATGCCAGAGCGGTCATTTTAATATTTGTAAGGGGTGTTCCATCGTTTGCATAGTCCACGTAGAAGATGATGAAGAACATCATGGCAACCACTGCAAAACAACAACGGTATGGAAATATTACCATTATATACATTATGACTACAATAACCAAGTTTTTTTTCTTAATATGGTACCAAAAAAAAAGAATGACAGAAAAAATTTATATCTCAGAATGAATGAAAAATAAGTTGGAAGAAATTGTAAAGGACAGGTAAAGAAAACTGATGTAATGGTTGCATCAGGGGTAACTTAATCGGGGGTAAAGAATACTTTTTAAATAAGACAAAAAACATCTTGATAACAAACACTAGACATCTGCAGAAACGTCGCCTGGGTTCATTCCTTAAATTCGTTTGAGCTGGTAACAATTTATCTTACCGTAGCAGAAGGTAACAACGGTAAACATCTTGTAGGTGGTGTGAAGTAACTGACGATTGTGTAGCACATCTGCAATGAGTATTAAAACACAATTACTAAATCAATATTTTCCACTAGCATGATTCTACTTTGCTCATTTAAGGCCAAATACACTCTCTCTCACGGGTATAAATGGGGTCATAACAGCTTTATTTTTTAGTTGATTTATTACTAAGGAAATAAAAGAGTGGTGAAAAGGTTTTCAACTACATGTAGTTGTTTAAACATGGTGCAACCTACTTTTCGATAACTTTGCCGAGACGAAGTCAAGGTAAAATTATCAAGAACCAGGCCTTCGTTGTTTAACCAACTTGTTGAAAACCGATTCAGCACACTTTTATTCTCATTCATAAATACCTTTCTGTTAACATCCTGAGAACAGATCCGACAGATCGACTCGACTCAAGTCTGCATTAACTTTCTATCAACTGCCCGAGCAGGCTTCAAGCTTGCTCGCCCAAGTTTCAAAATGGTTCGAAATTTGCATGCTACCATCTACCTCTTTGGGGCTACCAATTTAAACTGAGCCGTGCAATCTGGCGCTCTGCACAACTGTCTGATAGCGCCCTCTTTTGACTCAGATTCCCTCAGTCCACGTTTAAACACTTTGTACCATGTTCATACCGCGCGTTTAAACATGGCCACATGATCTCCTCTCGACCAATCAGAATGGATAAACTGTCCCAGGTATTTATGAGTTATAAATAGCAACCTTTGAAAGGGCACATTGGTTAAGGCAGTAGGGCACACATCTTGTTTAACGATAGTAAAAACAAGTTTGTTCCATACCTTGTAACTCACCTTGTATTCTTGTATCTTATCAATCATGTCAATATGTGCAGAATTTGGTACAGACTTTTAAGTGTATAATTATTTGGTGATGATGTGAATGACATCACACAAAAAGAAAGTGTGTAATATTGAGGTCACAGACTTAAGCATGGTACCCCCACCCCCCAATCAAGGTCAAACTGAATTATACATGTAAACATATAGGATGAGCAACAAATGGCACTGCTATGTAGTGATCATTATGAATGAACATTTCCTGAATTGATATGGATATACTCACTTGCAACATAAACAGATGCGATGAAAAGCAGGCCAAACAAAATCAGGAATGTGATATCAGTTTGGAGTATTCCTGTAAGACGGAAACAAAAAAAAACAGAAAACAAATTTGTTTAGTGACAAAAACCAAGCATTTACAGAGTAAAATGTTCTGGGATGTTTTTTCACACTAGGTGGTCTAGCTACATGTATTGAGACATCTGCTCTACATCAGTAGCAGGCCTAGATCTTAACTGAGGCAACCGAGGCCATGCCCTGTGAGTCGGCCAGCGTGCCCTTCAGAAAAATTGCACTGTCACTACCAACTTGGCCAGCATGCCCTTGTACAATTTCTCTGATTTGGCCAGCAAAGACCAGCCCCTGTTTTTCTTAAGATCGAGGCCTGCAGTAGGGTAGTGGGTTCGAATTAGATCTATATCTATGTCTTTGACAGTTCTCATCAAAGCCTGTTCAGCATCTCAATGTGGGGGGCCAACTGCAGCCAACCAGGCGAACCCGTTCTCTCAGCGGTAAGTGTTCTGCGTTCTTTTACGTGCATTAATAGATTTTAATACAACACACGGAGACCTACGGCTTTACCCCCCATCCGAGGGACAAAGTAATAGGCCTAATGGTTAAGTGTCTTGCTTAAGGACACAAGTGTCTAGACCATGACTTGAACCCACACTCTGCTGATCAGAAACACCAGAGCTTGAGTCTGGTGCTTTTAACCCCCTCGGCCACGACACTTCACTCTACTTTAGATGTTGAATTACACACAGGTTTGAATTGGATTAAATTAAGGAAGAATCTAAGTAGCTAGAAAATGTACACCTAACATGCCTAAACCTAAACTGTTATCAAAGTGAAACTTACCAAACTGATCTGCCGAGAAGTGTTTGTCCCAGAAACCATCTCCATTTGTGAAGGTTAATTTGTACTTCAGATACAAACCCTGCGAGACATTCAAGAAAAAATTCATCTTATTTATTTAATTTTTTTTTTAATTCATTCACCATCCTTCGCACTTTTGTCTACCAAGAACATGCCAAGTAAATCAGAACTAGTTTCTCTTTGGGGCCTTCTGAGATAACGCTACCATTTGGGGTCTCTTTGCAAACAAAAGACACAACTTCACAAGTTCAACTAATGCGTGATCCTTACAAATGAAGCCATTAATTTTGCGTGTTTTTTAATTTTTAATTTTATTACTTTTTCTAGCAAATCAGACAGATTTCTTTTTACATAAAATCATTATTCTGTGCAAAATGTGGAATTCTGGGTCGATGTGGCTTGATGCCAAAGGCGCCCTTGCATGCCTGCGGCGCAAACACAGGGAATTAGGGAGGTTAAACATCCTTACTCGCAACTGTGAAGCTGAATTAGCCTTTCCATAAAGAAGTATGCTAATTACATTCACGCATGCGTACAGAAACTATTGGTTGGCAAACGCCATAGAGTTGTGCACTAGGCAGACGCGCACACGTCATACAACCATCTTCCCCATACAAAAAGGCGCCATGTTCCACATTTTGCCCATCAGTAGTGTTATATTTCATGGGAAGGGTCCATTGCAAAGGACCCGACTACAAAGTGTTTGAGCATGCAAGGGCGGCTTTGGCATCAAGCCACATCGACCCATACATACACGTAGGCCTATGTGACCACAGAGCACAGCCAGATATCAAATATGTTTGAATTTCCATGTGAGGGAAACTGAAAGGCCCAGGGAAAACCCTTGTGGCTTAGAAGATAACCAAAGCACAACTCTACTCACAATATGGCCTTAGCTGGGAATCAAACCAGGGCCAAACTGGTGAGAGGCGAGCTGACAACCTCCATGGCACCCGAACATGGGTACAAGAACTCACAAAGCCATGTTAAATATCTAGATTATTTTCTCTCTCTTCAATAATTACGCTCGGAAACATGGTCACTTTAAGCTTTTGTACATCAAGGCTTTGCAATTGAACACACAAAAAGCTACCAACATGACCAAGGGCAAAACTCTGCCAGTGACCCTTACCTTTGTTGTGTTGCAGTTATCTAGCGCCACATACCACCATCTCTCTCTGACTGATCGAAAGCTACGTCCGGCTCTGCAGTCATACTTCTCCGTGTCTCCAAACATGTTTGATATCTCATCGTCGTCATTCAGCTTGGTAAGGATGCAGCCTGCCCAGACGTACTCTGTTGTCAAATTGATGACTTGGTGATTCTCAGCTTTCAGGGGGGACTCTTTCTCTTTACAAGTCTTGGAGAAAATGACAAAGATTTTAACATCAAGTGACAGGGTTCTCTCCATTTAGATCATACATGTAGGTCATGTAGGTACATGTACATGTATATTATTTGTGTTTTTGCCCATACCCTGGTGTGTTAAGCACTGTATATACATGTACTTTCCCAAGTCATGTAAAAAAAAAAATCCACAGGCATATTTTTCAGGCATGTTCGGTACGATGTGATTTTGAACCACTGACCCCCGCCATTCTAGAGCAGATGTCTTACCAACTAGACTACCGAGATTGGCCGGCAGCTAGAGGGTCTTTGAATCCTATTATCAGCGGGTACCACAAAAACAAATATAATATTCTTTATCCCCGATGCAAAAATAAACATCTGTTATAATCCTGATAACAGAACATCTATGTTTATCACAGGTCATAGGTCATAGGTCCAATGCCTGAACTCATCTCCAGCCACAAAAATGCCTGCTATACTTAAAATAGGATAATCGTACAAATTCCCATCATGTTCACCATGTGTGCAAACCTTATGGGAGATTTTGTGGCAAGTTGAACGATGCACACGTCTGGAGGGGTAAATAAAATTTAGAATTACCTTTAATGCTACTGAATCGGTAGGATAAACAGCAGGCCACTGGTCCGGCTCATCATAATACAGGATTAGATTCTGCACAGCAAATGACTGCAAAGATACAAAAAAAAGTTACATTTTTAGTTCTGCGTCATGGCCGAGCGGGTCTAGTGCATCGGAGTTAAGTTCTGACGGCTGAATCATCAGAGTGTGGGTTCAAATCCAGGTCAAGTGTCCCCGAGCAAGACACTTTACCATAATTACACATACTGTACTTCAATCGCTGGGCATGCTGGATGTAATGCACAAAAAGAAACCCATGTCTTGAATATTTCGCCGTTTTCTGGCTATTGAGCAGTTGATTACAATGTATGTGTAATCCCCGATTTCAGACCTTTGAAATTTTGTTCCAAGAAGAGGCATCGATGCTGCGATTACACACTTTTCAACACAAGAATTTCACAGTTTTTAAAATCATCCAAAGAAAAGGCTTTCCAAAACTGTGTGATTCCTTACAAGTCTATTTGAAATTCCGTAAGGCTAGGTAGATATAAATGCTCACTTTTCCAATGTTATTTACCCTTTTTACTTATTTTTTAACAGTGATTTACATTACAAACAAAATCAAATGCGGGTTGCTACATCGTCGTCCAACGTCAGTAGTGCATAACTCAAAATAAACCTCTTTTGTAGCAGAATACTCGTAGTTTATGAATCAGTAATATGATTGAAATCATTGTCACAACATACAACAAAAGCTGACTGTTGGTGTGACTCTGTCGGTCACAGCATGTATTTGCACGTAGTTTGCCATCAGCTCAGATGACGTAGTACCCACTACAGGTCACATGATGACATGCAAACATTGGTCGTGCAATCGGTCCATTTCTATGGACATGACAAAAGATTGGCATGTACTGGTACATGTATAAACTTTATAATCAAGGATCTTTCATCATGTCCGTATTAAAATCCTGTAGTTTTTAAATAATATATTTCAAGCGAAACGAGTCATGCTGGGTGAAAGAAATGTGTGCAAGTGCACATACATTATGTGGTTTAAAGCACGGAACAATTTTGCCAGCAATTTTGTGTTTCAGCAAAACATTCACACTGACACATGTTTTGTGCACACTGAATGCTTTAAAAGGAAGAATTTTGAGTACTTTTAGCAATTCAGACAGCATGAGACAAAGTTAATTGTTGTACATACACTGTACATTACTGTGTAAACATTAATATTGTAGGCCTACATTATACAACAATGCCAGTACTGTACACAATGTGCCCCAGTTTCCCATAATGAATGCCACTGATTGACAGATTGATGAAAAATGTTAATTTGCAGACTGACACTCAAACACAGCATTCTTGCTCTGTATAAAGCATGTACATTGAATTCCTGTATGGAATTTACCTGTCCAAGGCTCAAATTTAACACTGAACATGCTGAACCGCAGGCCCAAGGCCAGTGATTTAAGCAGGCCAGTGGTTTTAGCATCAGGCCAGTAAAAGCCCTGAAACTCTAGATCGGCGGTCTTCAGGTCTTGTGTTTTTCAACTAAAATATACACTGTACCTCACTGTGTAATTTTCAGTAGAACAAAATTATGTTCGAAACTTCAAATGTTGACCTTTAGGCTAATTGTTGCATATTTTTGCACAGGAGTCAGGCCTGTACACGTAGTCAGGCCTGATTGCTTCATTCTTCAAAGGGCAAGGGCACAAAGGCATTTTCTTCTTGATACAGGGCACCTCTATGAGGAACATTTTAAGGGCACCAAGGCAATGACCAGCCTGGGCATTGAGGCGTTTGCCTCTGGTGCCTCTGTGAAGTATCAGGCCTGATGTACTTAAAGTACATACATACATGTACCCATCAGACAATATGAGATAAATCGTCTTTCAGTGCTTGTTCAAATAAAAACAGTTTATTGTAATCTGTGTCAGATAGGTTTTTTTTTCTTCTTCTTGTTTTGATTCTGGTCTTGTACAGTGTACAAAAAATTCTGGTCCACTAAAAATGCGATCTTGTGGATTCTCCCCCCCCCCCCATTAAAAAAAAGAAAAAAGTAATAAGCCCTAAATAAATAAATAAATAAAACATTTGAAAAGTTAAAAATAAGTTTAAAAGTTAAAGTTTAAAAAATAAAAATTAGAGTCCTTGATGCTATCCCTACATACAGTACAAAGATCAGTTATGAACACATCTAGTCTACTGTACAGCCGCACAATCTTTCATATATATACCCGACTGCACACAGTAAACTGGTGACTTGACATCAATTTGTACCCTAGAACTCATAGCAATTGGCAATATAGACCTTTAAGCGTATGGCGTCACTATTCGAGCATTTAGTACAGGAAAGGACACTCTCGCGCTGAGGACAAAACAGCTATATTTTTTTGTACGACACACAATCGATGCTGCGTTTGACCTCAAAGATGGCGGCGAATGCATTAAGGTCTATTGATTTGTTAAATGCAAATCAACCAACCTGTTGTCTAATATTTAATTAATCCTCGGTGCCCACTATGCTGAGAAAAATGAGTGTACACTTTGTAAACAGTATGAATGTTAATTGGGAATGACACATACTACATGACTTTGAGCACAGCTCACAACCGAAACATCAACTACATGTTCAGTTATGAAAATTCAGCTATTGGCATATGTTTATGGCTAAGTCAGTACACAACCAGGCCCAATTTCATATGGCTGCTTTTAAACAAAGAAAAGAAAATAAGCAAAGCACAAACCAATTGTACTTCAATCAGAAACATGTACCTATACAGGCTACCAGTCAAAACACCAATTCACAACACCCTCTACTTCTAGTGACTGGTTTCCTGCTTATTTTGCTCAGCAATTAAATTTGTTTTAAAGCACCCGTGTATGGGTAAAAATTACAAATAATATTGTCTGATTATCGAGCAGTTATGCTGCTCTAGGAAATAGGCACTGTGCAATTCTGATAAGAGCAAGGCAGATCTTTATGTGTTTGGCAAGAGGCTCCTCTTTTGGGGAAATGAATTGGCAAATTTCACAGGGCACCAAGGCAATGACCAGGAGCATTGAAGGCAATACATTGTAGCCCCTTCCCATGGAATTTAAATTGCACATCACGCGTGCGCACTAACACTACTGGTGGGCAAAAGGAGAAAACATCGCGCCTTTTTGTGTGGGGGCTAATGGTGGCGTGACGCACACGGGTTTGTGCGTCTGCCTAGTGCACAACTCTATGGCGTTTTTGCCCACCAATAATGTCAAAAAACGCACGATGCGTGAATGTAATTAGCATATTTCATGGGAAGGGCTAATTGCCTCTGTTGTCTTCATGAGGTTTTAGGCTTGCAGAGTGTATTGTACACGTGTACCATGTTCATTGTAGGACTGTTAGTGTTACACCTGTATCTCTTTCTACAGAATTGTACAATAACGTGAAATGGAGTTCAGGTTTACATGCAAATTTTACAATACATACATTGTACAATACAGTTTGCTTCATCTGTTCATACTGTAGGCCTCCTTATTTAACAGTGCACATTAAACAGGTCCATGCATTGTGTACTATACAATGTAGTTTTAACTGAGCATGAATAAAATAATCTAGGTCATGCAGGTCAATCAATATTTTCAACAAGTAGCTCATTATTATGGATGCATTCTGAGTGTAGATACTAAAAACATAGTAGGCCTACAAATATGCGGGCCTCGATCTTAAGAAAAATGGGGGCAGGCCTTGGCTGGCCAAATCAGAGAAATTGTACAAGGGCAAGCTGGCCAAGTTGGTAGTGACACTGTAATTTTTCTGAAGGGCATGCTGGCCAACAGGGCATGAGGTCAATGGCCTCGGTTAAGATCAAGGCCTGTACAATGTATGTATACCTAAAGATCGGCCTACAGTACACCTGTACTACCATGAGTCCATGACTACTGTACATGTACATGTACATTGAACAAATCCAATGATACCTGGCATACCTGGCTGAAGGATAGCTTGAAATTTACAGTACATGTACATATACTGGGCTCGAAATTTGGACTGCGGGCCCGAGGCCAGTGATTTTAGCCCTTGGCCAGTAAACTTACGACCACACAAGTCTGGCGGTCTTGTGATTTTTAAATACCTCACTGTGTATACATTTAATAAAAAGACAATTATGTTTAAATATTAACCATGTTAACTTTAAGTCAGATAAATCTTTAAATGTTGTTGAGTACACAATTACACTAATGAGATCAATTTTCTCTTAAAGCTTGTTTCTCTTAAAGAAAAACAGTTTAGTCGGCAAACGGATGATGTGACTTTTGTATTTTTGTGTGAAATTCCAAGCCCAGAGCAAAGAACAGCCACAAAGAGCTTGCACAAGCTGTTTAACGTTTCGTTTCACCCATATAAAAGCGCCAGATTGTAATTCCCGATTCCAGACAAATCTGGCTGATAGGGTTTAAAAGGTTTTTTATCATATTAAGAAATATTTCTTTTCTCACCTTTGGATACTCCACCTCAAATCGTAGTCTCCCAATGTCCGACAGGAAACAGAAGCGAGCCAGAAAAATCCAATTCTGTCAGGAATAAACATCACAAATCAACATCAACAACCAACTTCCTTTTACAATCTGCACTTTTCTCCCAATCTCAGTACTGACTGTGTTAATGTACAGTAAGTGCAATATTATCCTATTAATACAGATAATAAATGTTTAGGAGAACAAATTGGTCAGAATATTTTCATGAGTTACAAGGTGGAAATGTTCCATTCAACGTGGCGAGGCCGAGTTGAATGGAACATCTTTCAACTCATGCAAAACATTCATTAATTGTTTTACATGTATATAACATCCATACTGTAAGTAGATAATCGTCAATTGGAGGAAAAAACAATCAACAAAATGTACAAGATAGCATTTTGGCATCCACTCTAAAACCAGGATGTTTTATACTTAGTAGAATAGTACAGGTGTAGGCATATAACACCAGAGGTGCATTTAGCAGACTTTGGCCCATCTGGAAATCCAAGCACTACAGCATCAAGACAAAGACCAAACCTTACAACAGCAATGTATCAGTTCTAATGTACACAGTACAGTGCTGAGTGCTGGAGGGTGGTCATAAAGGACATGAACAAAGTCGACGCCTTTCATAAAAGTTGCCTACGTAAGATCTGCAATATTTATTGGCCTAATAAAATCAGCAACAGGGATCTGTACAAGAAGACAGGCTGCAAGTGCATCTCTCTCTGAGATCAAGATGCAAAGATTAGGGTGGCTCTGTCAGGTCCTAAGGATGCCCTCCAGCCAAATACTAAAGGTTGCACTAAGATGTACTCCACCAGCTCAGCTATACAAAACGACGATGAAAAGTAGTGGATGCAAGAGTACAATCTTTTCCATTTTGTATGTTCTGATAGCTTACCCTCAAACCACATGACCAAGATCTAATGGGAGACTTTTGAGACGATAGCGGGCGTCCCACAGACCGGTCCTTTTCCTTTGTTCTCAGCGATGAAAACAATGGAAAAGGACCGGTCTGTGGGACGCCCGCTATCGTCTCAAAAGTTTCCCATTGGATTCAAACCTAATACACACGTAGGCTAATGAATCGTTTGCATTCAAGCAACAGACAGAATATTTTCATTTGCTTGAACTTTTTTGAAAGACAGAATGTTCCATTGAATTCCACCTTACCTCACTGAATTTCATAAAATTATTTCAACTCATGAAACTATTCTCACCACTGCACTCATAAACATTCACTATTTGTAAACTATTTTAATGGATCAGGCCTATTCTGCTGAGACGTGCACAAATTTCACCTTCATATAAAAAATATATTTTCAAACTATTTAGGCCTAACTGTTATTTTCAGACCTTCGCTCAATCGATAAAATGAAAACTTTAAAGTAATCTTTAATGGATCGGTCCATAGTTGCGGAGGTACATGTAAGGCCAAACAAAATAAATGTTGTGTTTACGGTAACGGCCCGAAAAAATTCCAGGTAGGTAGGTAGGAAAATAATTTTATTTTGTAATTTTATTTTTATTTTTAAGTTCTTGAATTTCGAGTTATTTGTTAGTATTTATACTAACCTTGTTCGACTCATCAAGTTTAAATAAACCCTCATGTTGGAAAGTGGTAAAATATAAAAGTTTATAAGTTGTTTAGAAAAAAACATAACATAGGTCAAGTTGCAAGCGCTTTAGAAGTTACAAGGAAACTTTTTTATCTTACCATTAAATCAGGGCCATGTTTTAAATGCTGACATCAGTTTTACCAACTTTCAATTTGAGGTGTGGTTATTTTGTTCACATTTTTCATTCCATTGTTGTACACTTACTTGCACTTTACCCAAACTGACGAACCTCCGGGTTGCTGGGTGAAAATGATGTCACTCAGTAGGCTCAGTGGTGCAAGGTGTACCATAACATTAACAACAGAGCCGAAACTCACAACTCACATTTTCCCCAAAATAATATAGCAAAATGAATAAACACTTTTGAGGGTCAAACTTATTTTGAATGTCAGCCTGATCTGATCTGAATGTGTGTTGTGAGTCTCTGGGTAGTTTAAATATACTTCAAAACAACTCAAGAGCTTCCCGATGGCCAGTTCAACTAGTGTCTGATGGGTAATCATACTCCGAAGAAACAAATCACTAATCACTAAGTTTGATAAATTTGATGTTGGGAAACACATCTACAATGCTGTATAACGTGCTGGTAAGTTCGACATCGTGCCAGTCTCCACATTGGGACGTCGAACATTGAGCACAAACGTGATAAAAGTTTGGCCCATGGTGATCTTCGAAAATATTGAGAAATGTCTTGCTGACATCGATGTTTACTAGCTTCAACTTGGCTGGCTGATGGAGGCACTTTTCTGTTTTCAAGCTAAACAATTTGTTTATGTTACCGCACGAAGAACTGCCTGACGTCGACGCCATGTTTTGATGCAGTTTTCATTCGCAGTCCGTCCGTAAAGTGTAAAACGTGTTGTAAACGTACGCGGCCGGTCACCCACGTGCTGTACACCACTGACAGCTACACCATGTTTTGTTGTAGTGTCCAATATGCGGCCGGCTGCCAGGGGCCCAATTTCGTTTCGTGCTGTACCACTGACAGCTAGCTGTACTGTACTGTTGTACCGTGTTTTGTTGTGGTGTCCAATATGCGGCCGGCTGCCAGGGGCCCAATTTCGTTTTGTGTGACATTGGATCGCCCCGAAGTACGCTGTGAACACAGCGGGTGCGTCGGGGGCCGGGCATTGGGCGGCGCGTGCACCTTTCACAGAAAAAATTGTGGCAGTACAGTAAGCTAGGCTAGGCGTGGGCCGGGTGCACAAGTTTTGGTATTGCCATGATTTTCGCAAAAATGCATTATTACACTGGTAAGTCGTAATAAACAGTTTTAAAGTGAGGCAACATGTTAAAATTCTCATTTTAAATTTTACCAACTCACAAAATATTTAGAAAAATGTTTTGAGGTCGGCAATTCGGCCGCAAAAAATTCAGGTCGGTCGGGTTACCGTAAACACAACATTTATTTTGTTTGGCCTAAAGGGAACAAATTTAATGTTTTGTTAATGGGATTATTCTTGTAAAATGTATTAGATTACTAGTAATTAGTAATCTAATACATTTTACAAGAATAAGCCCATAACAAAATATCAAATTTGTTATACATGGAGGCCTATCCCTTTACCTCTGCAACTATAGACCGATCCATTAAGCCCTGGCCCCTTAATTAACTGTTGACCAATCACAGCTTTGCCCACCGAAGTCTGACAAAAGTCTGACATGATAAAATCCTTTCAGAAAATGTAAACGTTCACGTTCATGTCGAATGCCGTGTGGCACTGAAGAGCAGCAGACTGTGCTGCCCACATGTACAGTGGTGATGAAGCCAATGCTGTGATTGGTCAATATGTTTCGGGGCGGGCTTAATGGATTGGTCTATTCCTTGGGCGGACAGAAGGTTTGATTATCGCAACTTGGATGACCAGACTTGGATTTGAAAATGTCTACCTTAATGCATTGTAGATGTTTGTCTTTTGCATTGGGGATAACAATATTATTATTTTTTTTTTAAACACATGTATGTAAAGCACTTTATTCTCAGTACTTTCCCAAGTCCTGTGAAAAAAAATACACTGGTCAGCATTTTCCTTGTGTGGGATTCATCTATTATAATGGTTGCAGTACCAGCTGCTAATAGGATTCGAACTGCCTCTAGCTGCCGGGCAATCCCGGTAGTCTAGTTGGTAAGACATCTGCTCTAGAATGGTGGGGGTCGTGTGTTCGAATCCCACCCAAGGAATACCCCTAGTGGATTTTTTTTTACAGGACTCGAGAAAGTACTTAGTATACAGTGCTTGACACACATCGGTGTATGGGTTAAAAAAAAAACACACAAATAACAAGATGTCTACTGTTTCCACTTGAATGTTTTCTTCGAGACTAACTCAAGCCTACTCCTAAAACTGCGACCCAGGCCAGTGCACTTTCAGTTTTATAGTCAATTAGTATTCCTCATCGATCGAGTACACGTATCCAACATTTTTTTTATTGAGTCAGCAGGTCATGATCATGAATGTCAGAGAGGTCAGACAATACCTTAAATTTGCTTAGTTACAAGAAATTTTTCTTGTAATGCTCATTATACATTCAACTTTCGAATTGAGAATTATTACATTTTGTTTCAAAAATTTTCCCCTTGATAATCGCCTGGTCATTGCTCGTTAGTCTGGAGTACATGTACAGTGTACATTCATTGAATTCGTGATGCAAAAACTTCTTTATTTGGTGGAATTGTATGACAAATCTCAGAGCTGATACTGACACTCAAACATCATCAGAGCCATGATGGTTGCTGTTGCACATGCCCGCTGCACATGTGTGCTGTACAGCGCTTTGCCCAGAATAGGGTGCCGTAAGCACAGAATTCTGCAGTAAGTCTGTACAGCGCGCCAGGGCTGCGTCCTCACAACAGCAACCATCATGTTGAATGTGCCTGTATCAGCATAAAAGGAAGAGATTTTTCATGAAAATTTCGCCAAAATGAATAATCACACAGCCAATCTAATGACATGTATTCCAGACTCTCCAGCAATGACCAAGCGATCATTTGCGGGGAAAATTTCAGCAAAAAAATGTGAATCTCAATTCGAAAGTTGTCACATTTATTTACGGGGTACACTGTCACTGTCACACTCACACTGTGTCAGGACAGTCCATTCATCCATGACCATGTTCGTGTATGAAATGTAGGGCCAAGGAGCGGAGGTAGTCCCGTCCAGCGTATTGCTGGCACATTGGGCACTACATTACATGCTACACGACTGACTGAGGCTGGCAAAGTCAAAGAGCCAACAACAGAAAACTGCAACAACTACTTTATAAACAAAAATAAAAATGTGTGACTTTTTCTTGTTTGCCATAATATGATGATTGTGTGAATGCAATTGCAAGCCGACCAAAACTCGAGAACGCGAAATTCCCTTGACAATTGAAATTTCAATTTCATTCACACAGCCTCAGTCATCACTTCATTTTAATGTAGGCCTAAGTCGAGTTTTTTAAATTCAATTTCAACTTCACATTCACTCACGTCAAACGACTCAATCGTTCCTTCCATGTACAGAGCCCGAGAGTATGGCACAAAAACCCCCAACAAAACAACCGTTATACAACTTAGAACCAACAGTTTTCTCTTCTTCCAGTCGAAGTCCGCCATTTTGTCTTGAAAGATAATTGAAGAATGGTGACTTCCTTCTTCAAAAAAAAGAAACTCACAATGCACCCATTTGTTATGCAAATCTTTCTTCGATGGTTGCCGATTACTGGCATTCGGATTTGTGAGAATTGCGGGTACCAGATCGATAGGGGACACAGCCAGACACGACGGGCATGACGCACTGTTTACTATCACTCGGCAACTGACCGCACATCTTACAGAATGATAATAGAACGTGTATTTGGGGTTAGTCACGTACATTAAGCAAATTAAAAAACACACATACATTAAGCAAATAAAAATAAATTTGCAAACTGATTTTCCCCCTGTTTTAATTGATTTTTTTTTTCATGGGTGTATAGGTTGGGTTGACATATTGTTTTACTCAAGGTTTCGCTGCGGGTGAATGGAATGTTTTCATGTTGTTTTACCGGGGGACCAGTGGATTTCACAACTAGTCCCAACTTAGGACATGAGGCCTATATAGTCCTAACTAATGAATTTTATTTACTTTCTTTATTTCTTATTTACCCTGGGTGATCCATTCAGTAATCACTGTTCTCCCATGGATCCCAGCTTACAGTAAAAACTACTAAAAGGCAATTAAAATGTAATGATATTAAAATATAAAATATAAATAAATAAAAAAAGGATTTTTAAAAGACATTTACACAGAAAAATAAATAAAACCTAACAACTGAACATCACTAAAAAAGACATTAACTTAGTTGTTTGAGTTGGTTGACACTAGTGATAAAAATTTGTATGGTGTAGAGATTTCAAATGTTGCGGCAAATTGTTCCACGCCTGGATCCCCCTAAAATTACAAGTTCTTCTCCCACTTTCTGTTCTAGGGTGTGGAAGAACCACATTACCATTAGTACTGTTTCTAGTTCTAGGCAATGTAGTTCACTGACTGAAACAAAAACAACGCACGTCTCTACTTTCCTGTAGAGTTTTCCAGCCTAATTCACATTACAGCTGAGAATAGTCCGCCCTGCTCTGTTTAAAAGTACATCAAGCCGTTGATCAGACTTTTAGAAGCATTACTCCATATGAGATTACAATAATCAAACTGAGGAAAATGAGGCCTTTTACAATAAGGTTAAGGGTTTGTGTGGGCAAGACATTTTCAAGTCTATTCAAAATACCTATTCTTTTAGAGACAGAAGAGGCTATACGTGTTCAATAATGTTCCATCCATTTCATTTTACAATCAATACGCACACCAAGAAATTTGTAAGTGGTGATTTGTTCCAGACAAGTGTCATTAACAAAAATGTTCACATTTAGCAAGTTTTGGGGTTGAGCCAGTCAACATATACTTTTTTACTTGGTAATATTCAATTTTAATCTGTTGTCTTCGAGCCACTTAGATATTTTCTGCAGATCATGGTTAAGGTACAAGTTAATCTGATGGATATCTATACTGGAAAAAAAAAATTAATAGTAGTGTCATCAGCATATAGAACAACTTTAGTATGCTCAGTCACAGACGTAATATCATTTGTAAATATAGAAAACAATAATGGGCCCAAGATAGTACCTTGTGGGACTCCAAAATCAATAGCATCGGATTTGTTTGATAAGACATTCCCAATTTTAGTTACTTGTGTCCTTCAACAAAAGGCAAGACCGGAACCAGTCGAGCTCCAGACCTCTTACACCCTTTAATGTAAAATTTGTTAAGTAGGCCTTGTGTGATTGACAGTGTCAAAGGCTTTACGAAGATCTAAAAATACTGCTCCAATAAAATTACCATTGTCCATCTGTTTGAGTAAAAAGTCTGAGACGTCAAGAAGTGCTGTTTAAATCCTCCTAACTCGAAATAAGACTGGTCCAAGCGCTACACTGAAAAGTGTGCACGGTCTTTCTCTATCCCCTGACTCGAACGATGGATTGAGCCCAAATTTTTACAGGTTTGCTTTTTGTATTTGCTTTTTAAACAAGTACACTGAACTATCAGCTTTACCAAACCTATATTTTATCTCTAATAACAAATGTCATTGAGTAAAAACAAAAATTGACTCTGACCGTTTCGTTCAGCACTCGCCTAAGATTGCACCAAAGAGCATCTAGAATCAACATTTCCGGGACCCTTGAGCGGGCCCCGGACCCCACGCCGTAAGGGCTGATTGAGTAAAGTTGCTTTTCACGTCCTTTGATTATTTCATTGTAATTCGAAGTACTGAAAAATCGTTCTTGATTCCTAGCCACCCCCTAAAAGGTATTTTGGATCATCCCAAGTGAATAGTCCTTACAATCAAATGATGTGTTTTCTCTGTGCTACGAGCTTGCCATAACATTAATTTGCATTCATTCTTTGTTGCACAAAGAGACATGCTCAATTAAAGGGGCTGTGTCGTCATGATTATAGCAAGCCTGCATGTGGCTGTGCATGAAAAGATTTACTCTCACGCAGATACTGCACACGCGCGCTCGGTCAAATCAAAAAGGGTGCCGTCTTTGTCAAACTGTGATGTGACCGCCGGCGCGCATGTGCGCGTAGAAACTGGGTTATTCCATTTACTACTACAATCATGACGGTACAGCCCCTTTAAGCAAACCGTAATCTTTGCGTTCATTTATTTGTTATGCAGTGCAACAGGAAAGCTAACCCCAAAAGCATTTTTAAAGTCCTTGCATTCAGGACATATAAAGTTGATGTTTTACTTTTTACATTTTCCACTGTTTTTATGAAATAATTTAATGAGTTAGTTATAGAGCCGTTATGCAACATAACAATAGAGTGAAGTCTTGTAAAAAATCCCGCGTTTTCCTTCAAGGCCGAATTATTTTAAGCTATATTGACCCATTCACGACGCGAAGCGCACTTATACGCGCCTTTCCTGTACGCCATTTTAGCAGTCAAAATGAATGCGGCAAAGGAATAGACCGATCCATTAAGCCCCGCCCCTAAAAACATTTACCAAACACAGCATTGTCTGTATTAACACTGTTAGCATGTTTAGGGGCCTACATTTTCCAATAGGATTTTTATCGTGTTGGACTTAGTGTCGGACTTTCAGTGGCGTAGCTAAGGCTGTGATTGGTCAACAAGTAAGGGGGCAGGGCTTATCTCGGTCTATAGAAGTTGTTTTGTTGATAAACAAACCGCGCTGTAGGCATGGACAGCAGCACTTTCAATTTGGTTAACAGACGTTGTGAACCAACTCAACGTTTTAGCAAACTTTCTACTTAATATAAAATACATCAAGTTATTAGTTTTTAGAGTCTGTGATTATCTGTTTTTGCTTTGCATGGCTCCCCATTTCTCCAACCTTTGTTGGCAAAAACTCGGGCTGTAACGTTGCAAAAGAAAGGTCTATATTGACTTCTAAAATGGCGGAAATAAGTCTAGATGCATGCGCATATACGGGAGATGCGTTCCGCATTATGCAAGGGGTCACATCCTGTTGGTAGTGTGACGTAGTTCCACTGTATGAGCCACGCCCATTTCACTTCACTCCCACTTCACTCAAACTGGCTCCAACCGATTGCGAGCTACAATTTCTATGAAGCCGCCCCATTCGTGCCACTTGACTAGTTGCATGTATGTTTCACCTTATGTAATGTATTTCATTGCGGCCGCCACTTTATCTTGAAGTTACGGCAGCAACATAGTTATCTGGCCGTAACTAAGTTGCGGCCGCAAGATCATTAAGTTGCTGCCGCAAGATAATAAGTTGAGGGCGCAAAATAATAAAATTTTAAAATGAAATGATAATACTTTATGACTATGAGACCTATTTTATGGGGGTGTATGTGTTTGATCATTGATTTATACCGGGAATCATATGTTTTCATACTCTGTTTTAACGTGTGTGCAAGTCTTTGCATTAATATCTTTTGTGACATTTAACATTTTAAACAGTTTTCGTAAAGCCCGGTTCGGCACAAGAAAGCGACCCAAAGCCGCAAATGTTGGTGTCCGGCTGGGCAATCAGTACGCGCTGTTGACACAATTGGAGACTTTTGAGGACGCTAGGTGGCAGCAGACCTACCTGGTATATCCATTGTTCATGGAAATCACGTGCGTATACTACGTAAACAATGACAATTTACCTGTTAATTCTGTTAAGTGCCGCCTTTTGCTCCAAAGTCTCCCATTGTGACACTAGAATATACGTGTATTCGCTTCGCTTTTGCGTCCTGTATGACAGCTTTTGTGGAAATGAATGAAGAAATTCTGTCCAGCAATGGTTTGCATTACAAATAATTGTATATAATTATATATGATTACACACAAAATTGATAACAAAAAATTAACAACTTTAGCTGATGCTACACCATAGGTCACTGTTAGCTTAAATAACCATTCAAACAGTGACAATACTAACCGCAAAGATGTGACGGTTCCAGATACCGGACTATCTTGTTCCCTCCTTGGAAACCTCGCTTTCGGTTTCATTCCTGAATAGATATTAATAGAAATGGGCCTAATACTAATACTAGTTATTTATAAAAAAAAAAACCAGAGAGAACAAAATAAAATCATCTTAAAAAACATACGTTGTGTTTTCTCTTTAATTATTTCAATGTTATTTTATGTTATTCTTTTATTTTTGGGGTGGCGAAAAAAAATCCATAAAAAATGCACCGTAACGGCCCGACGTGTTGGTGTATCTTTTGGAGCTCAACTGACTAGAGGCTACTCTAACTACAACAAACAGGTGATGTATCTCGTTCCCAGAGCCTTCAAACTAGGATGGTCCGAACAAGCGAAACGTGAGCAGTATACTACAATGCGCCCAAAGTGCACCCGATCGGTCACGGGGACGAGGAAATTAATTCCTTTATTTTACATGGCGCTTCATTTCCATAAACAGGGCTCGGCTTTTTAGAGGTTTTCTATCATTATCAATATAATACTAATAGGAAATCTTTCTGCATAAACTGACAACCACGATAACATGGTCAGAAGGAAGGTAAGTGAGATTTGATAGGATTGTGTAAATTAGTCACTTGAGAGCGTAAACGTAAGAAAAATACGAGGAACATGGTACTCCGGGCATGCTGGGAATTGCACTGTATGTTGATATGTAATGTCCGTGTATTTCCGACACGTAACACATTTTCAGACAAAAATTAGTTCGTTGCGATGATCGTAACGAATGTAACCCTCCATCCCCCTGACGGTCGGAGGGGATGGAGGGTTACTATCATCACAACTAGACAATAACTAGCTTCATGTCACTTATTACTGAGCCCAGGTTGGTCTCCTCCGTTGCTAACAATGTGACGAAGTCCAGGCCGCCAGGGTTAGCCATGTTACTGTTACTGTGTTAGCCTTTGGTCGTGAGTACAACTAAATGCCTGTTGTTGTTAATCATTTTAATGTTATTTAATCTTTGACTTTGATATCTTGAGAAGCCAGTAGGTATTTTGGGAAATTTTTGAACACCAAAACAATCCAGCACTAAATCATTTAATTTAAATGTACTTGCCACAAGTTCAACTATGAAACTGAAATGGGTATGACTTAAAAGAGAACATTGGCCTGGGGGATAATTTAATGTTAGGCAAAAATACGCAAGCTCTCATTCAAAAGTTCATGTCAGTCCCTTATGCTGTGTTAGTCATGTTGGTGTATGGCCAAGAAACGGAGGGAGTCTATCCTATTGGCACAATAGAGCGGGTCCTACTAATTGCCGACCCCTGCCGACCCCTACCGACAACTCGAAAAAATCTACCGTCAACTCATTCCACATGCACTCTTAGTCACTGGTTTAAGCTTTAAATGATAGATAATGTTATTATGAATCCTAAAATCCTTATTTTTACTTCTTTGATATCAGAGAAATAAGTATTTTCAATCACGGAATGTGATTTTCCGCAAAGCAGTAGCACCGTCCGTATGACAACAGAGGGCGCCCTTCTAAACTATATCGGGAAATAATTCCAGAATAAACCCTCTATACTCGTGTTGAATCATTTTTTCTTGAAGAGAAAAGGTTTAAAAATGTTCATATGTAAATGTTATTTTCATCAAACTAGAAATGCTACACATTTGCCTTTTGTAGAATATTCAAATAACGCTCCATTTTAGAAGTGCGCCCTCTGTTGTCATATAACTTTTAAGTATACCCATCGATAAATGGTTTAGTCCACTACGCGTAATCGAGCATCATGGCGGACGGTGCTACTGCTTCGCGGAAAATCACATCTGTGATTGAAAATACTTATTTCTCCTATTTCAAAGAAGTAAAAATAAGGATTTTAGGATTCATAATAACATTATCTATCATTTAAAGCTTAAACCAGTGACTAAGAGTGCATGTGGAATGAGTTGTCGGTAGGTTTTTTCAAGTTGTCGGTAGGGGTCGGCAGGGGTCGGCAATTAGTAGGACCGCAATAGAGCTACAATGTATATTTAAGCGACCCAACATAGGACCCTACATGAAATAACAAACCTGTGAAAGTTATATGGTCAAGCAGTATCAGAGTCACAAGAAAATAGACAAAAAAACTAAAAATGTGGTCTGACGAGATAAAATTAATTGTTTTACTCTTTTCTCAAAAACTATAGTATTTTGAGACAAGTGAACTAATGTCAAAGGAAATTTTCAACTATGACATGTTTGCACCAAATGCGCAAATCTGTGAACTTTTGTATTTTCAATCTCTTACCAATGTTGTGCACACCCTTTTAAGTGGATTTTTTAAAATCTGATCACTACAGTCAAGACAAGAAAGTAGCTCGGACTCTGAGCTAGTCTCAGAGGTGGAGTCAGAAAGTTCTGGGGAGGTGGGGACTTCAAGTAATGATGAAGAGGCTGGTAACAGACGTGTGACCAGAAATTCAACTCGCTTGCAGACTAGAGCTACTAATCAAGGTAAGCCAAAGTTAAATGTTGTCTTCAACCGTGTCAACCGTGTTCTGGTGTTGACGCTTGGTTGAGGTGCTGAGGTATTCTGGCTAAGAGCTGTCCATCAATTATAATACTCTACTATCAGACTGTTTGGTTTCTTAACCCTCCTACTGCTCTACCATTCAATGGAAATAATACCTTGGGCCAATACGATTGGCACTGGTGCTCCCTTGAGGATTTTTGATTAGGGCGTACTTTCCAGATTGAGGAGGACTTTAAATTGTGCACTTGAAACCAAGTTAAAGGGTGTGAGCTTGATTTGACTGGCGCAGTGATTAAATTTGTAGACTCTGGCTAGTGGTCCAGTTTTTGTGGGTGTTTTGGTTATGAATAAATAAGGAATAAGATGGCTTAATCATGACACTAATTATTTTTTAGCTCTGTCAATGCAGCCGTATCGGAAGTCACCCCTGAAGGGACGTAAGAGAAGCTCCAGTGTCTCCAACTCTCCTGAGAGCTCTGACACAGACAGCAATCCCAAGCCAGCCATCAAACGCAAGCGTGGTCCAACCCCCAAAACCAACAGTGGGGCTACCACCTCTGATGGGGAGTCAAACGGGTCAGCAGGAGCCCCCCACAGCCCGAAGAAGAGGGGCAAAATATCAGGGGAGGACCCCCAAAGCAGCCCAGTGACCAAACCGGGCGCGGCTAAACTGGGTGCAGCCAAACCAGGTGTGGGAAAACTCGGCGTGGTACTCAATGCAGAGATCGAATCGAGACAGAGGAAGAGTAAACTGATTGCTGTTGCTCAAGTTCAAAGGTCACTAGATATTATGGAGTTGAAGTGTCCGGTTCCTGGATGCGATTCTGTTGGTAAGTTGTATACTTAGGGGTTTCAATAACGGAATAAAAGTGCGGTGAAGAGGTTTTCAACTGGCTTTTAAACACTGCGAGACCTGGTTCTTGATAATTTTACTGAGACGAAGTCAAGGTCAAATTATCAAGAACCAGGCCTCACCGAGTTTAAACAACTTGTTGAAAACCAATTCAACACACTTTTATTCCCATTCATAAATACCTTTCTGTTAAAGACACCAAAAAGTTGAGGAAAAATCTGACAGCTCGACTCGAGTCTGCATTAAATTTCTATCCATGTTGAGCACCTCCCGCATGTTTCAAAAATGCGCTGGCAAGTTTCAAAATTGCGCGAGCCAAATTTGCATGCTACCATCTACCTCTATGGGGCTACCAATTTAAATTGGGCCGTGCAATTTGCACTCTCTGCGCAGTGGTCTGATAGCGCCCTCTTTTGACTCAATTTCCTCAGTCCATGTTTTAAACACTTTGTACCAGGTCTATACCGCAAGTTTAAACATGGCCACATGATCTCCTCTTGAGCAATCAGAATGGATAAACTATCCCAGGTGTTTATGAATACAAATTTGCAGGCTACATTACAGTTGGTTGCACTGTTTTTAAAATGCAAGCGTGAATTCATAAAGATGTGGGCTCCGGAGCTACATGTACATGTAGCCTAGATCCCAAGAAGTTGAAGAGCTACTGTACTTTGTATGATCTTAGATTCTATCTCAGGAGTCGTACAGTGTACATGTAGCTGGTACCCGTACATAAGTCAGTACATGTAGTTGCAGGTCAAATTCGCCGGCTACAGGCATATCTTGAAACCCTGACACTCTCCACTCGGTATTTGTTTCGCAGAGAGTTAAACCTTTTTGCTAAAAATGTTCTCTGAAATGTTCCAGTAGAAATTTAAAATCATTAAAATTTTCATAACCTTTAGAGGTGCCCTTTGCTATAAGGAAAAATGGCTCTACAATAATAATAATTATAATAACCAGTACTTATATAGCGCATTTCACAGGAATGTCTCAATGCGCTTTACATTAGTGCATTGGTCATTGGGTCAATAATATTCCTGTAATCTTTCTCAGCTCCCTGGGGAGTATACAGCCCCGAGCTGCCGTGGCACTCCAAAGGCTTTTTCAAACACAATATCAACCTCTACCCTAGCGGGTACCCATTTATACCCCTGGGTGAAGAGAAGCAATTATAGTAAAGCATCTTGCTTAAGGACACAAGTGTCATGTCCGGGATTCGAACCCACACCCCGATGACTTATAACCACCAGAACTTGAGTCTGGTGCACTAAACCGCTCGGCCACGACACGCTACAACATAAAACATAGACTTGACTATACACTGTTTGATTTGTCAACCAGGTCATATCACCGGGAAGTTCAGCAAGCACCGTACGGTCTCAGGATGTCCTATATACCACAACATGACCCTGGAGGAGTGCAAGGCACGAGCAGAGACCAGGGCAGACAAGGCCAAGCAGAAAGCAGATGATGGGTGTGAAGAACCCGAAGCTAACTCAAAGAATCTACGCCAGTCGGTGAGTCAAGACAGCATTCACTTTCATTCATTTTTTATCTTACCATTTAGTCGTGGTTAATATAAATAAAAAGAGAGGTGACAAGGTCTTAACCCTAACTGTCCCAAGTCCATCAAAATCAATTGACTAAATATGCTTGATTCCGATTGATTCAGTACACTACCAGATTGAAACATTGGTTGAATTTGATTGAGTTGGTCTTTCAGCAATTTAAAACCACTGGTTGATTTCTGTAGAGTTGGTCGAATTGGAAGCCTACTGTACCAAACCAGTCAAAACACTCCAAATGCTAAGTGATTGATTCTGGTTGATTCATTACTTGAGGTAAAAAGTGCATTGGTTGATTGTGATTGATTCAGTACTGTTGCATACTTACTGTCTCTCAGTTGATTGACTTTGGCGGATTTGGTATGGTTTCTAGCAAAACATCTAGAGAGTTAGGGTTAATCAGCTGTTAAAAACTGTCGGTGTCACGGCCCGTGTGATAAACAAAGGCCCTAATGCCGAAGACGGGGGCATGTATCGCACGGCTGCAACACTGTATGGTTTTAAACGGCCGATCAAGACCAGGTCGCCACTATTTTATTTTCAGTCATAAATGCCCTTTTATTGTTAAGAAATAAAATGTGGAACAAAATCAGAGAACGACACAACAAACCTTGCTCACTTTGCAATGATTTTTGATGTAACGTTAAGGAGCCCAGTTTTGCACTATGGGTCTTTTTCATGCCTCCTCTATACATTTTCTTAGTGTTAGAGTTTCAAAACAGGAAACCAGACTAAAAAAAACGGTCTTAAACAGCTCCCGCCGAGTCTTTATCATCCGTTTAATACCAGGCAAACGTGGTCGTGTGACCACCTTTCAACCAATAGCAATGCCTAAACTGTCTTGGGTATTTATGAATGGTAGATTTTAGCTTTGCCAGCCTGTGATTTGGTGGACGCACCTGGACATTACACGTTCTGTACACAGTTAAGTCTTTGCACAACTGTGCCCAGTTAGTTGAGTACGCAGTAGTGCCACCATACACAACCTGTGCAGTGGAATGATTTCAGATGGTTGGTCAACTCGCTGGATAATGATAACGATAGTGACGAATAAACACATTTTCAAAGCTCCGGTATCTGCCACAGGAGGGCACTCATGGTGCTGATATTTGCTTTTAAAACTTTTTTATGATGCAGAGCTACATGTATGAATTATATGACCCATTTTATATAGTAACCTACCATGTAAGGTTTAACAATCTGGTTTTGCATATTCTGCAGCCAACACATTCAGAAAAATACTAATGCAGACCCCTTCTCTTTTAAACGATAAGGATACTTTGTTCATTTTAGGTGCATTACCCTCCCAATGTCTTATTGTCGGATTCGAAGGACGAAGTGATAATGGTTAAGTAAGTCTCTTGCTTAAGGATGCAAGTGTCAAGACCGTAATTTGAATCAGAACACCATAATTTGAATCCGGTGTGCTAGACCGCTCGGCCACGACCTGCCCAGAGATCTACAAAGAGTAGAGGGTTAAACCCTCCCACTCTCTGGTAGATCGTGGATCTTGTGGTCAAGCTGTTACGGAGCCACGGCAAGTGTGAGGAATGGATTTTTTGAATGGTTTCAATGGTCAATCAGAAGGAGGGTTAATAATGTGTAATCGGTAAATGCCGCTGCTGTACCCATGCCTCCCTCTCTTTGCGTTTCCTCATAGAATCCGGCACGGCTGAAGCAGCAGAAGAAGTACCAGGTGTTAGAGCTGAGGAGACAGCGGAAGGAGATGGTAGCGGAACAGAGGGAGAAGAATCGTAACCATAGGGAGGAGTACCACAAGAGCAGGGAGCCCCTCCTGGATGGCTTAACCTCACAGTACGACATGGACCTGTTCAGACAAGCTCAAATCAGGGCGTCTGAAGAGATGGTAAACTCGTGACCCTCACTAGGATCTTTCCTTCACTCTTACAAAATCCAACATCACATAAACAGGCAGATTCGTGAGGTTTAAGTCGCATCACTTGATTTTTTCATTGAAAGACACACAAGTTATGAATTTTTCGTCAGAATGAATTTTTAAAAGACGATCATATCTCAAGTAAAAAAATGTATGCCATCAACTATGCACAAAATCAGGTCACATGACATTAATTAACCTAACTGTCCCAAGTCCATCAAAATCAATCAGCTGAATATGCTTGATTTTGATTGATTCAGTACACTACCAGATTGAAACATTGGTTGAATTTGATTGAGTTGGTCTTTCAGCAATTTAAAACCACTGGTTGGTTTCTGTAGAGTTGGTCGAATTGGAAGCCTACTGTACCAAACCAGTCAAAACACTCCAAATGCTAAGTGATTGATTCTGGTTGATTCATTACTTGAGGTAAAAAGTGCATTGGTTGATTATGATTGATTCAGTACTGCTGCATACTTACTGTCTCTCAGTTGATTGATTTTGGCAGATTTGGTATGGTTTCTAGCAAAAACTGCTAGGGAGTAAGGGTTAATCAAACCATTACATGGCCTTCTTCATGCACCATGTATTTTGGTACTATTCATGGTGCATTTATATTCCGTCCTTTGTGACTATCGCATGCTAGACCACAATATGCATTTTATACACAACTGCATAAAACGCCCTTGTGGTGGACGCAAGACTACTATCTTGTACAGTTAATTTATTATTATTGTTTTAACTTCTAATCAAATGACAGAGATCTACTTGGATGTTACATAAAACAAATACAAAATGTTTAGCATTTGTGCAGTGGAGACATTTTTTCCATTAGTTGAAAGATGGAATGTTCCATTCAACTCTACTTTGACTTGTTGAATGGAACATTCCATCTCATGAAAATATATCCACTTGTAAACATTCATTATTTGTGAATAATTTTAGGAGAGAGAAAATCACAGTGCACCCTACGACGGAGTCTTAAAGAAGATCGAGTTTGGCCGGTTTGAGCTAGGCACGTGGTACAGTTCTCCTTATCCCGAGGAATACGCCCGCCTACCCAAGCTCTACATCTGCGAGTTCTGCCTCAAGTACATGAAGAGCACCACCATACTTCGACGGCACACGGCCAAGTGTGTATGGAGGCATCCGCCTGGGGACGAGATATATCGCAAGTGTAACATCTCAGTCTTTGAAGTGGACGGCAAGAAAAACAAGGTATGAAGGATGTCAGCTTAAAAGGGAAACTTATTTTTATTCTACCCCGTTTTTTTTTTATTAAGGATGGATTGATTTAGCATATCATATTGAACATTTCACACATTACATTTAGTTTGCACAAAAGTTTCAGTGCAAAAGGTTCAAGAAGGCATTTTGTTAGCATGTCGTTAATAGATTTCACAATGAGCTAAGACTGATCTTAGTGGCGTGTCGTGGCTGAGTGGTCTAGCGCACCGGACTCAAACTCTTGTGTGTCTGATCAGCAGAGTGTGGGTTCGAGTCTCGGTCTTGACACTTGTGTCCTTAAGCAAGACACTTTAACCATTATTGCTTCGTCCTTCAGATGGGACGTAAAGCCGTAGGTCCCGTACATTGTGTAATGTATGTGAAAGAGCCCAGTGACACTTATTGCTAAGACAAGGGGCTTGCCCTGGTGTTTCTGGCAGTGGCTGCTTAATGCGCCGCAGCACCTTGTAAACCCTTATCAGGTGCTACGTAAATGGGTGTCATAATTCAAAAACTTCAAAAACCTGTCGTAAAAAATGACAATAATAAACGCCTTGAATACCTAATTGCTGGTAGATACGTGTGCTATTTAAGCCTCCGGTATTATTATTATCAGTATTATCTTAAAGGATGTCATTGTACCAGCCATTATTTAAATCTAATCCGCAAACGGCTTTTGAACCCACTAATTTTCACCAAATTCAACTCTATTTTCAAATTCTTTATTCTCTTGCGATTATTGCAACAGATATACTGCCAAAATCTTTGCCTTCTTGCCAAGCTGTTCCTGGACCACAAGACGTTGTATTATGATGTGGAGCCATTCCTTTTCTACGTCATGACGGTCAATGACTCCACCGGCTGCCATATCGTAGGATACTTCTCCAAGGTATTATCGGCCAAAAAATTTCATTGTATCATTCCTTAAATTCAGAATCGTCAAATCTTCATTAAAAAAAAAAATAATTACAATAAATTCTGAGGCAAAGTACAGGAATTTAAAAAAAAATAGCAGGCAAAGTTCTTATTTGAACATTCTACGCGGCAAAGTAGATGTTACCACATGTCGCAGAGCGAACCCTGGCGCCACTCTACTAAGACTAATATCAACACACGTCTTGCACAAAGAAAGGAACGATGACACCAGTTTAGGATTTGCAACAACAAAACATTAAGTGAAACAAAAACAGTTTTATTACTAAAGTCTAATCATTCCCTTTCAACAATCTTTGAGTTTGTAAAAGTCGCTAGTATGTATCGGAACGGTCACATGCACAATAGATTTAATATAAATAAGTATACAGAACGAGTTTAATACAAGTAAGTATACACGGTTCAGTTTAACGCAATAAAAGTTTGATACAATCTTGTTTTAATAACTCCCAGCTCGGTGAATATGAGTCCCCTTGTAAAGAATAAAAACAACCCGAGAAAAGTAGTTCCGGCCCCAGTCACAGTCGGCAGCTAGCCCTGCGTGGAGTCCCCGTTGTGCCTGACCTCACCCAGGACGGTTTGACCCAGTAGGGTTAACGTCACGAGAATCCCTGAAAGTATTATATTGAACACTTCACTGACCAATATAATCCCAGTTTGCAAAAGCACAGACACTACAAAAATATCTCCAAAATACAGTCATAAACACTAATTTTAACATCAAAAAACTTTGGAGGAAACCAACCAATAATTCATACTCTCAGAATGAAGGCTAATATTAAAATACATAAATGAAAGTTGGTGAACAACCCGACCTAGTTAATGAATTAGAAAGTAATTATCAGTTACTCACGATGCCTTTGGCTTCGTCAATGCCTATCCTCCGGCCCGAAATTCCCGGGAGATTTTGCGTTGCTGCTAGGGCGGGTCCAAAACATTCGCCGGGCCACTAGCCGTAAACTACGGGCCAACTTCAGCCTGCACGCTGGTCTCCTGCCCGCCGGTACACCCCACCCACAAACGGTCCTCTGCTCAGCACCCGCAACGCAAATCTCAATCCTAGAATAGCATTCCTTTGGTTTTATACGGTTGGCTACCAAACCCATTAAGGTTAAAGTATTCATGAGCCCAAAAGGAGTGCACGTAACATAACAACTATGTGCTTACTGGGTCCCGCGTTTACCCCATGTTTAACAATACTCACATTCCTTCTATCCCATGAGTTAACCTAGTAATTTTCCATCAACTTTGTTACAACTACTCCCTTTTCAAGAAAATTACTACCTGCAAATAATAAATTTAACACATTCACTGATAAGGAATTACTGTTTCCCTTTCATTTTATTTAATATATCTAATAATAATATCTACAGAGTTGGCTTGTACCACCTATTCATTTATCATGAGTTGGGCATCTGCTTAGATAATCTGCGCCCAAGTTATCTGAACCTTTGATAGCCTTTACAAGGTATCGATATGGCTGTAGGCTCAGTGCCCATCTCATGAGTCTGCTATTGTTTACACGGCTCTCGGCCAGATACGTGAGTGGATGATGATCAGTTTCCAGAACAAATTCTGTACCATATAAGTACACATGAAACTTCTCAACAGCCCACACAAGTGCAAGACATTCCCGCTCGATTACTGCATACGCAGTTTCTCGAGGCAGCAGTTTTCTGCTAGCGTAGCAGACTGGGAATTGCATACCATTTTCTGTTTGCATTAGGACCGCTCCCACTCCAACATCTGACGCATCAGTGCGTAGAACATAAGGTTCATTGTGATCTGGTAATCGCAGGATTGGTGCGGATGCAAGGCGCTCCTTCAAGGTATTAAATGCATCCTCCTGCGCGTTACCCCAAATGACATGATTGGGCTGCCTACTCCTCGTCAAATCAGTAATTGGCACCGCTATTGCCGCAAAATTCGGGATGAACTTGCGGTAATAATTAGCCAGCCCAATAAATGAGCGAACTTGCTTTTTAGTTTCGGGACGCTGAGCGTCAAGTACAAGCTTGACTTTTCCTGGCTGTGGTTTGATTCTGCCATCACCCAGCATGTGTCCCAAAAACTCCACTGACTCAAATGCAACTTTACATTTACTGGGCTTTGCAGTGAGGCCTGCACCGCGCAACCTCTCTAGTACTTGCATGAGTGTCTCCATGTGTTCTGACCAGGTCTTGGTGAATATTAAGACATCATCAATGTAATGAACTACATTGTTCTGGCCCTCTAACAGTTTTCGCATCATGCGAGTAAACACAGCCGGGGCATTAACCATCCCAAACGGTAGTACATTAAAATGATATAATCCTTGGGCAGTTATGAATGCACTCTTCTCTTTGTCATGTTCAGCTAGGGGGATTTGCCAATAACCCTTTGTTAGATCAAGTTTTGTAAAGTACTTGGCATTTCCTACTCTATTCATGACATCTTCAATATTCGGAATTGGCTCAGGGTCGAATACTGTTATTTTATTGAGCCTCCGATAATCTACACAGAATCGATTATTGCCATCTGACTTTCTGACAATCACAATTGGGGAAGCGTAAGCTGACTCTGACTTTTCAATTACCCCTAATGTTATCATGGCCTCAATTTCATCACTGATCGTCTGCTGCATCGAATGTGGCACTGGATATGCCTCACTGCGCACTGGATCAGAACTTATCAACTTAACAGTATGTTCTAACAGTGTGGTACGACCAGGTAAGTCAGTAAGAACATCGGCATACTCGTGTATTATTTTACGAATTTCATCTTGCTCTTTCTCAGATCGGTAATCACATATTGTCACATTGTTGTAACTTTGAGTTGGCTCAACAGGGGGAAGAACAATTTCCATCAGATCACCCTCCTCTTCTACAATGCTTGCTGAAGCACGGACTAGGCCAGCAGCGGCATGTACCACATCAGTATTACTGTGATCACTGGATTCATCTCGACTTACATACTTCTTGAGCAAGTTAGCATGAAAGGTTTTCTCTTTACCCTTTACAACAATACGATAGTCATGTTTTGCTACCTTTTTTACCACATCGAATGGACCTTTCCACTGCATTTTCAATTTGTTCTTATCTGTAGGCAGTAACATGAGTACTTTATCCCCAACTTCGAATTTACGATCCTTAGTTCTAGTATCGTAATACTGCTTATGCCTCTTGGAGGCTTTGGCAAGTTCTTGCCGAGCGAGATCACAAGTCGACTCTAAACGGTCTCTCAAATCGACTACATACTCATATGTCAACTTGACATCTTCCTCATTTCTTTCACCAGTCCACAACTCTTTAAGTATTGCGATTGGACCCCTCACTGTTCGGCCAAACATAAGTTCAAAGGGCGAAAAGTTCAAGCTCTCCTGTGGCACTTCTCTATATGCAAATAAGAGTGCAGGTAGATAACGGTCCCAGTCTTTGGGCTTTTCTACACACATCTTTCTCAACATTTTTTTCAATGTGCCATTGAACTTTTCCACTAGCCCATTACACATTGGGTGGTAAGGAGTCGTTGTTAATTGTTTCATTGACAACAGGCGCCCCACCTCCTTCATCATTTCTGAAGTGAACTGACTTCCTCGATCACTCAAGATTTCTTGCGGTATACCCATGCGGGAAAATATTTCCACAAGTGCCTCTGCCACGCGTTCTGTTTCGATACGCGGCAGTGCAACTGCCTCTGGGTACCTTGTTGCATAATCTACGAGCGTCAGTATATATCTATTGCCTTTCTCTGTGATTGGATCAATTGGTCCAACCAAATCGACGGCTACTCGTCGAAATGGAGTATCAATTAAAGGCATCTGCCCAAGCGACACTCGACCAACGCTACCCTTTGTCACGGTGCGCTGGCAAACATCGCAAGAAATGCAGTATCTCTGAACATCACCATTGATACCAGGCCAGTAAAAATGTGCCTGAGCTCTGTCTAAGGTTTTCTTAATCCTCATGTGCCCGGCCATTGGTGAATCATGTGCGAGTTCCAACACCCGTTTCCTTAATACTATAGGAACGACCAATTGTTTCACGGGTTTCCCATGTTCAAAACTAGGGGATTTATACTCTCGATACAATAAACTATTCTTGACTAAGTAGCGACTCTCGTTACCAATACCCGTGGTTTTTGTGTGACCGCTCTTTGCTAAGTTCCACAACTTCGCTAAAGTTGAATCAGTCCTCTGAGCGTTCTCTACTTCGCTCTTTGTTGCGGGTAAGTTGATACTTTGGGGTACCTTCAGTGGTTGAAAAGGTTTTTGACCCTTTATTTTCTGGGCCCTTGTCTCCACTGCTGCAACAGACTGATTTTTGCTGGCAACATTTAGCCTGCATGTCTCTGAATTTTGTTTCCACTGGCGGTTAGGATTATTAGGCTCACGCACACCTGGAATATTCCCTAGAACCAAATCATAAAGTGGATTGTCCAAACAGAGTGCCTTGACAGACCCAACAAAATATGGTGTGTCAATATCAATTTGAGCAACAGAAAAACGTCGGACTGTCCCATCTAACATTACACATTTTTCATTAATGCCCAACATTTGATCTTCGTCAACCAACCTCTTTTTCACCACCACTGTGCTACACCCGCTATCTCTTAGGACGTCAACCTTTTGTCTACCAACATATCCATTTAAAACTGGCATTGTGTTACGGGTCATGCATACAGCACCGACTACAGGTAAATGGTGGCAACATACTAAATTGTCTCCCCGTCCTCCTTGCTCTGTTTCGTCTTGATTTGCAGTAGACTGAACCTCAACACATGCTACAACATTGTGCTCAGTATCTTCTAGTTTCACTGCCAATGCCGCACCTTTTTGCGACTTGAATGAACTTTTATCTCGGCGGTCACGGCAATGTCGAGCAAAATGCCCGTTTCTACCACACACATAACATCGCCTGACCTCCCTTTCATAACTTCTTACACTTTGGTTGGGGTTTTGCCCCGGTCTACTTTTCTCTTCACTTGTGGGTGTTTTCGTCCTGTTACATTCTTTCTTTTGTTTACTCATTGGAATGTCACTATTATGAGCTTCAACGTAGAGATCTGCCATGTTTGCCATTTCCTCGACTGACTTGGGTTTTCTTTCTTTCAAGAACATTCCTAGGTCTTTGTCACACACACTTAGTATTTGTTCACGAGTCATCAAGTCTTTTAAAGACTCGAAAGTTTTCGCTGTTTTACTTAGATCCATCCAACGAACTAAATAGGAATTTAACCTATCTGCAAACTGCAAATATCTTTCACTCGCTTCTGGTTTGGCACTCCTGAATTTTAACCTAAAACCTTCTTCGGTAAGTTGAAATCTGTGTAACAATGAGGCTTTTACATGTTCATAATCTTTAGCCTGTTCTACTGACAACCGTGAATAAACCTCAAGAGCCTTTCCGGTTAGCAAAGCACTAAGTGACATTGTCCAATCTGAATTAGGCCAACCCATAGCAGTTGCAAAGCGTTCAAAACGCCTCAAGTACGCATCCATGTCATCTTTTTGTTCATTGAAATATGGTAACTTTGGCATTTTTGCTTTGGGCCCACTACTCATAGTTGAATGTTCAATTCCTGTTGATTCCATAATTGATTCTTTTGCCTTCTGTTCTAGAACAAGTTTTAGTTCAACTTCTTTCATTTCTTTCAAGTGTTCTCTTTCTCTTTGGCGTTCATCCCTTTCATAAAGTATTTGAGCCTTTTGTTCTTCCTTTTGCTCCCTTTCATGGGCAAAATCTAACAAATTCGGACCTTCTAGGCCCATTTCTCTACCCAGGGCTACAATGCTTTTGTAGTCCATTTTGGTTCTTCAAACTCAAATCAAGAGTTGCCTAAAATTGAAAAATCATAAACACCTTCAACCGTACAGCCTTGATATCACGCGACCCGATTTAAGTACAAGCAATGAGCCGACAGTAGTCTGTAAAGGTGGAAACCGATAAATCGGTTCCCGGACAAGCCCCCAATGTCGCAGAGCGAACCCTGGCGCCACTCTACTAAGACTAATATCAACACACGTCTTGCACAAAGAAAGGAACGATGACACCAGTTTAGGATTTGCAACAACAAAACATTAAGTGAAACAAAAACAGTTTTATTACTAAAGTCTAATCATTCCCTTTCAACAATCTTTGAGTTTGTAAAAGTCGCTAGTATGTATCGGAACGGTCACATGCACAATAGATTTAATATAAATAAGTATACAGAACGAGTTTAATACAAGTAAGTATACACGGTTCAGTTTAACGCAATAAAAGTTTGATACAATCTTGTTTTAATAACTCCCAGCTCGGTGAATATGAGTCCCCTTGTAAAGAATAAAAACAACCCGAGAAAAGTAGTTCCGGCCCCAGTCACAGTCGGCAGCTAGCCCTGCGTGGAGTCCCCGTTGTGCCTGACCTCACCCAGGACGGTTTGACCCAGTAGGGTTAACGTCACGAGAATCCCTGAAAGTATTATATTGAACACTTCACTGACCAATATAATCCCAGTTTGCAAAAGCACAGACACTACAAAAATATCTCCAAAATACAGTCATAAACACTAATTTTAACATCAAAAAACTTTGGAGGAAACCAACCAATAATTCATACTCTCAGAATGAAGGCTAATATTAAAATACATAAATGAAAGTTGGTGAACAACCCGACCTAGTTAATGAATTAGAAAGTAATTATCAGTTACTCACGATGCCTTTGGCTTCGTCAATGCCTATCCTCCGGCCCGAAATTCCCGGGAGATTTTGCGTTGCTGCTAGGGCGGGTCCAAAACATTCGCCGGGCCACTAGCCGTAAACTACGGGCCAACTTCAGCCTGCACGCTGGTCTCCTGCCCGCCGGTACACCCCACCCACAAACGGTCCTCTGCTCAGCACCCGCAACGCAAATCTCAATCCTAGAATAGCATTCCTTTGGTTTTATACGGTTGGCTACCAAACCCATTAAGGTTAAAGTATTCATGAGCCCAAAAGGAGTGCACGTAACATAACAACTATGTGCTTACTGGGTCCCGCGTTTACCCCATGTTTAACAATACTCACATTCCTTCTATCCCATGAGTTAACCTAGTAATTTTCCATCAACTTTGTTACACCACATGGTGTTACTGCAAACCAAATATATATATATAAAAAAAACTAGGGGCAAGCTTTTGCATTCTGAAGACCATGCTACCTCCTCCACTGATTCCATCAGGGTACACCAGGGCAAGTGCCTCCCCTGGAAGCTATGCTTTGCTGGGGCTTACTGGCAAGATGGAGAATGGGCACTGGTCACTTGCCCAACACGACCGTTCCTTCATGCCCGCAATCATTCCAGTGGGGAACAGTCTTTCAGACGCCGCTGTTGGTTGCCCTACAACATCAGGGACCAAGGTCTTCTGTTCCAGGGCGCACAAAATTCTTAGGGCCTTGTACTAGTAATGTACAATGTACTTGTAATATACTAGTTTTGTTGTAAACATTTATCCCAATTCACTTATTATGTTTTCACTTTGATGCACCTATTCCTGTTTTCTGGCATTCTCCATGGTTCCAGTGGGCACTGAAGTCCCCTTCTGTGTTTTTTTGTAAGAAAAAATAACATTAACTGAGATCCTTGTGCCACACATTTCGTTGAGAAAAAGTTTGTATGTGTGTTTCTCACCACATAGTACATGTAGTATGTAACTGAAAAAACTAAGCTCGCCCCTTACCGTGACATAGGAATTCAAATTGAGCATTCACTCGTGACCAAACAAGGCAATTTGTACCAGACATCAATCAAGTCTTACTCGCAAATGGCTCATTCATGAAATTAATATTTTGAGTTAACACCTCGTTAAAGCATGTGAATAAACATTGGTAAGGTTAAAAACTCACAGATTTGCACATAACTTACATGGTATAAAGGGTATAAAGATGGCCATGGTGGAAAACTTCCCTTGAAATATTTTTGCCTGATATGCTACAGTTTTTGAGAAAAGAGTAAAACAAGTCATTTTGATCTCGCAAGTATGAAATCCAATGTTTAAAAAGGGTGGAGGGGTTATTCACTGTTTTCTTGTGACTCCAATGACCTCACATTGTGTGGACACCGGTGTTTGACAACTACCAATGATGTCCACATGCTTTAAACTGAAATTCAACATGTACATGTAATAAAACACTTTTTTTCTTCAGGACAGAGAACACATGCATTCAGATCCTTTCAAGTTTTCATTCCAGAAAAACTGTAAATATATTTTCTCAGAGTGATTGAATCGACGTTATAGTTATTGTTGTTGTTTCGTCAGCAGGAGAAGAACTCGTTCTTGAACTACAATGTATCGTGCATCTTGACGTTGCCACAGTTTATGCGACAGGGTTACGGAAAAATGCTTATTGATTTCAGTAAGTCAGTCATTCACTCCTTGTTCTGTTCCTTCAACCAGGGGCCAAGTGTTACAGAGCTACTTCACAGTGAGCATTTTTTTCCCGCCGTCAACTTTTGCAGAAAAAAAAATTTGCTTCAAAGCAAGCATACTTATTTCACATGTAGCAAGAGAATAAGGCAACCAGTTTGCGGGTCCACCAGTGAGTTGCATAGACCGTTCCGGCTTGTCAATCAAACTGTGCGCATTGACCAATAGGATAACGCCTTTTGGTCATGTGACCTCTGTCAAACTCGGTCACACGTGCAGCGTAAACGTACACAAACTAAGCTGTTTGGGCGGGGCTTGTTGCCAAAGCCGGAACGGTCTATCGTTCAGGGGTGTGAGACTTCAGCTTTTAAGCTGATTTCAGCTTTTTGTGTTCAGATTTTTACTCTGAATTTCTGCTTTTTAGTGCACCTGCTGTGTACAAAAAAATGAACTTTTAAAATTTCAGCTTTTTGCTGGCCGTTTCGGCTTTTTTTTTTTGTATGGGTGGCCACTCACACCCCTGATTGTTACATCAGGCATTTGCTTACAGTTAGCAGACATGCAACTTTTTAGCTGATCGGCCAATTTCCTCATTTTTAGTTTCTCAGCTGTGACATTGAAAACTGAAAAACACAGTACAAAGTTTGCTGTGCGTGGCACATTTCCCATTTTCATTTGTTTTTTTATTTTTCGACAAACTCCAATTGCATACCTAATTAAGAGGGCGGGGCTAAGGAAGGAATAATTTTTTTTCCTATAACCAAATAGTTCAACCTGCCTGAAAACAATCCAACCAATGTAATTCAAAGGAATGGAATGTCCTAATGTGTCCATACTTGATTATTCTCCCAGGTTATTTACTTTCCAAACGAGAAGAGAAGATCGGATCTCCAGAGAAGCCCCTCTCTGATCTCGGCCTGATCAGCTATCGTAGCTACTGGAAGGACGTGGTGCTTAAATATCTCAGCAAGTTCAGCGGCCGAGAAATCTCCATCAAAGGTATTTTCTTTCTTTCTTACCATTGCTGTGAATGCGTATAATAACAAAAAATGCATAGAATATGCCCTGATTTTTAAAATTTTTTCCCTATTACTTTGAATGTAATTCTATATAGCTCCCTGATTGTTGTACAAAATCTCCCTGATTGCAAGATGCAAATGTTGGCAGCTCTGAAACATGCTCTAACCCAGGCCATCAGCTCTGTAATGCCTAAATGTTTGGTTCAGTACATCAACTAATATATGCCGTATGTAATTAATTAATCAAGAAGAAACCCTACTCCAAGTTATTCTTTTTGTCCCCGCCTCCTCCCCCTCTCCCCCAAGAGAAATTGTCTATTTACACCACTGATGTGAACTTTCTACTTTCCCAGACATCAGCCAGGAGACAGCCATTAATCCATACGACATAGTCAGCACCCTCCAGTCCCTCAGTATGCTCAAATACTGGAAAGGGAAACACCTTGTGCTGAAACGCCAGGACCTCATCGACCAGTACCTCAGCAAGACATCCAAGAAGAACAGCCTCAAGACAATTGACCCGCTCTCACTAAAATGGACTCCACCTGTAGGCGACACAATCTAGATCAGCTTCCCCGTCAGGATCGTAAGTCATCATGGATCAGTTTCAATGTGTCTTGGTGCTCTGTACTTGAATGCGGGGGTTCACGAATCAGGGCGCCCTCTACAGTTTATGCTGGAGAGGCCATTTTCCCCAAAAAGCAGTCTACTAAAAGCGATCACACTCGCAACTAAGCACTACAAGGGCAGTTTGGGACCTTTGGCTGACATGAATATGAAAAACATTCACCAGCCTCACAAAAGATACCATCTTTTAGGCCGTAACCACAGAAAAATATAATTTTGCTTGCCATCTATGAACAAACTTAAAACACTCATGTTCCTGGGGAAAACACTCATGTTCCTGGGGCTGGTGCTGCGAGACGACTACGTTTGTACTCTGTCCGGCAAAGGAACCTCTTAGCCAAAATGAGATGCTCTTGCAGTACCTCAGCTGGACAGACAGTCTCAAGACAATGGATGGTTTATCCTGGAAGCAAACTCACAATGAAACGCCCCTCCCCCCAAGCCAAAATGGTCCCCCACCTGTTGCTGAGAATCTAGATTGGATTTTTTCCTCAGTCTCTTGGTTCTCTTCACCAGAAAGGGATCCACCTAAAGCTAAACTTGGTTGGTCGCATTTATTTTGTGTGTAAATCCTATAAACTATTGGATAAGTAAGCTTTTTTTGTAATCGTGGTCGTAACTGTTTTTAATGTGGAAACATAATGCAAAGTCAGTGGGAAAGCAAGCAGAATGATCTGCACCCCCCACTTTTTCCTGTGTGTCAAAAAAAAAGCCAACCGTCAACATTTAAATCGCACATAATGAATTGCCGGTAATCTTTCTTAAAACCCTTGCTTCCCCATACAGTTGACCTCAATCTCCCACTGTCCTTCTCTCTTATGTCACCACACCAACTAGTTTAGACTTGGATAAGATTGGAATGCCTGACCCAGTGATACGCAATTGTTGTTTGGGCCTACAGCCCTCAGTCCTTCTGGATCCTTCATTTTGGCAAAGAGGATATAGAAGGATTTGATCTGTTTCATGTAAACCGATTTATGGAACCGAGGATAAAATTTGCAGATTGACAAGTTGTTATGCTTGGGATTCACTTTGTGTAGACCTCGGTTCAAATCCTGGACTAGAGCCTCGCATTTGGATTGGGCCAGTCTAAAATGTCTTCATCATCTTCTCGGGTCGCGGTGCCAGTCACTTTTGAGGGTCCCTTTGTTTACTTTCATTACCAGGTGGCATGGGTGGGGTGTGCGTAAAGCCCTCGCCTCTCACCAATGTGTCCCTGGTTCGAGTCTTGGCTAGGGCCATATGTGAGTAGAGTTGTGCGTTGGTTCTATCCTGTGCCAAGAGGAATTTTCTCCTGGCCATTCGGTTTTCCCCCCTCCGGAAATACCAAACACTTTCGATCTCAGGCTGTGCACCGTGGTCATATATATGTTGACGTGGCTGGCTGCCGAAGGCGCCCTAGAGTGCCTGCAGCTCGAACATGTGTAGCCGCGTCCTTTGCAATTCAGCTTCTCAGCTGCAAGTAAGGATGATTAGCCTCCCAAATTATTATTATTATTATCAAGATAGAATCAAAATAATACTAATAATGATAATGATAATGATGAAACCATATTGACCGAAACAGTCACCTCCTTTTCTTAGCCTACCATAGAGCTCTATATATTGAGCTAACTCTACATTGTATATGCACAACCGTTTTGAAGTCGGGCTGCACGCAGACGTGTTTAGTCATTGTGCGTCATTGGAGAACGATTTTAATTTTCAAAGAACATTTGCCGGCTGCACAGTCAACACAGTGGTTACACCACTTTATCAAAACCTCTACCCTCCCAAATCCTCTTCATGAAGTTGTCTGATTGTGGAGGATTTGGGGCTGTAGGCCCAACTATCAATTGCTTTTCACAGGGCCAGGCATTCCAATATTATCAAAGTTTAAACATGTTGGTGTTTAGTGACAAGAATGGAGGATTGAGGTCACCTGTGGGCGAGTGGGCCCTTGGGAGTAAGGGTTTTGAAACTTTATTTTGTCTGGAAAGAGTTCGTTCTTCATAAGTGGTGTTATTACAAAGTTTGGAAAACATGTACGGTGTGTATTTGTTGTATGGTGGAACATTCACGGAGTGTTGTTTTTGCGAAGTATTTATCGAAATCGACTCACAATACCAAAAGACGTTAGGACGGCAGCGCGGTCGAATGCGCGCGGTCAGGCCATGCACAGGCAACAGATGCTCCAGACCTTACGTCACAATATGTTTATGCAAATTAATGCTCCCACTGGAGGGGTGGGTCGGTACTTGAAAAATCTTCAAATTTAATTTTAAAGTATTTATAAGAAACATTTTTACGGAAAAGGGTGTCTTTACACTTCAAAAATACATTTCTTAATTTGTAATGAAAGAAAACTCCATTTCACATGTCCTCAAAGGAAATTCTACCAGAGCATTGGAGAATTTCTAACAATCTTAGGAGACACTGAAAGCGACTTGTTTCTTGGCAACTTTTTTTCTGGATTTAAAGTGTCCATTGATGCACTTAATCAAAACGTAGGCTTCAAAGCTTTTGAGATCCCTGTTTTCTTTCCAGTGTTGTCTTCTAAGCGGCTGTAATCTGGTTTAAAAAAAACAACACCCCACGAATGGCTAAAATGTATGTACCTTATATCGTCTACCAGAAAGGGTTACTTATGTTGTGAGGTAGGTGTGGCATTTCAGTGAACGACACCCATTGTAAAGCAAAGCAAAGCAAATGGCAACACGCAATGTTTAAGTTGCTACTAAAAAAAACCCATCATATTGCAACTCAATAATATTAACATTCAGCGTGCACAAAACATTTTCAGTCGAAAAGAAAAATGGTGTTGGACAAAATTCCTTGATGAAATCATCGCTTGCATTTCATTCTCAATCTTGAAGGAGCGTACAACTTGTCATGTGAAAGTGAATTCGATTAGACAATCAGAACGGCTGTGAGAATATTTTGAAGGGGCACCGTTGCACTTAAGCCAAACTAGGTTAACAGAAATGCCATGTCTGTTTATTGTGTTGTGATGAAAAAACCCCAACAATAGTGTACTATTATTATCCATTGTCAAGTAGTGGACACTGTTGCGATCGTGTGTTGAATCCACAAACTAGTCGCATTTTTTTTCAAGTAATGCATGTCAGTTTTATTTCTTCATGTGTCTAAAGTCATTCTCGTAATACCAGAATAAAACAATTCTTTGTTAATTACTGTGTATGCACCTTTTTACTAAGCTGGATGTCAGAGAACTGAGTTGGTTTAGGAACTCGTAAGAGTTGCCCGTTTCTATAACTCGTATAAATATCCATTGGACCCTGTGCATCGACGTCATCGTGCCACCATCCTTAAAAGGTGATTGAAGAATGAGAACACGAGTTAGACTGGTCCCCTGTCTAAAGATAGGCACCGGTCTTTCAAACCCACTGGTTTCATTGGATTGACGTATACACGTAATGACGCATTGACCAGACTGATAGCGATACTTGCGGTACACACACAGTGCTATGCAATGCAAGGTCAAAGGTAAATCTGGCCGGCAACCGCCAGGTTCTAAAGGCCGGTATCTGGAGTCATTCACGAGCATGGAAGTGTGACGTACAGTGTTCGGGCTAATGTAACTATCCTGTTGGTAAGTGATGACGTTTTGGAGCCGGAAGTGCAATGTAAACGAATGGTGTACATGTGAACATTCGTTTCACTGTACTTCAGGCTCCAAAACGTCATCACCTACCAACGGTATTGCGCGGCACGCCGTTTGGGCCAACTTCCTTTTGGACTCTGCATGAGGGTGCCCAAATGCAGTAACGTCACGTAAGGTCTTTTTGTGTGCGTAAAACTAATAAACATTTCCAAGCGTCTTTAACTTTAAGCTGATAGTTTTATGGATAATCTACTACATTTTACCTGATTAATGGAAGTCACTTTAATGCATTTCATTTACACATAATTGACTGACAATGTAGCTACTCTGGTCAAGTACGTGTATATTTACAAACATTCTATTGAACAGTGTTCGCATCTGTGAATCAACGTGCAAGTATACTGATATTGCCCCCACGTCACTCGACATTGATGTTTTATTCAGAGACGGTATAAAGAGCCATAAAGGTGTCGCCATTCATCGACGGGTTGGGCGCGACCCAGGCCGGGCTGCAGTCGAAGAGCCCCCTCCCCCAAACCCCACATCTCGCTCAGCCCTTCCTCCTCCACTCGAATATGTATCTACTGCATGGGGGCTTGAACACAAGTAGTGTAGTATTGCACCTCAGCGGACAAACCGTGCGGAACCGTACATTAATTTGCATTGATTTTGAAGTCTGGTGCAGCAGTGTGATTTTAACTGGGCATGAGCTTTTAAAGGGGGAGGTGCGATCACAAACTTTAAGAATCGTAGCTGTCCTTGTTTTAAAACTGAATTCCAGTAGGGATGGAAGAGGGAAATGTTAAGTTTTAGATGTGGGAGGGAAAACTCTACACTGTAAACACTTCCATTCACCCGGATTCCTGGTCACGGGGTCAGTGACCAACTTCTGGGTCACTATGACCCGGACTGTGTCAAACTGACCCAAAGCTGTGTCAAACTGACGCAGAATCTGAGTCGAATCTGAGCCTGACCCAGAAATGGGTCAGGTCCACCGAGATTCGGAGTCCGGGTTAACTCAGACCGGGAGTTTTTAGAGTGAATTTAATGTAGATCGGACGCCACCTTCGTATCATCATCATCATCATCATCATCATCATCATCATCATCATCATCATCATCATCATCCCCATCATTCCCACCACCACCATCACCCCCATCACCACCATAACCCCCATCATCACCACCATCATCATGATCGTCATCATCATCAAAAGAATGGAAAAAGTTTTCACCGCTGGTTACATCAACGTTGATAAGTAGCTGTTCCCGTTTTGATGTAGATTTCATCTATCCATAAAAATAAGTTTTTTTTGTTTTTACTTATCTCGGCTTCAACATCCCCAGAGAAATTGGGAGGCGGGTTGTTAGGGAAAGATACACAGTTCTGGACAAAAAAAATGAGTTCACAAGCAACACATTAATATCGTTTAAGTTACCGAATTCTCAAAACATCTTCAGCTTGTAGTGTTTCTTTTTATTTTATTAAGCATTTGCTACACAATACGATAAGGCAGAATTTGTACATTAAGATACTGACACTTGAAGTACTGCTACTAGTCAATGAAAAGAAAAAAAAAAAAGAAAAAAAAGCAACAACATTGCGACGAGTCAACAAGATCAGCACAACTTTTTGGACGCATGGATCACCAGTAGCGTATCCAGTGTCAACTTTGACATACCGAAAGTATCCCTATAGACATTATGCAATGACGTCACCTAGCCGCCATCTTGGAGATAAACCGAAGATGAAACAATGGTAAACGCACATTATTAATTTGTACGCGTTGCTCACAGTACAGCCCAATGATAAGCAACCTCATGTTGACCTATACGCGAGGGCGCCCTACTCAAGTGACGTCGTATGCATAATGTCTATTCATAACCCTGGGAGAAATTACTGCCCTGCCTCAAAATCTTTCATTTTGGAACTACCCTCCCTCATCCTGGATACGCCACTGCAGATCGTCGTGAGAGGAAGCACTCTCTATACCCCATCCACACCCCACCTTTAGACGAAAAGAAGAGCATTTATTTTCGGGGTTTGTGTTCACCAATTAAAAAGGTCGTCTGATAAAATTGCTTAGTCGATTTGATTGGTTATGCAGATGTTATTATCATTACCGTCCCCCTACAAAAAAGAAGAAGACAGAAATAAAGTTTTCCCCAAAGTGGTCCAAGTTACTACCGTACGCAATATACAGTAAGAAGTTTCCCTCAAATACGAAGAACTATAGCTGATTACTGGCAATGATACTGGCTCACCTAGGTATTAATTTCCATATTGATCGTCACAACATACAAGTACATGTATACAGTATGAACTGACCACCCAGTGTACCTTCTTCACGTTGGTACAATCTTCACTTCACGTACAAGTGATTATGGCAGCTGCTGACTGTCTTTGTTACACCCTAAAGATCTAGCGGACCATTTCGTCTTTTAAACCTCTGTTTTGTCCGTATCGACTTGCACGTGAGAAAGAAACAAGATGGCTGCACCAACTTAAGGCTAGCTGTAGTTTGTCAACAGTGGAAACCCTTAACACATAAAACAAAAACCCAAACCTTCCCGTGTCCCCGCAAGACCTCCCCTCCCCCTATTTCCAGCCCCCCAAGGACCCGCCCCTCGTGTAACCCCACACCCGCTCGGGGAATATGTGAACCAACCTATAAATACTCGTCAAAAGGTTCGCAAATAAAAGAGAGCGGTTTATTTTGCCGTCGACTACAAACGATTGACATTTTGCGAGTGGTAACTCGAGAACTGGCGTGCAAATATTATACAGTCCAGTATAAATAATCGTCGGTGAATCTGCTAGTAAAATTCCGTCGGCACAATGGGGCTTTTTAGCTGCTCGCCCACTTGCCTTGATCATCAGTACAATAGTGACAACCTCCGATATTGTTCTGCTCCGAGGCAGGAGAAAGCGACGGTGTCACCATTAGCCTAAGGGTTTATTAGTCTTCATTCAAGGCGCACCTCTATGAGTTATTCGATAGCTTTATAATGCCGTAATTGCGACGATGCAGCCGCCAAGAATTTCAAAACCTATTCAGTAATATTGGGTTTAACACGAGAGAGCAGCGATGATATTTCCTCAGTGGATGTAGTTGTTGACCACATTGGTTGTTTTTCTCTTGATGAAAACTGTTTAAGATTGTCACTGGTGGTTAATGTTTATAGGCGGTTCCCAGAGGTGGACGTTTAAGGTCAATAAATGTTTTCCCAAAAGCCACCGTACAAACGGGTTTTCAATACTACTGGCACGCTGCAGCCACCTTATTTGATATCCCTCTACCTACAGTGACGATCCTTATTCCGGTTCATAATAAAAGCACCAGACTAAATTCCCACTCTAATATGAAGTTTTGCTACGTTAGTTCACAGAAAATATGACACCCCAAGACAGTAAATAATCAAAATATAAAAGAAAAAAAAAGTAAAAAATAAAATGAAATAAAATAAAATAAATGAATAAATAAATAAGTAAATAAAATGTGCCCGTATTGTGAGAAAAGTAAACGACCCTTGACCGGAAGCCATTTGCTAACTAGTGCTAGTAAAGTTTGCACCACTTGTCCCCATGGAGTTTTAAATCGTTTTATTAAAAGTAAACAAAAATAACAATAATGATAAATAAATAAATAACAATAAAAATAATGATAGTAAAAATAAATGGGGAAAAAATGACTCGGCGTCCGAGAAAAACTTCTATGTACAGAAAGGTTACTAGTTTAAAAATACAAAGCATCTCTGCCATTGGTGAAACCCAAAATACTGTCATTTTTCTGTTATTTAAAATGAGCATCATTCTGCCCCGAACGCTTGGAATGTTATTCTAATGGGGACAATGACCGTTCCAATGAGAACATTGACCGTTCCAACAATAACCTCATGGGCAACTTCATTGAAGGAGACGAGATGGTTAAAACATATTAAAATGTAAGACATATAATACTGGCAGGCATGCTTGTGTGAAATTAGACGTGGATTTAAAAACTCATTTATAGTTTTACAATAACTTCAATGTCAGGAAAACCTACGGACTGAAATTTTGCCTTCAGCATTACGTTGATGAAAAAAAAATGAAAATATTTTCACTATGATTGATTGATAGTGATGATCCCCCTTGGCTTTTCCAAACAAGCATTTACGGTAGTTTGCTTACATCGTGGGGAACTAGAAGAAAGAGAGTGTCACTGAGTAAAAAGTCCCACTTTCTTTTCAAAATGTCTGACAGTTCAGTAACAATTGCATCATTTTCACAAATACTTTTGATCTAAAGCTACAATAACTAAAAGTCTCTTATATCGATGGGTCCGCCCTTCGTACAAATCTTGGGAGCTTTCTTGAGGTTGAGCCGAGCAAGAAAGGGAAGCGCGTACCGCCGCCTCTTGTCGTCCGATCTGTGGGGAGGGGACAGAAGAAGAAGAAGAAGAAGAGAAAACAAATCAATTTACCTGAACAACTAATCTTGACATGATAATAATACACACACCGTGATCGAAACTAAAGCTTGGGCTGGAGACAGTAGCAAAAACGCAACCCCATCCGCCCGAAAGTTCGCCTGAAGGAAATAGCTCCAATACATAATACAATGATCGCCATGCACAGGCAACGCACGAGAAAGTTGTGTGCAGCAGACCGTGAAACCACGTGACTAATTTCAACATGGCGGCGCGGTGTTCGAACGTTTGGACATGCGAGAAATCAAGTAACGCCTGATAATGGGAGCTTCTTCTTGCATGGACAGTGCAGTTAAAAGGTAAAATCTTTTCCCCCGAATAGCCTAGAGGAAGGACATGCTGTTAGTATTGTACCTGAGCATTTGCTTTGACATATTTTGCAGGTTTTGTAGCCCTAATTAATGGTGTGAGGGTGTGTGGGTGTGTGTGTGTGTGAGTATGTTAATAATATGTAAAAATGAATAGTGTTGGTGTAACAACTAGCCTTTTTGAGATATGGTGGGCATTATATGAGGGCACTGTTTGGTTTGGGTGTATACAGACAAATTTACCCAAACCTAGTATAGTAATAGTGTCAATGTATTGTGTCACCATATTTCAAAAAGGCTTATTCAATTGCGTTGTACTTATTGAACCCTAACACAGATCCCTATTCCATCAAACTCTAACAGCAGGTTTTGTTGGGTTGTGTTGGACTGGGTACTGCATGAGTAAACTGATCATGCTTTACATGGGTTGAGGCATACCATCAAAATCAGAGTACCACAGTTTGGGTGTTGAGTTACTGAATGGTGTTGGAATTTGTTAGAGTGGGGGAAGGGTCCTAGAACATCACTCTGGGGAGTTAGGGTTAATCACTACCTTAGATGTATGACTACAAACAGGGCATTTTCCAAACATCTGCTTAGGTTCTGTCTTAGGCTGCGGGCTCCGTTTGATGTTGTACGCTGATTCAAAATTTATAACGGAGCCCAGGCATAAGCTGCAACCCGAGCCGAGGTATGGAACATTAATTGCAAACAGGAAGGATGGTTTTAGTTTGTCGTAAAAATATTAACCCGCGCACTTGATTTCTTGATGTCCATACTTGATAAGTAAGCTATTTTTCTTAAGCCCCAGCTTAACATTGGTAAAGTGACCGATGCTTCCGTTCTTTGCACAAATCAAGATATTTGTAATGAAATCGACCTGTGAAAATGTCAGCTCATTTGGTTGTTTCATTTGCGAAAATAGCAATGCATTCGGCATTTGTGTAAGCATTCCTATAGGCAGAGTTATTCTCACTGAGACAAAAACTAATTTTGGATCTTGTTTCATTTATTATTTAAAAACCACAACACGTCAGGCAAATATTTCCAGGAAAGTTTTCTACCCTCATTATCTTTATACCGTGTAAGGTGTATGTAAATTTGGGAACATTCATATTTTTCTTCTGACCAATGTTGAGCTGGAGTTTAAAAGACATTTGTTTAGATCATTAAATGGCCATGTTTAGGGTCAATAATGATAAAAAAAATTCCGTCTTTCTCAGAACAAAAAAAAATGACAGGAGAAAACAAAGTCTGATACGACTAGAAAAGGAAAAAAGAAAGAAAGAAAAAAAATAACAAAAAAAACCACGCAGCCCTGCCTACATTTGCCAAGTCATCAATCATTTGCTATCCCCAATGAATACCTGACAGCCACAATAAGCTGACTTGGTTTAATTGGTTAGTACTGTTCAACTGCTTGATCAAATATTCATGCTCAATCCCCACGAGAGGTTGACGTTAAAGCTATGCTGAAATTCGAAGTTTGGAACATTACCAATTCGCATTCTAATACTTGATATTCAACTATTCCAAACGTTGGCACACTTCCAATTCGTAATGCGTATTCTAAAACCATCATCTCGTTCACCTTCGGAAAAAGGGGGAAAATCGACCCCCTCCCCCACACACACAAACGAAAAAAATTATGTCTCCAATGACTTGCATCGAACGCTGACTGAAATCAGAATGAATTATCTGGCTAAAAATTGCATTGAAAAGATCCAAGTTGTCCCAAAGATTAATGGGAACAAATCCCCGAATGTGTGATGGACAACATTTTAATAATCAATATAATTAGAGGGGTGGAAAGTCTCAATTTTAGTTTTAAATGTTTGCTGGATGATAGAAAATCATAGGTTATTTATTTTAGTTCATTTAACATATCTAGTCAATAGGAAAAAAGCAATGCAAATAATTTTGACAGGTGTATCGGCACAATTGAAACCAAAATAGGTGGACAAAAAAATCGATGGTGGTTGTAAAAAAAAAGATAATGGAAAAAATCTAATCAAATCAAATCAAATAAATAATAATAATCAAAATAAATAAAATCTTGACCAGCTGTTCACTGGAATGTATAATACTGGTTTAATGTGAAACGTTTCCTTGAGCTCTTTCAAAAGCAGATCAAAAATGCAAATACAATCTAAATTGGACCAGCCGATCACTGAATGGGAATGGATAGATAGATAAAAACAAAAACATCCCCAAATGGGAATTTTTTTACAATGGCCTTGATTCAAACGGCACAGATAATGAAAACGATTAATATAGAACAAAACCAGACTGCCGTTTTATTTTTTACATTATATGGAACAAACAAAAATTAAAAATAGAGTACTGGAATAATAAAGAATCACCCTTCAGACATCGTTATAGGGTAAAGTGACAGAACACGAAGACAAAAATTGAAAAAATAACATAGAACAAAACGGAGACAATCAAGGACTTTGACGCCACGTGAGCAGCCACGACATCAGCACCACTATTACCTTATAACCGATATCGTGATAAACCATTCTCTTTGAGCTCTTGTAAAATCAGAATCGAAAAGAGACAAATAAAATAACAGTGATAAGAACAGAGGACACCTGCGCAACAAAAGGTACATGCATTGTATGAAGTAACTTTTGTTGTAGAAAAAAAAACTGTAAATCTTTTTTGTGAAAAGTGTTCGCTCTGAGAAGAGCCGTTGGTGCGGTCTCGACGTTTCTTCAGGAGACGAGCAGAGTGCACTGTTGTACCCACACGTTCATTAGCAATCCTTTTACCCACACAATGCAGAACGTCATTCATCACTTACTGCATACACATTTTTGTTCTATCAAGGAGAACGTTTTACCACCAAAATGAACAGATTATAAGTACTTTTAACACTTTTGCGCACCATTCAGCAAAGCCACAAATCATAGAGACGTTTTTGTATTGCACAAGTTGCCGCCGCAAACCTCACTAGATTGTATTCCCACCATGCACAATTTCAAATCTCACTTTTTACCTTTCTCCAATCATTGATCTAGATAACTATTTACGCTTTATTCCGATTGACCAATAAGATGGCGGGACAGGAGGAACACGTGTATAGTGGCCGTGAAATGGCTTTGCAGAAACGACGTGAGCTAAGCATGCGCGCACAACAGCATTTATTTATATTTCGGTGTATGATATAAATTACTTTTCTGACAGTGACAAGTAAATATTATGTTTCAAAAGTGATAGGTGAAAAACTAAACATTTTATTGGATAGGGTCGTTCTTGAATGAGGGTGTCACACAAGCAAAAGCATACAAAAAGGATAGCCAAAAACAAAAAAAATTAGCATCTACTATAAAAGCATAATCCGCTTGGATGTCTATTCCAACGAGTGAAACGTTTAAATTACTATCTGAACTGTTTCGGCCATCGCTCGGAATTAGAAATACAATGTTTTAAAGATGCAGGAATATAATTTACTCTTGTTTAAAGTAAACAGTCCACCTATGCAAATCAAAGACGAAAGTGTAATATTTGTTATTTACGAACCAGATGTGTAATATGTCAAATAAATCCCATTATCCATTTACATCCAAACCATGAATAAATGAATATATTTTAAGTGTTTTTCCTCGAGTTGTGGGGATTACTTGAGCTGGTACCTTTCACAGGTTGTACTTTACATGTTATTTACATTACATATAAAGTGCGGATGAATATCTGTGCATTTCTATCCCATAATTTATCTGTGCATTTTTATCCAATGTTATTGTATAAAGACACAACGTTGATCATTTCATACAATACAATATTTGTAACATTTTTACAGGCCCGATTGCTTAATTTATGAAAGGGCAAGGGTACCAAGGCATTTTTTGTTGATAAAGGGCACCTCTATGAGGAAAATGTAAATTTCTATTGGAACATTCAAGGGGCACAAAGGCAATGACCAATCGCAACTGCCTCGATTGCCTCGGTGAAGTATCGGGCTTTCTCGTACTTGTGTCGTTGCCGTGCAGGCCGGTCCTGGACTTAAGTTCTGGTGGCACATCGTAGGGTGTGGGTTCGAATCCCGGTCATCACACCTTGGTGTTCTGGAGCAGGACACTTAACTGTAATCGCTTCTCTGCCATCAAGGGGGTAAATGTGTACTTTTGAGGGTCGAGATGGTTCTTGGATTAGATTTAGTTTGATGAGCTACATACTTGGTAGCACAGACTGCATTATACCCCCGAGGGAGCTGAAATGGTCTGAAGAATGAAATAAATGGCCCAGTGACTGGGGTAATGATGTTCATGCTCCACGAGCGTCAAAATATGCGGACTCCGACTTTATATCAATGCCCATTATTATGATTATTTTGCCACCCTTTCTAATACATTTCTGTCTAAAATGCAGTCAATTCCCAGAGCAATTCCCAGGCGATGCAATTCAAAGTGTGCATTTACTGCGTGATGCAAAAAGGAAAAAAAGGAAAAAAAGAAGAAAGAAACAAACCACAACCATTCTGCCTTCTGTTTTTGAAATTGTCTGCAAACCTGTCAATATTTTGTTTCTTTCAGAAGGACTTTTCCCTCAAATACGAGGTGAATAGACAGAGCGTATTCTCTCTAGACATCCCAATCAATCATGCACCCCCTTTTAAAGGAGTGGACCCATTCACCAGACACACGAGGCCCCAGATTCATGGCTCCGCCTGCCGCGGAATTCTGCACTAAATAGAACTTTCTTTTGCAACGTAGCAGCCTCAAGTTTTGCCAACCATGGTTGGCAAAAGTATGGGCGGCCTTCACTCCAGAAAATGCAACAGTTTATTATTTGGACAATAATGCTATCACACTTATACCCATATTAATGGTAAACAAAATATTACTATCTAAAAACAAAAAGTAAACTCGCACTTCATGAAAAAAGTTTGTTTATATTTTTTCGCTAAAAAGGGGGAATTTGTTGCCAAGCCAGTTGATACATTTATTGATACTCGAGGCCACCCGTACAAAATGGTGGTCAATGTTTGTAAACAAAGTCAGGTGTATAAACGGCCCATAGACTCAGTGTGCTTTACATGACGTCGTAAGCACGTAATAAACCCTTCCCATGAAATATGTAAATAGCACATCACGCTTGCGCGCAACACTACTGGTGGGCAAAATGAGGGAACACCGTGCTCTTTGTATGAGGCTAGAAGTGGCGTGACGCACACCATAGAGTTGTGCGACTGCCTACTGCGCAACTCTGGTGTTTGCCCACCAATAATGTGTGTACCCATGCGTGAATGTGCTTAGCTTGGGAAGGGCCAATTCTGTGGTTAGCAGTGCCATAAAATTGGACCCAGTTTACCAACCCACTGCTGAACCAATAGACCTTTATCATGCTGCAACCATCTTGGTCATGTTCCCTGTATCTAATAACAGTAATATATGCTAATATTCATTGTACAAAAAGGAACCAGACTATTTGCCCTTCCAGCCTCGGTTTGGTTACATTGGTTTGAATGGAAGAAAATCAAGATGGCTGCACCATGATAAAGGTCTATTCACAACGCGCAGCACCCTTACACGTGCCAATCATGTTCGCCATTTTGTGAGTGAAAATGCACACAAAGACATTGACTCCCAAAATGGCGGACATGGTAGACGCGCATTGTGTGAAGGTGCGTTCCGCGCCGTGCATAGAGTCGATACTCTTCCATGTTCTGGATTCTTTTCTTTATAACATTTTTGGCGTCCCATGAGTTACGTATGTGACACAACATACGTTGGGTCACACAGTGTTTCTACATGAAAAAACCCATAGGAATGTTTAATCTCAAAGGGTCATTTGAGTCACGAGTAGTGGGAAAAAACAACAACTATTTTATGTATTCAGCGTTTTCAAACATTGGGTTTGGACTCGCGAGATCAAAACTCTTCCTTTTACTCATTTCTCATAAACTATAACATTTTCATCAACAAATATTTCAAGGTAACCCGACCATCGCTATTATGTACAAATGTAACAACTTCTAACCAATTTTGTGCACACCATTGAAATCTTCCAAAAACGTATCATTGTTTGGGCCTACCCCCATTTTTCAACAGACACATTTCCGTTATTGATACATATGTCGAGACAGACGTATTATGTTTCTTATTAAATGATACCCATGCATGCCAGGAAAAGACCATCTCAATTTTTTCGATAAAATGTCAAGTTTAAGGGTTGCAACAATGGCCGAACGCGTCACTGACCTTTATGGATCAAGCGAAAAATAATTACCATCGTGTGGAAATATCAATAGCCATTGTGACACTTTGTCGCTTTAAAACACGGCGATGCCGCTCAAACCGCTTAGTAAACCACCGTCAAAAACCATGAGATGTCAATTGACGCTCCCAAGAAAAGATCGTGTTATACCGGCACCGGCCACAGTTATTAATAAAATCGACCCTTCCTTTGTGTTGATTCCTTCTTTATTCATAAAATGTCACCTCCACCTTATATTAAGGAATCCCTATTGCATGGGGGATATGACATTACAGTGCATATTACAATGCATTTTGATATGGACTGTATATCATATTTCAAGTTTCATTTTCGCTATCGTGTAAAGAGACTTGTGTTGGGAAAAAAAACACAACAATTATTCTAACTGAGCGATTTACGTAAACTGAGACGAACAAGCACAACAAGAGTCAAAGGAGACCGAAATCGATTCAGAATTAACTGAGAGAAATCATGCAATTCTATACCTGTATACCACACCTAATTATATACCACTATATTATATGAATTATGCATTTTGCAACAAACATCCACAGAGACCGATAACAACACTGACAACGAGTCAGTGCATTTGCTTTATTAAAAACGTATTACATACTTTGTATGCTCACTCTCCCCAAGGCTTGTGGTAAAAGTAACTTATAACGCCTCAAGAAAGCCGGCGAGCAGAGCTATCAATTTATTAATTGCTACTTATTTCATATCGAATAGGATTGTTGAAGGCAATCATTTCTGTCGCTCTTGCATACTTATGTGTTCGACAAATAAAAATGCGATACTGGCACCTACACAGTCATGAAAATGTACCACTGGGGAGAAGGTTGAAAGAAGAAAAGAAATATCCGGCTCTGAAAAGCTGGTTTTCCTCTCAAATCCCGAGGGCCTGAACCAAACCAACTTTTGGTTCATGACGTTGGTTACAAGCTGTTTACTCAAGTTCTCGTGTTTAACAATATTAATAGCAAGTAGTTTTTCCCAGAGCGTTTTATCTACGGGCGCCTCAAAGTGTTATTATTATTGTGTTATTTTAAGAAAAGTTTTTGAAGCTTTTGAATTATGAGAGCTATTTGTGTATCACCTCAGGGTTTACAAGACGCTGCGGCGCATTTAGCAGCCACTGCCAGAAACACCGGGGCAAACCCCTTCTCTTGCTGGCTTCTTTTACGTGCATTACACAAAACACAATAAAAATGCTTGTAGAATTTCATTTTTTAGCTACTCAAGTTTCGTTTCTCTTCTAGTTTGCAATATGTATGTATAAATGTATGTTCACCCACCGGGTTTCCAGGCTTCGGTAACGAACCCACTCTCGATGTTATGAACAACCAGTTTTGTTTTTGTCAATTATGACGTAGTCTTGTATGATGTTACGTCATCGAAATACGTGCTCACATTTTCTAGAAAAACAAGCCTTAACAGTAGCGGTCGTCACGGAAACATGTGCACACGTTTTTGAGAAAGACTTTACTGTCAAAGGTTTTCAAGTACCTTCGTTAGATGGATTGATTAACTTACTTATATATACTAACTTCGTCTAAAATAATTTACACATATAATTCGGCATATTTCCCCAAAATAATCACTAAAATTGTGTATTAGAGCAAAAAGGGTACCGAAACGTAAGCAAAAGAGAGGCAAACGCCAAATTCTTCCTCTGAATTGTGCCATATTGTGAATGGTGCACAACGCATGTCGAAAGTACACGGGATATGATTGCAGTCTCATCTTCTTATTTTCATATTTAGATTTTATTTTCCTCTGTAATATTTGATCGACTTTTGTTTTTCTATTAATACATCTAAGTCAAGGTCTACATACTCACCAGGGCGTAACTTACTCGCGTGCGCCAGGGGAATACGTCATTAAAAGAAAGCAATGTCGCCGATGGCCTGAGTGAACACAAAGCGTGACTGATTGCCCCCATGCAGCGCTCCTAGTGAACCTACTCCACTGCTGTTATGGAGCGCCCAGTGGACATGGCTGCATTGTGACTTGCGTGGACAGACCGTAATACTGAGTGTGTTTTTAGATGGGCAGAACCCAGATTGTATGTTGGCGGACTCCAGCTGATCGCGTAATTGTAGAAGTCAAAAGCAGCGTCCAGGCTCCGACCTTGATAATGTCCCCCTAAGGAGCGCCGGAAGCATAGTGTGGTACCCGGTGATAAGTTTTTGCAAAAAAATAAATAAAAATAAAAACATAAATTAATAAACACATAAAAGAGAAACAAAGAGAGTGCGGGAAACAAAAAGAAACACGGACGAAATACACAAACAGAAAAAATCTTCATAGATAAATAAATAAATCAGCAATGAAATTCGAAAGACATAAAATAGGTGTTAAAATGAAATATTCCCTAAAAAAGAAAAACAGTGATTCATCAATAATATATGTGAAATGTTATTGACAAATGAAACAAACTGTTATTTATAATTGTTAATTAAAAAGAAAATTTACGTTTTTGGACATTTTACAAACTAAATGAAAAAAAAAACAAGTTCCCAAATATCAAAATATGTCAAAATGATAATATTTGAACGAAGATTTATACAGGTAAAGTTACATGTTTACTAGCCTGTGAGCCGCGGTTAGCAAAGAGCACGTTGATATGGAATACGGATGGAGAGTTGACCTATAAAAAACAACAACCATTCACCATGGTAACGTGGCTCATTCCTTCCTTCAACTTCGCCGAACAATGCAGGTCGAACAACATTGTTCACTATATTTACTTTGTAAAACATTACTGAGAAGTTCACCTCGAGCGTTTTATTTGCGTTTATCTAATATGGTTAACCTAGTAACAGCACAATATATCAATCCACAGACTTCTTAACTCTGCATCTTAAAAATAGTGATGTATTTAAATATTTGAAGGAAAACAACTATTCACTGTCGGAACATATTTTAAACGGTTTGGGCATAAAGTGCGCTTCCCTCTGCTTCATTGAATCTGGACTATAACTTCTGAGATTAAAAAAAAAAGAATTTGTTCACGGGAGAGTCAGAACTTCGGTACGTTTTTAATAACTGTCTAGGCCCATTTTTTTATTTAAGCTGCTAAGGCACAACTGTTTTTTCAGACCGACTTGTTTTTAAAATTATTATTATTATTATTTTTGGCTGAGAACCCACCTTTTCATTTACACAAACCTGTTTGCGCTTAACACCCCTCGTGTTTTCCGGTGATACTCGTAATCGATACTCTAACTTGAGTGCTGTATTCGAGTACCGTTGAGGCGGTACTCGTGTACTCGGCTAACAAAATACCCGTACTCGAAGTCCATACTCGATTCTCAACTGGAAAATAATCTCTACTCGAATTCATGTACTCGACACTCAAGTGAAAACCAATCACTTAAAAAAAAATAATAAAAATAAATAAATACACACACTCACAGATGCTTTCACTGTTTTCAAACTTCGGTTTTGGAGTCACGAGATCAAAACTAATGATTTAGGCCTACTTATTTTTCTCAAAAACTATAGCATTACAGACAAAACTATTTTTGTGCAAATTAGGGAACATTTGTATTTTCAATCTTACCAACCAGCGATGTGCACACATAAAATGCTTTATCAAAGTCTTGTTGTTTGCTGTTAAAAGAATATGTATATATTCATACAGAAAGACAAATCCAGTTCCATTTCTCATTTCCCTACTGAATTTATAGACTAGTACACATTAGCACACATAGTGCTATCGTATCGAGTTTGGCACTCTCGAAATGTAAAAGATTGAACATTTCACTCGCTTGCCAGAGTGTTGTCAGTTTGGCTCTTTTGAGAGTGAAACTCACTCTTCACCACTCTCTTCTGAGTGAAAGTGGAGTGAATTTCACTCTGAATCTAGTGAAAATACATGTTTTTCACTCTAAAAAGAGTTGTCCGCCATATGGCTCCTTGCAAGAGTGTTGGCGGACAAAAAGAGTGATTTTTCACTCTTACATTTTAAGAGAGCAAATGCTAACAACGAGCAGACCTGCAGGAGCCACATCAGAACACCGGGTACGGTCACTGTTCATGCACCTGCAACTTTACAGGCTGCAACTTGCTACAAGATCTTCAGGTGCCATATTTAGCACTTCTAGTGTTTTTTCATAGAGTGTAGGTAGTTAATGCTCACTGGTGGTGAAATATAAACAAGATCAAACCACTCAAGGAAGTAATTTTATGTCCAGTTGAATTCATGTGCCCATCTTTGTGAAAAGACAGACATGCTGAACACGACTGCCAGCGACTCACTTAAAAAAGAAAAGAAAAGAAGTTTGAAAGTTGGATAAGAATCTACCACACTGTCTACTGCCAGCAACTCACTTAAAAAAAAGAAAAGAAGTTTGAAAGTTGGATAAGAATCTACCACACTGTCTCATGGCAATACAGACACAATTCTAAAGAAAACACATTGTACTAAAACAAAATAGAACAAACAGATGCATTGTGTATTACCTTTTTTGTGTTTTCTTTTTGACAATGTCGAATAAGATCTGACGTAAATTTCACAAGACACTAAAACTAATTTTCAGATGAGTTTTAGCCGATGAATCAATCTTTAATTTGTTTAATCAAAATATGATGCCCAATACAAATCACTATACCGGAGATACTGTAAACTCTTCCTAATGAGATATAATATTATCTATTGCCCTGGAGACAGTAATTGTATTGAAGTCCTTATCAAGCTAAATGAATGGAAAACCGCAAAAACATATGCAGAACTATACACGAAAGATAATTAAACGTAAATTCCTTTGATGTGCCGAACATCCTAGTCGACCACAACGTCCTCAGGGCTTGGACAAGAAATCCTCATTAATCGATAACTATAACCAATCCCGAGAAACTGAAGGTTCGTAAATCGTCTTGTATAGTTTAAAGGTAAAATTCGTCAATGGTTTTTTGGGGAAGAATAAAATAGTTCTCATCCTCAAGTTTCCAAAACCACAACTTAATTACAGCACCATAACCCTGTAGCCTTAACCCACATTACAAAGCTTACCCTAACCCTAGTCCTAATTGTAACACCCGAACCCTAACCTCAATATAGGCGCACGGGGACTCATTGGGGGGGGGGGGGGAGGCAGAGGGGTTGATTTGCCAGAAATTTTACTCAGATAAAACACAAGTACCAATTTCTAATAAAAAAACCCTTTCCCCTTTCTTCTTGCTCTGCCCGAATTTTCCCCATTGTTTTGCCCGAATTTAGAGGGCAACTTCCCCTTGGCCCCTTGCTCGTACGCCTATATCAATTACAAAACTAACCCTAACCCATGTACCAATCGTTACATCCAAACCCTAACCTTAATTACAGTACTAACCCTAACCCTAGTCCCAATTATAATTCCCAAACCCTTACCTCAATTACAGTATACTAACCCTAACCCTTGTCCTAACTATAACACCCAAGGCCCAACCCCTATTGTAGTACTTCCCCTTGTCCCCTTGCTCGTACACCTATGTCAATTACAATACTAACCCTAACCCTAGTCCCAATTGTAACGCCCAAACCCTGACCTCAATTACAGTATTATTACTAACCCGAACCCTAGTCCAAATTGTAACAACCAAACCCTAACCCCAATTACAGTACTAACCCAAACTCTAGTCCAAATTGTAACAACCAAACCCTAAACCCCAATTACAGTACTAACCCTAACTCTAGTCCAAATTGTAACAACCAAACCCTAACCCAAATTACAGTACTAACCCTTACCCTAGTCCAAATTGTAACAACCAAACCCTAACCCCAATTACAGTACTAACCCAAACTCTAGTCCAAATTGTAACAACCAAACCCTAAACCCCAATTACAGTACTAACCCTAACTCTAGTCCAAATTGTAACAACCAAACCCTAACCCAAATAACAGTACTAACCCTAACCCTAGTCCAAATTGTAACAACCAAACCCTATCCCAAATTACTGTACTAGACCTAACTCTTTTCCCAATTGTAATACACAAGCCCCAACCCCTCATATTACTAAGCCTACCCCTAGTCCAAATTGCAACAGCCAAGTCACAACCCCTACTACGGTACTTTTACCCTAGCCCTAGTCCCAATTATAACACCCAAGCCCCGATCCCTATTGTAGTAATAACCCTAACCCTAGTCCAAATTGTAACACCCAAAACCCTAACCCCAATTACAGTACTAACCCTAACCCTTGTCCCAATTGCAACACCGAAGGCCCAACAATGAACTGACATTACATTTTGATTGATTTTTCAAGATCTTGAATAATTACTTAATTAGACAGAAAGCGCAGACAAACTGGTGTGACAAAACGTACTTGTAATGATAAAAAGATACAAATGATGACAACTCAGACTTTGAAATGACTTGAATTGTCGTCCACAAACCCATTATGTTTCCCCTTGTAGATTAGACAACATAAATGAGTTATTGTTCCAACATCTTTTATAACACTACCAGTACCTCAGTAACCCCAGGAATTAATGATCGCAATTTTTTTTTTTTTACATAAAACCCGTACACCAGAGGTAAATTTGATGATGACATCCATCAAACCTAAAAAAACACACCCAAAAACAAAGACGAATAATAATAAAATAACAAATATATATATATATATATATATAAATAAATAGCGTGAGCAAAGAAAATTTGGCTGATGCCGGACTCGTATATATATATATGTCCGACTCCGTAGAGATTTCATTGAAGTATCACTTTCCCAGTCATTATTATTGCGGCCAAACTCTTATTCCAGGCTTTTACCGACACGATCAAAAATTAAACGAATAAATCTGCCGCGTCGAGTGCAGATACATGCAAATGATCGTGTCTTCTCTCAGTTGTTGAGCGAGTGGCCAAATTGAATTGATAGATTCAAGGGGCTGACAATTCCTCTGTACGCCATGTTAAAACTCTTTCCAAAGGATAGCCTCTGGAGGTTGTTTTGGACTATAGCGACATAACCTAGATTAAATTGACCTCTCAAAACGCTTGGCTACAAAGTCGCGACACGCCGAGTTTTAAAGCGCAAGATTGAAAATGGATTTGTTCCTGAGCCTCCCTGCCGACTCGCTGAACGCAAAAACACATCAGACAAAAATTTAAAAAGAAGGAAGTACACGCCCACTCGTCCCTGGTGTTAAGCAGGAATTTTATTGGCATTAAGTCCTGAAGACGGCAATCATCGCAATGATATCGATTCAAGCCTTAAAAACCACCCTCGCGCCCTCTTGTGCCGTTTACGCATAAAAAGGCTGTGCCACTAAGTGCTATATCCATCTTTATTGAAGATCATAGGGAATACCAACCCCGTTCCCATGAATGTTTGATTGTACTGCCAGTTAGAACGAGGTTGACGAAATGCAGATAGATTAAAAGTCAAAACAAGAGAATGTAATGTAATGGTTGCTGCTTCATCAGCCAAAGCTGAACTGTTAGAAGCTGCATAGGAATAGAGGAAGGAGTACACTTAAACAGAATCAGATTTATTTAAAGCCCAACTGAAACTGCCGTCGGATGTAGGAAAACAGAAGAAAAGTTGCTAGTTATACACTTATACATCAGGCAAACGAGCGATGTTAACCAACTACGATTCTAGTCATCTAGATTGGCCATCTTGTGTGCGCCTGACAGGCTGCCACGCACACATTTCTCTCTGTTTTTTCCTGCACCTTTTTGACTGGACTGCAACCTGTTTCAGCTTTACTGAATGTTCCAGGTATTTAAACTAACATCCTGGAGTCCACTGGACAAGTTTTTTGAGAGTTTGTGCCTACTCTTTTGTGGGAAAACTGGAGGACGATGAACGTTTGAATTTTTTTGCAAGCTGACTTCACATGGTACTGCAAACTCCATTGATATGTTCTGTGCATCCAGGGGTGTCTCTCAACAAAAGGAAGACTCACAATACACCACTTTGGTAACAAAAGGATGATCTTTCACTCACTATTGTTGGACACAATCAAGTGCTTGTTTGAACAATGGTGCTGTTAAAGCTGTATCTCCTGCTTGGCCTGTGTGTTGGCATTACCTGTGTGCAAATTGAGTGCTATATCATCAACCATGGTTGCCGAATCAACCCTCTGTACCGATCCAGCGGTTTCACAAAGACACGTGTGCCTTACTACAGCAATGCTTTGGCCACCTTCAATATTGAGCTACTTTCCTGTGGTGACGTCAGTCCAAATCCCGGCCCAGAACTGGACTGTAACTCAGACAAACGAAGGTCCAGTAACAATCTCTCATCAGTAAACAAGCTTGACAGAACTCAACTTTTCCACATTGGAACGAATGCCAAGATCAGAGCATTACCCCTTGATCTATGGAGACATTTGAATCAACTCCGGATTAACAGTAAACCCCGTACCCATAGAGGTGTTCGTGGTGGAAGAAGAAAACAACGAAAAATTAAAGTTTGCTCTGTTGATCGGAACTATCACCCCCCTACCAACAAACCAAATGGAGTTTGTCTCACAAATCTGAGAAACTTGTCTCCCCACGTTGACTCAAACCTTCATCTCTGCTCTTTAAACGCACAGTCTATCCGCAATAAAATCGTTGACTTTGTTGATTTTGTTCATGAATATAGCCTGGACATCGTTGCAATATCCGAAACCTGGCTGAAACCAGGTGACGACTGGATAATAGCTGAAATAACACCTCCTGGCTACTCGTTTCATCATATTCCTCGACTACACAAAACAGGTGGAGGAGTCGGACTTCTCTACAAGTCATGCCTATCAGTATCCAAGTCAGTTCCCACCTCTCTTATAAAAGACTGCTCTGACGTTCTCATTCCTTTCATTACACATATTGTTAACAAATCCCTTAATTCCGGTGTTTTCCCTAGTAGCCTTAAAACCTCTTATATTCGCCCTCTCTTAAAAAAAAGTGGCTTGGATAAGGAGGTATTCAACAACTACAGACCCATTTCCAACTTGAGTTTTCTAGGTAAAACTATTGAACGCATAGTGTCATCCAGGTTACATGCTTTCATGCGGGTCAACTATCTTATCGATTCTTTTCAGTCTGCCTATAGACCCAATCATAGTACAGAAACTGCCTTGTTACGCGTTCACAATGACATTCTCACTGGTCTTGATCAACAAAAAATTACTGCTCTTATTTTTCTTGATTTGAGCGCAGCATTCGATACTGTGGACCACACCATTCTATTGTCTCGACTGCGTAACGTCATTGGTTTGAAGGGCCGTGCACTACGATGGTGTAAATCCTACCTGGAATGTAGATCCCAGTGTGTGCGTGTCGGTGATGCCGCATCTGAGCCAGTTCAACTTGATTTTTCTGTACCACAGGGCTCGGTTCTTGGCCCTCAGTTGTTCTCTTTATACATTTTTCCTCTCAAAGAAATCATTCAGAGTCACAACATTCAATATCACATGTATGCCGACGACACACAATTATAATGTCTCTTTTAGTCCCTCACAACAACATGCCGAGTCCTGTATCACTCGCATTGAGGCCTGTATTTGTGAAATTCGTCAATGGATGAACAACAACTTCCTGAAAATCAATGAAAAAAAAACCGAATTCTTGTTGATAGGTTCTCCACAGCAACTTTCCAAAGTCTCTATTCCATTTATTACTATAGGTGATTCTCGCATCCTGCCAGTCAACCACGCTCGTAACCTTGGTGTAATATTTGACTCCTCCATGTCTTTCAAAAATCATATTTCCCACACAGTTCGTTCTGCTTCATTCCACATCCGCAACATAGGAAAAATCCGTAAATACCTTGACTGCTCTTCCACTGAACAGATTGTCCACTCCTTTGTTACGTCTCGTCTCGACATGGGAAATTCACTTTTATTTGGCCTTCCAGATGTTCAACTATCTCGCCTTCAACGTCTTCAAAATATTGCTGCCCGTGTCGTCACTCTTACAAAAAAACACTCTCACATAACACCCATCCTTTTAGATCTACACTGGCTTCCAATATCTTACAGAATCATCTACAAACTGATGCTAACCGTCTTCAAAGCACTCAATGGGCAAGCACCTACTTACATCCTGGACATGCTCAACATCTATAAACCATCCCGCAACCTTCGATCTGGAAATAAATATCTTCTTCAAGAAGTCAAATCTCATCGTACCTGGGGGGACAGATCTTTTTCAGTTGCAGCGCCACATCTTTGGAATCAGCTACCTCTTCATGTTAAAACCTGCGATACAATTCACTCATTCAAGAAATCTCTCAAAACATATCTCATGACTAAAGCTTTTTCTTCTTCAAAATGATTTTTTCTTTTTCGTCTCTTTCCCTTCAGCTTTTTCTGTTTTCATTGTAACAGCGCCTTGAGCACCTTTGGTGGATATGTGCGCTTTATAAGACTTCGTTATTATTATTAGTCTTGAAATAAATCGCCGTTTATCGTAAATCCCACATTTGCTTCCCGACGAACGGTTAACGGGCCCCGTCTTAGCAGGGTTCGCCAAATAGACCATTATTATTTGATTTTAACTTCATTTAGTTTTGAAAACGGTGACTAAAAATATCCCAGTCTATGGTTGTAACTATTTCGTAATAATGCTGTATAAGATTATCAAAGACAAACTGAGTAAATGGGCACCACGCTATAGTAGCCTTTGCTCCGGGCACCGCGAACCCTAGTCTAAGCCACGGATGAGCTGTAGGATTTGCGACAGATAACATGAACAAGCTGATAACCAAGTCTACTTTGTGTCCCACCGTTACCGAAGAAGTTAATCGCAAAGATTACAAAATGGTATATGAGATCAATTTGTAACATTGTAAGCCACCTGAGAAATGAAGTCAAGAAGAAAACAACATACATGTACAAAACTTCATTTTTTTGTAAAACTTGATTGAATAAAGTCTTTAACAGACTTTACAAGATGCTGTAACTTTAATCGATGATGTAATTTTACAAGATGCTGTAACTTTAAACGATGATGTAACTTTACAAGATGCTGTAACTTTAAACGATGATGTAACTTTACAAGATGCTGTAACTTTACAAGATGCTGAAACTTTAAACGATGATGTAACTTTACAAGATGATGTAACTTTACAAGATGCTGTAACTTTAAACGATGACGTAACTTTACAAGATGCTGTAACTTTAAACGAGGATGTAACTTTACAAGATGCTGTAACTTTTCAAGATGATGTAACTTTAAAAGATATTGTAACTTTACAAGATGATGTTTTTTACAAGATGCTGCAACTTTACTATGTAGCTTTTACAAGCTTTTATAACATTACAAGATGCTGTAACATTACAAGATGCTACCAAAGGGACCAAGCTGGAGGAAAGTCGAACTTGTATTTTGCCATCTGAAAACAGACCGAACGAAACCAAGATATGCGCCACACGAGTGATATTAAATATCCTGCACGTAGCCACAATCTGAAGTATTTCTGGAAATACACACAGACAAATTAGACTCCATTTTAGTCACCAGATCTGTAGAAACAAATTTATAAAACAAATCTGCCATGCAACATGCAGTCTGTCGCATGCAGACTACTTACAATTACCCTTCGCTAGTAAGGGTAGCAAATGGTCTTTTTTCCTTGATCGTCACAGAAGCAGTACAGACGGCTGGTAACCTGGCACACTGATTGGTTATGGGTATGTGACGTCACAGCCGGGCATGCAAAATGGCGGATGAAACATTGAAAACACATGGTTTATATGACATTACAACACGATAAATGATCAAAATAAAAACATTGAGCAAAATAATGCCAGCAGTGAACCTGCAAATGAATACAAATAATCATAAACCAATTAAAAGAATGAACAGCCAGCAATAAATATAAACAAAATATCACATTTTTAAAAGCATCTGAAATGTACAAACAAAACAAACATGAATTAAAAATATTCCATGAACCATTGTAAAGACATGGCAATATGGTGGAGTGCCCAGACTCAAGTTCTGGTGTTGTCAGAGAGTGTGGGTTTGGGGTCCTGGTTACGGCAGTTGCGTCATTGAGTAAGACATTCAACCATCACTGCATGCTTCGTCCTTCGGACAGGACGTAAAGCTGTAGTTCCCGTGAGTTGTGTACTACACTTTAAACTAACCCAGTCACTTATTATTAAGAGGAGGGCTTTGCACCAGTGTGTCTGGCATGTTGGCTGAACTTTGTGCCCCATCACCCTGCAAACCCTTACACGGTGCTTCATAATGGGTCTCATAATTATTATTTTTTAAGCATAATACTTGTCGTTAAAAGCATACAGCTTTGAGAAGCATGAAGATAAAGCGCTACAACACTCTAAAACTAAAGTTAGTCAAAACAGCCTTAATTAGTAATTTTTGACTAATTTTAGTCAAAATGTGGTCTAAAATGACTAATTAACGCTGTTTTGACTAAGATAGTTTTAAGGGTGAAGGACCGAGCATTACGACCTAAATTGTAATTTGATGAACAGTAAAATTGAGACTCAACCTGAACTTAAACTTTTAGAGTTGTACTGAAACATATTCTGTCTGAAATTCTGTCATTTTCTAGAAAAAGTGTGTTTGTTGAATGCATTCGAAGCATAAAATCATGCGACAACAATGTACCGTTTTTATGCTAACGTTCACCCCTTTTTCATTAAAAGTGTTCGCCTAGGTATTTTGTGTATGTAAATATTCCCATAGAAGTAGTGAATATCATAATTATGTCTTGTTTTGTGTTGGCGCCTTGATCGGGTGTCTTGACAAGTGCGCCATAAACGTCTATATTATTATAATTGCATTATTATTATTTGCCTTAGAACTAAATGACTGCAAAATCCTGTTACGAAAGCTGTAATAATAAGACATGGTCAAATACCGATAACAGGTAATTTTCCTCTCCCAAACCCACACCATCGTAATGACATTCGGAAGTATAAAGTCAAATTGTGAAATAATTGCTGAGACCTCCCTCCTGTTCCCTGTACGATTAGCAAAGGTTGTGTTAGGTATATTGTCGCAACCAATTAAACACTTCAAACTATACACGACGAGGAATTTGGACGTGCTCACAATAACAACACACTGGAAAAGATAACAGGATATTTCTCTTCAAATAGTTCAAAGTTTTCTTTCGTGAGGGTTCGAACAGTGTTTTGAACGGCTTCAGAGATTTCTGAACTTTGCTGTGACGGGTTGTGCGCATGCCCTCTAAACGTGTGTACACGATAACAATTTGCAACCTGTCCATGTCTCACGTATAAGTTTCACTTCACATTCATTCATACCCTCAAACAATATTAAAGACGGACTCCAAGGCATATTAGTCAGTGTTGTGACGCAATCATTTCGCAAATGCGAATTTTGTCAATATCAGAAAGCGTCCAATGACGTCACATTTCAAATACATGGGTGTGTAAATTCGTTTACGCGACTTGTTTCGTTCATCTGTGAATGCTTATGATTTCCAATCAAAAAAGGCATTGAATTTGACCTTTTGACTGACGCAGAAAGTCCTCTTTGGAATGTAGAGACCCATTTGCTGTTGATATCCAATGTATGACGTCATGTTTCAAATTTCGCTCTGAAAGAGTTTAAAATAAAATTATATTTTCACCGTTTTAACGTTGGTAACTTCCCCCGCTTTTTCATTATGATTCTATAGACCTTTATCACACTGTAGCCATCTTTGTCAGATTCCCTGTATACCCAATGACACTGATAGGTGTAATTCTCAATGTATAAAAAGGGAACAGACTATTTTCCCTTCCAGCCTCAATTTGGTTACATTGGTTTGAATGGAAGAAAAAAACAAGATGACTGCACCGTGATAAAAGTCTATTGGAAAATGAGGGCATCACAAAACTGAATTTAACATTGGAGCCCATCTGAATAATTTAGTAACTGTAGTCAGTCATTGCTTGACTCTAATTACCACTGAACAATTTAAAATTATACAGACCATAAATTGAGATACAGGCATGTGTTTTTGTTACGAGTTATGATCTGTGATTTTTGTGTATATTGAAGGCCATAAGTATTATCTAATAAAATGGGGAAAATGCTTTTTAATTTGTTTTCGCTGAAAAGCCTGAGGTTTCAGGAGGATTTTAGCATCTATTGATTATCGGAAGTTTGACTGTTTTGTTTTTTCGATTTCCGAATTCATAAGGATACACTGATTTTGTTTTCTTTTCGAGACTCTATTTTCTCATGGAGATTATAAACGCTTAGCCCGCCCACTATTTGTTTTCTCTGCACAGTACCTTTTCATTGTTTTAATAACCATAATTAGGTTTGTAGCCCGAGAGTGGGCTTTTACCTTGTACGATCAATTTTTTTCTTCTTCTGGGTTTGCCGCATCCCCCCATTAAAACACGTTTTAATAGTGTCTTTGTTCGCATTATCCTGCATTTGGTTTTACGTGGTATTTTTGTTTATGGACCTGTGTACACCACTCGCTATGTTTCCCAAACATCATATAATTTGTTATTGACCATCTGTCTGGAAACCTTTTAATATCTCCGTCTGAAAACCTTTTAATATTTCGCTGCGACCTATTTTTTTTAAAGTTATAAAGTGGACTTCGATGGTCCATGCTATACAGATGTACACGAGTTTCTGTCTGTGTGTGTAGTTGACGAGCGCTGATTATGGTCTAGCACATTTTAACATACATATAAATACGACCCACGAGACCCAATAGTAAACAGGTTGTGGACAACATTGTTTGGTTTGTGGTTGTAAACCTCAAACAATTGTTATTATGTGCAATATGCCTCGTATTTATTTTACTCTTCTATTGTATATTTTGTATGTATTTTGTACGCGTATGTATTTTGTACGCAAATTGCCCGAATAAAGTATTCGATGTTTGAAAAGAGTGATAACATATAAAAACCTTATAATTATATAGATGTTTTTTCCCACTATTTTCTCCTGACTCCGATGACCGATTGAGCTTAAACTTTCATATGTTTGTTATTTCATGTTTATTTCGGGTCACTTATAAGGCAACGGATACCGGTACTTTTTAGTAATTAATCCCCCCAAAAATGACCGTAAAAACTTAATTGGTAAGGAGCAACGGGGAGCTGTGGATAGTACAAAACATGAAGCCTTTTTTTTACTTAATGAAGAACATACAGTTTCAGTATTTTCGGATTCTTCCGCGTGGAAATAACCACTCCAGATTTTCGCCGATATCACAACAACGCTAACATCTTTTGAAACAAACTTTTCAGGGGTTAGTTTGATGGTATATATCTACATTTATATAGGACTGAAACAAACGTACGGTTTATCAAACACCAAAGGTATACCCCGCCTTTAAAGTGCGGATACTGGTCTTCGACAATTACAAATGTTGTCCATGTGCTATGGTGTCCATGTCCACGCTCTCTAAAATTACACTTGCGAAATAAGGTGTAATCAACTCCAATTGCAATGTCAATACACTTCGGAAACCCTCCCCCAACCTAGCATCACCTTGGAACACCCACATCCAGCAAAGACTGAACTAAATACAAGGTCTCCAAAATCCAGGATTTGTATGATTTCTTTTGTTGCTATCACTGTCAAAAGATGATTGCCACTTTGCTTAACTGACAGGTGGGCACCAGATCTTTGTCCAGCCTGCGGGGTCCGTAAATGGATACACAATGCACGCGTAAGAGAAGCCACTACCTTCAGGCAACGGGGAAGCCAAAACGGGGGCATATACCTCAGACCTCCGCATAATGATAACATTGTGAACATTATCCTACATTAATTTCTTCTATTCCACTGTCCTTTACTGTAACTTGAGACGATAAAAAAGGTCATGATTTCTCAAAAATTGTGTCATTCTTTTCTTGTCTCACCTCTCATGCATCCAAAAGGTCAGACTCATTTATCGTGGTGGGGCGTACAATAGGATTAGATGTCAGATGCACATCCATTATTGATTGTGAATTTCAGTGCCTAGTGGAGTCGTATGTCATAATCATATTGTACCAACAAGATTCCTCACCAATACGGTTCAGAAACACATTCCTGGGGATTATCTAAGGATATTTATTGTGTGGGACAAGATGGGGGTCAACTATAGTAAATTGACCCTCTTTACTTGTCGTCATCGCTGAGCCTTCTTGTAAACCAACCCCGCCGAGATCTATTTTTAAGAAAGTTCCTTTCAGTGTTCGAAAAAAAGGGGGAACAATATTCTTTGTTTTCGCCGGATTGGTTGAGCATTTCGTATCGTGTCCATTCAAGTTTTGGAATAGAAGTATTCCAATAACCAAATAACAAAGAACAACTGCCTGACATATTAGCTTCAAACACCGAATTTGTGATAGGACTACACTGTTAACTGAAACTGTCAAACCCGATGAGGGTTCGGGGACAACTTTGCACTATTTGCGAACTGCTCAACTCACAATGAATGAAGTTGGAATTAGGTGATGTTTGAAGCTTTGCATGGTGTGGGAAATAGGAAGAAACTATTACTAGTAAGCTTGCGGGTACAACCATGTAAAATAACTCTTTTGTGAGATGTGTTGGCTCTGAAAAGAGCCGGTGTGGTCTCGACGTTTCGAACAGTATACTCTGATCGTCTTCAAGACGATCAGAGTATACTGTTCGAAACGTCGAGAAGTTGGAATTGTTAACTGGACAGAGAAGAGCTTGGAATAAAATTCAACCTTTTATTGATATTATTATTTTTGGTAGTGAAACCAAGGATGCCTCAAAAGTGAACCTGTTTACTTTAGCTCGGAAGCCTGAGGAAACCTGTGTATAAGGATGCATGCTATCTGAACCAGAAACACCGGGTTCTTATACGTGCACTATACCCATCCTAGTACACGGGACCTACGGCTTAACGTCCCATCCGAAAGACAAAGCAATTAAGGTAAAGTGTGCTGAAGGACACTAGTGTCACGACTGGCCAGTCCGGGATTCGAACCCACATGATGTAAACTATACTAAACTTAAGTTCGGCGGATTAGACCGCCATGCCATGAGCGTCGCTTTGAAATCGGGTCCCATTAGCTTATAGAATCGAAAAAGATATGCTCTTTAAAGGGACCTGCTTTTGGAAAACTGAATTTATTCCCATCCTCAAGTTTCCAACATAAACACCATACAACCAACCAAGATTTGGGGAGACTTTAATGGGGCAACGGGCCCCTTTAAGGTTGAGACTGTAATCATGTACTTGGTAAAGGCCGCCCGTTTTGTTGCCCAGCCATGGCAGTCAAAATGTGCGGCTGTGGCGTTGCAAAAGGAATGTCTAGACATTGATTTGAGCAGTATGAAAAACAAAATGGTGGCATCATGACAAAGTTGTTTAGTGCCATTGGCCTAATTTCATGTTACATGTTTAGCGCGGAATTCTATGCTTATGATTCGTATAGAATCACTTTACATAGCACAGTAATCGCATAGTCCTGTATTATGTGTCATACAGTGCTACCAAATTGGGCCCTGGGCCCAATTCCCAGAAAATATCGCTTAACAATTTCCAGCTAAGCGAAAAAGAGCAAGATACCAGTCACATGTGACATGCTATTTTGGCTGTTAGTCTTATTCTGATCAGCAAAATTTGGTTGTTTTTGAAGCTATGGGCTTAAGCAGCTACTGCTATTTAAAGTCAGCCCAGTTCTTCAATCAACCGCTGCTGGATGTGAAATAGATTACTAACTCTTTTAAATGTTTGTTTGCCCAGGTAGAAAAGAGGCATGTAATTATCGTATATCACGATTCAAGTCAGCAATTGTGGATTACACTTTTTTAGATGTCATTGTATTCATATCTTGAGTCGTCAGTAACTTGATTGACTTTCCTAGTAATTGACTTTCCCCTTGGTAATATTAATATGATACCATAATCAGCCCAACATGAAGAGGCCAACTACAATGTTTTGACAGCATAGCTACAAGAGTTCCAAGTAAGTAGGTCAATGGTTCGGTATAACAAAATTGAATCAAGACCTGTTTCGTTTAACTTGCGGTATTGGGTAAAACCTTCACAATCCAATGGACTTGTTGCAGCGTGAAGAAACCCATGTTTTTAATGTTATTTTTTGTACACAAAAAATCTAGTTCATCCAACTACAAATTGTCCTATATCACGCGTGAATTATTCCCTGGTGTGTTTAGTTTTGTTCTTGCCAAACGCAGTTTAACAATTAGCGTGAGCTTCTTGCTTTTGTTTGCCACTTTTTGGTGATCATGTTTTTGCGATATCAAAACATGAAAAAGAAAGACCTTAATATTTTCATGGTGCCGATAACTACTAACACTGGGCTACGTTCAAGGGCTTTTCTCAGGATTCTTCTTAGTATTTTTGCTATTTATTTTTTTTCTATTAGATTGAACGAAAATGTAGGTTACCCCGGCCAATTTCGACAAATATACATTCAATTTAACATCTGGCTCATTCAATTTTGTTTAAATGGATGCTCCGTCTCATCATCAGCATTCAACAGTCAAAAAGACAATTCAATTTCAACAGTTTAGCATTACAAATAGGCCATTTAGTTTTCCGCAATAGTTCATTCTTTGTTTATAGATGGAGGCTGGAACTTGTGACTCAAACACGCTTTACACCAATCTAAACGTGACATCAATGTTATGACCATCCATTACTTCATTATGTTTTCTCGTGTCTACGAAATTCTGCAGGTTGTTTCATAACTTTGGTCAAACATTCGGAAGTTGTGACAATGCGAACTTCAAACACCTTTCTCGTAAGCAAGTGGCCGCCACACTAACAGTGTAAAGGTAAGCTGTTAATTTTTCTTTTGTAGCATCAACTTCTTATACTCAATAAGTTTTCCGTTTTGTTGTTTCGCCTTCGGATTTACCCGTTAGCAGATTTACAAACGCCAACAAGCGCGATGGTACTTCCTATTGCATAACACATACAGTTCCCCTCGGAGTAAAGTCTACACAAAGATAACAACACGCGATAGAGGAGACAAAACAGAGGCGTGGTAATCGGAGCGAGGGCTTAACAAAAACTTTCCCCCTGTTTGAATCAGCTGATATGCGCACTTTATTGGGGAAGCACTTTACAGAAAAATTGAAGGAAAAACATGTCCTGATGACAATTACCGTCTGTCGACTGTTAAATGATACAATTCTGCCGCATTCTTCTATTGATCGTTGGCGATCGGAAGAGCAATCCCACCTTCACATCCAATACAGTTAGGAATTAGAACGTCGACAATTGACACGAGGAAAGAGAAAACCACGCAGATTCCCACTGTAATTGCATTTTTTTTCTCCCGCACGATAGCCGGAGGGGTCATGAACTCGTACCCAGTGGCGATACGATACCAAACCGGCCACATAATCATATGGCGTTACAAGCCTATAATCTACAGTGATCACCAACTCGCCTCGAATGTCCCGACCGCGTGGTTGACTGCCGATTGATTTTAGGTAGTCGCCTTATCACACCGTAACACAATCAACGTTACTACAACTAGTCCGCTTAAAATTTGGCTCAAGTTACACATGAGAAACCAGTGTACTTTTTGCTGCACTTCCTTCCTCTAATGTCATAATTGTTCTGTATCGAACAAAAAAGTACATTTTTTCAACTCAAAGTAGCCAAATAATTTGCTTTTATTGAAGCTGGCTTCCTTTATTAGATTTGTTTTACGGTGGTGTTCTTAACAATTCGAGCCCACATTGATATTCAGTTGCCACATGATTGCCGTTTGTAAATGTGTCTGAAAGTAGAATGCGGAGGACACGAACTTGGCACGGCATTGATTGCCGTGCTTGGGATGGTTTGGGCTGCGACAAGACTTACTTCACAGTAAAAAGAAAGAATCTCGAAGAGATGAAATTGTTCGAAATGAAGCCTTGGATAAATAAATTGTTTATTGATAAGAAACAAACATCATAGCGGCCGAGCCGAATTTAGATGAATTTAAATGAGCTGTTTGGTACATTGGATGTAATATAAGTTTCCCCGGTCAATTTCATCAAATTTTTTTTAGTAACATCAACACGCATTCAAGTTAACGCGTGTTTCCCTAATTCATTCAAACTAGGGTTTCTGTACAGCTACCGTACTCTTCCCTGCCTGTGGACCACTGTTCGAATCCCACCTTGGACTGGAGCTCGTATGTGGATTTTTTTTTTCAATCCGTACCTTATTGTGTGGGTTTTCCCTCGTTATGGGCTTTCCGCCCACACCTTAAAAATTAACATTTCTTCTCGTTACCTTTTCATTATCCTGTTATTGACACTTGCGCTGTTGGGATGTGTAATGAAATAAATAAATTATATAGCAATAAATCACAAGGGAAACTGACTGGGTAAATTTTGAATACATTTTTAGGTGAGCAAAGACAAATTGTCAGGAGCTGGATTTGAACCTGTGACCATCGGCTATACCGGGTACGGTAGCCGGTGGTCGCAGGTTCAAATCCCGCTCGAGTAAAACTTTTTTTATTCACCCCAAAATTAAAGAAATAAATTAATAAATAACTACAACCACGGTGCGGCTATACAATTCGCTCTAAAAAAAAGACTACCCAAACCGGTGGACATGGGATCTGTAAACGAAAGTCTCCGGGAACCAAGTTGTTGAAAACGAATGAGATTTTTAATTTTATTTTTTTTCTGATGGAAAAGTTTACATTTCCGGTTGAATCAAGTCAGCTGATCAGATATAGTCGTGTGTTGTCCCTTAGACTTGGAGCTATTAGTACTGATCGGAGTTTATCATCGAAACAACACATCCGTTTACAATGGTCTTTACACTTATGGGAATATTCAAACGGTGTTTTTCACTCTAAGCTCCTACAAACACTCCCTGTCACGTGATGTGTTGTTATACCTTGGCAAATTGCATCGTCCGATTTTTCGCCTAAAGAATCGATCATTTAAACAATTTTCCAGTTCCAATTTTGACAGATGATATGGTTCAATAAAAAAATAAAAAAATAAAAAAAATAAATAAAAAAAAATAAATAAATAAACAAATAAATACTTTCGCATATGCCACACACAATGCACAAAATACCTGTAACATGCGTATTGTTTTTACATGGCTTCGGCTGACGTGAGATAATTCCGATAATAACTCATCTGTATTTTTTGTTGCTGAAATACTTATTATACAAATCGTTGATTATAAATTTCATTCAGTGTCATTCATTTCATTCATTCATCTTCTTGGAATAAAACAAAAAATAGCTATCTGTAATGTATATACATATTTTAGAATCAACTCGTTTGACGATGAATCTTTAATGTTTGAATTATGCATGTTGCTCATTTCTTTTGCATTTGAACATTACATTATAAATGCGCGAAATTAATTGTTTGTTATTATTATCATCTCTTTGTTGGTTTTTGGCTAAACTCGTTCCGTTGCAGGATCACGTTAAACAAATAGACGCAAAGATTTGCATTATTCGTTAACAATTTATTTTCAATATGTTTTCATCTAAACAACACATTGTCCAAACACGGTATATGTCACTGAATTTTGTGATGTCTTTGGCTTTTAGTGTGTTTTTTGTTGTCAGGAAACTGCAAGTTAATTCTTCAAGCCTTCTTCTCCCCCCTGTTTGCAGTGAATGAACGAATAGGGCTTGGCGAAATAACCCACCAGTTTCCTGACGACAACAAAACCACACTATACGAAACGATGACAAAAAACCCGTTGGCTCTTTTCAGAGCCACAACCTCTTTCAAAAGAGATTGATTACACCGTGAACCCCTAAGATAAAGGAACATCCATCTCCACGTGCAAAGCCTCAAATCTCACCACCGACCACTACGGACATTCTTTTCCGTTGCATCACGAGCCACGTGATAAATAATTAAAAAGTCTGCTGGACGTACACAACTCAAGAGATTTTCATGGGACCGCTTCGGACAGATCCGCAACACAAGCTCAAATAAAGTGGCTCAGGCAGAAAAATGAAGGCTATGTATAAATAAATAATTTCACATTAGTCTAGGTTGGGGGAAAAAGCTACTTCTCGTTTCCGTTTGTTATCTCGTTAAGAAAGCAACGCTAGTTCGGTATCCGGCCTTAGACTATCGTTAGCACTGACCTGCTGGTGGCCACTGGCGTGAATGATTTAAATCTTCACACGCTCGTTGCCATTTGCAACTACAAATAATTAAGTCCGTATTAGTTTTCCAAGCGATGAAGTAGGGATTTATCTATACAGCCTTTTTAAATTTTATTTTCTGTCTTCTTTTTACTACCCGATGCATCAAGGATTTGTGGGCTACATTTTGTGCCAAGTGCACGCGTTTGGGAAGCGGTAATTGTTTCAAAATTAATATGGTTGTTTATCCATTTTCTGTATAAGAATCATGTCGTGGCTGAGCGGTCATGCGCACTGGACTCAAGCTCTGGTGTTTCTGATCAGTAAAGTGTGGGTCCGAGTCCCACTCTTGACACTTGTGCCCTTAAGCAAGACACTTAACCATTATTGCTTCGTCCTTCGGATGGGATGTGAAGCTGTTGGTCCCGTGTGTTGTGTAATGCACGTAAAATAACCTAGTTACACTTTATCGCTAAGAGAAGGGGTTTGCCCCTGTGTTTCTGGTATTGGCCGCAGCACCTTGTAAACCATTACAAAACAAAACAAAACGAAAAAAAAAATAAAAAATAAAATAACATTCAACACCTAAAAAAAGAGAATCATTGTTTGGATCCCGAAATTATTTCACGCCCATCAGCGATGCACAATCAAATTTGCACTTTAGTGTCCGTGGCATATGCACAAGTTTCTGCCTATATATATTTTTTGAAACAGCGTCATCTTGTCAAAATTCGTTCAGGGAAAACCGCATTACTAGAAAACATTTTTCTTTAGGTGAACATCGGTCCACGTCATAAACTTTAAAGCATTGTACGTGGGAATCCAAGGTTCCTGAGAACCGAAGGTTCCTGACAAAAGGTTTGATTCCGCACGAGACTTGCACGGTCTAAACCGGGATGAGTACAAATAAACAGTAACAAAAATAGCAGATACAAATCATATGGAGCGTAAAGAAACAGGTTGAACAAAAGAAATAAATGTATATTTAACTGAGCTTGGGGTAGGAGTAAATTTATACTCATTATTGATTGTTCTAAATCTTTTTTTTTTTTTTTTACACATCTAATAGCGCAAGCTCGAGTCCCAAGAAATACATTTGGCTCATCGCAGATGCGGTCATCGCAGATGAAATACGGTCATAGCAGATTTGTCCTTTGAAAAACAAAATATAGGTAGAATATCAAGCATCTCTCAACTGTTTGTTATTCTGCCCCTTTTTTCAAAAGACATATCTGCGATTGCCCTATATAGCTCTCATGATATACTCTGACGGTGTGGCAAGTTCCTTGCTTATATCAAGAAAGGCACAATCCCATCACCTATCAGCCGTACTATTAGCCATTGTTATAAATAATGAAGAGAAAGATTGATTAATAGGAAACTGTATATGTTGAATGAAGTACAAAGGGAAAGATGAATGATTCCATTTACATTCCAAGAGGCGATAGCATCCGGGAAACCCGTCGGACAAAGATATGAACCCTGTTGTCCCTCCACACAAGAGCCATCCAACGCATAATAAAATGGAGAACCCGCAAATTATAGGCTACCTGATAGCATGAAGACACTGAGGTGTGAGGACGTAAACTCAATGGAGTAGCAGATACGTCGGAATCCTTGACGTCTTCCTTTGCTTTTAAACTCAAATTAGGAATCTAACCAAGGCCCTGTAAAAGTGGGCTCGACATTTTCGAGGCCTCTGTTGATATCCGACACTGAGGGATCCAAGAATCACTGAATTGTCTGGAAACTTGAGAGACTCGATGTGACATTGAAATGCCCTATCTCTCTGAATACCCTCATTGTGTCTTTAATCTCTTTTTGGGAGCGCATCGCAAAAAAAGAAGACTCGTCCTTGTCCTTTTCGACAAAGCCCTCCCCCAACCACGTAATTAATATGCAACGAGATACTGAGAGATTGAACTGAAATTAAGCAGGGCGTTCGAAACTGTATACATCAGCTATCCGTTATTTTCCATCCTTGCAACAAACCCGTACTCTGGCCAAAAGATAAACAAAGGATGTCGTGTGTCTACAGACGAAAAGTTGTACACAGTTCGCGCAAACACCGCTCTCTGAAGTAGGACCAGTACATCTTGAACTGAAAGAAGTTACTTATAGATCTACCTTTATTGAAAATAACATCTCTTACATATCATCGTATTCTGCATCATTACATGCTATTTTTTAATGTGCTGTATCGCATGGTTCCAGTATGTACAATTACGGAAATTCAAAATCAAATTTGATCAGTATAAAATATAAATACAAACGCAAACGACCTGGTTGCAATTCCAGAAAATATTCTGAAAAGGGGGGGGGGGTCCATTATTTGATTCTGAAGAGTGCATTCTTGTTAACCCTCATGTTTCAAGAAACACTGAAGATGTGAGAAACGCTGCTCATGGTTTTGTTTGCAAAAGCGAGCGTTACATTCGTATGCATTTTGTGTTTGTTCTCTCTGACAGACCGTTATGGATCTTGCTGCTTGTATTGTTTTTCACACTGACTCTTGTCCACTGTGTCTCATTGTGTGCTTGAATTTCTGTATCTGAAACGACATGTTGTATTGTTTTCGGTTGCCAATGTTCTCAATTATAAAAAGCTTGACACTCGGTCTTATTATTATTATTGTTATTATATATTTCTTGTAATGAAACCAAGGATGCCTCATAAGTGAACTTAATCACTGTAGCTCTCAAGCCTGAGGAAACCTGTAGATAAGGGTGCTTGCCATGTGAACCAGAAACACCGGGGTAAACCCCTACTCTTCCACGATAAGTGTTCTGGGTTCTTTTACGCGCACTACCTATCCTATATACATGGGACCTACGGCTTAATGTCCCATCCGAAGTACAAAGCAGTTATGATCTTGCTCAAGGACACAAGTTCCGCGACCGGGATTCGAACCCACACTCTGCTGCCGACAACACCAGCATTTGAGTCCGTTGATCTTAACCACTCGGCCACGACACTCGGTCTTCGGATGTTCATGCGTTCCCCCAATAAACATATTTTAGTATGTACTTGTTTTGTAAAGGTGTATCACGTCATTGGTTTTGGGAAAGTAAATTAATTTCCACCCACTAGTTTCAAAAACACACCCTCAATGAAACAAACCTGTAAACTTTTCATAAAACGGATAGTAGTAAATTTGCGCACGTTCGTCAGACGTGCTTAATTCGATTGTGACAGTTTGGAAAACTATTTCTGGAAGAATGGTACTGGTATGTAATTTGTAATTAGTGAGATTTCAGATTGGAACTCAGTCATACAATATTTATGATAACCACCAATCATGTACTTAGTCTTCGGCGGCGAAACTCAGGGCAAAATTTTAATAGGGGGGGGGGGGTCAACAAGGGGGTGCACTAATTTCTGGCAAATTAAAATTGGTCACTTTTCCTAAACAAGCCCCTTTTCAGCGCTCTTGTATTCCGTTTTCTATTTTTATAAGATAACCTGACATGGGGGTAAAACAAATACACTGTCTGCGTGTAAAAAGAAAAATAGTTAGAAAAAACCACCAAAAACAAACAAAAAACACATTGAAATTACTACGTGAAAGCTTAAAACATGTAACATTTTACTCCAGATTTCAAGGGGGCACGGACATAAATGGGGGGGGGGGGGGGTACGTGCTTCCCCCCGTTCCCCCAACCCCTTAGTTACGCCACTGTTAGTCTTTAAAGAGTGGCTCTACGGTCAATTTTTGTTCTGTGTTGCGCTCTTTTTCCAACACCCAAAAACATCCGCAATGACGCCACACTTCAACCATATGGGTCGGATACTGGAAATGTTTTGTTCATTCCTGAATGTCGATGATATATTCAATCATAACGGCATTGAAGTTGACCTTTTGACTGACGCAAAAATTTCCTCTTTGTACAGACCCAACTGTTCCTGATATCCAATTACGTCATGTTTCAAATGTCTCTCTGAAAGAGTATCATTTGACATTTTACACCTTTTTAGTGTGGGGTTAGAGACTTCCACCTTCATAAGGACTCCATTGAAAAAATTTTTAGATTCTAATTGGTCGCTATAGAATTTCAAAAGTTTAATCAACAGTACCATTAGTATTTTCATTCAAGAATAACATTTAAAAAATTAAAACATGTTGTTTACTTGATACTAAAAATTACCGAGCATTTTTGTGTCGCTGTTGTTATAATGTTGTGTAATGTAAAGTCCAGCAACTAAATCTTGGGTGGACTTTTTAAAAATAAATGTACATACGGTTTTGTAATAGTGATTTTGGCGCCCAATTTTTTGTCTTCTCCACTTATCACAAACATGGACAACAAGTCTACCGAACATCTTGCATTTATCAGTTTAGCTAGATGAAAGGGGGCCGAAGCCACTTGCCCAACAGCGTCATCATTTATAAACTAATATTTCTAGGAATTTACGTGCCCTTTATCCGCCACGCTTCAGAACTGAATTAACTAACCGCCATGCCACGCTCTGTAACTATAGCCCTTGATAGATTGTCATATTGCCAAATGAAGACCAAGTTCAAGTTGATGTACACTGTCGACACAGACACAACAAAATAGATTAAGTACATTGGAAGTACCAGATTCCTAATTACCAGGACCAGGTCGTGATTTCAGCTGCCTTTATTGCAGAACTTCATAATGATATCAAGTTGATTAGAATGAAGTCGGAGGCACGAGTTATTTGTTCAGGGATATTTGGGAGAAGTGCTGGCGTAAAGTACACGTGGAGTGAGTGTGTGTGTGTGTGTGATGATGATGAAATGCTTTTTAAAGGTAGTTGTCTGTTAAATGTGTCAAACATGGCTGATTTGTCTCAATAAATGTTTGTGGACTCTGTGTATATCGATGGCAAGTGGGATTTGAAACTTTGCATGGTGGAAACTCAATCCGGTATGTAGGGAATTGCGGTAACACCGTATACATAAGTCTATTTTATGAGTTGTGGTGGTTCTGAAAAGAACTGGATTTTACAGAACTTGATGTTTCGATTTGTATGCTGCGATCAGGAGAAAAAAGAAGAAGACGATCAGAGCATAACCTACCGATTATAACGTCGTGTGCCCGGAAGAAGGTCGTAACGAAAGTATGACCGGCAAAAAGTCGTAAGCAACACCGTAAATGTCCGAAATTGTGTTTCAAGAAGACTGAGTGTGAAAGGTTTGTCGTTTTTTCTGCATTAGTCATGGCAGGAAAGTTCAACTCTGCACGGCAATTGAAGAACATGTCTTAGGAATAATTCTAGCAACAATATTATGGGACAGTCGTGTCCTATTTTTTTTCTTTTCAAAAGAGCCTTTTTAATGCTGGGGCAAAAAGTAGTTCTTTGTGTGTCCAGAAAAAGGTCGTAGCCTTGCGACCTTCTCATTAACGTCGCGTTGTTTCAACTATCACCGGTAACTCATAAGAAAGACTTATGTAGATGTTGTTCACGCAAACCTTAAAAGATAGTGTCAATGACGTTAGCAGCCCCCCCCCCCCTCACTCCCACACCACAAAAAACAACAAACAAACAAACCACACTTCAACACCCACATAAACGACAACAAACACAACAGCTCCAATAAATACGTTTCAAAGTAATTTTACCGATAGTTCCATTTACAGAACTTCAATCGTTATAAATCTCAGGTGGAAAAACACGATGATCAAACATTTCACACAATGCTTTTAAATTGAAATTACTAAATTTTAATATGATAATGCAACTGCCACTTTTGCATTTTACACTTTAGGTACAGTTCTTGATAAGTAAATTTACTGAGCTGTAAAATACTGTTTTAGAATGCAATTTCAAATAAACTGAGGTCAGCGTTGTCCGAAAGAACCGCATGTATTTTGTAAAATAGTTGCTATATTCGGTTATATGTATAGACAGTGCATTTGTAATATATGCAATTGAACAATGCACCGTTTTCTAAAAAAAAAAAAAATAAGTAATTATTTAATCACCTGAACAAACATGTGTAGAGCGTGGCAAGGTAACCCTTAAAGGAAGTTTAAGCATTAATAAGCTACAAGTAAAGGACGACCTCACACGTAAGCGCTATTGCCAGCTCGATCTCCTATGACAACACAAATATGTAAACTTATTGGTAGAAAAGGGGGCATCATGAATTCGTCAAAAACAGCCGTCCAAAAGTGTGTTAATCTTTACTGCACGCATATATGCGACAAAACGAAACAATTTCATGAAAACGTTACTGGGAAAAGAGTTCAAAGTAAACCCGCCTCTCTGCACCCAATAATAAGTACTCGGAGTTTGTTAGTCTTTCGCCACAACGTTTAGTTTGTAAATACAAAAACTACCGTGCGTGAACTATACACAGCCCCACCAGATATCTGTCAATAGTAATAAAAGTGAAGAAGTGACCGGGTAAGGTGCACTTGTTTGCATGTTCGTACTTCATTTCCCTCACATGAGTTTTTCTATTGACTTGCTTGTGAAACATGTCCTCTTACACAATCTAGCATTGGGTTATTTACTCAGAACATTGCTGGAATAATAGCGGTTTGGTCGGGATTAAACGCCGTCGTGTTTTCGTTGCCCTGTTCCGTAGATTGGTTGGATCTCGTTCTGAAGTTGCTCGAAACGTTCTACCATTTGATGTGATTTGTTTTATTTTACTTTTTTTTTGTGAGTGAAAATATATAGAAGTCAAAATTAGTCTGCATATTGACAGATAGCCTACGCGCTTAATTGATGTGCTGCTCTACGTTTTGCCGTTATTGAAAAGAACATGTTCTGCTTATAAAGCGAATGACATTTAGGGGTTTATCTGTGTTTGCAAAGGCAGATATGGAAAATCAAATTGATAAATCGTGGTGCAATGCTTAATAGCTATGCGCGTAAATACAGTCAGCCGACTCGGCTCCATGCTAAACATAAGTATGATAATGTTAGTTTTACTTCTGTGTATTGTCTTTTTGTTTTTGGTTTCTTAATTAATGAATTTTGTATATTGTTACACTGTTATCTTTATATGTTTTATTTTTACTGCATTTTAAGTAGTTTTTGTTTCGTTTTTGAACGATGAAATGTGTATTTTTTGTGTAATATAAAAACTAAGTGATAGCTCTTAAATGCTACTAAAAAACTGCTTGAACTTTCGTAGCAACAACTACTTCTTCATTGCATCTGATGAAGTTTTAATATTTCATCTGTTAGACTAACACGGCTATCTCTATTAATGTTTTTGTAAAATTACACACAAACGTGGCAACCGGAAGTAGCGATCACTTAAGGCACGCAGCAGGTGCGCGTGCGTGCGACACAATGACATACCACTAGGGGCCAATTTCGTAGAGCTGCTAAAGCACAAAAAGTAGCTAAGCAGAACAAAAACATGCTCACCAGAATAAGGTTACCAGCCAAAATACCATGTTATATGTACAATTTGTGACTGGTATCCTGCTCATTTTTTGTGTAGCAGAAATTTTTAAAGCAATATTTTCTGCTAAAGCAGCTCTATGAAATTGGACCCAGGGCCAAATTTCATAGAGCCGCTTAAGCAGGAAATAGTGCTTAAACATTTTCTGCCAAGCAACAATGAGCAGGATACCAGTCACAGATGGTACATGTGAAATACTATTTTGGCTGGTAACCTTATTCTGGTAAGCATAATTTTGTTGAGCTTAGCTCATTTTTGTGCTTAAGCAGCTCTATGAAATTGGACCCAGGATTAAAATGATCATAGTGCGCTTCCCACAGCACGTACGTCACCTAAAATTGGCACTGCGCAGTAACACACGGGGAATCGGACTCCCAAAAAACGAGAGTTGTAGCGGGGTGATGACGTCAGTTGAATCTGGGCTAATAGTCGTACGGTACGTAATAAGGACAACACATGCTACAACACTAGCACTCAACACTAGCCCACTTCATTGATGTTTGCCCTGATATTGGATGGGGGATAAAACAGTCATGTTCATTTGCTCAAGTCGACACAAAAGTGTTATTGTTTGCACAGATGAAAGACTTACAAGTCCTTAGAGGTGTACAGTTATTAAAAAAAACGAAAAAACAAACAAACAACAACAACAACAAAGGTAGCATGCCAGTCGGTTCTCTGAACATGATTATTGTTTTACTAGCTGCAGTGACAACTCGCTGTTTGTGGCGTGTTGTGGCTGAGTGGTTAGTGCGTCGGAGGGCTTAAGCTCTGGTGGCTGAGTCATCCGAGTGTGGGTTCGAGTCACGGTCATGACACTTGTGCTCCTTGAGCGAGGCACTTAACCATGATTGCTTCGAAAAATTTGGGGAGAAAGAGCCTTCTGCTCTACCAGCCAGGCTTCTGATGGATGATACCCAAGCCTACATCCTTACGGACTGTAAAGGGGGGAAAGACAGTTGATTTGTAGCCCACGCCTTGAGTGGCCTTGTTTATCTGGCGACTTCCGTAAAAAAGAAAAAAAGTGTTTTACCCTTTGACATTACTTTCCATTTATCCTGTTGATACGATTAGATCAAAACGATTTTCCCACCGATGTCCGACTGCCAAATCAGAGCCAACAAACTCTATAAAAGTCTCATGGCCCACGCAGTGAGTTATGCTGACTCGGATTGGGTTCCGGCTCCGTGTGATCCAGATCCGGCTCATTTCTAAGCCAGGAACATTTGAAAATGTGACCATGGTGTTATAAGTTTCCACACAGGAAATCTCGAATAATATAAGCGAACCACTGAGTGATTATGAACTTGTGCTACTTACACAATTCTGCCTTCCCTGTGTTAAGACCTCGGACCTCCCTTTGCATTGCGTCTCTCAGAAAGTTGAGGGCGTCTTCTTCATCCAGAAACTCCTCTGTGCGGCAGACCGACACCAATAACACAAGGGCGAGAAAAAGGAGTACCAACTTGTAGGCCATCTGTACAGAGGGAAAATTAATAACTGATTAGTAACAACTCACCGGTCTCCAGGTCCCGGGGGGATCTGACCCATTTCTGGGTCATGCTGACCCGGAAACTGGTTTAAAAAGTTGGATTTGGACTCGGATTCTGCGCCAGTTTGACACAGTTTTTCAACTCCTTGGGAGTATGCAGTACCGACAAAACATTACAGGCGCACGGAATATAAGTCTTTCCTATCAATCATTGCTACAAATTGTGTAAGTGTCCCCCAATTCGCTATAAGCAAGTTCATGTCCACGAGTCAAGACAAGCCCCCACCCCCCGCACCTCACCCACTCCCCGCAGCGCGTTGGAAAGATCTGTGTCCGGTCATGCCTCGTCCCAACGACTTCGTTCTTCACTTTCCTTCCAACACTTTCTGTATTTTAAATGGGTCTTGTGAAAGAAACGGCAGTCGTAAACCCAGGTGTTTGCGAATTACTCTGGCGATCTCCGTGTCAATATTTGATTTGGTAATTGGTGCGGTCTGAAAGCAGCAACGGGGATTAGTTCAGGGTGATTTTCAAATCAGGTCATTTCTAGTCATGGAAGAGTTTTACTGATTGTAATCTGAACAAACCAAATAATAATTCTTCCATTTTTCTTATGCGAAGGCTTAAAACCATTTATATATATTTTTCACTTCGTGCTACATCGCTGTGGTGTTAAGAAAACGAAGAGTTTAAATCATACCCGTCGTACAGACTACGAATTTAATCAATGTTCAACTCCTTATGACTTTGGTAGGAGATAATTTGTATTAACAAAATCTCGGCACCTGTTCAGTTATCTTCACAATTTTAACACAAAAATAACAAAAATCATTACACAATATTCTGTTTGAATCGTCACAGGAGGTAACGTTTTAACTTACATGCAAAAGTGCCAACCTGTCCCATTTGCAGCTGTTACAATTCAGGAAAAAAGTAACGATTTGACCGAGGCGGAAATATGATTCATTTTCATAGATTGCTCGCACTTGCACTCCACTCTGTTGACACATTTTATTTTTACCCTATCTATCCAATAATGCTATTATTTGAAGAATATTATTTGAAACATGCATTAGATGGAGCAAAAGGGGGACCATTTTGTTCAACTTACACGCGGGGTCGAGGGAATCTTTTAACCTAAAGGATGACTTAGTAGCCGGGAGGTCACGTGGGCAGTGCTTGCGTTCTGGTGTTGTCAGATTGTTGTGGGCTCGAATCTCGGGCTGTGGGCCTGAAAACCGGCGCGACAATGACATGCCTGTCAATAGGAAAAAGCCATAACTGTTTCAACCTTGCTTCACTAAGGATTTTTTTAATTTGGGTGCGTTCTCTAAGTAGTTCTTCAGTGTAAAATATAAGCGATTTAAATCAATGAGTTGTATGGTGACATTTAATTTCGCTCCCCGTAAGTAGCATCTGCTGTACCATATATCTTACAAACTGTTACTTGTTTATCGCTGCGAGGGTGAAAACATGACGCCCTGTCGTGCCGTGCCGTCAGCCACATGCTCCGGGGACCATCCCTGCATCAGATTTCTTTATTACCTTCGCTGTATGCCCTGGATATTTATGAAACGAGTGAATCTCAGAGACACACGTGTATATTATTTCATTGATGTATTAGGAATTCATTTACACCTGTCGGCAAATGGCTGCGTATCTCTGTTCCCCATTCATGTTTGCGAGCGACTTCCCAGCGCCCATTGTCACTCGGTTCCGATCCGGTGTCAATGCCAGGTGAGGTTAAGGTGGGGAAAGTGCACCAAGGGCTGGTGATTTTCTTGGATCTGTTGGCTGCATTTTAAATGAACATAAATCGAACAATGTTCCGTTTTCAAAAGTGCAAATCTGTGGTGTTGTTGTTGTTGGCAAAGACGGGGTGAAGGTGAACGAAATTCGTCATGCTGTGCGAGCAGCCGTTGCTATAGGAGGAAATAGCGAGTAAGCGACCGAACATAAATCGAACGAAGTTCCGTTTTCGAAGGTGAACGAAATAATTATGTCACATTGTGCGAACAGTCGTTGCAGGAGAAAATAGGGAGTAAGCTATACGCCTCTCCGAGAATAACTAGCTACAAAACAATTTTAAGTACAAAACAACAAAACCCACAGTCAGGAATTAGGGAGTGAAAAATTCAAGACAATTGTCACACAATATACAGACATAGACAGACATTTTATTAACTTTTTTTTTTTGTAATCATTCTGGTGGGCCATTGTTTTGTTTCGTAAACGTATATTTCTCAGCCCATTTTTAAAAGCATGCAGGGTAGCCTTTGTTTTTTTTGAACCGTACTTTTGTTTCAATTCTATATAATTGTAGATGATATACCATGAAACTAACCTCTGAAAATGCTGTTTCAAAAGATGTTAGCGTTCTTGAGATATCGGCAACAATCAGGAGCGGTTATTTCCACGCGGAAGGATTATTATTTTTGGAGCAATTACCAAAAGTATCTATCCCCTGCCTTTATAATTCTAAATTATCTGGCCTTTTCTTGCAGAGTCATTTCAATGTTGTCTTTGATTGGGAAATTGATCAATGCATTTGTGTTTGTAACATGTCATTTGATTTATAGGCCAGCATTCATTTTAGTTTCACAATTCATTTCATTGTTTTAATGTCGGACGATGAGATCTGGTCAACCCATTTTAGTAATGGATGTTTTTTATTGTGCCTTTTGTTATTCGCATGCTACACAGCTGACGTCGCACTAAAACGCTTCCATTCTTTATCTTGTGATATGTTTACATAAAATGTGTCATCAATTTCCTTTTTCACGATCAAAACAGAAGGGGAAAAAGTTCATTAATGTATACAAACAAAGGAACGGTCAGTGACAAATAGCGCAACAGATCCTGCCACGCACCTCGCTTCGCTCGATCAATAAAGTTGTGTTGCTGCTGTAGTACAGGTGAAACTCTTCTGTGCATGCGTCTGCACAACGTGTGGGTTTACGTAGTCTCCTCCTGTCGTTACGTGGAAAGCTTAATCCGTATTGGGTTTAATCAGGTTGCCCCATCCCCCCCTCCCCCCCAAAAAAAATAAAATAAAATAAAATTAAATAAATAAATAAATAAATAAATAAATAAATAAATAAAAAAATAAAAAAAAAAAAAAAAAAATAATAAATAAAAAAAATAAAAAAAAAATAAAAAAAATAAATAAAATAAAATAAAATAAAATAAAAATAAAAATATGAAAAAAATTAAAAAATTTAAGCCGGGACTATGATCCTGTGACTCCGTGCATAACGCCAAAGCGTTTCGAATTGGTGGTATGAGGCGCGCCCAGTTATTCAAGAACGCATAAAATCTTGCCTTTAAACTGTTAGTTCAACATTTTAATTGCTGATTCACAAGTTTCAATGAAGCAAGTTGAAAATGTTGAATTACCACTTAAATTGTTGGATTCAACTCTTTGGCCTTGGATTTGATATTTTAAAATTCTGGATTTAACATTTACAGTGTTGGATTCAACACTTTCAAAGTGTAGTCATTGACCGCACACCATGTAAGTGTTGGTTTCAACACTTCAGTTTTTGTATCAATAACTTTGAACGTTTTGACGAACTGTAAATCCGAGAATGGAAGCGCAGTTATTTAGCAGACTGAACGCAGAATTTTGGGGACTGGAACACAGAATTCCGTGGACTGAAGTACATAAGTCCAATAATTGTCTGAAGCGCGAAACTTCTGTGGACTGAGAATCACAGATGAATCCCTTGCCACAACATTTGGGCCATGAAGATAAAGTATTGCTGCCGAGCCAGAATCGACCTATTTTCAATCCATAATCACAGACGGTAGGGAAGGAAAAGCAACTATATTGCAAGCTTGCGTCTTTAACCCCACCCCCGCCTCACTGTGAGGGAGGGGGGGGGGATACCGCCTGGAGCTTCCTTGACGGGTAATTGAATCAATGCAAACGGACAATCAATTAATAATTCAAACTTCTCAGGCAAAACAATTTTTCCTAAAATGAGATGGACACACCTTCGACTAACACGTATATTCTGTTGCTGTCACGCGTACATTTTGCGCCGGCTCCAGCAAGAAACAAAATTAACCATAGCGGTGCCTTATCGTGTACGAGAATCCATGAAAGGGTGTCAAATGTCACAGATCATGTTCACAAAATACTGCGTGGTGTTTGGATTATTTGAAGGCGCCCGAGGGTGACGATTAAGCTCAACGTTTCTCAAGAAAAGAAAAGAAAAGAACAAAACCCCAAATTTCAATGCGAAAGGTTTTAGATTTAGATATGAAGAATGTGTCAATCTTCTCTTGACGTACAGTTGTCACTTTTTTATAATGTTCACTCTGAAATTTTAGAATGTCAGTGCATTTATGTTAGCATTTTCAGCGTTACCATCTATATATAGTGCAAAACTAAAGAACGAAGCCATCAGCGACGTCTTACCGCCACCTTACCGTAAGTTATATCTCTACTGTAAATCCATCCAGTCTCTTCTGCATGCACCTCGCAACTCATTTACAACTATGTAGGCCTATAATACGCGGTATTATGGCATGGATTTTTCAATGTGAAATCTTGCGCTATACTTTGTCGCGCAGACCAGTGGTTTTACCGCAGCGTTGACTGTCTGTCGATCGTGATTGAGCCGCACGGTACTTGGCACTTTTTTTTCATTTTACACAAAAACTCAATATGTATCGCATTTCGCGGCGTATAATATCCCGATATTACACTGTAAGCCGCATTGGCATTAATTTACGATGGAATATTCCTAACTGTCTTAAGCCATGTCATAGGCAGAAGCTAATCCTTGAGTAATTGAATTCCACGTTGACCCAAATGCGGGTATCCTCATTAAGCTTTCAGAATCGGGAGAGTGGGTGAGATATTGTGCGACGTTGAGCCCTCGAAAATTGTCCGCCGCAGGTCACCTCCGAACCTCCCCGTCTTTTTTTAGGTTGTGCTGTCAAAACTAATGCATTGTGTTTTAAATGGAGACTTTTTGACTTATGATAATGCATGTATGCTGGTAGGCCGAGGGTTGTCTTAAGAGGTAATACTAACTCCAGCCTGTCAGCGTCCAGTGATCTAGCCAATCTTCACCGCTGTAAAGGAGTCTTTGTCTTAGATCTTCCCCCTCTCCCGTTCTTTTTATGCTCCGTAAATCGTCCTTTCTCAGTCATTCTAGTCCTCCGTAATCTTCAGGTAGTAATCACCCGAAACTTCGTAGGCGTCATCGTAAGCGACGTATCAGTTGTTTTTTACGAGCTAATCTTTACATGGGTTATTTTTGTATTGTGTGTAAATGTTTAAAAACATTGGCGAAAAGGACAGTATATTTTGCGTTTTACACTATAAATCTTGTCTAAGCCTTTTTGGGGGGTCGGGTTCAGTGTGTTACTGTGTGAGCATTTTTATAAGGCGACTCTCACGTGTTTACACGCTCACGGTATTATCTTTGAATGTAATTCGACTCCCAAAATGGCAGCCCGTGGGGAGATTGTAGCCGCTTGTGACGTCAGTGATACAGCAGAATATATACGGACATAGTATGGCATTGGTTCTTGAAACCAGGACGATTATCAAAACCTACGCGTAGTTGGTGACAATTTAAAAAAAAGAAGTACAAACTCCCGCCCCACATTGAAATGCCCCATCCATTGATTCATTCAAAAGCCTTCTTAAAACTCACCTTTTTACATTGTAATCTGTAACAGTATTTTGGAGGCGCACACCAGTATATAGTTTCTTGTATTTGTGTCAGTTGTATAAGTATTATGTTTACATTATTTTGTTCTTTTGAGTTAAACTAAGTTAACCAGACCACCTGTGCGCTTAGAAACACCCGTATGAAGCGCCATATAAATGTAATTATTATTATTAATATTATTATTATTATTTTATCTTGAAAATACTGTGGGACTATCGTCATTCCGCTATCTTTGGAAACATACATCCGTGTGAACCTAACTGTACGTGCGCTGTCTATTGACCCAATTCACGTGACGTCATCATCACAACAATCTTGGTTGCGCCATTTTTGGGAGTCAATGCCCATGTGTGTGTTTTATATGTTATACAATGTAGTGCGAATTTTACGCGACTCGGCGTTTACGCGCTTACCTCTTGACTCCCAAAATGGTGAGCGTGGCACAGTCGCCGCGTGTGACGTGCGTGCAAAGAGTCAATAGGTGTCACGACTGTTGAAGATAATTATTTCATCAGGTATATAAATAAATCAACTAAATCCATACGAATTAAAATGTTGACATTCTGATTTCAGTTTCATTTCCTACAGGTTGCTGTCTGAGTCAATATTTTGTTCGCCTTATTGGCTCAATAATGTAACTCGTAATGCATTTATGCACTCTAAACTAATGCCGTTTGGGTTTGTCACGTCACAACTTATTTATCGTATGAAGGGAATGTGCACTTACACGGATTGCCTCCTTGCGCATGCTAAGTGCGGAGTTAAGAATACATTTTTTCTTGTCGTATTTCACACACTCGACTCTTAGTTAAAATGAAAAAAAAAACCTAAATAAAGTAATAGACTACCCGTGGATAAGCTTCCTGAAGACGGAATCAATAGCACGATATCATTGAAACAATAAGTGCAGTCTTATGCTGTAGCTTGATTAGAACAAAAAACAAACACAAAAGTTTCTCAAATGTTGGTAACCGATAGTGCTTCGCTGCTGTTGAAATTTCTAAAAGTGGTAACCCAACGTGGAATACAAAAAAATTGTTCTTGCATTGGTTAAAATTTTGGAGATGAAGAATCGGGTGTAAAACGATCCTTCCTTGCTTCATCCTAGATGAGATGTTGACTGCCGGGCCAAAAATAATATGATACTGACGGTCCAATGTGATATTGCCCTTGAGGGCCCTGGAATATTCCCTGGACAGCTAAGAAGGTATAAACTTTCGGAATGGAGGGAAGGCAAAAATATTAATATTTCTGATGTAAAACAAAATATCTAATAATAATAATAAATACAAAATTAAATAACAACAAATTGTTCACGCCAATGTGTCTATGAAATCACAGTTATTTCTTTGGTTTTGAGAACATTTAGCTCCCTTAGTAATAAAAACAAATAATGAAGAAACAGAAATGCATATGTTCCGTTTAAAATTCAATATCCAGTTAAATAAGCCATTCAAGAACAAAAGTCTATGGTTTTAGTCACCGTTAACAAAACTAACTTAATATCTAACCCGCAATTTGTAACTGCTGTCGTTACCTTGTAACCACATAACTCAGCGTTGGTGCCAGTTTTTTTTATAACAAAGGACGTGTGCGCGCGCGCTCGCACAAGTTTGCATTACTAATACATTGGAGAGTGCTACTTCGTGAAATCAGAAATAGTCTATTTTGCTTCTTTTTCGGTTTCACGAAGTAGCAAACACCTTTTTTTTCTTTATTGCTTGTTAATTTAGAATGCAAAGCGGACAAAAGCTGTATATTTATCAAGTTCAAAGCATCCAGAGTCCACAATGAGAAAACCAGTTGAAAACACTCTGAAATTCTAAAGGATAGTGGCGTTTTAAAAAGCGTTCAGCTTTAGACGCTGATTTCTCCGATTGCTACTTTTACTAATATGTAAGTGTGTGCTACTTCGTGGTGTCAATGACGACATGCAAAGATCGGTGCACGGTTTAGTCACCGGATGACAATGATAAACGTTATAAAACAAAACCGAAAATGCAGAGCAGGAACATGCAAATGCCGAGTCACCTTCTTTTGTATAGCCCTACTAGTCTATGCAAAATTTATCTAGTGTGTGTGGCCGATAACAATGATAAGAAAATGGTCTAATGAAAAAAAATCTGTTCAAGAGCTTTAAAAAACAATCAAAGAAACACCCTCAATATATATCGAGATAGGGCCAGCCCTTAAACGCGTCCCCGGTTATCCCTCGGGGATCGCCGCTCGTGATCGGAGAAACCATCCTGCTCATTGTTTCAGATACCTCTTTTTTTTCCCACCACGATTATCTCATTATTACCGCCATAGTGAATGCCCCCAAAATCAATAGCCCGTGCATGCCTACAGAACCAGTAACGAGAAATTCTAGTGCTTCAACTCCGTGTGCCCATGAGCGGTTTGTTAATGACCGGTTAACACGTGAGATGGAGGAGTCGAACGGTGACGGAACAGCCAATAAAGAACGCAGACGACGGTCAATGAAGCTACGGCAAAACTATCATTGAGAGCGATAACTCCAATTTATTTAGTTTGTCCCCGCCCAGTGAGTTCGGAGGAAATTGCACTGAAATCCCACTGGGTTATTTACTCTAATATCGTCAGCTTCATCCCCCTTTGGCAGATAGCTCAGGAAAAATCACGGGAAGAACAATGATTGCACAGGTGAGCGAATAACTAACCCACTTTTTGTATAGTCGTCTGACCGTTTTTTGGGTGACCTTTGCTGCGTTTAAGGGCAAACTGATGATAGTTTCTCAAGGTTGAACAAAAACAAAACAATGCAGTGGTCCAATGATTATTCTCAAAAGGGGACAGGAGGAGGAAAACAACTCAGCAAACATTCCCAATAAACAAACAATAACCCAAATGACTTCCCTGCGACGCCACATTGATTACAGAACACCTGACAGTGTGATTTTTTTACGACGGCTTCGCCCTGTGGTTGCCTTGCCCTTGAAACTCCGTGGAACCCGGTTCAAATCCCGGCTGGGACGGAACCTCGAACACAGGCCAATCAGCTTTGTCTTTCAGTACATCCCAATACCCTGGGTTGGTGACGACAGGTGTCGATACGGCGCGCTGCCAATGGTGGCAAGGCTACACACGGGAAAACGGACTCCTAACATGACAACCAAGTTAATCGTGGGTGATGACGTCAGGTGAACATAGTCAATACCAGAAAATAAACTTTCAAGTACAAGGTCAACGTCGCCCCTTCTCCACTTTTTATTTAACCTTGCACGGCATTATGTACAATTTGGGGCTTTGTCCACTCGGGCACCGAACCCAAGACAAGAAAAACAAAACTGATCAGCACAGCGCTGCAAAAACACTTCAGTTTGTTCAGAGTTGCATACTAATACAACTTTACGGAAGTCGAGCATAAAAACAAATCACGTGGGTACGTATATGAGAGAAAAGCTCAAGCGCACATCTTGTGGAATTAACGTGGTATCAACATTACAGTGTGCCGATAATTTTTGGTTTTGTTTTGAGCACAAACTCATCAGTACTGTGTATTTTTGTGGTTTTGTTTTATCTCATAAAAGAAGTCAAAACGAGATAAATGTTGGTATTTTTTTTTGAAAGGTCAATTTTGACACTGGATCTAAACTTAAGCAGTGTCCAACCCCAGCTATTTCAAATCGTCTTAAAGGATTTGCATAGTTTTGCTCGAACTGTTAAAATTGTCAATAGAGGTAGAATTTTGAAATGAAGAAGGGATATTAGGCAAATTTTGCAGTTTTAACGGACTTTCTGAAACAACCAACTCTATGTGTAGGCAAAACAACGTCAAGAGAGTCTGCATTTCTAGTAATAATAGCATGCCTATCGAAGGACATTACCTTGTCAATACGTAGCATACTTGGTGCAAGCACATGGACACATTATTTTATACATTAGACATGCTTCATGAAAATATCGTCTTTGTCCTCATGTTTGCCAATATAATTGCTCAATAATGTAATGTCCTCGCCATGAGAGTTAGAGTCGAAATGATTGGAGACAATCCGTTCATCCCTTTTCTGCAGGCTGTGATAAGGGCCTTTCTACTGTTCACTGAGCGATCACCTCAAACAACGTAATCGTAGCAGGGTTGAACGGTTGTTTTGTAAAGCGTGTCAATAAAACGACTGTTTACTGTACGTTGTGTTGTATGTTGTTTCCGAGGCCATGCATGTGGATTCCAGCTTGTAGGTTCTTATAATGTATAATTGTACATTAAATAGTAGTCGGAAAGCAAACCCAGAGACTGCGCAAGTTTAATGTCACGTGTGATTGTTTTTTGCAACTGCAAAGTGTACATCGACTACGATTGCATTCATTCACGTGTAAAACAGTAGAAAACGGTGATTATGCTAAATGAGAAGAAAACAAAGAGCAAAATTGATGGTTTCTTGACCACCTGATGCAGCTTATTCTCCCCATCCATCGTTGTCTTTTGAAAGTCCTGTCTCGTATACATCAGGCACTACCTTTATGATGAAGCAAAGCAAGAACAAAACGGTGTAACACCAGCTTTGATATGACAACAAAGTTGTCTGTTTTACAGAACATTTTGCGTAGACCGTAAATAAAACCCCCCAAAACTTTGTGGTTTTTCTACTACATGTCTGTGTTGTTGGATTGGGGGGGGGGGGGATTTGTTGCTGTAACTTGACGGGGATTGACATTCTTTTTCCCCCACACAAACCACTTACGTAGACCGTCCTATACTGGGTATTCATATAGTTCAGTTTCCACAAGATTCTATCAAATTCCCCGGAGACCCTCGCTCTGATACTTCAAGATGATATCTCCATCCCCGCGAGATGATATCATGTTCCCAAAAGAGGAATATTCCATATCTTACAAGTATTCCAGGTTCCCCAAGGCGCAATTACGAAAGGACCTAGTATTTTAAATTCCTGACGGATAGTATCTAGATCCTACTAGGATGGTTTGATCCAGAAAGTGTTTGCATGCAGAGTGGATACAGTCAAAACAGCGAATAAATGCATAATTGCAGCAAAAGAGATGGTATTTAAAAGCGTATTAATTTGATTTGCTATTCCGTCGTCGATTCCACCTTGAGCTTATGTAATGGAGTTGCAAGACACAACTTCCTGCATTCACCGAAATCAGTTTAAAAATGAAATGAGGGTTTCTAAATATATGGGTGTTGATGCATTGCATGCTGAGCTGCAATGTATATTTGGTTTTTGCGGTAACACCGTGTGTGTATGGTGTAACTGCAAACTGAATAGAACGATGTTTCTATAAATAAATTGCTTCGAGAGAAAAATGAAATCGACTAACCAGTCACACCATGGACAACCTGTCACCCAACGTTCAATTTAATGTAACCCACACACAGCTTCTTATAAAAAATTTTCTTTACCCTGCTTAGCACTTTAATCCTCCTAAACGACTCTATCTTACTTTCATTTTGACCCCGAGTTATTTTTTTTACAAACTTAAGACGTGACGTCAAGTCTGTATAATAATCAGTTTATGAAGTCAAAGCTTATTCATTTGGTAAAGTGTGACGTATTAATGAAAGCACGACCAGATAATGGTTGGTACATGCGCACCTTGTGTCTCACCAAAGCACGTGCCTTGCATATTGATGACACAGGAAATTCGTAAAAGGCAGTATAGATGGTGATATCATTGGCTAGTTTGGAAGGACGTGCTGACGTCATCAAAAGGCGTGACTAATGAAAAGTGCATGAAAAAATCCACTTTTTCCAGATTAAACTAATGGTTTGTGGCGTACTTAGTAACGTCTTTACCATTCTTTGTTTTAAATTTCGCCTACCAACTCCCGACATGTCGCATGTAATTTTGAAATCGGATGCTGTAGTCTATAGTCTAAGGTGGATTGCTGGATTTGTACATAAACAACCACGTTGTATTCCATTTAAGACGACGCTAGGTGGCAGCACTTTACCCCATCAAACATGGGTAAGTTTGGCCGATTACTGAAAGACATTCAACATCACAAAGTGTATACGCTAATCCGAGCAGCGCTTGTTTATGGGGTTTTTCACCACCGCAGCTATGGACGCCGCATGCGTGCGCGACACGACAGTAGCGCACAAGCGCGCATGTACCAATCGGCATGAAGGATTCATGGTGCGTGTGGGTCGACGCGTGCGTGCGGCGGCCATAGCTGCAGTGGCCGGTAAACGCCCATGAACGAGTTGCTCGGATTAGTCTATACCCCTACCCATTACGGAAATAAGAGCTTAAAGACACCCGCTCGTCACCATTACCCAACGACTGTTTCTGTGGCACAAAACAATCACGTACCCGCACACAGTTTACATACAACGCGTGCGCCGGTCAAAGGTGATCTTTCGTTGCACACATTTGTTTGTCGCACGTTGACGAGTGGGCGTCTTTAAGATACTGGTATGCATCGCCAACAATGTCCTCCAAGAAGATTCGTGAAAGAATCAACACAAAGCTCTGGATATTTGTAACGCACAAACTCGAGGTTTCACTGAAATTATGTGATTAAGAAATGAGGCTATACTATTGTTGAACTTGGCGTAGTCTAACATAAACCACGCCCACTCTACGCGGACTTCATCCAAAGATTCTAAGGCCCGTGTCCGAATTGCCGGCTACAGCTTACGGTTACAGCTGCGGCTGTTGCTAAGGGGATTGTCGAAGGCGCTTTAACACATGATGACGCGGTGACCAAGCCGCAGCTGCAGCCGCATCCATTTCGGATACGGCCTTAGTTACCAATAGTACGAAATGCGTACAGCTCATTTCCTGCAAAACCGTTTCAGGGAAAGTCGCACGTACCTCCATTTGTGATGAAGCCACACTTGTATTTGAACATGTTCTCCATATTTTAAATTTACCATTTTGGTATACGAATTTGTCATTTACCCATAAATAAGAAAACAGTATTAAAAAATAGTTGTAATGGATAAATTACCCCACAGTCCAGTGATTTCATATAATATAAACAATAGACATCCACCGTAGACAAGGTTTTCTACGCCCTCGACTGTCAAACACCAAGTAACCATAATTTGCTTCTCTTCATTCAGGAGTATACGTATGTACGTATCGGTGGTGGTTTCAAAAGCAATGCTTAACACTCACTTTCTATTGTGAGTTTTGTTTACCAGCAGACTTTAGAACAAAACACGCTAGATAGCCAGTGATAACAACAAAACCACGCTTAGTGACCTTGCGATGCTGCGCTAAAAACAGAGCATTATAAATCCTTCGCAAGATGGTGGACATTTTAAGGTGCATTGCTTGATTTCTGACAAAAGAATTTGTTTTCCCCAATATTTTTTTTTCTCAGAATGAACAAATTTTGACAGATGATGCTGTTTCAAAACGAAAAACATACGCCACGGACAAAGCACAAAAAATGTAACATGCAAAATTGTTTATACATGGCTGATTGACGTGAAATAATGTCGGGATCCGTACTGTAAGTCCTTTTTTTATTTTTTAATTAACTACCACTTATTATTGGCAGGTCTTTGTCGTGCAAAACCTTAATTGAAAGCTATTGACTTTCTCTAATGTATTATAAAAGCTATTTAAATGTTGTATTTATATTTTGGGAGCAAATCGGCAAAAATTCGGACCTATTTTTTGTTTTTTTAACTTTATTTAATAATTATAAGATCCTTTTAAAATATGGAACACCAAAGAGGCATACACTCCGGTCAACACATCGATCGGTCTTTTGCAGCGATCGATTGGTCATTTGCATCGAACGATCGGTCTTTTGCACCCATCGATCGGGTCATTTGCCTGGATCGATTGGTCTTTTTCATCAATCGATCGGTCTTTTGCATCCGTCGATTGATGACGGGGTCATTATTTCAGGGTAATACAACTCTTAGTGCCTCCGTCGTTATAGACTTTATTATACTATTTTAAGAGAGGATATTGTGTAAACAAAAGATCAATGGCACACCCTGTTCTTTCTAGATTCTCGATCAATTATTTATGTATTAAGATATACGTTCAATTGTTTCACAGCTATGAATCTGTACATGTTAAAATTGTTTCACAGCTTTGAATCCACATTATAACATAATTCAGAGAAGTATATAAACTTTCGCTTTATCAACTCAATAAAAAAATGGCAACAGTCAAATCGTGAAATGTTTTCGCAGATAGGCTTTACATCGCGGAGAAAATGTTGACTCCATCATATTTAAAAAAGAAGAAGAAGAAGATAATTATAAGAATAACACAAAGTAAACACCTTCCGATGACTTTTTGATAATCAACAGTAGAAAAACAAATTTGTCGTCGGTGAAACTTAAAATAACATAGCGTAGAAAATTCTCGAGCAAGACATTGTGCAACCGTCACTGTTAGCTTTTTTGATACATTACTTTTGGAGCTGGAACATTTGAATGCTGATAATTATTTCCCAAAACTAATTCACCTTTTTTTTATTCTTTTATATTAGTACTCTAGTACTCTAGTATTCTAGTACTGACTTGTACGTGTCTTTATCCGCTGTTAAATACACCCATAGATTTAAAATCACTCCCTGAGAGTGTCGTTTAGTGTCTAAATCTTCAGACAAGGCTAGAGATTGACTCTCAAGACTGGAAGTAGAAATGAACGAAGCTTTATTGACCCCTAAGCCATGTATTGCATAAGAAGATTATCCATTTTTTAATTGAAATTAATATTGTACAGATGTCAAACATATCTAGAAGTCACCCTTGCTTTAGGTGTCTCGTTCTTTTAGTTACATACGTGACAGGTGGAGGTTTATCAAGGAGAAAACGACCCGGCCAAAGTTTCAAATCACCCTTTTAGCTTGATTTATAATGTCTTACTTTTTAGTCAATGCTCTTTTTTAAACAATCGCTAAAACAAAGGGGAAAACAAAACTTGAAAATAAAAATAAAAATCTGTACATGTTAAAAGTTTTGATGAAGACGCGCAGAAGACCGAAACTTGCGCATGTCTACACACTATATTCAGAAACACTGTTTACCCAACAGCTTCTCCTGAACAAAAACCATATTGCAAGTTTGACATTTCAAACTAAATATCCTTGCATCAGATAGGAATAAAATCACTTACGTTTTGGGGAAAGTTCACTTCACCAGTTTCAGTTAAATGCACTCGTCCAGAGCTCTGCGTCTGCGCTCCTTCCTTATCTCGTGGATGTGTCTACCTCGCAGTTTGTCAGAATGTTTCCATTCGCCCACAATTAACGCTTTTTATAGAAGCGACGAGGATCCGCGTGGGTTGTAAACCTACTTATGCTCAGGCCCACGCGGAGTTCAGTTCGTCTGGAATTGAAACCAGAGGAAGCTCGTTGGAGCATTGTTATTTTTAGGTGGTCGTGTGAACCTTCAGGTTAGATTGATGATTGACGGCAAACATTGAGTTGGGTGTTTGTAACATCCGTAACTGGACATGGTAGTATTCGTATGTGCATATCTTTTTCTGTATGATGTATTAAAGCGATTGTTTTGCTTACTCTCTCTGAATCAAGATAAGGTACAGCATTGGTAATATCAGCTAATATGTCAAACATTCATTCACTCCAGTAGCGAACCTTGGGAACTTTCAGATAATAAAAACTGTAAAAATAAGTTTTTTTTAATGATAAGTCTGATTGTTTCATTTTATTTATTATTTTTTTTAGTGATTATTATTTTCTTTTACCTGATTTTATGATCCCACTGTGCATCCCGTGTTAGAAATGCTGAAGATGATAACGGTTGTAGTACTCAATACTCAATGGTTTTTATTTTTAAAGCATTTTTACGAAAAACAAAGATCTCTTTTTGTAATTATTGGTTGAATATTGTATATAATGCATAATGTTTTTACAAAAACAAGAAGAAAAAAGAAGAGAAAAAGAATACAAAAATAATAATAATACAAACATAAAAATAAAGTAGATAAATAAAAATAAAATAAAATAATACATAAACAAACAACACAAACAACCTCAACAAACAAACAAACAAACACAAACAACCCAACAAACAAACAGACAAACAAACAAACAGACAAACAAACAGACAGACACACAAACAAACAAACAAACAAACAAACAAACAAACAAACAAACAAACAAACAAACAAGCAAGCAAGCAAGCAAGCAAGCAAGCAAGCAAGCAAGCAAGCAAGCAAGCAAGCAAGCAAGCAAGCAAGCAAGCAAGCAAGCAAGCAAGCAAGCAAGCAAGCAAGCAAGCAAGCAAACAAGCAAACAAGCAAACAAGCAAACAAACAAACAAACAAACAAACAAACTTCATTCAAGCTCAAGCTCTAGTGGCTGAGTCATCGGAGTGTGGGTTCGAGTCCCGGTCATGACACTTGTGTCCTTGAGCAAGACACTTAACCAAAATTGTTTCGTAAAAGTTGGGGAGGTAGAGCCTTCTGCTCTACCAGCCAGGCTTCTGATGGATGATACCCAAGCCTACATCCTTACAGACTGTAAACGGGGTAACTCTGTTTTAGCCCCAGGAGTAGGTGGCAATGGCCCCTGGGAAAACAGCTGATTTGTAGCCCACACCTCGAGTGGCTTCCAGGCCTTGTGTGTCTGTCGACTTCCATAAAAAAAAAAAAAAGTAAAAAAATAATAATCACAACTAGATGGACCCCAGGTACTATGCAGTCTCTGTTTATTATTATTAGTTATAATAACTGTCGATGCAAGTCTGGATGATCGCTTCAAAAAGAAAAAATCGTTCTAAATCGTTCATTTTGAAAAATATCTGACATTATTGTTTTCGGGAAAAAAAACCCTTACACAATAGCACAAAACAAGTGACCGCTTAACAAAAATCGGTTTGCCAAACTCACACTGCGCCTATGTTCCTCACGGGATTCTTCGGAACGAAATTGCCGTCATTCGATCCGTCATCCGTTTCACACATGACATGATCTAGTCCAGGGCAAAGTGAATGACATGAACGAGATACCCAAATAAAAACTGTTAGCTGTTCGTTGTAAAGTGCCATTCGTAAATTTGAAAGTACAACACTTTATATAATCCAAACCTAATCTTTTCATACAATTTCTTTGCTGTTTTCATGAAGTGACGTGTTAAAAATCACACAATTTTGATTTTGTTTTTCTTTTCACAGATTGTAAATATCCTCATTACTGCTAACATTTATTTTAGCAAGTTTCGGAACATAATACGTAAAAGTGTCGTCATTACGCTAATTAGCATGACGTACGTATCACTAGATTTGCCACTTTGCGTTTCCTCGAAGTGACGTATCGTGATTTGCAACTTTATCCGCTGAAATACATATCGCTGGCACGGTGTCAAACGCGTGGTACGACTAGTGCGTTTTCACGAAGTGACGTATCTCAGTATACATATCGGTTTGTACGCAGCGGTCAAAGATCTCGTTTTTCGTTTTCACAAAATAGTTTGAAGAATGAAAACAAACTGAGAGTTCCGTACGAACGAAGAAGTCAGACTTATTTTTGTCGGTGTTTTTTTTCTTTTCCTTTTTTCCTTTTTGATTGGAGTGTGCTTATTTAGAACACGAGTTTAATTTTGACAAAGTGCAACAAAAGGTAAAACATAGTAATGGTAAAGCCGATAGTGCAGTGTTCATACTTTGTGAGATTCAGTAAATACATGAAGGAAAAAACAACAAAAACGTTTGAACATTTGCGCTCAATCCGAGTCAGGAGAAAATAGTGAAACACCGTGCACACTTCTCAGCATGTAAACACATTGTCCTTAATTTAAATTGCTACAACTGAAATTAAACTCGGGGTCTTCAAATTCTACGTTCTCGACTTTGACAGTATTTCAGACAGAAATATTTTTAAGGAATATTTTCACTGGTATGAACTTCAAAATCAGTAAGCCTTTCAGATGACTGGTACTAATTTTAAAGAAAATTGGATGAACACAAATCCTGTATTGTACCTTTAATACGTACGGTTATGACATATTATTTAATCGGGTTTTGTTTAATACTTTTTTAAGTAATTGTTAAAGAAAACAATCATTTTCTTGTGTTATAAATCTAACACGAAATGCAATCCTGTAAATCAAAAAATGAAGAAAAAAAAATACAAATGGAGGGGAAAAAAGAAGGAAAAATAAAATAAAAAGATGGGACTTTTAAAGTGAGTAGGAAAGTGTGTTCTTTAAAAACATGCGTTGGAGTCTGCCCTGATACGAATAGAAACAATAGTAAATTTGTCTATTATTATAGATTGTTAACGCAGTCATTGCGTCGATATAACCTTTTTGTTTTTAAACGACCCTATCATACATACGCCAAACAATTTCAGGGAAATACCAAATCCGTCCAATATCAAATATACATGAAAGAAATATACACGACCCGTGTTATCCCTTACAAAAAATAAAAGATATCAACATTTTTCTTTAAGTCAAGAAAAATGCGCGCAGCGATTGTAAATAGACTCAAGTAGGAGAAAAACACTGCATACATAAACCATCTGTAGTGTCGCCTTCGACATTAATAAAACATGAAATGATTTATGCATTTTCTTTACTAAAACATGAGAATTAGATTTAATCCCTTCCAAGTCGACCATAACAGGAGAACGGGGGTGGCGAAATCGTGTGTCGATTTCATATAATCCCTTTTCGCAGTAAGTTTCCCCACCATGCCTTGGAGAGGGATTGTCGTCCCGCCCGGAAAGCCGGTGGGATGTAAAATTTCCTAACAGAACACACGCCCCCATGATCTGGAATGCTATTAATTTAGATCAAGCGCAGTCAGTCACGACATTTGTTTCCCTCTCTCCTCCGGACTTCATTGTTGCAAAGTAAACTGGAAAGGGTCAACGAACCGCATCAGTCATCTGGTGGCGTGCGTGTGCCAAAACCATTGACCTTGCGTAATACATCGGGGCGTGGCACCTGAACAAGTGGGGTTGGGGGTCACAACCAATCTCGTGGCTTTGTTTGAAATTGATGGGTTTTACAAAATGAGATAATACACAGTTCCAGGTTTCTGATTTGACGTGTGTGTGGCTGCTGTTTACTCTTAAATTCCAGGAATTGATTTTACAAAACTGTTTCATGACCTGTTTTAGGGTCAAACTAACAAGGAATCAGGGTCAGATTTTTGTTTTTGATTTAGATTCCGAGTTATGGACTATAAACCAAACGGGATCTTCACTCTGGGTCGAGCTTGCTCTGATCCCGGCCCCGAAACCCAGATCGTTATCAACTCTGACCGGGAACTTTTTAAGTGCGAACACAATGCCAACCCCTATTCAACGAAGCCACAGTCAAAGCGAAACCGCACGGGGCCGGAAAAGCCTGTACATCGGAACTAATTTGAAATATCAAATCACATTTGTAAAATCCTGGTGATCAAACACCCTGCTGCTACGCCTACATGATTTTAACAATCAAAAAGGAAAGAATGAGTTAAGCTTTCAATCCGTAGTTACTATCTGAGACCAAATGACCAATTTACCGATAATGACAGACATCCTGAGTGACCGACATCCCAAGAGATTAACATTGATTTGTTGTGTGTGCTGAACTCTGACGTACCAGTTATCCCTGACGTAAAATGTGACGTATTCATCCAAAGCCCGCCCAAATATAGTGACAGCTTGTAACATTTCAGTTTGGAGATTAGTTCAGATTTTTTATTGTGTGCAGATGAAATGTAAAACGTCCGTGTTTGCATTTCATTTCCACATTTATCGGGAAATCCCCCAAGGGGAATATTCACCGGGTACCAACTAGATGTGTTCAAACATAAAGATGGGCTCAATTATGGCACACATAATTTTGGATGATTTTCCTGTGGTCATTACCGACATCAGGTCGACTATAGGCTACTGCGTGTGATGTCAACTGGTCAGCTTGCTCCACGCCACCATTTACGACATTACCCTCTCTGCCGCTGCCAAAATAATTGGCAGGCTTTGCTGTGGGATTAAGACTAATGCGACTATTAATATGGCGCGGTATCTCCAATTAAATACGTGCGCAAGAAATCAACCGAGTCAAGATAATTGAGCGAAATCGGCAAAAAATAAGAAGAATAGGTAGAAAAATAAAGAACAAAAATTGCTGGGCGGTTCCAGGTGGGTGGGTGGGGGTGGGGTGCGGTTCGACTCAAGTAATGTTTATGATTGAATGAGTAAAAAAAAAACAACAACAAAAAAACAGCTTGACAAAAAGAGAAGTATCACACGTAACAGTTTTTTATAGCAAAATTAAACTTCGATATAACACAGGAGTAAGACGACTAACGCTAGTACGGTGATATAACGCAATAAAACACGGAGATATACCGCAATAATATACGGCGATATAACGCAATAAACTACGGCGATATAACGGAATAAAATACGGCGAACTACTACGGCAAATATCGCAAGGTGAGTGTTGGGGTGCGGCATTATGTCGAAATACTACTGTCATATAACGCCGTAGAAACGAGTTCACCAGGAATTGGCGAACATGAGCGACCGCAGTACCGCACTATTGCGATTCGATGTATATCTAAAAACAAATATACATTTCGCACCACTATACATATACAGAGCTCAACTCGTTATCATATTATAGTGGTTGCCTTTATCGGGTGCCAAATATAGTAATACACGCAGTGACAATAAAATCAATATGTGTAAAAAAGAAAAAAAATTAAAAGAGACCAAAGTTAGAGCATTTTTCGTCTCGTATGCACTGTTATAAAGTTCTCTGGTAATTTTATTATCCCGTCTCAGAATGCTCAGAACCGCACTGCCGAGAAGATTACTCAAGAAAATGTTTACTCCGTATTGTTTTATTTGTGTGTTTTTACCCATACACCGATGTGTGTGGGTAAAAACTAATGCTTGTATAGATAAAAAAAAACACAAACAATATTCTTTATCCTCGATGTACAAGTTAGCATCTATTAAAATTCGGAGGTACCCGCCGCTAATAGGATTCGAACTGCCTCTAGCTGCCGGACAATCTCGGTGGTGTAGTTGGTGAGACATCGGCTCTAGATTGGCAGGGGTTCGTGGGTTCGAATCCCACCGAGGAATATGCCTGTCGAATTCTGTTCCCAGGACTCGGGAGTGTACTGAGTATACAGTGCTTAATTTGTCAGTTTAAGTAATGCATCGACTCAAACAGTATTCTACTTCAAGAAAGTGGCACCATCAATGTTACGTTTGTTTTTTGGAGACCTCAAACAATTTCGTAATTTTGGGTCCCGCTTTTGCACCGCAACAGGCCAAGATAAAGAGATAAACAAGTATCGTTCAATTACTATTTGCGTAGCGTGTGCATAACAGACTGTATAATTTGCAGCACTACCATCCTTCATTTTGATAGGATCAGATCTATTGTTGGCTCGGCGGGTAAATTGTATCACATTAGACTGGTCCAATGGGACCCACGCCGCTGGCACCCACAATCCTCGCGAGAATACAGGACGGCGCAGTTTTGAAAGTCGTCGAGGCTCATTAGAGATTATTCATTTAATTGAATTGCCAACAAATAAATCTACCATACGCTCAGCTGTCTGATTCTGACTCGATTATCTTGTAGGCTCAATCGAGGTGGTGATTTTTCGCAAATGTCGCCGAAAGATTGTCATAAATGTTCCAAAACAAAATTAATAGATACGGTTAAAGACGCGCGGTTTATAGGTGATGACCATGAATACCTATCGCTTTTGTAACAAACAAGCAAACAGACCTGGAACTGTCAGCCGAAAGAGAAGATATGTACCCTTTTTGATTTATAAACGCGATGAAATGTTTTGCAATTAAAATACAATTTGTTTTTTCAGAAAACAAACATTCATGCGTTCTGAAAATAAGTATGTGTTGCAGTGCTCTGTCTTTAACCTATCAGGACCGGGCTTTTTTGGGGGGATGTACGGGGACCGGGGGAAGGGGGAAGGGGGCACAAAGTGCCACAGATGTTTGTTTTATCAAGTTCTACATGATGCCGTCAACAAATTTCCAAAAATCATCCCTAAAGGGCGTTTTTGACTGTTTTAGGTAAAAAGTTGTGTTTTCCCCATAATTTCTGTTTTTGTTGTCTAAATGTTTTGACAATTGGCAAACTTGTTCATTTTAACATGATAAATATAATTTCAACCTAATTTAATATCTGGAGTCACTGTTGGGGGCGCTATTATTCATTTCAGACTATCACGTGACTCATCACTATCACTTTCAGGCAAAAAAGAAAGTGGAAATTATGTTCAAAAAGTAGAACAAAAATCACCCCGAAACATTAAACTTGTGTGACCCAAGGAAAAACAAATGGTTGCTATGACAACAGCTAACCACAAGTTTCAATTAAGTTTGGCCAAAATGATCAGAAAATGTGGCGTTGATCGGACTAAGCGTTAAAAAGTTACTGGCAAAAAGATGGTAAGGGGCACATTGTGTGCCCCCCCAGGTCCTAATAAGGTTAAACAGGAAGGATCATACTTTGGTAATGACACGAAAAGCAATTGTGTAATTTTTATGCCAAAGTCTACTTTTTTTCTAAAGATGGTGGGCTTAATGGTACTAAGCGTCCTGTGAAATTGTTTCGTCCAAAGTGTCCCCGTTGATTATAAATCAGTAAAACTATGTCGACAAATTTGGACCTCTAAAGATCGCCCGCAGGCGACTTCTTGAAAGTTCCGTGGTGTCCGTATGAGTGCTGTCCTCAATACGGCCAGAGATGTGGTTTGTACCCACCATCTCTTCGCTACACGTGGATGGATTCGACGTTCTTGATGGAAATTCTATATATAAATAATAAAAAAAGTAGGCACTGTATTCAACTGAAGGCTTTACATGTGACTTTTATTGTATCTTGCTTGATAATTTTGCCTATAATTCAGCAAAAAGTTGACAAAACAAACGATGATCGTACCTTTAAACGTGTTTGTGTTTACATTATAAACATTAAAATGTTCAGAAGTCAAATGTGTTTAAAGCTCTAAACGGTGTCAACTGATAAACACGTCCAAATATTTATAAACCGTTGCCTTTTCCGTTTATATTATTGTTTAGAGTGTATAATGGCATTTTACCCCAATTTCATGCAAAATGTATAGGGTGTCATGTTTGCACGATTATAAAATAATATTATAAACATAACAAAGTTTAACAAACTGGTACATATTCCAATATACAATCTCCCATTTTGTTTTAGTCAATCCTGGATCCTTCCCTCAATGTTTTATGTGACTAATGTGTCGCAATACTTTCAAAAGTCTTCTCCGTGCAAATCGTCTGTTTGGAGAGCAGCCCCCCCCCCCACCCACCTAGGGCATTGACGTAAACTTTGCTTTGCGGGAGTTTTCTGCTTCGACTGCAACTGAAAAAAAAACCTATTAAAACAATTGTCAAAACGAGATTGAAAAAAAAAAAAAAAAAACTGGAGAAAAAAGTCAACAGAGCAAACAGCAATCAACCGAAACAGTAGATGTGAACGATCGTGTTTGTCCAGATCGGTTTTCTTTTCATGTTATTCGAGAAGATTATTATTTTTTTTTTTTGGGGGGGGGGGGTGGCATATTCATGTTGTTTTCGTGTTAGTCTTTTAGTCTGGCAAATTGTCGTTCTGGTGCGACTTACTAATCACCCACAATTAAATAAATTACTAAACATGTTTGTACAAATATATTTAAGTAAGAATACAGATTAGTTTTAATGGACACTAAAGGGGACACAAAATAGGAGAAACATTTTAATCACATGGGCATGTTAATTCTTTGTGTTTACAGAGTCCAGATTTATCGTATATTTTAAAGATTCGTTTCAAAGACAGCAATTTTACATGCCATACGGTTGGCTTTTGGACAAATGTAATTGTTTTACAGCTACTCATAATTATGCGCCGATGTTTTTACTTAAAACATTATGCAAAAAACGGGAATAAATTAGGATGAATATGAATGAAAAGACCTTGACTTTCGGGAATTACGTTGGAATTTTCAAGACGTTTACGTTTAAGATTAGAGGTTTCGTTCCTCATATTGATCGTCGTCGTCAGGCTGTATTTATCTTTTTTGAATGAAACCCTCCTGCAACAATTTCCATTTTCTTCTGTCACTTGTCATTCTACTCCATGTTGCCGTGTTCATGTGTCTGGTGATTTCATCTCTCCATCTCCTTTTGTTGTATTCCTCCTCTTCTCCTATCTGTCCTTGGTTGCGTTTCTGTAAGTCTCTTGGTACAACTCGGCTTACCAGAGACGCAATCATTTGACTTTGGTGTAAACTTAAAAACAAACTCGTCGCTTCAGTCGTGCACTGTGAGCGTCCTATAGAATAACAGACGTCACGTTTTCGTAGATCTGAAGTATTCGGAAATGGTTCTGGCGTCTTCACGTCCTAAACTAGTCAACCAAAACGTACACAAATTAACCGTACCATAAATATATTTTTCAAATGCTTGGACGTCAGAAAGGGAGATCGTGAAAAATAATGTGCAAGAGACCAGGCCGTGATGAACAAACCCAACTTCACTTTCTGTCCATTGGCTTAAATAATTATTATCGTTTTGTCTGATTGGGACAGGTTGATACGAATCTTATAACCGGATTAAAAAAAAAAAAACGAGGTTACCCAAGGTCGAACCCGGGCAATAACACAAAGAGTCATGAAGGTTGTTTTGACGTATCTACTATGATGGAATGAGCCACAGCGTCAGGCTGCCTTTAAATCATGGACCTCGTCTCATCATAGAGGTTGTTGCTGGTTGCGCTTCACCGGTGGAGCACGGCCGGAACATCTGCGACGCTCCCAGCCCCTCACTCTACGCCATCATTATGGAAACCAGACTATAATAACGAATTTCTGGCTCGCCCAACCCCGATTGACAACAAAAATAGACTGATAATGTCACCGGTGCTCAAAGACTCTACATCCAAACATGTCAGTTTCGTTTATGTTTCCAGTGCGCGTCCTACTTAATTTGATGGTACACGCTAGGGAGAGGGTTTACATGAATTACAATTAAAAGCTGTCTCCTCGTCCGTACGCTGTTGTATTTATGCGAATAGTCCTTCAGGGGTCGTGGAAACGCACGTCTTTATATTGCGTTAATTTGCCTTCAGTCTTCAGTCATTGGTAGGACTATTCTTGTCATCATGGTATGGCTATGTCGCTCTTTCCCTATGCAACTTAATGTATACACCTTACTTTTGCAACGTCACAGTCTGAGTTTTTGCCAACCAAGATGGAGAAACTACAGGGAGCCATCAATGCGAAGCAAAAACAGATTATCACAGTCTGCAAAAATGATCTGCAAATATTCACAAATTGTTAAGAATGTGCTGGAAACAAACAAAAAACCAACAATGGGATGTATTTTCTTTAAATAGAAAGTATGCAAAAATGTAGAATGTGTTGGAAACAAACCAAGAACCAACAATGGGATGTATTTTTTTTTTAAATAGAAAGTTTGCAAAAATGGTGAATTTGGTCAAAACGTCTGTCAACAAGACTTTTATGTTTTGCTACATTTGGCCGTCCATGCCAACCAGTGCGGTTTGTTTATCAACATTAGAAAGGTCTGAAAATCGAACCGGGTCTGAATGGGGTGCACTATTTTTTCCATTTTCCAGGGGGCAATTCTGGGGTGGATTTCACAAAACTATTCCAAACTTACAACTAGTCCTAACTTATGATTAGTCCTATAAGTTAGGACTAGTTACTCCTCCGAACTCGAGATAAGACTAGTCCTAGCGCTTCGTGAAATCCACAGCTGGTCAAAGAAATATGTTTACTTTTCCTAAAGAAGCCCCTTTTCAGTGCTATTGTTATGCCGTTTACTATTTTTGATTAAAGATGATCCGACAAATAAATACAAAATGTAAATTAAAAAAAATAACAAAAAAAAATAATAACAAAATAAAATAAAAATAAATAAATAAATAAATAAATAAATAAATAAAAGATATTAAAAAAAAAAAAAAAAAAAAAAAAAAAATCAAAATAACAAAATAAATGGTTAGTGCTGCCCCATAACAGGTGTGCCCCCGTGTGACCAGAAATGCGTCAATTCTGTTTCGGGGTTTCTTTTACAGTATTTATTTGTATAAGATCGCAGAGCATTGGTCCATGTAAAGAACACACTATTTTAAACCGTTTTCGTGTAGAAAAACGCATAACCAGCCGCCGGTGACGTCACGTGCACAAGGTCTATATAAAATTGTTCCCGAAATTCGGCGACATGTTGCTGTCCAGCACAATGTTCAGGCGGTCCCTTGAAATGCCGGCACAAGCCTACATGACATTTTTTGTATTGTCCCTAGAACATGCCTGTCTTTTGTAACGCTCCCTAAAGCATGCATGTCTATTTTTTTTAAAAATACTGTTCAACACTTTTTATTTTCTTCTTTTCTTTTTCTTTTCCTCCCTTCTTTATTCCCCCTTTCCCCCCCAGTCGTCAGTAAAATCACCGACAAGAGGATTTATACTCCTTACAAGGGCAATTACTCGAAATGTTCTGCGGATTCGTCGGATTTTCTTCACATGGAATCTTTCGTGACAATGGCCAAAAAACAAAAAAGAATAAAAATAACAGCAAATCAAAACCGCAAATACACTAATTTAATAGTCGAAAATGCCATTACCTTGGCTGGGAGGTATTGCTGTAATGTTCACGCTGGCGGTAACAATGGCAAATATGCGTGGACTAAAATATGTTCACTTAATTACGTTTTGGACACGAATGTCCTCGCTGAGCTGAAAAAGCAGGGTAATGATTGACAGTTCTATTGAACAAGACTCCTGCATGAAAAAAACGTGGAATTAATAACCATTCGCTGAAAATAAAAATGCCAATTTTAGTATTCTTCATTCCAAGACGGTGTCCAAAGATATCAGTTCTCATTGGTAATAATTAAGAAAAGGAATGTGGGGGCAATTATACTAACCTCCGCGGTAGTAGGAAGGTTATTTACATCTTTCAGTTTGTGGGTGGATTTTTTTTTAATTTTATTATATGGTACGATTAAAATTCGGAAATAACAATAATAATAATAATAAAATCTTCTCTTATAAAGCGCAATTCCAAAGTATGATCATTGCGATTCGAATATTATTACCCCTGGTCACTGGGCCGTTTAAGTCATTCCCTAAACCATCTCAGCTTCGATTACATAAACCATCTCTGCCCTCACAGAAACCAATTTATCCCCTAGGTGATGATAAGCAACTGTAGGTAAGTGTCTTGCTCAAGAACACACCTGTCGTGATCGGGATTGGAACCACCCCCGATGACTCGTGGAGTGTCGTGGCCAGGCGGTCTAGTCCGCCGAGCGTAAGTACTGTAATTTACAGAATGTGGGTTCGAATCCCGGCCTGGCCAGTCATGACACTTGTGGCCTTGAGCAAGACACTTTACAGTAATTGCTTTGTCCTTCTGATGGGACATTAAGCCGTAGGTCCCGTGTACTAGAATGGGTGCTGCCCGTAAAAGAAACGAACATTTCTTATCGTGAAAAAGTAAGGGATTACCCCGGTGTTTCGTGTTCAGATAGCAAGCATCCTTATCTGCAGGTTTCCTCAGGCTTCCTAGCTACAGTAATTAAGTTCGCTTTTGAGGCATCCTTGGCTTATTTCCAAGACATTAATAAATGAAACTATAAAATGTGATTCTTATATTTTTTGTGCTCAGTATGTTTCGTGAATCTTCGTTGAGACTTACAAAGTAGTAAACACTACTTTTATACCACTCGCCATGACATGCGCGCCAGCAGAAAAAAAAAATCAAAAATTTCCCTGCAAGCCACACCCCTACCCAATTGGGCACTCCTTCTCGCAACCACGACTCTAGCGTTCCCATTGGTCAAAAGGCGAACTCTCTAGACAACACTGATCTGTCAATCACGACCCTGTATTAAAGGCAACCCCACAAGGGTATGTCTGTGCAACCGTGGCAGATTGATATTGGCTACACCACGCATAGTTAGCCCTCCTTCACCAGCAATATCCCACAGAGAAAAAAAAATGTCAACCAGAAATACTAAGTTGTGATGTACTCATTTCCCAATATAATAGACTCCTTATGAAAGTAGGGGAAAGAAAGAAAAGTCTCTAACCTCACCTTAAAATGGTGTTAATTACCAATGTATTTGACACCCTTCCACTGCGGAATTTTTCAACATCCAATGATGTCACACTTCAGATATATGAGTATGTACAACGTCGTAGGGGAATTGAATTTTCGGTTCACTGCTGACATTCCGTGATGTTCAATCCAAACTGCGTTGAATTTGACCGGGCGTTTGTCTTTCGAAATGTTCTTCCTTTGAATGTACAAACCCATTTGATGTTGGTGTCCGATTACGTCATATTACAAATTTTGCTATGAAAGAGTATCAATTTACAACGGCATTTTACACCATTTTAAAATGAGTTAAGAGACTTGTAATTTTTCTTTCTATTTTTACAAGGACTCTATCTACTGATAATTGAGCGTATCTCAAAACTTACTTTCGGCCTTGGAGCCCATCTTTAACGATGATTGTAACTTCTCTTGATTTGAAATCCACCTGCTTTTTGTTTCATATCATGGGGCATATCAATCAGGTACAATCGCTTGTCTAAAGACTTCCGTTGGTAAAGAGTCCAATTTGCTATTGATTCGGTCTCACTGTCATATGGTTTTGTATTTTTGTATAATTACTTAATCTGTCAACTATATTAGCAGAAATTACATAACCGCTTGCCGTGGTAACACATGACATGCTTCCTATTTGGGTTTTTAGATCCAATTGCCACATTTTTTGGGCATCTTAGTTTATTAACCTAATCTCTTTTGACCCGGCAGAGTCAAGTTTCATGTGCGTCTAAAAATGTCTAAAATCAAAGGGATTAATAGTAGTTGAAGGGTGTTGTGTACCATCGCCTCGACGGCTATATTTGTAACGGAGATGGTTTTTTTATACTTCTAGTAGGAAGCGATTGTACATCAGTAATTATACAGAAAGCATATGGTCGACATCAGATATCTGATTCCAAGCTTGCGCAATCGAAGAAAGAAAAAAAACTGGCCTCCCACACTGGAAATTCAACTTGTTTATTACCACACTCGGCTCAACCAACAAGGTCAATTTGCCGATGCGCCAACAGTAGTCTTGCCTATTTTGCGTCAAACGTATAGAAAAGTGAACACTAGGTGGCAGCATACAAACTTGTCGGTCATAGCGCATGCAATATCAGCTGATCAGGAAAACGACCAGCTTTTGTTTTCAACCCCTAGATCTAAATAAATTATGCAAATGATATGGTATCTCCACTTATCCGTACTTCTAGCAAGATGGTGCAAATTGTTTGTCAAAATGTTCATTTGTTAAGTTCACCTGTCACAGACAATCAGTTTTCCGTTTCCCTTAGTGTGTTTGTCTTTCACCAACTGCTTCGCTCTATCAACTGTCTATTAATTTTGTTGCCTAAGTGTTGTCCAGCTGGATTTTCTTCACCTTATCGAAGCCATGGCATATTGTTATGTTGTTGTCCGATGGCGTGTGTGTTTAATTATGGTTCGCTATTCCGAATTCAGATCCGGAAGTGACGCAAAGTAACAATGCCTTCTGACCTGGAAGTGACGTAAAGTAATAAGGCTTGAGCCAAAGTGCATTTTTCCCTTTAAATATTGCTTCATCTTCAAACTCCTCTCCAAAGCCTTTGCATCGATGTTATTGGTTTAATAATGGCGGACAAGTATCCGTAGGTGACAGTGAAGCCTTAAAAAGGGCCTCCAAGCTCCATTATTCCATCGTTGTCTGTATTCTCTTGCAAAAGTAAGGCCTGCAACGACTGCGCCCTCAGTCGTGTCTGATCGCAATTAAACAGACACGTCTTGAGTTAAGACCACGTCCGGTACTTGAATCGCATAGTCGCCTTTCGTGTGGAAAAGAATCATTCATGCTATGATATTTTTTTTTATTACTCCTATTTGACTTACCAAGGCCATACTAACCAGCTGTTTGTATGGTGACCTTATAAATATTGAAGATTAAGTTCCTTAGGAAATATAATGCATTCTTACGGATAAAAACTTTCAATCAACTTGAGATTAGTGAAGTTTACCTTTACACTTGTGTTGCAACAACGATTGCAATGGACTTCGCAAATTGTGCGCTTGTTCGAACGTCATAACTTAAAGACAATGCACACGTGGTAAACCCCTAGTCTTTGTGCAAGACGTTCTTAGCGCATTTAGCTGCATGATTACTGTGCACTGCACACCGGTAGAGGGCGCGTTACGGGTCTACGGCCGCAAAGACGGCAGTTTGATCGTCGACAAACAATGTACTGCCACTGGGTGGGTGCACTACACTATTGACAGAAAACCATGCGCAGAGCCTCAATAATAAAATGTAAACCCACAACTTTTTCTGTAAATTAAAGATTTGAAGGGGATGTCTTTCATGGATTGTTAAAAAATGGTCCAATGATGTGCCCCTGGGGTTGTTGACTTTCAATCTGGTTTTTTTGGGGTACACTAGCCCTCATAAAATGTCACTTTGTTGTTAAAAAGTTTAGGGTTATTTTCCAAGATGGAGTCTGGCCAATTTACTCGTTCTGGGGTCGTTTTGTTTTCGATCAGCCTACCAAGCATTTTCAACGGCTAACCTACTAAAAATTGAAACGAAAATATAATTGGTTTGTTTTCTAGAGGCTGAGCGTAAGACCCTTTAAAATATTTTGTTGGGGGTATTTTTGAATATTTAGCATTGATTAGCATTGATTACTATGGGAAGCCTATTGACCTTTCTATTGTTGAAAAAAAAGAAACGTGCTGGTTGGCATGGACGGCCAAATGTATATGTAGCAAAACATTTGAGTCTTGTTGACAGACGTTGTGATTCATAATGTTTCAAACTTTCTGTTTAAAGAAAATACGTACCATTATTGGTCGGTTTGTTTCCTCAAAATTCGAATCTATTTTTGAATATTTGTACTTAATGTTTTTTAAACTGTAATTATCTGTTTTGCTTTGCATTGGTGGTTCCCCGTAGTTTCTCCATCTCGGTTGGTGCACCCCCTAGTTCGTTGATGTGTACAGAACGCCCCCTATTGATAGACAGTGTACAGTAACCAGCAATCGGGCAGCAAAATGCACTACGAACGTCTGTTGCAACAAGACTACCCCAGCCCATCGGAGTTAACAAATTGTTCGTATACGTTCATGACTTTGAATGGTCTTATACTATTGTGATATTTGCATTTTGAGTGTTAGAATGTTATTGAAAAAATCTTAAAGTATGCTGCAGAAAATGTACATTTTAAAGCTTGTGTTGTGGATAAAAAAGTCACATTATGAGTAATTAGAAAAATGGTTATTCATCTACAGACATTGATTAGTTGATATAACTTGGCGGGGACAGCCATCTTGTCCCACTTCCCCATATAATTCCCAGAACCCCAAAATGAGCTCAGCTGGATAAGAAAAAGTCAGGTTTGCTTTCTAACTATAAAGTAAACTCCTCATTATTTGAGCATACGGAGAACGTGTTTAATTTATTTGTTTGTCATCTATGACGTAATCAATGTATTTTGCCATCACATCCCACCAAGAAATTTTCCAGTTTGAACAGAATGATACATATTAACAACTTACTTGTTAATATAATATTTGATACTTGGGACTAGAAACTGTCCGGAGAAGGTCAAGAAAATTGTTACCGTAGTTTCTTAATTGGATTTGCTAAATCAATAAGCACATAATGATTTACGCGTACGGAACCACTGTCAACAAACTGCTGTTCCGTGTTATCTAAAAAAAGAAATGTGATCGTCTTATGTTACCACACGAAACAGTTGCATTGCATGTAATTGACTAATGGACTAAAATGAACGTACTCTGCCAAAACGTAATGTGGCGATATAACCTTTAAGGAAGGAAACTGGGGGGAAGGGGACAGTGACGTCTTTTCCGGATACGACGTGCAACCAACTCTGTAAATACCAATAAACATGACCCTCGTGGCCCTCGATGGCTACGTAGCTGAGCCTATCTCTGCAGCTACTCTAGGCGTCATTATCTCAATATATAATGGTCTTCTTCAAACACGCATCCGACACACACTGCGTGTAAATGAGCACAGTTTGCATCAGCAAACTTATAACCATGGGTCTTCCGCATGCTCACCTACGTCATAACTCCTGTTTGACTTTTCTGTTCCCTCATGATACGTCTTTGGGGAGTATAGACAATGAACAAGCAGCCATCACCTTATTGTGTTCCTTTGTGCCTTGGCAGTCCGAGTCACATTACAAAAAAAGGACCCCGACTACTATTCTCCTTTGGCGTCTGTGTGGTTACATTGGGCCTTTTCGAAATCACAGCTTTTGGCTTTGGCTCTGGCTTATAGGCGCCCTCGGTAGTTTGTTGCACCTGAGCTTTAAATTAAACAGGCATACAGAGCCTGACCCCGAGGAAGTCGAAGTCGTAATTTCGAAAGGGCCCTTTATTTGAATTGATTGGAAAACACAAACGGCTTCAAAAGATCACCTCACAATGAGGGAGACAGACTGAGGACCGACTGGCCTTTCCCTCAACCTCTTTCCCTGGCGTGACCATTTATTTTTGTATAAAGAGTCAAATCACGATATGATTTTGAATCTGACTCATTGAATAAATGATATCAAATCTTTACTTCACGCCTGGTTATGTAGAATGAAGACTATAAATCACACTCAAATAAAACCGAGCACGGTCTCGGATTGTCAAAGCACCAAGTCCCCTTCAATTTCGAAGATTAAGTTCCAAAACCATTTATTTTATCTTGACGAATAATTTAAATGCCGCATATTTGGTTCAGTTTATAATTTTTTTTTCACACGAATGTTTGGGTTTAATTCTTTGACCTTGTCCACCAGCTCCGTTAACACCTGCAGGGGCATATACCTAAAGCTCGAAGTTACTTTCTAATTAGTAGCACCATTGTTTCACTTATGATGTTTGTCGACACGGTAAGTCAATGACTCTTCTGTATAACCCTTTTATGTGTCCTTCGGTTCACTTTTTAAAAAGACATCGCGCAAGTTTTGTACACGAGGGCGTACCCAGTTTGTCAAATGACTCAAGGTTCTTTAGCGATGCCCACTTTGGTTTTGAAAAAAAAAATCAATCCAAGGACATGCTCGTTTTATAAAAAACACCTAAAGCTTTTTAAAGCTACGTCCGTGTTGGTTGTGTTGACAAAGTCAAGGAGAAGACGTGATCTGTTTGTCAGAGCACCCGTAATTTTTGTTCTGCCAGACGTCCCGTTCTTATTTTACACACAAAATCAAGCCGAGCTTGTTCTCAGTTTGTCAAACTCCCCGTTCATCATTTTGCGTAGTTGACAGCTTATATTTCACATTAAAACCAGTTTATTTTAAAACATCGTCAATCAATAAAATACACATGAACGTTTGCCACAAAATTAACCGCTTGCTCCATTGTAAATAATAGAGAAAAACAAAATAATCATCATTTTTTTATGGCCGGCCTTTAATCGTTCGAAAACTTAAGAGTATCGAGCGCTACATTCAACACGTCAGAACCCCTATCGACTTAACCACTTAACCTTCAAATTAACCGGCTTTATCAAATTTGTAAACATCACTGCGGAGCGCATGTTGACTGATTTTCATGAATATAAATCGTGCGTTGTGTTACCGCAGTGGTATCGAGTAACCTTTTAAGTGTTGACATTTCTTCAGCTACTGGCTTAGGCAAACAGCGCTGTCGCTTTCTTGGCCCCGATTGCCTCTTCTTATAAGTGAAGTTACTGAGCTAAGTCTAGCTCGGAGTTATTGAATGGATCCGTAATGCTAGCAGACATCGTGTACACCGTGGATTGTACCGGGAAGAATAACATTTCAGTGGTTATACCGCGGACATTTCCCTCCACACCCTCTCTCTTTTCTTTCCACTCTCAATTGCCAACGATCGCGGTGCAGTGATAATATTAATAATGATAACAATAAACACTTTGTAAAGCGCCGGTGTATCTGCCCAAGTATAACGCCCATGGCACATGCAAGCAAATACAAACATTGCAGATATTATCAAAGTACAGATAATATCTCAACACGAAATTTATAATTATTTTGTACAATTGCTTGTAACTTTAAGTGATGGTGATTCTGAAAAAAAGAACGTGTGGTTTAATTCGACGTTTCGATAGGTATGTTCTGTGCGTTAGTTGTTGTTTACCTCGACTCGTTAATTTTTAGTATACATTGATAATTTTCATATCAGGACATTAATTAATGTTAATAAATATAATATGCAGTTTTTATAAAGGGCTTGATCACACCTGAGGGCGTCTCAAAGCACTCATCATTTTGTTCTAAAAGGTGTACGGAGCTAGAATTATAAGGCCCTTTTTATTTACGTAACACCATGTAACAGCTTCAGGGGTCTTGTGGCCCAATCTGCAGCCAACCTTACCCAAAAACACAAGGGCAAACCACTTCTCTTAACGACAAGTGTACTGTTTTTTTTTGTTTTTTTTTTGTTTTTTTTTTGTTTTTTTTGTATTTGTTTACGTACTTTACACAACAGACGAACCCTACACGGCTTTACGTCCAATCCGAAGCAAGAACGATTACGTGTCTTGCTGAAAGACACAAGTGTCGAGACCGGGACTCGAACCCGCACTCTGCTGATCAGAAACACCAGAGCTTGAGTCCGGTGTGCTTGACCACTCGGTCACGACAACACCATTACGTTTGTATCGTGGAATACTGCAAATATTACTTTATTGTTAGAGAATTTTACTTTCTTTTGTTTTACGAGAGGTAAGCCGTGTCCGAAATAATGCACTGTCAGTCAAGTGGTGTTATTATACAAAAAACAAAAAAACAAAAAACAACAAACCATATTCCGAAGTGTTTATGAATCTTTCAAATTTAACTTATGAATGTGAAATGTTCATTGGGAAATGTACTTGCGTTTTGAGAGTACAAGATCGCTTTAAATTTAGGCCCCCTATTTTTTAATTTTTTTTACACACACAATTTTTTTTCAATAACATTAGTAAACTTATTTACTTTAATTAATAAATTTTAAAGCGAAACCAATTACTTTTGGAAGTGGCAGCCTTTTCTTTACGAAGTAATGTCAGGTTGTTTTGGAACCAGTACCAAACATGCTTTAAAGAAACCCTTTAAGTTCAAAGAACTATAATATATTTCCTCCATAAAATACTGATAATTCAACACACCTTGTCTTTATTAATTATTGTTACACTTTCCAACATCAACGCGCGAAACAGTACCCATAAATATACACAAGGTACACGTACCCTTGCACCCATTACGAACTGGAGATAAATTATGAAACCCTCATAAATATCGCAAACCAGTGACTTTTGGCCGCTAAGAACGGAGCTCATAAATATTCCAAACTCGAAAAAAAAAAAAAAATAAAAATCTTTCGGACAGTCTAGTTTCTGGAACACACTCACTCTCTCTATCAGGTCTCCATCCAGCCACGGCGGTACTTCACAAACAGCAGGACACTCACAAACAACGGCACGGCCGACTTGGAAAGTAGTGCTGACCACACATTATTTTCGACGAAAGTAAGTTCGAAATTACTCTTAAAATTGTGAGGGACTGATTACTTTGGATTTTGATTTGCATTATAGGCCTATGCAACAGCAGCCAACCGAATTTTGAGGCCAATTTTTTAAATTTTATTTTAGGGTGTTGATAAGATTTGAGGAGACGGACAAATTTGAAAGTTCTTTTAGTATTGTCACTTAAATATATTAGATAAATAGTTGTTGTTGTTTTATTGCAAAATAGCATAAATCATTTTTTGGTATCGTTCCAAACCATAGCCAAGTGTTTTTTAAAAAGTTTATACCCGCTGCGTAATGAAAAACGGATTGGATAAACTATATTTGAAGGTACGGTAACATTATTTAACAGCTTTTGCCTGTTTTAGTGCGCCAGATGGGGGAATCATTAGGGGAAGTGTGCCTTTGATGATACAAGCAGTGAATTTGGCACGCAGTCAGAGTATTTCATAAGAAAAATAGTTGGTTAAATGGCCATCGCAGACTTGAATTTTGAAGAAAACGCATACAGGTAGAATAACAAGAAATTTTCTAAATTTACAAAATGGTTGACAAGTCAGCGATAGCCCTATAGCCAAATATGTTTCTGGTAACTTACTCTGACCGTGTGCCACATTATTATTACATATTTCTTGTAATGAAACCAAGGATGCCTCATAAGTGAACTTAATCACTGTAGCTCTCAAGCCTGAGTAAACCTGTATATATTAAGGGTGCTTGTCATGGGAACTAGATACACCGGGGTAAACCCCTACTCTTCCACGATAAGTGTTCTGGGTTCTTTTACGTGCACTACCTATCTTAGTACATGGGACCTACGGCTTAATGTCCCACCCGAAGGACAAAGCAATTACGGGGCTCAAGGACACAAGTGCCGCGACTGGGATTCGAACCCACACTCTGCTTAACACCGGTGATCTTAACTGCTCGGCCACGACACTCCACAACCCATTCCATGCCTGTATCAACGAAGGCACAATCCCATAACCCACCTGACGTCCTATTTCAAACTCTGCAGAAGATGAAACAAAATTAGTATAATTTATGTGGGTGTTCTGTAGTTATCTTTCATGGAGTATGATCATTCAGCAAACAAATCTGACACAATGTACACTAGGAGATCCTTTGCAGATAATGAATTTGACCCCCATAAAGCGTTTTACAAATAAAATAACAAACCTATATAAATATCTGATGTTCATATCTATACCTTTTTCTTCTTACTTTTTCAAACTAACAAGTGATTCTTAAAATGTTTTCATATTGCCCTAAGCTCTGATTTGATGGCTTAAGATTGATCTTCAACCTTTTTGTTTAAATATTTGATTTGATTTGATATGGCTTATTCCCGGCAAAAAGAACGGTATTCGCGGTCACGCGCCGATTTAAAGCGTTTGAACGAAATTGTAGTGGTGCAGAGTTTTTAAAAATTATATATTATAAGAAAAATATAGAAATAGTCTTAAATATATCTTAATGATGACATAAGTGTACACGAGTAAAAAAAAAATAAGAATAAAAAATAAAAAAATAAAAGAAATATATATATTTTATATAAATGATCACATGAGCACATGAATAAAATGTGAAAACAACCCAACAAATACCCCGACAAACAAACAAACCTGAAGAAAACGACACATCATCAACTTCAAGGGTAGAATATAGAATTGGTATGCTGGTGCTTTACTTTGTGTGATTCAATTTATACATGCGAAAAACTGTGAAAATTTGCGCTTAATCCGTGGTCAGAGTCAGGAGAAAAATAGAGAAAAAAAACAAACGTGCACACTTCTCAGCATGTAAACACATTGTCCTTAATTTCGGTTGTTAAAACCGAAGATCTATTTACACGACGTTGACAGTATTTCAAACCGAAATATTTCTATGGAAGATTTATACTGGTATGAACTTCATAATCAGTAAGCTTTCAGACTGATACTACTAAATAAAATAAAAAAATCAATGAATACCAATTCTGTATTCTACCTTTAAGAAAGCATTGCCTCCAATCCCAAGCATGATCAAGCCATGGGTATTATAAATAAATCTATTGGTATTCAATCTGAGTTTTATTAGCTCTACAGGCCGAAGCATCGTTTGCACGAATTGATAAATTGTTTGCACGAATTAGCACATCCTTCGCACGAGTTACTAAGCGTATTTACGAGTTTCTAACGTGACAGTGACATGCATACATGTTTAAATATTATTCCCCACCACCGTTTTGCCGTTTCATGGCTTAACGGTCCAGAACATCCGATAAATACGTATCGTGGAATCGAAGGGGATTTCTTCAGTGTTTCTGCTGTGGTTTGGCTGCAAATGTCCCCAGTGTTACTGATTTAGTTTGGCTGGACCGCATTATTTTCTTACAATGTGTTTTAAAAAACGATTTTCATCCAACAGGTTCACTGCATTCTAGGACTTCCATACGCCCGTCGAAGTACTTTATAAATGTATGCTGTACTTAGTGTTACGATTGTTATTTTCTAGTTTAGATTTGTGACATCCATTATGCGGCTCACACGGACAGTCGTCATGTCATTTCTGATGGCATCTGTTTTAATACACGCGATTTGTTGCGATGAAATCACCGATAGTATCGCACGAGATGGACGATCCCTGGCTGCAAGACTTTCACAAGACGCAGGTAGGATTTTCCCTTTTCGTTCCATTGGCTCTTTTCATTTTATTGACAGATTGAAAGAGTTAATTGATACTTATCATTTTATTTCAACAATACTTCAATTGTACTTGTCACTTTCTTTGTTTGAAGTAGTTTCATCGATACTTTATTCTTCTTAAATACTTTGTTTAAACTTTTACTCAATGCCACTTTTCAGTTCATGTGTAGTTCTACTGATACATCATGGATACAAATCACCTCACTCTTCCCATTTCCATTTCATTGATACTGCATTAGTATTTAGTAATCAATGCCACTTTTCAGTTAATTGATAGTTTAATCTGACTTCATGGATACAAATCACCTCACTCTTCCCATTTCCATTTCATTGATACTGCATTAGTATTTAGTAATCAATGCCACTTTTCAGTTAATTGATAGTTTAATCTGACTTCATGGATACAAATCACCTCACTCTTCCCATTTCCATTTCATTGATACTGCATTAGTATTTAGTAATCAATGCCACTTTTCAGTTAATTGATGGTTTAATTTGACTTCATGGATACAAATCACTTTACTCTACACATTTCCATTTCATTGATACTGCATTAGTATTTAGTAATCAATGCCACTTTTCAGTTAATCGATAGTTTAATTTGACTTCATGGATACGAATCACTTTACTCTACACATTTCCATTTCATTGATACTGCATTAGTATTTAGTAATCAATGCCACTTTTCAGTTAATTGATGGTTTAATTTGACTTCATGGATACAAATCACTTTACTCTACACATTTCCATTTCATTGATACTGCATTAGTTTAGTAATCAATGCCACTTTTCAGTTAATCGATAGTTAAATTTGACTTCATGGATACAAATCACTTTACTCCACACATTTCCATTTCATTGATACTGCATTAGTATTTAGTAATCAATGCCACTTTTCAGTTAATTGATAGTTTAATTTGACTTCATGGATACAAATCACTTCACTCATCCCATTTCCATTTCATTGATACTGCATTAGCATTTATTATTCAGCGCTACTTTTCAGTTTATTTATAGTCTTTATTCTAGTGTTACATCATTAATACATTTCACTTAACCCTACAAATGTCATTTTACTTGACAGTTTATTAATATTTATTGATCAGTGCTACTTTTCAGTTTATCTATGGTTTTTCATAATATTGATACATTAGCGATACATGTCACTTCACCCTACACATTTCATTTTCATTGATGCTTCATTGTTTTTATTGATCAGTGCTACTTTTCAGTTTATTTTTAGTTTTCATTCGATTGATCATCGACATATTTCATTTCACCCTACATGTTTCCATTTTTTTGAAACATCATTAGTATTTATCGATCAGTGCTTTTCAGTTTATTTATAGTTTTCTTTCAATTGATACATCATTGATGCATTTCACTTCATCCAAGAAATTTCCATTCATTGACACTTCATTGATACTTCATTAATTTTTGATTCAGTGTATACTTTGCAGTTTATTTAAACGTTGCATTATATTGATACTTCATTGAACATTTCATTTTAGCCTTATTCCACTTCAGAATACTCCTCCCATTTCGCTGAAACTGTTCATGTCATGTTTTAATTGAATGATGATTTTCTTCCGCAATTACTTTTAAGCAATGTGATTTTTTCAGTTTAGTGATACTTTTTAAAACTTTCAAACAAATAATACTAATAATAAAAGTCAACATCATTAGCAAGTCATACGCAGACAGCGTGCAGCATCAGATTCGATGTCTTCTCTTGAAAATGCTTGGAGCATACTCGAAAAGTGGAGGAGTTGCTACACGGTTCCTTTCAGGACCAGCACAACTCATTACAAAGATTATTCCATTGGTGTTTCCGCAAACCTCATTTGATCACAAATTAAACAACAAAACAATAGCAATAAGGAAACAAGGAAAACAAACAACAAGGAAACAACAACACCAACACCAACAGCAGCAGCAGCAGCAGCAGCAGCAGCAACAACAACACCACCACCCGCAGGAGCAGCCATGAACACCACATGAAATTATTTGTGCGATAAAAACGTTGTTATGATTAACAAAAAAAATATACAATTTTCACTCAGACAGCATTGGTAAAATGGAACTGAAACTTCACATCCAAAGAAATATTTCAACATAACCTTAATCTGATCCTTTCCAAAGAAACTATGCGGGTTGCCAGCCTTATAGTGTGTGGTTAGTAGTTTTGTAATGTGTTAGATTGTAAAACATGCACGTATTTATCAACAGTTTCTGTCACTGTAAACACGTCTTATTTTGACATACAATATTTAACAGTGGGCATTTTTGATAACTTAAATAACGTCATTTCTTTCAAAAGACATTCCCTCATGTAAAATACCAATCGATGGCATGAAATTCAACCTCTGAATGCTTTCGTCTTTGTCGCGCGCGATATCCGTCACTTTTACCAAATCGAGTTACGACGTTTCGGGGGACTGAATTTGACATCTGAACGTACTTGTGGCGTGTTGACAAAACAGTTATAAGTGTCTAGCAAATAGTAGATGTAACCATGCCTCAATGTCTCCACACTAACCACTACACATACTTACCATTTATTTATTTTGTTCGTACATGGAAGATTGTCATATCTTGCTTTTTGTATAAAATATTGTCAGATCTATCTTAATTTGGTCTTTAAGACAAAGTATGGAAGTGGTAATATTAAGCCATTTATGAGTTGGATTTTGAGATAACATCTTGTACACTGACTTGAGTGGTCACACGTGACCACTCAAATTGGATTCTCCAGACGAGTACAGTGATGATACGTCACATGGTTTGGTGCAAGACTTCGTATGGCAAACTCCAGATGGGCAAAGCCTGGTACCACTTTGCCATACACATTCATTCAGAACTGTGTATGGTTGTTCGCCGTCTCATAACTGACTACGCAAAAGCTTGCCCTGGACCATGTGACATAGCAACTGTCTCTAGTCTGTGGAATTCAAATGGAAGCAGTCACTTGTGATTAAGCAAGTCATGGTTCATTATTCGAGTCAAACTCGCAAATGAGAAAATTATCGCAAACCATCACTTTAAACGCTCGATTCTTACCAGTATCACTCTTTTTTGATCAGTTTATCTGAAACACTGGTAGTCTATACGAAGTAGCTTTTAAAGACCCCACAAATCGTTTGCCACAACAATTAACTCATTAGTCAGGTAAACAAAAACACAGTCCACGACAAACATAAACCGTTGTGGATGTTTTCACGTAAAGCGCGACCAATGAATGGATGGCATCTTGAGCACCGGAGGTTAAAAAAGAAAAGGAAAAGAAAGGAAGAAAAAAAAACTAATAAAGGCAAAATATATTTTTTTTCCCGTTTTGGAGCTGGAAGTGCTCCAAAACGTCTTCACCTACCACCAGGATCGCAATTAAAAGTAACACGACATTGACTGACAGACTGACTTAAGACTGACTTAAGTATCCATTAATACATTCGGGCTAGACAACTTTTGTTCCCGACATCTTGATTCCTTTTACCGGAATAGGGTAAAAGTGTCTAAAATAATTATTTACAATCATGTATAGATATTTAAACATTTATCTATATTTTTATAAGCTGCTATGTATTATCTATCTTGTATCTTACGTGGTCGATTTCTTTACATATATGGATTTCAGTTTTATATTTGTTCTTATTTAAATTTTCCACTATTTGTATTTTTTTTATTTATGTGTTCATCTTCATTTGTATAGATATTAAATAATGTATCTATATTTACGAATGTTATATAATGATATACAGGCTGTCATTTAAATATTTGTTTGTTTATTTGTTTATATATTTATCATTTAATGACCTTCATTGTTGTTATTGCTGTATCTTGTTTGTGTTTTGTTTTATTTGGTGGATCATTACATACTGGCCGAAATGTCAACATGGGGGAAGGGTCTCCAGCTGCAATTTCCCAGAGAGATGATTCTACGAGTAGATCCGGTGTTGGATTTGCGAGAAACGTGACTTCATAACCGTTCACCGGGGTCTCGTGTACGGAAAGACAGGTGTATTTATTGGGTTAGGAAAGACCTGTACTTGACGGGTACAAAGAGGTCGATTTGTTTTATTTTTAGGCAGGATTGCAACAGAAAATACAGAATTGGAAAAATATTCATACATAAAGGTGGAGGGGAGAGTTTATCGTGATTCAAGATGCGCTCTCATGGTCTTTGGGAGTGTAGCCATAGTCGCACGGGCAGTTTAAGGTTGGATATTTTTAGTTGGCTGATGCTGTCGAAGCAGGCGGTGAGAATGATGGCCGGAGTAAATCGATTTTCTTGTTTAGTTCTGATTCTTCAGAGTTTTCCTATGACTGTATGTGTGTTGTATGGGACATAATAATAAACAATAAAATAAAATAAAAATAAAATAGGGTAACTAGCAAATAGAATTAGCGAATAAGGAGCTGCCAGCAGCAACGATTACTAAGATATCACTGACAGTTTAAACAAATCAACAGTTTAAATGAAACTACAAGCTGTGACCTTTTTAGTCCAGTGAGTTGTTGGCTATGCTGCCTCGATCATTACGAAATCAAGTCTGGCTCCTGATATTTTACATGTAACGTCACTGGTGGAATTACGAGACATAAGACGATGAATATTGAGTAATGCTTGTGCTTTACACAACGGTACGAACCTGTACGGTAGCAACTTGAACTTCAGACGTACTCTTGGTAATACGTTCCTGGTTCCACCAGTGACGTCACATCATGAGCAAGGCCTATATTTTCAGCCGATTCATTGTTTATCGATTACAAACTTTTTAACTCGCAAATGGACAAGGTAGTACGGCACGCATTCTTTAAAATCATTTTTAATGCGCAGTATGTGGATTTACAAGGTCGATGTTTTGAAAAGTGACTTTGAAAAAAACATCTGACTCGACTTATCCCATTACAAAAACCGGAATTCTGATGAAATATAACTATTCTATTATAAACAAGGAGATCACTCTCACTTTTTCCTCATCAAAAAACAATGTTAACTTTTGTATTATGTCGAGTTTGAGGACAAAACTGTGTACATTTAACACATCAAAATGATATAAAAATGGTCACACTCGTACTTGTGACATTTGCTGTTAATATCACATTTGTTTTCATTTATTATTTCTCAGGTAAAAACAACATTACAATAACAGAACAATAATATCAGTAAGTATAAGACAAGATATTGATAAAAGTATGAAACAAAATATACGCAAATAAGTACCGTAAGTAAAACAATTATTAATAATTTAGGATTTAAAAACATTACAATAACAGAGCACTAATATTTTGAAGTATAAGACAAGATATTGATACAAAATGTGAAAAAAAATATACGCAAATAAAAATAGTAAGTAAAACAACTACTAATAATTTAGGATTTAAAAAGTAGGACAGTGGTACACCTGAAAAATTACAAACAAGTAAAACTAATTTACTATTTAGTAATAATTATATATAATACATGAAGGCTAGTTTAGAAAAAAAAATATAATTCGTTTCAGGAATGCGATTTCTGTTTCATAACTGCAGGACTGAATAGAAAGTTGAATACAAAGGGCTACAGTGAAAGAAAGTTAATAAGGTGCATTTTCACTGTAAAGGCACATAAGCCCTGGGCGCTTGTATGTGAAGCTAATAGATTGTAAATCAGTTCAAAGTTAAAGGTTGATGCGCGAACCAGTTAGAAGGTGTGACATTCTTAAGCCTCTGCAAAGAAACACAGCATTCCCTAGCGGGGATCATTTGAAAAGCTATAGTGAACTCAAAAATGTTTTAATCTCATTTAAACCAAGTACAACTCCTTTCGTGTTTTGGGGCACCAAGGCACCTTGTCCTCCGAGCGGGTACCGTAATTATTAATTGATAACAGAATAAATAGTAACGGACAGAATGATATCCCTAACCAGACACGATACTCCCTCTGCGGTTTGACGGGGATTCCATGACTACGCCTTCGCAACAGGTCAAACTCTGCAATATTGTCCCCCTCGTTCCCAAGGGATTTTTCACTAAACACCGTAAGCTTCGGTGATTAAGAGCCGGTCGAACGAAAGCCGCTGAAAATTACACGGGGAACTCTGAATTAAGCGTCGGCAGGCGATGGGAATAGCGAAGCATTTCAACTTCAGGCAGCTTACATTCCAAAGGACTGTCAAACTTAATAATCTGTCTGAAAATCTATGTCTATCCGTGCATTACCGTTTGAAGTATATATCCCCGACACATACTGTAAACGAACACGTTATTTCAGAGTGGAAGTAAATGGTTCCGCCGTACTTTTTAGTACCCGAACGTAGACGCGTAAACTATACTCGACTTCTCGGTTGTGTACTTTTATCCTGCATTTGTTTGTACACTTAACTTCAACTCGGGTTGCGGCCTCTATAACAATTTATGTACAAGTTCTTTAAAGGGAGACTGTCGTCAATATCATGGCACAGGCGATGTGCATTTTACACATCTAATGGACAGGGTCTATGATGAGCTTTCCCCCAGCTACTGCACGCGCGCTCGCTGGCCATAGATTCGGGCCTAATTAGCCCTTCCCATGAACTATGCTAATTACATTCACGCATGCGTACAGATACTATTGGTTGGCAAACGCCGTAGACTTGTGTGCTAGGCAGATGCACAAACACGTATGCGTCATGCCACCATCAGCCCCAAATAAAAAAGAAGCTACGTTCCCCATTTTGCCAACATGTAGTGCTAGTGCGCACGCGCGATGTGTAATTTACATATTTCATTGGGAAAGGTCTATTGTATAGAGCTGATCTTAAGCCCAAAAAGTAGCTAAGCATACACAACAAAATGCTTACCAGAATATGGTTACCAGCCAAAACACCATGTCACTTGTACAATATGTGACTGGTATTCTGCTTTTTTATTTTTACTGCCAGAAAATTGCTTAGCCTAATGTTCCTGCTTAAATTGAGCACTGAGGGAGCCAGCGCGCGCGCATTGCAGAAACTGGGTTAGAGTTCATAGTTCCATGTACAACAACATGCCTGCAGCTTTGATCACGACGACAACCCCCCTTTAACGGTTGTGTGAAGAAAAAAAACTAACATGTTTAACTCCAACACAAATTTTGATAGCCTACTTCGTAATTTACGTGCACTTTCTAACACTTGTAAAAGTACAGATGTACAGAACGCCAACTCTAAGTTTTTATGTTAAACTCCGTACACTATAAATCAAATCAAACATTCACTCATGTTTATTTTTTTTTTAAAAGTTGGTTCAGATATAAGCTGCATTTATTAAGGAGACCATTTCCACTGTGACCCCTCCAATCCCGGTAAAACCACGAAGTTTATCCCTCTGATGTAACTTCTCGACAGTTTGGATTTCGAAAAAAAAAAAAATAATAATAATAATAATAATATCCCGCATATTCCCCAGTCTCCCCCTCGTGTCCTTGAAAGCAAAACAAATGAAAAGAAACTGTCACTCTCAGAGCTGCAACTCCAACGAAAATGTCATGATAGCAAATACGAACAGTTCCATTAGCCTTGTTGAGGTATGGCGGACACTAAAAAAAAAAAAAAAAATGGAGTGCACTGTTTGGTTTTGATGTATTAAACAGACAAAATTACCTAAACCCATTAGTGCCCTAAAAATATGTGTCCACCATATCTCAAAATGGTGGAAACATTACCGGCCATTTTGAGATAATGTACACATTACCAGGATACTATTTGGTTTGGGTAAATTTGTCTGTATACACCCAAACCAAACAGTGCACCCTTATTGTGTCCGCCATTACCGCCAAAGAGGCCAATTGAGCTGTCCCAGCAGAATCTAATTTCATTCAAAAAAACAACAACTGAGCGTAGATTGAGTCACAACCAACATTTACATGAAGTGTTATTTTATCTTGTGACCTTCTTTTTTTTCTATTCATTCATTTTGCTCAATAAAATTGTGCCAAACACTAATTATCATTTCTTTCTCTCGACAGATAAGTGGAAAGTGTGTTTCGTATCGACGACTTTTGTCTGTTTTTGCGCGAAGCTAACGAAACTACAAGCCTGTTACAACCCAAAGGAGTTCAAGTACGTTCATGAGCGCCCGCCATTTTTCAGAGGTATTCGTAGAGCCATAATAGACTTGCCTCATGCAGTCGCCCCAGGGTTAATTCTGCATGCAAAAAAACTATAGCCTCCCCCACTTCGAAATCAAAACGAATGTCATTGATAAGTGTATAATTATGTTTTTGGTTTTTCCCCAAAACTGTTCAATATTAAATGGCATGGCCTTTGAAGATTAACATCATCGATAACTACCATACAATATAATCCTGTACTGATGACGTAACATTTTGTTTACATGTGTGTGTTTTCCTATTGGAGCTTCGAATTCGTAGCCCCCTCCCCTCCCCCATTCCCTGGTCCCCACCATAAGAAAGCGCACATGTAAACAATGCGTGACGTCATTAATACACGGGTCAACTACATACCTATAATTTCTAAAAAGTTATTCAGAGCATTGATGTATTTGAATAATGTGTATATGCTTTTATGTTAGTTTTCCCACACGGAATTGTGTGATAACACTTAACACCCAGTCCATATCTGGGTCATGCAAATAAACCCACAGACTAACTCGGTTGGGACTCGAACCAGCGACCCCGCATTCTAGAACAGCAAACATCTTAACCACAAGACCATCGAGCGAGCCCGGTCTCGAGAGAGGCCAGTTCTAATCCGGGTGTGAGGATGTCTGGCAGGTGTCCTCTGTCCACCCTGTTTTATATACTTTTAGTCATTTAGTCACCATAGTGATATCGTTCATGAATATGGATGAAATATCTCAGATCAATATTGAGATAAATGTTGATGTTCATCCCATGCATTTTTAAAATGTTGCTTAAGGAGGGAGTCTAGGGTGAAACTTGGGTTTTCTGATGTAATCCTTTCCAAAAAGATAGAGACCTTTTGAAAAATTACCAAAGGTTCTGGGGTCACAAATAAAACAGTTTAAATGCCAGTGTATTTGAAACCCCTCCAGTGCGAAATTTGTTATCATCCAATGATGTTGGAATTGTTAATCGTGGGTCTTTACATTTTGTACTGGGAATTTAAAAACACTTTTTAGTGTATTCCTCAATTTCCATGATATTGAATCATTCAATCAAGCGGCGTTGAATTTGACTTTAACCCACGAAAACATCCCGTGTGGAAAGTGCAGACCTATTTATTTCTGACATCCAATGGCGTCATGTTTCAAATTTCGACCTGAAAGAGTTGAATATTAAAAACATATATATATGTATATACAAACGTAACGTAAGGTTGAGGACTTGTAATATTTCCCCCACTCTCATAACGACGCTATCTATTGAATATGAGTGCATCACAAAACTGGAGTCCACCCTTTTTACTGGTGCGGCGATGGAATTTTGAATGTTGGGTTCAAGTTCCATCCATTGGAGGAACTACTATGAACAGAATTTCGAACCCTGAAAACTTTGTGACCTCATAGACAACTATCATCCCATGCCGAAGCAATGTCAATTTCATCACAAAAAGGGTTTGAAACTTAAATCAGTTCCCACTTTTAAAACGAAAACATGAAATTGAAGTTGTCCAAATTAAAACTATACAAATGAACGCTTTGTTTAAAGTAAGAACAGAATTCTTAAAAGCAAACGTGTATTTCCTTTGACTTTGTTTTTTTGGTATGAAACCACTGAAAGTTAACTGGCGAGAAAAAAAAATGTCACTTCAGCATGAAATCTTTTGCTCTTTTCCATGTGATATGCCAAACTGAATTGACTACTCTGGTGAAAAAAATATTAGCCAGTTCCCCGTGCCAAAAAGAAAAAAAGGAAAGATAACCAAATAAAACAAAAAAAAACATCCACATTAGCCTTATCTATGTCACGGTTTGGACAAGAAAAGAACACTTATCAGCAAAATGTGGATTTTCTTGGAAGTGTTTGGTATGAAATCACTGTAAGATAACCTGACAGAAAGAAAAACATGTCATATCAGCATGCAATCTTTGCTCTTTCCCATGGGATATGACAAATTGAGTTGACTACTCTGGTGAAAAAACACTAGCCAGTCACCCGTGACAATTGCCTTGTTCTTGACCAGTGAATTTGAAACGCTCTTGAGTTGGGGGGTAACCAAGAAAACTGCGGTCAAAAACAAGGAAGGAGGGAGACCGTCGTGGAATTATTTATTAGGTGGAGGAGAATTTTCCAGCCCAGGGAAAGAGACAACTGACTTATCCTGGCACCGGGGGACGGTGTAATTGATCCGCATACCCCAGCGATTCCCCACTCAGTCTTTTTGAGTAAATATGAATAAGGCACTGATTATACATCGACGCCCGTCGAGCTTATTTTTTTGTTGGCTATAACTGAGACGAGCCGTGTTGACTCCAGACTGTGAAATGAAACTAACCTTCTCAATCCAACCCCGGTAGAAAGGAGGGAGGAAGATTTTTTGACGCACTTGAGTGGTGATCTCGGGGGGCCGACAGAACTGTTTTTGGGAAAATTCGAATAAACTTAAAACGCCCCGAAGAATGATCTCATAGGAAATTATTCATATCTTGAATTGGGAGGAAAACATCAGTGAACATTGAAATACATTGTTGGCATTTTTTAAATGAAGGTAATCTCATTAGCTATTCACAAACCATCAGGAAAAGACACCACACCATGCACTGATTAATTAAGCAGTCAGAAACTGCATTCGGTCGATGATGTCATACTTTGTAACACTGTAACGTGAAAAAATAAATATGTCTGACAATACATTAAACATTAAATCAATAGAAACTGTTTATAGATACCTTGCATATGACATCACAAGCTCAAACAGCGCCCTCACTAAGGTAAAAGGAAGACGTATCATTGGCTGAGAGTTGTGCGTGACGCGACACATTGTGCACCTTTCCACTCAGCGTTGGCTGTGCAAAGGGGCTTTTGGAATTAATACTTGCAGTCTACCATTCACAGTAGATAATAGCTTTTCAGCTTCGGTCACCTCTGACCAAATAACATGCACATTTCGTCTACAATAAAATATGTTTTTTTATCAATAGAATTGTCGACGTTTTCAATGGTTTGCATTAATAGTTATATTTCTGGTGTACATCCTATTTATAACAATGCCGTAATGTAAAATTCTTTTCGTGAAATCACAAACCACGCCCCTCTCCTCAAGTACAATCAATATTTTCACTGACGAAATTATGTGTGGGTGTATTTTTGTTTTCCTTTCTTGTTTTTCCCCAACCATTTGCATCTCTTACTTTGCTTGGGCCCATAAATTGTCACTGAAGTTAAAAATGAGTGAAGTCGTCTTTATTAGAAGATGTTTGTGCCCCAATCAACCATTCCTGCCCTGCAGAAAATAGATAGCTTCCCTGTTTTGCGAGATGGAAATGTGAGAACATAAGGAATTTTATGAGACCGCGAGAGTGACCCAATCAAATGGAATTCTCCTTTTGCTCAAAATTGAGGGGAAATTGGCCTGGAATTGCATCAGATTGCACCGAAGAGCATCTAGAATCTAAAACTTGCAGGGGCCCTTAAGCGGGCCCCGGACTTTACGCAGTAAGGACTTGATTGTGCTTTGGTTTGCATACCATTTGATTATGTCATTGTAATTCGTAGTACTGAAAAACGTTCTTGATTCTCAACTCCCTAAAAAATATTCTGGATCCGCCCTTGCCTCCCTCATCTGGGTGCGTATGAAGACCTGCTTAACTTTTGTCCAGTCAGCCTTTGTTATGTCTTCTTATACTATGCGTGTGGTTGTTTAATCTCACCCCCATTTTGTCTCTTTATTTTGTTACTGGAAAAAGAATGTATCCCCTGCCGAATAACACCTTTATTTATCTTTAATAAAAAAACAGTCTTCTTTTAATTTCCTCTCGTTTTTTTTTCTTTCTCGTTCTTCACTTTACAGGCTAAAGATGGAAGAGTCAGGTCGATGGTGAAGCTCTCGCACTAATACCAGGGGGAAATATAGCAAGTCTTCAGCAAGAGACACGGGGACAAGCTTGAGAGCAAACTGCCACATTCTGGAAAAACATCCCGGAAAGCCCATCATAATTGAAATTACTGTTCAAACACCGTGGGGGCTACTCAACCAAATCCCCCCTAGTGCCCGCCATCGTGATAACCGCGTCTTTTCGTAAATCTTGGCGTGGATGAATAACGACCAACCGGGTGCTGGGGACACAATCATCATAACGTATACACTGTACATCTCTGCTTGGGTATCGTAAATGCATATTATTGATAACGTTAAAGGTATGTTACATCGTTGGTTTTGAAAAGAGCAAACTTACTTCAATAGTTTGCAATTAACACATAACCTGTGAAATTTGTCATCAAAGTGAGACGGTTACCCTTTTTTAGGAGAAAATACCGTTTAGCTGAAATGAGTGTTCGTTTTATTCTTATTTCAATTTGGTAAATCGAAGTAAGAACATTTTGCCCGTAGCAGATGGAAACATCTATCAAGCCGTTTTGTACTGTTTTCATAATTATAACAAAAAGTCAGTGAGCTTAGAGAATGAAATTTTATCAGACATAACCATTCATGCATCATACTTCCAAAGGTGTACAATGCTAAGACAAAAGGATAAAAATAAAATTTAAACAACTCTACAACCCAATGTCCTTCTTTTCATTCAAATGAAATTAGAACTGGGGGTTTTAATCGTGTCAATCTTGCCGCCTTTTTCGAGTCTAAAACACTAGTTTAATTACAAATATAAGTTTGCTGTTAGACTAACAATTAATGCTAGTTCTGAAGAAAAAAAAGGGCTGCACCAATATTTAAAATGTTACTTTGCCGACGTACCAAGAACGCCATAGACAAATTCAAGTTAAAAAACAGTATTCAAATGCATCATAACTTAAGTGAAAAGACAAACTGCAGCAATTTAGAGAAGGGGTAAAAAAGAGGGAATAAAAATAGTAAAGAAAAAAGTTAAAATAATTACAGAAATGACATATATAGAATTTTGTGTCAGGGATAGAATCATTTTCAATTGTGAAAAATCTAATAAATACATAAGTCGGATAAATAGTGTAAAATATTTTTGACGATTCGTTTTGAGTGATTGTTTACGTAAGTACCGAATTCCAGAAAGCTGTTATGACCCCTGCTGCACTGACGCTAGAGTTTACACGCTCCCAGCACCAGTGCATTATATGATGCAAACAAACGATTTGTTAAACTGATGCCATACTCATAATATACCGTTTATCTCTTGGTAGACTTCGATAATGCTTTCGAAGATTGTTAGACAGTGTTGACAACATTTTGACACTGTCCTATAATTTCAAACATACACTGCGCTGTTGCGAAGTTAGCTGCTGCTCATAAAACTGGTTGGGTGACAAAAACACCAAAACTTCTGGCCAAGTCCCTGGGTGTAAAAGTGGTTCATGAGATAGGATTATGTGGCAAGAGAGGTCAGAGGGGAACGTTGGTAAAACACCAAGGCATTGTAATTGACCACATTTTTGACCCCATGAGGGCGCTTTTAACGGCCAACTTCCTTCCTTCACAACTACAGTTTTATTTTGACTGCCAGTATATTGCTTTCAAATGGCCAAGTAAATAATAATAGTAACAATGGAAAACCGGTTCGTTTTACTTGCTTCGCATCAGGTAATTTGGTCTCACACGCCCTCACACTGTCAAAAATACAGCGAATTGACACTGCTCCACTACCGAGATGTTGTAAACACTTTCTAATGTCGGGGTCAATGACCTTGGATCGAACTTGGGGAGGGGTGTGCCGATGGGGGGGGGGTGGACATCTGCCAGGGCCCCTAGATTAGCAGAGGGTGCACGGGGCAGGATTACGCTGGCTTTAATTCCAAGGGATAAAGTTGAAAACATATATTTCTGAAATTGTGCTGGTTATCCTACCCTAAGTAAACCACAATGCATTGCTTTTCAGAAATGTTTTTTTTTTTGGGGGGGGTTTTGTTTTTTGCAGAGGGGAAGTGGTTTTAGGGAAGTGCTTGGTAGGCCCACTTTGGTAAATTGGGTTTGATTAAAGGAAAACATCTGCGAACCATTTTTTTAAGAAGATAATTTTATTTCATTTCCACGATTCGATCACATCGAGGTGAACAGACTTGCTCTCATTCTAGTATATCCCACACACCCCATAGTTTGACCGATATCATGTTAGTACGGGCTCAGAATCACGGCCCTCGTTTCCTTGAGCAAGACACTTAGCAATAATTGCTTCTTATCACCCACGCGTAAATGCTACCTGTAAGGGTTGAGATTACTGCTCTGATTGATTTGCTACATACACCGTACATACGAGCCAATTTGGTTGATGCATTATGTGTGCTCCTGAGGAATGAGATTGTATCGGGGAATGTCTACGTTCGTAATGAACAGCAACAGTGAAAGGTGAGTAGTAACTTCGGATTTGAATAGGCCTTAATAAATGCTATCATGAAACCATTTGACATATCAAGTTTACACCTTGTAGATTGTTCAGCAGCAACATTTTTGTCAGCTCGTCAAATCTGGTCGCAATCTCTTATTGTACTTTATTCCCGGAAAATGCAAGATTGTACTCACGTGCAGATTTTCTTACTCTGTAAATAGACTTTTATAAAACATTTTAAAATAGCGGCTCAGTTTCACAAAAACAATAAGATTCATTTGAAGATGAGTTGTCAATATTACCATAGTGACTTTGGTGTAATGTGACATCATACTTTGCTGAGCAATCGTAACTTACACACATCTTAAGATCAGTTTGAGATCTTTGTGAAATCGAGACATGTAAACCGTAACGCTATACGCACTCCTCTTCCAAATCTTCTAAACCCCAGTATGGTGGTAAGACTTAAAAGAGAAGCTTCTTGAAATAAAATGGGGCTGTATTCGATGCATTATAACTATGCTGATCAATAATCTACAACTAATGCAATCAAACAAAATTCTAGGTCTATAAATGAAAAAAAAAAAGAAAAAAGAGAGACCGCTAAGAAATATATTCGTTTCAAAATATTGTACATATCAGGAGGGCATTTTTTTCTAAGTAAATAAATATTTTTTTAATTTTTATTTAGCCGTGGTTTGAAACTCGGGTATATACGTCCAAACAATTCAACCTAACAAGAGGGGCAGGTTGATATGCCTTATTTTTGCACTGCAAGAGGGCGTCCTTTGGGTAGATTGGGAGTCAAACCATAGAAATAGTGTGGTAAACCACACGCAATTAGACTTCTAATAAGCAGTTAGTATACAGCTTTTTAGTTTTTTTTTTGAGAATATTGGCAGTTTTATAATGTGACAAGTGTAAGATATCTGCTTGGAAAATTAGTATTTGTAATGTTTTTAAATATTTTGTCCTATCAAAATGGAAGTAGTATTGCGCCCTTTTGCTGTCAAAATATGGCCTAATCAACTGTTGGTTGTGTTGAGAAAAAAACGTCCTGTCAGAGATGAAAAAAAATCCTCTCCACCCAAACAGTCCAGTTTAATCGTGATAATGAGAGTTCCTCTCTTTTAAATTTGGGTGTGTCACAACCACAAGTCAAATCAATAGTCTGAATTTACCAAGGACGATAATTGTATAAGACCGTTCTTAAACAACACAGAAGGACTTGATCATACTCGGTGATGCGTTTTATGCAGTCAATTCAAAATGCGGTAAATTCAAAATGGCGCGCGTCGTCCAGCATACCTGGTGAGCATTTCAAAGATTCAAACGAAGGGAAACGTTCCGAAAATGCATTGTTTGATCAACATTGACAAGTTTGTTTTTATTCTACAAGAACATTTTGGTAAGTTTATTGTGCCTTTTGAAATACTAGATTCTGAAATTAATGTGATTATTGACCATATTAGCTTTGGAAGAAGCCTGCCATGGTAGTGAGCCCTAATATATGGTAATACAATGATTAAAAAATGCAGTGAAGCCAGAATGGTTTTGATGCAGAATGCCATGTGTAACCTCGTTTGTGGAAACTGCTTTTGCTTTTGGTCGGTGTCATTTTGTGTTGCTGAAGGTGGGTGCAAGAGGACACTTTGCAATTTTTTTTAAAATAATAATAATAATAATAATAATAATAACAAACATTTATACCGCGCTTAATACTACGTTTCTCAGCGCCATATGGTGCTGTTGTCCTTGTAGACTATCAGGTGAAACAAGGGCAACCGCATCAAAAAATAAAGAAACAAAATTACAGGTAGAAAACACTAACTGACATGGAGTGTTCAAACACAAAAAGTTACCAAAAAACAAAGGAAACTAATAGTAATACAACAGAAAGTTTGTGTGGACCAAGCAGCAGATTGGGGTAAGACATACATGTTTTACAGATATTTGAATAAGTGCGTTTTCAACATAGATTTAAATGTTTCTAAGGATGAGGCATATTGAATTTTGGGAGACTGTTCCATAATTTGGGAGCAAATTATTTTGTAATAATTTTGTAATAATTATTTGCAAAAACATGATGGATGTAGTATTAGTACTGTACATGTACATGTACAGCGAACAAAGAACGTACAAAGGGCGTACAAACAGCGTACAATGTGCTCTGTAGTTCAGCTCTAGAACCCTTTTTACACCATGGAGCCAATTCCCAGGATACCTATAAAGCCAAACTTTAGTTACCGACACTTAATTACACCTTTGAAACTCACCTGTCAACGCAGCATAACCATCTTCAAAATCCACGGCTCCCGTTCGTGGCACACCATTATATTTTGGAGGCCATCGGTGGTATTTATGTCCAACCAAAATGATCTGACAGCCGCTGGCCAAATCTCCAGTTAAAGAACATGTCACCATCTTCCCTCCGGAAGTCGAGTGCACCTCACTCCCACTCAACTATCCCCATATTGTTGCGTAATTAATTACCCATACATTCCTTGTGTGGTGAGTTACCCATACTTCCCTTGTGGTGAACTACCTATACTCCTCGTGTCATGAACAACCCTTACTTCCTTTGTGTGGTAAAGTACCCACACATCCTGCGTCGTGAACAGTAGTACTGCTCACATTTCTCGTGTGGTGAACTACCCGAACTTCCTTGTTTGGTGAAGTACCAAAACTTCCCTTGTGGTGAACTATTATACCCAAACTTTCCTTGTGAGGTGAACTACCAATACTTCCTTTGTGTGGTGAATAACATATATATACCAAGTTATTTTTAGTGGTGTGTTGGTTTTCCCATACTTCCCTTGGATAGTAAGCAGCCATAATTTCCCCATGTGCGGTTAATTACCCATACTAACTATATGAGGCAAGCAAGCGACAAATCTTGTAGTTAAGACCACTGTGCAAAAAAAAAAAAAAAAAGAAAAAGAAAAAAAGCGAAACCGTAAAATTTTGTCTTCCTGTTAGGTCTTCTTGGACAGTTGAAGTAGACCACTGGAAGTACATCAGAGAACAGGTGTTAGCACAACACTGCTCGTCATTTTTTCAAAAAAAAAGTACCTCTTCGTCTTTATTATTTTGTGTCAGATTTATTAAGAACCCAACCCGACCTGCATAAAATAAACTCACATTTTAAACAGCATATATTCTTCCACTGGGACACAATTGACCCTCGGTCCAACATTTTTGCCCATAAACACATGTCGCTTTGTGGAAAAAAAATGGCGGCCAAGCACACAACTGAAATAAAGACACAACAGTCAAGGTAGGGTAAAATCAACTAAGGGGAAGTATGATAACATTTGCACATTTTATTTACACGCTTATAAGTATGTGCGTTTCAATTGATTGAGTTGGTTTTGTCCCTAATTTGCATTCAGCCTTTATTCCAACCATTAAGTCCTTCTTAAATTAATAAACACAAAATAAACAAGATTTTACAGCAAAATTATTCGTAAAGACCCCTACCCCTATAATTCTGCTGATCTAGCAAGTTTGGTTACAAAAGTTATGTTGACACAAAAGCTTTGTTTTAACTATTGTCTTTCCCACACTTAAAAACAAAAATAGAGCCCATATCCGAAAAAGCCCGTCTGTTTCATGTACCCTACAGTTTTCCTCGAACCATAACTTCTTATGCAGGGTTTTACTGAGTTCTACCAACTCACAGTTAAATCTCTGTAAATTGAGACTTGACTTGCGTGAATAGTTGCACTGAAAATGTTTTTCACAATACAACTGCATAACTCGTTTTAAAGAGCTTGTGTCCGATTATTTTGATCTTGTTTAAAAACTATACTTCACTTTCATATTATAGAGAAGGGGAATTTTAACAAGCATTTGGTTCTAGACAGTTAATTTGCGTTCACCTCGTCCAGGAACCTATCAAAACATCTGCTGTATCAATTTTAATAATCATCTGCTTGTTGGCATAACAATTTGGTAGTTCCACGACTGCAACAGATATTTTGTCTCCTCGAGGACCTAAGACGTTCAGAGTAAGAGAGGGCCACTGCATCGGGGTTAGTCCAAGCTCGGCAAAAGCTTGTCTTAACCTGTTATGATAACAAAGCTGAAGACTCCAATACAAAATTTGTCATCAACAACTCTCTTTCTAAACCTCTAGTGTTTATGTGTGCTTAAGGGGAAACAACAAATGTTCATATTAAATAGTTCTTTCTTTGATTGTGTACGAATTAATGTGACCAAAACGAGGCTGAAAGGACAGTAGTCTGGTACTTTTTAATGCATTATTATAAATAATGCTTATTTATAAATAACCATTTTTTACATTATAACCATTATTTATAAATAATCAATATCTTTAAATAATCACTTTTTGTATAAAACCATTAAGTATAAATAATAATTATTTACTATGGTGTTCCATATGATTATTTTGATGTTTTCTGTCGCATTTATATTTATAAAAATGCAACGGAATAAAAATGCAACATAACAATACCTACTAACCATTATTGATAAATAACCGTGTTATAACCTAACTCTAACTCTGACTCTAACCCTAACTTTTTTTTATTTTGATATCATGTTATTGTTTTATCCCTTGACATTAATAAATGAAATAATGTAAGTACAAAAAGAAAGAAAAAAAAGAAAGAAAAACTAACCCTGGCCTAACCACAACCCTAAAACCCTAACCCTAACAATTTTTTATATTTATTTATGTTACTGCTTTATCCCTTGAATTAAATAAATCAAGTGAAATTAGTAAAACAAAAACAAAAAACTAACCCTAACCCTAAAGCCCTAACCCTAACACTAACCCTAATAACCCTAACCCTAAAATCCTAACACTAACCCTAATAACCCTAACCCTAACCCAAAAATGAAGGCCAATCGTGTCATTGAAGTGCGCTTTATATTCCTAAAAAATACTAACCCTAACCCTACAACCCTAACCCTAACCCTAAAACCCTAACCCTAACCCTAACCCTAAAACCCTAACCCTAACCCCCAAAATAATGGGCCCAATCGGTCATGAAAGCGCGCTTCCTATTCGTCTAACCCGGAGACCCCTACAAACCAATCAGGTCACGAAAAGAGTTGCGCGCAACATAGCCGTCTTGACCATTGGTTGCACGCAAAATAGTAGCCAATAAGAAGTCGCAAAACGAGGAGCGCGCTGCACAATATTATAATTAACTCTGGGCCGTGGAGGAGGGCCACCAGTAAGAAATCACGAATTATGAGCCGTGGGAAAGGGGTCACTGGCAGAACGAAAAGGAGGGCAAGACTAGTGAGCGGGCGCCGGGGGAGGGCGGTCGTATATTTTTTGAAACTCTTGTTGATATATTACCGCGGCAGCTGCTGTCACATTTGAAACGAAGATTGTTTACACAGGATGATTTGGGGGTCCTTGCTCGGCGACCATGAAAACGTTTTCAACCCTTTAGAATTGTTCAAACTTCCTGTTCCTAGCTGGATACATTCTTCAACCCTTTTAGATAGGTAAGGTTTAAAGTTTACTTAAATTCCATGGATATAAAGTGACTGCCGGATACGGCATTTTAGCCGTTCTTCTCCGTAGTAAGGTTTGTAGGGTACTTTCCGTAATACACAACTTACCTTGCTCCCTTTGAAATGGTTTCTTTCATGGACTTTGGTGTAAATGTGGCATAAATGAAGAGCGGAAATGACATGCGAAGTCAGTCATTTTGTCTGTCATGAGGGCGCTATAGCTAGGAGGCGAGCAACTGTGAATAGTTTGCATATCAAAGCAGCTAAAGTTCAACCATAACAATCACTGGTCGTGAGACGCACTACGGAATTCCAGCCCCCCCCCCCACCCTCCCCTCCAGTTTTTCGGCTTTTCAGTTTTCCAAAGTGTTCAAATAATTTTAAAATCGGCAGTTTTGAAGACATTTGTATTGACGGGTGGGGAAGAAGCAATATTTTCTCTCACAAAAACGTCTCCATTAAAGACTGGTACAAACTTGTGATTTTTGTTCGTCAGACAAACGTTAACATAAACATTTACGAATGGATGAGTTACTTTCCTTTATTGAAGCTTATGTTCGTTTCTGATAAAAAATAGATTATTGTACTTGGAATATAAACTCAATAAATAAATAAATGTTCATTTTAAAATGACACCCCTTCACGCTAGTTGAACTGCTCATCACAAGATGTACATACAATGGTGACATTTTGAAAGTTTTTTAAGAGTTACTTTCGTGTGGGGTTGGATATTTTTGTGTGAAGACTTACATTGTTTATGTGTCTGGTAAATTTTGTAAAAACACCATGATCAACAAAATCACATGAAATTTTAGCTGTTTGTATAATTGTTTTAATGTGAGTAGGCCTATAATTTGTGACTGAAATTGTTTACTGTCTGTGACAATTTTCATTATGTTAAATGTCAATAATCTAGTTGTTTTAATACTGAGCAATTGGAACTGTAATACCACTGTAATATTTAATTAAACAAAACGATTTTGAATTGAATCCTCACTCTTCATTTTCTACTCAGACCGTGATAACGTGGTAGATGAATCCAAAATGTACTCTACTGTGAGTTCTAACCAGAACAATCCACACAGCAGGGTAGATATAATTACATGATGTCACCGCGAACCAAATACAATTATACAATAATATGGTATACGTTATGATAAATAACATTGTTCACATTTTGGGGTGTAGCCAGCGCCGTAACTAGGGTAACATTTGAGGGGGCACAAGGGGGCACCGTTTTTCCTAGGGGGGCACTTTTGGCCTATTGAAACTGTAGTTTCCGTTTGTATTTTTCTAAACAAGCCCCTATTCAGCGCTTTTCTGACGTGTTGAGGTAAAACAAAATACATTGTGCGTGTAAAGAATGAAAAAAATATATTTAAAAAACATTAAAATTACTTCGTAAAAGCTCATGAATTGTAACATTTTATTCTTGTAATTTTTTAATCTCAAAAGTCAAGATTTCAAATGGGGGGGGGGGGGGGGGGGGGGGGGGTGGGGGGGGGCACCCGGGGGCACAGACATCAGTTTGGGGGGAGGGAGGGCACGTGCCCCCATGCCCCCCCCTTAGTTACGCCACTGGATGTAGCCAAGGAGGGAGGAGGGCTGATGGGCAACTGCCCCCACCCCACAACTTTCCAGTGTCCCCCTCCCACGGTGCCCCATACAAAAAAAATGTAGATACATGTAGGTCATTAAATAAAAAATATGGTACCTTGCCCCCCTGCTAAAAATCACTACCCCGTGCCCCCCGGTGAAAAAGTCCTGGCTACGCCGCTGCTCATACACACAGCTATGAATTCGTTCTTCCATGCATTTGCTGAGAAAATAATCATGTAACTCCTGTCAGACAGTCAGATCTGCCAGGGCTTTTTCTCAAATGAAAAAATTGGCATGGAACCTCTTCTTTTACCCACCATGGAGCGTTTACCGTCCAATTTGATCTTCCCCTTATCAAACTTGGCGAGTTTGACGACGATGTTATTCACCCCTCCTTCGGACTGTCCAGAAGACCTCCGGCTCGGCGGAAGGGATATCGTGCGATCACTGACTAGGGGAACCAGTGCCCCTTCCGTTGCTGAGGTCGTAACCGGGGTGAGGTCGGGACTCGGTGTTTGAGGAAGTTCAATCGACTCGGATGATGATGATGTGCATATGATGGGATGAGGTAAGGGTTGCATATTGTAAGGAACCGCGAGCGACTCTGACGATGATGTGTAAATAACGGGCGGCGGTATAGTCTGTAGGTAACTTTTTGCGGGGGTCGACTCAAAGATGGCGGGCTCTTTTGGACTGAGGGATTCTGTCGAAGGTAAGGGACTCTTTGGTGTTTTAACAGGAGTTTGGGTCGACCGTGGAGCTGTCGAGTAACGTTTCACTGATGCTGCTTGTACTTGTAGAGTAAGTAGGGATACTGTCTCAGATAAGGTTTTAACCGTCTCTGACGTTTCGGATTTAATTTCACACAGCGAGGACTGCAGGAAATCTGCACTCTCGAGGTTTTGATCGAGAACTGACCGTGTGTCGCCAGCTCTGTCAACGATGGCCGTCAGGGGGGCTGATTGTTTACAGAGATGAAGACAGTCAGTCTTCGCTGTGCCGAACTGTTCCAGCACGAAACACCATTTCTGGAATGTATCATACCTGATGAAAAAAACAGAAACAAACAGTATGTATGGTTTTGTTCGACCTAACTATTAACGAGGTATGTAAAATTGCGGGTAAAAACCTTTACAAAAGCCTCTTACATGGAAAGCTACCAAGCTATAAATTGATAAATAAATAACTGTAAATAAATTATAATAATAATAAAACGATAATAATAATAATAATAAATACATAAATAATCATAAGAAATAAATAACAAAATAAATAAACATAAAAACATTAATAAATAAATAAATAAATAAACACACCCAACAATCCAACAAGCAAATAAACCGAGAACCATACAAACAACCCAACAAAAAAGAAAGCAAGCAAACAAACAAACACACAACCAACAATGAAAAGAGGAATAAATAAATGAACATTTTTAATAAATAAATAACTAAATAAATATATCAATAAATAAATAATTAAAATTCGCTGATAAAATGCACGAGTGATTGGTTCCATACAATGCACTAGACAGCTTATTTTTGAAAAAGTTATAAGAGAAATACGTCAAATGACAACCAAAATAATAAAGAAAAAAAAAACATGTTAAAAAAGTTTCACCAATTTAATACCTCAATGAAATAAGGTCATTTCTAAGGTTCCTTATGTCCTCTTTAGTGACCTCTGTAGTAGTGCTAGACTCGTCACCAGTCTTCCCGGAAACGTAGCGGTCCCGAAGACGCCCAATGACTCGCTAAACACACCATGAATCAAACAAAATAATAAATGATTAATTAAATAAATAATGAAAGTGACGAGAGGTTAAGTAACGCGTCAGAAACCGATAGCCATTTATGCTGTTTAAACAAACGTCAAATAAGAATGGATATCACCAAACACGTGACAAGTTTCTTACGTTGTAGCTCCTTTGCTCCTCTAGCTGCCTGTAAACTTGATTTCTTCCGTCAATCTGAAAAGGATAGAACTTCTTTCATTCTTTGTTCCATAATAACAAAATGCTAGGCTAACACAAAACGGTCTGGCTGATCAGATGCCGGATTGTGTTTGACCCCTTCGTTGAGAGCAACACAATGTTATGATTGAGCCCACTACGCAATCATTTTTATACTTATCGATGTAACCTCGGTGCTCTTACTCCCACTCAACCATAATGTGTCATTTGAATGTAAGGTCCAGCTGTCATAGTATGAAGAGAAACCGTTGCTTCTTATGAAGACGTAAAACCTTTTTTTACCAAAGAAATCTAGAACACCAAAAGTGACATGTCTGAGGCGCATCAGGTGGAAGCAGACCAATGTCTGTGGTTAAACGTAAACGATTACATGATTATAAATAACCTGATATGTCTCCTGCCACCAATGCCTCTTCTTTTCTGATGAATATGATTATTACTATTTTTGTGCGTGTGGTAACAGTATTATATTCACAGACTCTTGGTGGCAGTAAACATACCAAGTAATATTATTCCCTCGCCTTTAAGCGTCACTCTGAGATTCAGCCAATTTTGGAGAAATAATTTGCTCAAATAATTCATATTGGGTTTATTCTGTACCTCTGCTCCGGCTCTGGATTTCTGTCTATCATGGAAACACTATGCTAAACGTACACTGCTCCCAAATTTATGACGGAGACCAAGTCCAAGCCCGCGCCTGACAAAGTTTAGAGAAGGCCCCTAGTCAGAGCTATGTATTGAGAGAGTTGCGACAACTTGAGATAAGAAACCATTTTTATTAAAAAAAAAAACAAAAAAACTGAACAAACGCATGTGCACACACAGGGTTCAAAACTAGACTGCACATTGCGTTGTTCTAAGTTTGAATCGAAAATGGCTTCCAGCAACCACGTGACCAAAGAAAACTGATCCCTCCATGTCGCAACTCTCTAAACAAACAGCTCTGCCCCTATAGTGTCACAAAAAGCCATCTACTTAAACCTACCAGCAGCGGCAGTCCTTTGGTCCGCAGCCACTTTTCATCAAATGTTGGTTTTGAATCCTCTAACGTGATCGTGGACCATTTAGAGTGCTGAGAGAACATACCGAACACACGGCGAAACAAGCTAATTGTGGGCAGGAGGTTGAAGGGAGGTGGTACGCGGATATCGTTATCAATGTACTTCATCCACATGGCGGTCCGTGAAAACTTCCACTGAACGTCACTGTTTTCCTAATATAAACGAAATGCACAATTCTTAGTTAACTTTGTGACAAAGTATTCGTTATTGTTTATGGAACTTTTGTTATTGGATTTTCCAAATAATAATAATACTAATATTCGACACGTCGAGAGTGGTTTATTGTATTTTATTTGCAGGTCTAATGGTAACAGTCAGATTGATTTTTTTCTACCTTTGTCTTAGCAAATCCATACGACCAAAATGAGTTTGTATTTCATTCACAAGAAAGAAGTTTACAAACGAAATTTCTTTGGTGATTCATATTGAGATTGGCTGGAGATAAACACTTGTAAACAGTTACTGTCATTTCTTCTAAAAACAAGCAAAATATGTAGTGCTCAACATGTGTAGACCCAGAAGGTGATGTTTGAAACTTTGCATGGTGTGAAGGATAGCAAACTATAAATAAGAAACTACTAGAATTTGCGGGTACAACCATGTACAAATCTCTTTTGAGAAGAGTGGAGGCTCTGAAAAGAGCCGGTGTGGTCTGAAAAGTCCAGCTCTTTTCAGAGCCACCACTCCTCCCAAAAGAGATTTTTAGATGGTTGTACCCGCAAATTTGAATAGCAAACTATAAATAAGCAAACTATAAATAAGAAACTACTAAAATTTGCGGGTACAACCATTTACAAATCTCTTTTCTTTTGAGAAGAGTGGTGGCTCTGAAAAGAGCCGGTGTGGTCTGAAAAGACACCAGCTCTTTTCAAGGCCACCACTCCTCCCAAAAGAGATTTTTACATGGTTGTACCCGCAAATTTGAATAGCAAACTATAAATAAGCAAACTATAAATAAGAAACTACTAAAAGTTGCGGGTACAACCATGTACAAATCTCTTTTGAGAAGAGTGGTGGCTCTGAAAAGAGTCGATATGGTCTGAAAAGACACCAGCTCTTTTCAAGGCCACCACTCCTCCCAAAAGAGATTTTTACATGGTTGTACCCGCAAATTTGAATAGTTTCTTATTTATAGCTAGATCTACACATGGTTGTACCACACGTTTCCCGGTAATAGGTACTTCTTACCTCAATTTCATTGTACAAGCTACTCCACACGGCAATGAGGGCGTTGAGAAGGACGACAACAATCAGAACGTAGAATGTGGCATACAACACGGAACCAGCCGTTTCTTTGACGACATACTGTCCTGGTAGATGTAGATCCTCTATTGGCATTAATCCATACAGGGACCAATACAGGCTGAGTAACGACTGGAAAATACTGCGAACAATTTAATATGCGGTATTTAGGAGACAAATTGATCCATAGATATTAAGGACTAGGGTTCGAGTTCCGTTTATAACACTGGTTTCCTTGAGCAAGACACTTAAACATTATTTGCTTTACTAAACCCAGGAGTAAATGTGTCTCTGTGAGCTGTAGAGACTCATGATGTGAATGATTAACAGAATATGCGTGCGCCCATTTGGTTGCCGGTGCTGCATACTCCTAAGGAGCAAGAAAGTTTCAGTAATGCTTAAGGCCCCAACAACAGCTGGGCAATGTTGTTAATGGCCATTTTGGGCATACTTGGCTTGATCAAGCGTATAAAGACACATTGTATTATAATAATTGTGATTAATTATTATTATTATGCAATAAACCACAAGGGAAACTGACTGGCAAAATTTTTAAATAAATTTTGGGGCGAACAAAGCAAAACTGACTTGAGTGGGATTTGAACCTGTCCTGCGACCACCGGCTACCAACGCTCCACCAACTGAGCCATCCAGCCCTAGAGTTGGCGGTCTCCCTATTAGTGAATATCTGTGTTCGGGGGTGCCAGTCAGAAGGCATTCAACCGGTGGCTGCTGCGGAGCCAGGGACCCATTATACTACAAGGGAAACTGACTGGGTAAATTTGTTTAATCAATTTTGGGGTGAACAAAGCAACATTAAATGGAGCAGGATTTGAACCTACGACCACCAGCTAAACGTACAGACGTTCTACCAAACTGACCTAATAAGAAAACACAAATCTTTCCTCGTCCCTCCCCCTCCCCCAACCACCCTCCACTCTGGCAAAAAAAAGTTAAATTTTCCGCTCAGCTGTTTACCTTCGGTCAGTGACCATCGAACTGTACGGTATTTCAAAAGAGTATTTATAGTAAGAAGTACATTGTTAACTATTTTCTTACCCTGTAAAGCTGCCAACTCTGTGTTGCCGTGCCTTCTCCTCATCAGTGTTTCCTTGATTTGAGTACTGGTAAGTTAGCGTCAAACCCACAGCATACGAACAAACAACCGTCGCCAAAACAAAGAAGAAGTGAGACGTTCCTTTGATCATCCGTACAAGGGAAATCTGCAGAGGACCGAGGACGTTGCTGATCACCACATAGGACAGCATGCGCAAGACGGACAATGCCGTTGCTAGGGAAAGAAAAGCGCGACCCATGATCTGAGGATGGTACCACATGAGTTTTAGGAAGTCGTCTGAATCGTCCACCACAGGCACTGTGTCGATGACGCGTTGTACCGACTGTTTACGTCGGGTTTTGACTACGCGTTTTGCTGTGTAGTTCATGACCCTTCCGACAACCTCTTTAATCTGTAGCTTTGTGGTCTGATTTATGTTGGGGTTTGACGTCTCCAACTCACCAAGAACATAGTCTCCAATTTCAGAGAATTTACCGTCAGTGAAATTCTTTTTCAATAACGTACGGCTGGTATCTGTGGACCGTTTTGCTAGGTTGTGAAAAACTGTTGTCGTTGTCGACGGTGGCGTCGTCTGCAAATCACAGCAATGGAAGCGAACAAGAGGTGGGTTATATTTTCTCAAATACCCAATTTAAGAGTACATATTGACTCAACTTGTGAGATATATTGAGACGCTTGGTGGCGCCAAACATACCGTGAAAGGCTATCCAAGGCATGGTTCAAATCAAGCGAGTTCGGCTACGGCTATTGCAGTTGCCTGCAACAACAACGTTGAAGAAAACCACTTTCGCCAGCCATTAAATCCGGATACGGCCTTACAATGTCCCTGGTATACGCACTTTTGATTAAAGGATTGTGGATTAACCTGGTAACCCCGGTAAGTCTGCTGCCACCTAGCGTACCCGAATGTATTCCCAAAAGACATAAACAAAGCTCTTACACAGTAGGCGGCTACTTCGAACGATATCCCAATGACGAACAATACGATGATGAAGATGTTCTGGAAGTGTCCCCATTGGGTCATGACCTTTCTGATCCCTTCTGCTGTCATACATTCAATTTCCTGCCAAATCATACCTACAAACATTACATAATTGAGAAGCCATTTAATGGCAAAAGGAAAACCAAAGGAAAACAAATAAAATTTGAAGAAGTTTACTCTCGCAAATAAAAAAAAAAAATTGCCATATTGTCTAGTAACATAAATATTAATATTGTGATTACAAGTTTTAATAAACACGTTAAGCTGGGTCAAAATGGACTTTTGAAAAGCTTTTAGTTCCACATTTTGCAATGAGCTTTTAAATAAAGCTGGTAAATAAAGTAAGAAGGGAATTTCGCACATCTACATCTACATCTCTAATTACGTAGCCATGGGGGCCTGGGGGCGCGTACCCCATAAATTCTCAATGCCCACCAGGTGCCCCATATGAAAAAAAAAAATCTATTACGAATTCATAAAAAACATGCTGGGACCCGGTGAAAAGCAATGCCCCACTGTGCCACCCCCCTTCTTGAAAATCCTTGCTACGCCTCTGCTAATTGTGTGACATGGTTCGAAGGAATGGTAAGATAACATAAGATTAAACTATTTAAACTATGCTATATGTTTCTTGTAATAATGTCACTCTTATGCATGTTTCTAATGTCCACCAAACTTAACCATGCCCAGAACACTCTAGTCTTTTCTTGCAGATGCGTGAATTACACCTCTCGCGTGAATATGACACGGTGCTGAACAAGCTTGATGAATAGGCTACGTGGGCCTCAAAACAATGTCATAAACCCTTCTCAGATGACGTAACATTTTATGGCTCAACATGTAGGAGTACTTACACGCAAAATTAGCCTTTTTTTTTTATCTATAGCGAACACTATAGAAATGCACTATTTGGTTTGGGTGTAAACATACAAATTTATCCAAACCAAATAGTGCCCCAGTAGAGTGTCCACCATTTTCTGAAAATGGCTTATTCACGTGCGTCACATTACTAAACACTGCACGGACATGTACTCAGAAATGTAACGTTTTGTACATGTCCACATCCATCCAAAATGCTTTAGAAATGTAACGTCAGTGAGAAGAGTCTTCACTATGGCAAACATTCCAGAAAAAAAATGTATAGATCGTTACTTCGATTTGAATACAGAAACTTGTTTCTTTTTACCTACTATCCACAAAAGAACGGCAAAGTTTTGTCGTCGGGTAAAACTAATAGTGCGCGCAGACCCACTGTCGCTCATGGCTTCCCACGTCAAAAGGCTCACGAATGTCAAGTCAGAAGCTAAATGCATGATGAATACGACAAGGCTGATAAAAAAAAGAAATAAACGAGATCAGTATGTTCATGTTAACTTGTTGAACTTACGGCAAATTTTAACGGTTTGTTAATCCAGATTGACTTATTCTGCTAGTTAAAAAAAAAAGTGTCCAAACTGGCCCTTGCCATAGGAGTTTGTGGAAACTGCTTCCACCGTACACAAGCCACGGGGTGTCCGCGTGAGACCAGTTGTACAAACAGGAGAAAGCCGTACACCCAATGCTAGCCTTCAAGATACTGTGACAGTCTTGGGTACCTGTGTATAGGAGTACTACTTAGCTCTCTTGTACTGCATTAAATAATTAAACTGTTCATTTGGTAAAAATTTTGAATACTACGGGAAACTTGACTACATTTCTTACGGAATTCTGACGAAGGTTTTGATTTTCTCTCTGGCTGAGTAGACATGTAGTACGGCAACTAATGGGTACAGAAGAAAAAGCAATGCTAGGAACGCAGTTCGGTAGATGGCGCCCTTGTCTCGCAAATAGAGTAAACGTTTGTAGAACTTGGCAATGATGACTTGCTGACAATTCGGGTGTGCAACAAACTGCAGAGAGAAACATAAATAATTAACTTCACCATAAATCTTTGCAAAACAAAATTTAACGATTACGTTTTGACCCGCTTGCATCGAGGTCAAACACGGTTACTGTCTGCAATGCTCGCCATTTTCGGGGTCAAGTTGTGGATACAAAATATGGTAAGCAAACGCATCGTCGCCTACCCGCAAAAATAACACACGCCGGCAGCGGACTCTCCCAAAATGGCGCAACCAAGATTAATGTGGTGATGTTTTCAGGTGAATTGGGGCAAGAGATTAAAAAACGTTAAAAGTCGTTTTAATGTTTTAAAACAAGTTTTATAACCAGGAATTGACGAATTATATCCTCGTCAAAATATTGCATCGCCAAGTTTGTTGCCTTATTGATTGTACAAAAAAAATGAACTAAGGAATTAAAACAACAAAAACAAAAAAGGGGTTAAAGAACCAAATGAGTTATAGTCGGGAAAACAAATCTACTTCTTGAAGCTCTTTCGGTGAGAACCGAGCAATGCAGCTGGAAAACTGGGTAAAATGTTCTTGGAATGTTTGTCACACCATTTTTGTTAAAGATTTACCTCGAACAGTTTGAGATTGAGTGCACGGGATATCTTCGGAAGAGGTGATCGTGAAACATCATTCCCATCTTTGCTCTGTTCGTCCTCATCGTGGTGGGAAAGCACAGTCATTATCTTTTGTAAGATGTGAAGGTGTACAAAAATAAATCAACATTTGTCGAATAATTGTTTTGCCTTCACACACTTAATAAGCAATACCACATTTTCATCAGTTGATCAATCGACGTGGAACCCACTAGCTGTACAGGCAAAGCCTCGCCCAGTATGTGGAATGAATGGGTTCGAGAGGTCGTCTTCAGTCTTCAGCCGACGACATCTCGGGATTCTAGTGATAGTACAGTACAATCGCAAAGGTTGTGGGTTTGAATCCAACCCGAGTGATATGGTAATATGCCTGTGGTTTGTTTCCGCATGACTCTAAAAAGTACTGATTAAACACTGGTTAACACACACACAGTCCACGGAGACATACACTGTGTGGACACTTCTTCTTCATCGTGCAGTTAAGAACAAGAGTGTGTTTTGAGAGCTGGTTTTCGGACACCCGATCCCTTTAATATAATACTCGGTTTTGATATTATCCTTGCTATGCAGAAAAATGCTTCCAGTTTGAGTAAATGAGAATATCTCATCAGTGAAAAATCTGTACAGATGTGTGCAAGTCCACAGTGTTTCAAGTAACTACATAGTGTGGACATCTGTTGTTATCGGGTCCACATTTCGTATGTAGCGCTCAAGCACATCGATGTGGGGTAAAACACAAATACTTTCAATTATCCTGATACAAATTTAGCATCTTTATAATCCAGTTAACAAGAGTTGAACCATTTGAAACGGTACTGATCCCGACAAGACAAGATACGGTTTTTCAAGAGTACCTCTTCTGAGCTCCTAGCGTGGGAGATGAACTCGGTCGCGAACAGTGCGAGGTTCAACTCCATTTCCCTGTAGGACATACGATATTCAACCTCGGTCTCACCGAGTCGCCTGATCTCGACGCACAGTGTAAAGGCTCGATCTACCGGGTCGTTACTCTCCATCGCCACGTACGCGTCGCTTGTCAAGCCCTTGTACAGAGCCAATGTGCCAACAGATCGCTGGAAACTGTCAGAGGAATCGGTTTTGGTGGCTGAGCTACGAGATGTTGGAATACGGGCACCGGCGTCTAGAAGGAGCTAATCATGACGATGGTGATATCAAACAGTCGTAAAAAAAAAACAAAAAAAAAAAAACGATGCACCGTTTTATAATTGTTTATTTGTACCATAAGCTTACAGACACATTGTTTTTGACATTTTACAGAAAACAAGTTAAAGCGTAAAACGAGAGAGAGAGAAAAAAAACCCACAAAGATTCAAGAAAAAATTACCATCTCAAAGTGAGCAATATAATAAAATAACAACAAAAGAAAAGAAAATATAGAACCAAAAAAGGATTTGTTTTTCTTTTAGGATTTGGTTCCCAGTGGCGCTAGACCCAACCGAGGGTCAATTCATGTCAGTAAATTATCTCCTTTGGTATAATTATTTATTTATATTTCAAACATGGATCTGTTTCATGGACCCTGATTCTGACCCAGTAAAGTGCAATTGTAATCTGGATATGAGTGACACATGTTATTAACTGAGTATTGTGTGTAATACAGTATTTAACTTAATCTTTATCTGAATATTCATTAAAGAGGAAACGACAGTCGGCTCACCTTTATTATGTTAAAGTTATTCTTCTGTGCAGCTAGTATAATAGGTGTAATCTCGTGGTTGAAATCGTCATTAGTGCAACGACAGTTAATGATACGACGATTTTCAGCATCATCCTGGATGATGGATTAATAGTACGGTTTGTCAGAATTTGGGCTCGATGTTGTCGAGCGCCGAGACATGGAAAACACAAATGAGGACGTTTCAGCCATTCAGGGCCATGTCAGAAGGGCGACTTTTACAGGCAACTTGGAGGCAACCGACTGCACGGCATGCTACAGGACCACTTTTATAGCACATGAGTAGTTTGTCTGGGTGGCGGAAGGGCGACCTTTACGGGCAACTTTGAGGCAACCGACTGCAGGACCACTTTGGTAGCACATGAGTAGTTTGTCTGGGTGGCGTGGGTGGCGTGTGCGTGAAGAGCTCGCCTTTCACCAGTGCGTCCCTGGTTTAATCCTAGCTTCCGGCTAGGGCCATATGTGAGTAGAGTTGTGCGTTGGTTTCCTCCTGTGTAAGGAGGATTTTTCTCCAGGCCATCCCGTTTTTCTCCCTCCGGAAAAACCAAACACTTCCGATCTGTGCTTCTTGGTCATGGCTGGCTGCCAAAGGTACCATTAAATACTTGCAGCTCGAACACGTTAACCCTCCAAAATATTTCTATTGTTCTAACAGTGTCCTTACGATCCCAAACAAAAAAAAGTATGTGAACATTCACAAAATAATGTGAATGCCTTTTCCTCCCGGAGATTCGTTGCCTGGAACTGGTTGCCTGTAAATTGCCTCATGTGACATGACCCTTTGCCCTTCAGAGATCCTAGCGCATAGCGGTCACAAACGGCCACAAGGTTTGACCGGTTACTGCATAAACTCTGTGTTTGGATCCCCCTATGTCTCGACAACCTATCGTGATCTACACGCTAGGGTTAGGATAAGGGTTAGGGGTTGGCTTCGGATTAGATGCACATATTTGAAGGGATGTCGAAACACAGGGGTGACGGTACATAGGTCTCCCGCTCGAGCAAGAAGTTTATATATACAAGAAAAGGTAATGTCCCGAATTGAATTTTATTTTCCCAAAAAGATTCGATGTAATCTACAACTCTTTAAACAAAACCGTATTATTTTTGTCTCTTAATATTGTTCTTGACATTCTTTTACTGAAAAATACTGAGTCAAAAAAGAAAAAAGAAAAGCAATGTCCAGGATTACACAAGCTAAGTAATACTTGTTCTAAAACTGGACCAAACTCCATAAGGAGGGTTGCGTTATTAATAGTGTAAGTCGCAACGGAAAGAGTTGAGTATTGACAAGCATTTCAGCCTATTTAAGACACCTTTTTAAGACAGTAGTAAAATTATAAATTCGAAAACGCACTTAAGCCCATGTCACTCAGGGAAATTTACAGGCAACCAGTTCCAGTCAATCTCCATGAAGCAGAAACATTCACAATGTCAATTTCCACATAGATGTCAACAGAAAAATGTATTTTGTTCAACTGAAACTTTCCTTTTGAATGCAGTGCAGTTGGTTGCCTCCAAGATGCCTGTAAAAAAATTGCCCTGTGTGACAATGCCTTAATAATGATGTCAGATTGTTCTAACATCTGCTCTACTCTACGTACCTTTGAACTAAGCGCTAAATCACAGAGTAATTTCGCTGCCTCCATGAAGTTATGTTCTACTGCTCGCAAGAGATCGTCACTTATATTGACCCCGTGTTCGAGAAGGGGATACAATACGACTGAAAGCATGAACATTATAGGCCGAGTTATATAGCATCAATTGCTATTTTTGAAAGAGTATTGTGCATGATTATAAAAACCTTTGAAAATGGTAATTAGGTAATTCTCACATCGACTTGAAGTCCAATGCAAAAGGCATGGAAGAAAAGATGAGTTTCGAAATAAAAGTGAATCCCTTGCTTTAATGTTGTTCAAGCCACATGCAAAAGCATGAAGTCGAGTTGAACTCACCCAGGTGTCCGTTTTGTATCGCAATGTTTAGCGCAGTGAGCCCGCTGGCGTCAGTGCAATTTATATCGAGCCCGAAGTCACTGCTGTTCTGGAGAAGCCATTCTATTTCCTTGACGTCACCTGATCCTGCGGCCTGGAGATATCTGCCCCGTGCCTCGGCTCGTGTTATACACTTGTCCATGATCTGTTTGAAGTTTCGAAAACCAAGCTCCGAGCTTCCTATTTTAACTCTGAAAAGCTGGACAACATCATGCATGCTTTAACCAGCATGGCCAGTGCGTTTCAAATCTGCAATAATACGAATTTAAACACGTGTCATTGATAAAGACTTCATTTATTATTGTTGACTCGTATGTCATTGCTTAGCTCTGCCTAGAAAGCAAATATGCAATAACACAAATTTCAATGCGCATCATTGGTAAAGACATAAATTAGTATTGTTACCTCGTATGTTTAGCTCTGCCTAGAAAACAAATCTCATGAACACTACTTCAATAGGTGTAGCAGCTGCAGCAATGGCAGTGAAACAAGCAGCAGCGGAAATAGGTCTGGTGCACCTAAACAGTACAATATAATACACATATGGACTGGCAATGACAATAGTGCACGTCTATGCACTCCGAGGGCCTGTGAGTGACCAGGAGAGGGTCCTATATTAGTTCACCCCACGTGACCATGTTTCAGCCAATCAGGATAAAGAACCAGGGAGAGGTGTATTATAAATGTACATATAATAATATCAGTGGCAGTAAGAGCAAAAAGTAAAATCTAGGCACACCGCGATCTCATGTTTAAGTAGAGAACAAACTGATGTTGTCAATAGCTCCAAATCCAACCCTCATTCCTCTTTTTGATATAAAAACTGTACAACGATCTATAGTTCATGGACCTCACTATAGAATGAGACTATCAAAATCGATAGTCACGTTCTATAGTGAGGTTTACATGCACTACATAGACAGTCTTTTTTTTTTTTTTTTTTTTTTTTTTTTTTATAACAAAGATGTTTGACGTTGTGAGTTATTGACATCAGTTTGAATACGCGTAACTATTGTATGACGCAGAATTACGGGACCAACACCTCCTGTCCACTATAGCTTCTCAGAGTAAACCGAGTCACATAAGCAGGCATTACCAAAGAAAACATATTTTCGTCAAAAACGTGACCCCTGAATTCGATGAACTTTCAACCCCTCTTTGGATGATTTGTTTTTCAAAACTTGAGAATATAAAATGTTTTGCCTTTAATACAAAAAACATTAACTTCTCGTTTAATGTAAATGCATTGATATTTTGTTTGTTTATCTATTCGATTATCATTATTGTTGTTATAATTAATACTATTTTTTGCAAAGTTTGCTTGTTTTTCTATTTGGAAATGATAAAGGATGGGCTGAAGAAGAATGACCCAAGGACACACATTGCCTCTTGGTGTGAAAGGTTATAAGAAGAGATACTTTGTAATTTCCTTTTTTAATAATTGCTTTTTCACCAAAGAATTTTACACTCAACTTCCCACCATTTCCACAAAGTGAAGTATATGCCCAGAATTTGTTTATCTATTAATGTTGTTATTATCCTAGTTTGTTGTTGTTGTTGTTGTTGTTGTTGTTGTTGTTGTTGTTGTTGTTGTTGTTGTTGTTGTTGTTGTTGTGTATTTTTTCCCATTAGTTACGAATGCTTTTGAGTAAGTCGACCAGAAGAAGTTCCAAACATGCTTTGTGTACATTATTTAAGTCAGAGAGAAATCACAGGCCTAAATGTTTGAAAGTACACAATGTTTTGTAAAGATCGCCAACACTGTGCATTTTTATTTAAAGATAGTAGCAGGTCAGAAGGCTTATAATGTATCTTACCTTGCCGGTGGTGCATCGTATCTCGATATATTTGAGCAGCTGTATCAGTCAGAGCAGGTTTACACACGCAACCTTTTGCAATCGTACACCTACGTTGATTCAAGGGAGCACCTGAGAACACACACAAGCAGCCGCGGCGGTCCTGGTATCGGCGTTTGTCAGGTATTGTCTAACGATTCTAGACGTTGGCGGTTTTATTAATGGTTAGCTCAACAGAAGCAGATGACTGATTTATGTAACCCGTCTATTATGCGGGTTGGTGAGTAACTGTATAAAAATAACTCCCTTCCGGTTACACACCACAACAAAAGAGTAATTATAAAAGCTATAAAATGGGTATGAAATTTGTTTTTGTCATGGCTCCATGCTTCAGAGCTTTGTGTTTTATATTTTACGGCAAACTTAACTTGTTGGTCCTATAAGAAGACAATCATTTGTCAATTTGTAACCTGTTATGCGGTTTGATGAGTAACTGCACAAAAATAACTTCCTCCCAGTTACACACCATACTCCCCTATTTCTATAAATGGATCTGTTTTGTGTTTGTGCTTGTTTTTGCCCCCGACGAAGGTCCAGTTTGGATCGAAAGCTAAGGCCGTCAACCCTACTATAGTTTCATATAAATAAATATATATACATATATTTTCATCATTTTAGATGGCATTGTTTGACCTTGTTTTTATAAACGTCAGATGCCATTTACTGTATTAAACAAAATGAATATCTTGTTCACTAATCTGCAGTACCTTGTTTGAAGAAAGAAGACGTAATCCAAACAGCGGCGTAGCGAAGGCACTTTCTTTTTGTGGGGTGTGGAAGCCTAGATTTGTCGACTGACATTATCAAATGAAAGTAAAAACCCAGGTGGTGAACCCCCCGAACGCTCTACGGTTTTAAATGTTTTCAGGGCTAAGGAGGACCGTCAAGTTGCCGATAATAGACATTTAATTTTGAAATTCAAACTTTGAATACTTTGGACTCGGGATGAATCCCCTACTGTCGGAGTTTATGTGAGCAACACTTCTTATGGGGGTCCGGGGGGGGGGAAGCACTCAGACGCTCTGCGGGTTTTAGTGTTTTCATAGCGTAGATTTCCGCAAATTGCCGAGAATATTAATTTGGTAATTCAAAGTTTGACTACTCACACTACAAGGATTAAACTAAAATCTTCAGTCGGCAAATCTCTAGGCTTGCCGAATGGATTTGTGTTCCGTCCAAGCCCTTACTCAGGTAAGTTTGGTGCACAATTTGCCGACTGTGGCTCTAAATGCCGACTTAGGAATAATATTAGGGAGGGGGGGGGGTGTCACACGCACCCGATAGCTACGCCGCTGAATCCAAACTGTGGTATGGACTATTCAAATAATAATTACCCGCTAAAATGCAACGGGTAAAGGCTGTCCTATCAATGACGGGATGTCATAAAAGATAATTGTATATTTTAATTATATATATTTTTTTAAATACCTGCATTAAAATTCATCAGAATTTTTACTTTGGTATTATTGGTATACTGCACAGATCTGATCAAGAGTAATCGCTCAAACAACAATGTGCCAGACGAATTTACATAGTATTATGTTGGTTTAAAAAGGCGACAATGGAACTCAGCAGTATTTGGAGAATTAAAATGTGATTAGTCCATACACTTTAGCTCATGTAACATCTGTTCAGAAAAAGAGCGACCTTGTACATTCCGGGGGGGGGGGGCTGTCTGGCAGGTGAAATACTTAACTGGTCATATCAGAATGTTTACATTTCGTGTCATAATTTCCACATAAATCCAGGAGTTATAAAAGCAACAGCTGAACAAGTTTTTGTTATGTGCCCCTTTCTTCATATCAAGATTTAATAAAACAATTAGAAAGTGCAATATCCCAAAAAAAAAATTACAATTTAATCTTTTCTTTTATTTGGCTGTTTACAAATCGTGCCTGCAAGAAGTCCAGACTCTGTGGCTCGTTCGTAAAAATGTGATGTCACAGGTCACATGGTCTAATTTTTGCAGTATTGTAATGTAAGTAATGTTTACAGTATCGTAAAAAAATAGTATGTATTCTTCTCATTCACTTAACCATAATTACTTAGGCATTTTATTTGTTTAAAAGTGTCTTCAAAAAATAATAATGGAAAAGATATGTGCAAGAGAGTTTATAAAAAATTAAATTTGGAATGGCTTAAAATACAACACTGCGTCATCTTCAGAGACTTAGTCCCAAATTAATTATTATGAGCATTACATTAGTTCAACATTGAGTAACTTTTCAACTTTGACTTAACATCGAGGTCGGGTACGGCAGTACCAAAGAAATATCACACGTGAGTCAGCTCTTGAGTTTTACGGCCTATGTGCGTTGATCAAGTGTCAGTTTAGCGAACAGAAAATTACGCAAAGCATTACTGGGAAGCAACAGGTGCTGGCACCTGGATAATCACGTAATCAAATGTCCTTGGACATTTGCGCATAAATTATAACAAATGAAATCAAATGGCTAAAAAGTAGTCTGGTTTTCTGACCAAAGATTCCCTGACGACTCTTGTTAAAAATCTTAAGTCAGGTAGCACCCACTGTAGCCGCCAGAATATTTATTTATTTTTTTTTTTTATTTTGTTTGTTTGCGCTTGCGCAGCTACTCGCTCTTGCAGCGTCCCGCTTTTTGCAGTCTCAACAGAGGGCGCTTTGCTAAAAGTCATGCTTTTTTTTTGTTTATAAATCGTCAAGTCAAGTTTATAAATCGTCAAGTATTGTCAAAGAAACCTTCGTTTTAACACAATCCTTTTGTCATAATCCTGATCAGCTCAGCAAATCGAACCACCACCGCCACCACCTCAACTTGACTCACTTCACCTCAACCGCCATAATCAATTAGGTCATCTATAGAAGTTTTTATTGCCACCTTTGTAAATCACAACTTTGTCGTCACCACTTGAAATTATTTACCGTCAACTTCATCCAGAACCATCAACCTTGTGTATTATCATTAGTATCAATTATCCGGATTAAGAACTTACATCAATATCTACATCAGTCAGTTTGTTTATTCATCAATAAAGAACAGTTTTTAGAAGTTTCATCAGGTGCGTCTCATTGCTGAGCATTTTATTTTTATTGACAATCTAACCAGCGACGATCTGTAGCATTACAGGCTACATTAGTTCGATTTGAGCTTTGAGAACAGTAGTTTTATTCTTGAGCTACATGTACGTGGACATAATTTGGTCTGAACTCTGAGGACAACAGTTTCAAATTGTTTGAATGAAATTGTGTGAAATTCATCATTTATTAGTCAACTACCATGAGTACAGTCGGTGAGACAAAACAGACACTAGATGCCAAGCTTTCAGTTAATAGTGACCAGATTGCGACGACAATAGAGTACATGGATTCAGTAAGCCAAGCTGGCGGAAGTTCACGTGTGGCCAGTGTTGCATCATGTGCATCATCAGCATCGAAAGCCAGGCTCCGAGCTGCTGCCGAGAAAGCTGCGTTGGAGGCAGAAATTGCAGCAGACAAGAAAAGACAAGCCCTAGAAGAGGAGGAGCTCAAGCTGCAACAGCGACGGCGGCAAATAGAGTTGGAGACAAAGCTAGCGAGAGCTGCCGCAATAGAGAAAACATATGCTGAGGCTGAAAGTGTATATACTTATGATGATAATATTTCTACATCATTGGTTCAGCCAGTCAACACACACCCAACGACACCCAGCCAAGCCGAAGTAAACGAAAATCAAATCTTCTCCAAATTCAACGGGTTCAATCGCCACACCCTCACTGAGCACCACTGTTGGAGACACGCCTAGCAACCTTACCCATCTTGTTAAAGCCATGCAAGTACAACAACAGTCCCTGGTAGAGACCCTCCAATTGCCAAAAACTGAGCTAATGACATTTGACGGAGATCCGGCAAAATACTGGATGTTCATCCGGGCATTTGAGAATGCCGTAGAAAAGGACACAGTTAGCGATTCCGCAAAGTTGGCTCGTCTCCAGCAATACTGCACTGGTGCTGCTAGGAAACTGATACAGTGTTGTGCAGTCAAGACGCCACCTGAGGGCTATGCTCTTGCCAGAAAGCTTCTGAAGGACAGGTTTGGAAATGAATACGACATAGCAGAGGCATGGATCAACAAGATCGTCAATCGCCCTGATATTCGAGACAGCAGGGCACTTCTAGAATTTGCTGATGACTTGAGAAACTGCCGGGAGACACTAGACACCATGGGAAAATTATGTGAGCTGAACAATAGCAGAAGTTTGGCTCAGATGGTGGAGAAATTACCATGGGATGTTCGCAAGACATGGCTGAAAAGAGTTTACCATATTAAAACTGTTGAATCCAGGTCCCCCACTATAGATGACATCGTAAAATTTGTGCAGATTTCGGCACAACAAGCAAATGATCCAGTCTTCAGTAAGCTCATGAGTAGAGACCGCGCTGACAGGTCATCTAAGGATGTCAAGCGCAAGGACACCCCGACATCAAAGCAGCGCTCCAATTTTGTTACACAAATAGAGCCGACACCCTCTCCTCAACCCACTGCGGGGACAACCCAGAATGCCAGAAACAACAAACCCCTACGCTCGTGTGAGTATTGTAGACAAGCACATGGCCTGTTTGGCTGCGACAGTTGGAAATCATTGAAAGTTGCCGACAGATTGAATTTCGTGCAAAGAAATCGACTGTGTGTCAACTGTCTGCAACCCGGACACCGAGCCCGAGACTGTTCTAGAAATGCAGTCTGCACTGTTCCTGGATGTGGTCTGAAACATACCAAGTTCTTGCATCTGACCCACACCAGCAATCCCTCAACACCAACTGATGCGAAGTCAGTGACGAAAGCTGATCATGTGGTAAACCACACTCCACCCGTCGTGGTCAATGCTGTACCGACAAGTGCCTCAGCCAACGCAACCTGCAATACCACTGGGGTTGGGATTGGGAAGGTAGCCCTACCCATCATTCCAGTGAAAGTAAGAGGTCACGGATGTGCCACCAATTTTGTGACGACGTACGCTCTCCTCGACAGTGGCTCTACACAGACTTTCTGTTCGGAAGAACTGATCGACAAGCTTGGAGTACATGGAGAACCCGACACCATGAGGCTGACAACTTTAGACAATCACAATATCCTCACCGACACTCGTATTGTAGATCTTGAGGTTACTGACATGTGTGACGAAAACCTGGTTGTCATGACACATGTTCTCACAAGGCCTAAGCTACAGATAGGGGCTAAAACCATGGTAGAGAGGAAGGAAATTAACAAGTGGCCACATTTAAGTGACATCATCATTCCGGATGTAGATGTTAAGGATGTGCATCTTCTCATTGGCCAAGACAACCCCGCAGCATTAATTCCCAAGGAAGTCCGGGAAGGAGACAAAGGAGCACCCTATGCCACACGAACCAGTTTGGGATGGACTATAAATGGTCCACTTGATACAGGGCCCTTTAGTCGCACAGCTTCCTTCTTCATCGACACAGACACAAGTTTGCAACAGCAAGTTGAGAAGTTCTGGAAGCTGGACAACATCGGAGGTGATGAGAGGAGTATGTCAATCAGCGACATGAAGGTTATTTCTACCTGGGAGCAGTCACTATGCCGAGATGGAGCGCACTATAGCATGGACATTCCCTTAAAGATGCGTCCACCTCAATTACCCGACAACAAGGCTGTTGCCGAACATAGACTCCGTATGCTGGGGAGACGACTAGCCCGAGACTCTGACATGAAGGAGAAGTACACTGCAGGCATCAAAGATCTGATGACTAAAGGATATGCTGAAGAGGTACCCCAACACATCCTGACAAGAGCTGATGGAGCAGTCTGGTATTTGCCACATCATCCTGTGGTTCATCCACGCAAGCCAGGAAAAGTGCGCATAGTGTTTGACTGTGCCGCTCGCTACCGTGGCGTTTCACTGAACGACATGGTTCATCAGGGCCCAGACATGACAAACAAGCTAGTTGGTGTGTTGATTCAGTTCCGGCAAGAGGCTATCGCCCTGATGGCAGATGTGGAGGGTATGTTCCATCAGGTGCGAGTTAACGAACCTGATCGCGACGTACTCCGTTTCCTATGGTGGATGGACGATGACATAACTGGGACCCCAAAGGTGTTTCGTATGACATCTCACTTGTTTGGAGGCGTTTGGTCACCGAGCTGTGCGAGCTTTGCCTTAAAGCGTACAGCCCAAGACAACATTGAGGGTTTTGACACAGAGACCATAGACACCATTGACAAGAGTTTCTACGTCGATGATTGCCTCAAGTCAGTCGCAACCGAGCAAGAAGGTGTCAGACTTGTCAGACAACTTCGTGAGGTTTTAGCATCCAGTGGCTTTCGTCTCACTAAGTGGATTAGCAACTCCCGGGAAGTTCTTCGGTCAGTTCCTGAAGCTGAACGAGCGAAGGGAGTGCCATCATTGGACCTGGACGAGACACTTCCTGCTGAGCGAGCTCTAGGAGTGCTATGGGACATCGAGTCTGATGTCTTTACATTCAACGTCAATGTGATAGAGAAGCCGTTGACACGCCGTGGGCTGCTGGGAACAATGAGTTCTGTGTATGATCCCCTAGGATACGCCAGTCCGTTTGTGCTCACCGCCAAGATGCTTTTCCAGCAGTTGTGCAGGATGAAAATCGGATGGGATGATCCAATCCCAGACTCCATCAAAGAACAGTGGACCCGATGGATTGGTGATTTGCCACTTCTTCAGAAGATGTCAGTACCACGCTGTGTCAAGCCACTGAATTACGACACCATCACCTTAGCGCAGCTACACCATTTTTCAGATGCTTCTGAAAGGGGATTCGGAGCTGTTACTTACCTGCGACTTCAAGATTCTAGTGGTTTGGTACATTGTGTGCTGCTCATGGCCAAGGCAAAGCTCGCCCCCCTAAAGACAACCACTATTCCCCGCCTCGAGCTTTGTGCTGCAGTCATCTCTGTCAAGCTTGAAGAAATGATGCGTCGACATCTGACACTACCATTGCAGGAAACAGTCTACTGGAGTGATAGCATGATTGTTCTCCAGTACCTAAGAAATGAAGACAAGAGGTTTCAAACTTTTGTAGCCAACCGTGTTGCAAAGATACTCGAGCACTCTGCGCCACATCAGTGGAGACACGTTGACACTAGCTCCAACCCTGCTGACGACGTCTCTCGAGGCCTTTCAGCACAGCAGCTTATTGAAAGCAACCGTTGGATCTATGGGCCACAGTTCCTTCAACTTAGTGAAGATGATTGGCCCAATCAGCCTGAATTTGACAAGATGACGCTACCAATAGACATGGAGCTTAAAGCAGTTGCACAAGTATACAAAGTTGAGACAACCGAAGATGCTCCTGATGTTGTAGACACCCTATTGGAGAGATATTCTTCATGGTACCGTCTGAGAAGAGCATTTGCATGGATTCTTCGGGTTAAAGCCATCTTTCTTGCCAAAGTGAAAAGAATAGACAAAGACTTCGAGCCTTCTCAGCATCTGACTGTCAAGGAGATACAATCTGCAGAGAAGGAGATTATCAGACGAATTCAGACAGCTAACTTTGATGACACGCTGTTGAAGTCTGGTGGCTATCGCAAGCTGAACCCAACCAAGTCAAGTGATGGTATAATCCAAGTTGGCGGACGTCTAGCTAATGCATCCCTCACTGACAACATGAAGCACCCTTGGATATTGCCTACAAGACATCCTCTGACAACCCTAATTATAAGGCACTACCATGTGGTCACTTGTCACTCTGGAAGTGAGCGCACTCTTGCCGACATCCGCCAGAAGTTCTGGATCATCAAAGGGCGTACAGCATTGAAGAATTTCGTTCACTCATGCATCCCATGTCGCAAGCAGAGGGCACCTATGATGACCCAACAAATGGCAGACCTACTAAAGGATCGTGTGACGCCGGAACTGCCACCCTTTAGTATGGTTGGCATAGATTTCTTCGGTCCGTTCATGGTTAAGCGAGCTAGAAGTCTTCAGAAGCGATATGGATGTGTCTTTACATGTCTTGCTACTAGGGCAATTCATCTGGAGGTATGCCACAGTTTAGAGACAGACTCATTCATCAATGCATTGCAGCGTTTTATTAGTCGTCGGGGAAAGCCAGTACAAGTTCGCTCAGACAATGGTACGAATTTTGTTGGAGGAGTTCGAGAACTGCGTCAAGGTGTCCAGGAGTGGAACCAAGATAAGATTGACAGCTTTCTGTGTCAGAAGGAGATTCAGTGGATCTTTAATCCGCCGGCAGCCAGCCACTTTGGAGGTGTGTGGGAGCGGCAGATAAGGACCATTAGAGCAATCCTCCACAATTTGCTTAATCAGCAGACACTCGATGACGAAGGGCTCCTGACACTCATGTGCCTTGTTGAGGGGATAGTTAATGGACGACCCATCACCAAGCTGTCGGATGATGTGCGAGACCCGATGCCACTTACCCCAAATCACCTTCTTCTTCTTCGTTCAGGTCCTCAACTACCCCCAGGCAAATTCGTGAAACAAGACATCTACAGGAGACGATGGCGTCAGGTACAATATCTGTCGGATATATTCTGGCAGAGATGGCTCAAAGAGTATCTCCCACAGCTGCAGGAGAGGCAGAAATGGCTCGATCCTCAATGCAACGTTCGCCCTGGCGATCTCGTGCTTGTCATGCATGAAAATACCTCTCGATACCAGTGGCCTCTAGGACTGGTGAGAGAGACCTACCAAGGCAAGGACGGCAAGGTCAGATCTGTGCAGGTGAAGACTCAATCAGGAGTGTACAACCGACCGATAGCCAAGCTATGCTTCCTGGAAGGACAAAAGATGCCGACTGTCTAGACGGATTCTCAGAGAACATTTGGACAATGAACATTCAAAGATATTCTGTCTTCAATTCATTTTGTGTAATGCTGCCTCCCGGATGCAGTCATTAGGGGCCGGGATGTAGCCGCCAGAATATTTATTTATTTATTTTTTTTTATTTTGTTTGTTTGCGCTTGCGCAGCTACTCGCTCTTGCAGCGTCCCGCTTTTTGCAGTCTCAACAGAGGGCGCTTTGCTAAAAGTCATGCTTTTTTTTGTTTATAAATCGTCAAGTCAAGTTTATAAATCGTCAAGTATTGTCAAAGAAACCTTCGTTTTAACACATTCCTTTTGTCATAATCCTGATCAGCTCAGCAAATCGAACCACCACCGCCACCACCTCAACTTGACTCACTTCACCTCAACCGCCATAATCAATTAGGTCATCTATAGAAGTTTTTATTGCCACCTTTGTAAATCACAACTTTGTCGTCACCACTTGAAATTATTTACCGTCAACTTCATCCAGAACCATCAACCTTGTGTATTATCATTAGTATCAATTATCCGGATTAAGAACTTACATCAATATCTACATCAGTCAGTTTGTTTATTCATCAATAAAGAACAGTTTTTAGAAGTTTCATCAGGTGCGTCTCATTGCTGAGCATTTTATTTTTATTGACAATCTAACCAGCGACGATCTGTAGCATTACAGGCTACACCCACAGTTAAAGATAGAGCACGACGCAACACGTCAGGGCCGGGGTCGTCACCAGTAAAACCCTGTCAACACCGTGAGTTTCATGGGCATTACCATAGTATTACATGATATGCCGATCCATTAAGCCCCGCCCCTAACGTGCTGACCAATCACAGCCTAGGGTATGTCACCTAAAGTCCGACAAAGTCCGACAAGATAAAAAAAAACCTAGTTGAAATTGTAAACATGCGTGCGGGTACTGATAGCGCGCGCATTCATGAAGAGACGCACGTTGTGTTGTCCACGTGTACAGTGATGATGTAGCCAATGCTGTGATTGGTCAATGTGTTTAGTGGGTGTGGCTTAGTGGATCGGTCTGCTACCATGGAAGTATTTCTACCTACTTACACTAATCAGGTGCATACAAATACCATGCTGAGTTGAGCGTCAGACAAAACAGTCAATCATTATTTAAAAAGCAATGGGTCAGGGTGCCGAAGCGTCATCACAGTATGCTGCCACCTAGTGTCCGAAAGACAACTTTAGAATAATATATTTTATGTACATGGCATCATTAGAGTAGCCCATCATGTGCACCACACGCACATAAATCCGTGTTTTCCATTTTTTCAATATCGTTTTACCTCTAATATGACAACGCATAAGGTCTATTTTGAGAAAGGTTTAAATTGTGGTGGTGGTTGTGGTTGGGCGTTTGTTGAACCGTATGCTGTATAAATAGTGTTTGCGTTTTTACCTTTATTGCCAGTGGAATTTAGTTCTATTTTGTTTTTAAATGTGAAAAATTAATGAAATCTATCTGTCTCTCTATCTAAATCATTTTATGGAGTTTTCGAGATATTACGAGAGAAGGAACCTCCTTTTTTTACATTCTTCATGCATTAACTTTACTTTTTATCAGTCTTTTTCTATACAACACGGGCAAAAGAACAAATCAAACTATTGTTTTTAATGTCATAGGCACAAAAAGAATAAAAACAATTAAGTCATTCGCACAAACAACGGATAAAGTGATGACGACCCAGTTTAAATGCATTGGTTTCAAAAATGCACTCTTCACACAATGGTATAAATGGGTACTTGCGAGGGTAAAATGTTGATAATGTGTTTAAAATAGGCTTTCGGAGCGCCACAGGAGCTCGGGGCTGTATACTCGCCAGGGAGCAGAGAAAGATTACAGGCGTGTTATTGGCCCAATGACCAGGGCCGGTGTCACAGGGTATTCTGTCCTGCGGTAAATTTTAACGTGGGCTGGAGGAGTCAAAAGGGGGCGCTATCAGAAGGAGCACAATTCGCCGTAAGCTCGGACAGAATCTCCTGCTGGACAGAATCTCCTTCCACACCGGCACTAATTTTAAAGCATATTAATACATTAGTGTCAAATGTGCCGTATGAGAACTGGTTATTATTATTATAATTTTTATTATTGTTATTATTACCAAAATTACGCTAACAAATGAAATTTATTTGTTATGTATGTGACTCCTCGCCGTCCCAAAGTGTCATAGTTATTGACGTGAACGTTGCTTAGATCGGACCTTTTTTTTTTTAGATCAGACTTTTTTTCCTTCTTCTTCCGTATAGCTAATTGTGCCTCCCAGTCTTTAGGTATTTAGATTATAAACCATCACTCTAGGTTAATTCGAAAAAGAAAGCTGAATGGAATCTGTAAAATCATTTGCCAAAGGAATCATTTCAGAGCTGCCATTGTTTTTTCTTATGGGAAACGGACGGCAGGGACCGAGTTCGCTTATAAAGTCTGGGTTTAATGCTAAGTTTTATCTCGCCCACCTCATGCTTAGCAAGTTTAATGGCTATCTTCCTGACACCCTGATCTGAGTGTGCTGAGTCTGACTGTACTGAGAACCTGCGGCCCAATGGCGGTGAAGAAGAAGAACCGGGGTTGCTTAAAGATAAAGAGGGACGTGTATTTGACGGCATCGGTGATGTATCAGTTGGAGAGGAAGGCGGTTGGGGTTTATTAAGTTCGAGAGGATAAGTCTGGAAATACTTGACTGGTTCATTTGGCGATGGGATACGGGACGACTCGTAGGGTCGAGTTGTCACAGAAGCAACGGGTGATAAAGAAGTCTCATCTAGTGGCACCTGGGAAGGAGTGGGTACGGAGGCGGGAGAATCTTCCATCTTCGATGGCACAACTTCCATATCACTAAGGGTCGTCTGAAATTCCTCTGATCTTGTAAGGTTCTCCAGGAGACCCAGTCCAATTGTGGCAGTCCTCTCGGCAATGATCGGGACTAGGGCTGACTTCTGTGCAATTTGAAGACATTCACATCGCATCGTCTTCAACTTTTCAAGCATCTCACAAGATCTGTTAAAGGTTTCGTACCTGAGGAATGTGTTAATATAATTTCAAGATCACGGTAAGTTTTGAAAAGTAGACATTATCGTATGTTAAAAACTTTACATCGAAACAAAGGCTAAGCTCTAAGCTACATTTTGTTAAAAACAGAAACCTGTTAAGATAGAAAACCTACTATTTCGCACTATCAGCACAACTTCTTACAACTTGTTTATTCCTCTCAGTAAATCATTTATATATGACGCCAATTTGTTCATTTAAACAAAAACGGAAAATCCTTGTTGAAGGTCAACGTTTCTTGAAAAAATTCACACGTGACTTCACCGTACTCTGGAACAGCATTAGTTATGCAGCTTAGCATGTTAGTTATGCAGCTTAGCACGAGTACATAACGCCAGATAATAACCTTTTTCTTTACCCAAGCCACAAAAATAAGTAAACAATCGTCGTTACCGTTCTTATAGGCTTTGAGCATTCGCTTCTTAGTCAGCTAAATTCAGCTGGGGTATAACTTGTTTACAAATAAATTAATAGAATTGTTAGATTTGTTAACGAGAACAAAAACAAATAAAATAATAATAGAAATGAAAAACAAATCCGACCTGAAAGCAATGATATCATTCCTCATGTTTCTCACGTCCTCCTTGGAAACTTCTGACGCCGTACTAAACTCGTCAGCAGTCTTCTCAGTAACATACCGGTCTCGAAGACGCCCAGAGACTCGCTTAAAAGACATAAACAAGTAAATGTTGTTGTTTTTTTTACTTCTGAATTACTTCTGCATTATTTGATTCAGAAATGTTGTTGTAAACTTTGAAAGAATAACCATATTTTTATAAACGTAGGGATACTACACATTCTTAGCTATATAACAAGTGGCCACACGTGCTCAAAACTTTTCAAAATAAAGTGACTGTTCAGAATGTTGGGTGACAGTGAAATAACGGTTGGTCCAGAGACCAATTGTCTTACTTTCTCACCTTATAGCTTGTTAATTTCTCTTCTAGTTGTCCTTCTAGTTGAACTCCATTATTCTAAAAAAAAAAAAAAAAAAAAAAGTGGGAGCAAACAAAACAAACAAGGACATGAAAACACAAGATTCAAGCTTTTACAAACGCACATAGTTTAATTGATAAATCCGAAAGGAATGTTACATTACTGACTGCCATTGATAGGCAACGACCGATTGAGTAAGACTGTACAAAAAACGTGTGCTGTGCGCGCAGCCAGGAATGTTTTCAAAATATCATGCTTATTAATGCAATTATTTTTTTGCTAAGCAAAATGAAAGAGTGGCACCAGCCATAACAATGTCATTTATTTTGCATTTTGGGGGCTGGTAACATATTTCTACTTAGCAAAAAACATTTTTTTTTCTGTTCTGAGCAAATAATAATGTACTTAAAGGCCAAGTATACCTTTGGTTTTTGGAACCGTACGTTTGCCTTGATGCTATATAATTGTAGATATATACCATAAAACTAACCTGTGTGATTTTCATTTCAAAAGGTGGCAGCGTTTTTGAGATATCGCCAAAAATCTGGAGCGGTTGCGTTCACGCAGAAGAAGTATCCGTCATTGGAATACACATTCTGAGAAGCGTTACGGCCATAACGCTTCTCAGATTCAAGTTTTTGGGGGATAAAAAGTGATATATTTTTCCGTAACTGCAGTACTTCGAAGTGAAACGTTTCTCAAAATGCATTATACTATCCAAAGCTGCCGTACTCCTTACCAAGTAAGTTTTTATTGCCAAAAATTTTCAGAGTCATTACCAAACGTATGCAATGCCTTTAACAGCTTCATTGAATTCGGCATTTAAACTTGCTGAATCGAGAGACAAACGTTGGCCTTTTTGAGAAATGGTGGGCATTATAGGATTACTGCAAAAGTTTGAAGGTAAACAGACAAATTTACCTAAACCAAGCAGTGTCATAGTACTGTGTCCACCATTCACATTACAGAACCAATTTAGAGGAAATAAAACCCCAGGAAATTACTGGGCAGTTATAACCCCATTGCCACCCCATGTTCGGTTCACACTCAAAGCAAAAACAAAACAGAACACTCGGTACACTTAACCCCGGGGTTATCTGGCTTAAGCCTACCCCCAAGCAGGAGGTAACTGTTTCTCGGAAATGGCTATTTCCCAGGAGTATGCTAGGGTTATCATTTCAAGTGTGAAAAGGTCAATCAATTTTTCCCTCGGAATTCCCCTTGGAATTTCGTCTAGTGTGAAAATGATTTCAGACTCACACTTACAAGTAATGATGCCTGGCTCTTTCGCTCCAGCGCTCCACCACGTGGCGCTTTTAAATCTACATCCGTAGACCTGGACCATCTTAGGTACTTGGTGAAAATGCCAGGTAAACGACGACATGCACTTGGTGTGGGTAGGAGGTTGAAGGGTGATGGTACGCGTACATCTTCCTCGATGTAGGTCATCCACATAGCGGTACAGGCGAACTTCCACTGTACGTCACTGTTCTCCTGAAGTAAACAAAACAATTAAATAATGTTATCAGAATATTGAAGTAAACAAATGACTCATCCAGCTCATCTAATTAATTCTAATTATATCTAATTACAGCTAATCTAATTACATCAATGTAACCATATTAATCACAACAACAACAACAACAACAACAACAACAACAACAACAACAACAACAACAACAACAACAACAACAACAACAACAACAACAACAACAACAACAACAACAACAACAACAACAACAACAACAACAATAATAATAATAACTATAACTAGTTCTTATATAGCTTCTTTCCATTAGTGCCCTGGTCATTGAGCCAATAACATTCCTGTAATCTTTCTTAGCTCCCTGAGCAGTATACAGTCCGAGCTGCCACGGCGCCCCGAAGGCTTTTTCAAACACAATATCAACCTCTACCCTCGCAGGTACCCATTCATACCCCTGGGTGAAGAGAAGCATTTCTAGTAAAGCATCTTGCTCAAGGACGCAAGTGTCATGACCGGGATTCGAACCAGCAACCCGATGACTTGACCACCAGGGATTTAGTCCGGTGAACTAGACCGGTCGGCCATTACACGCCATGCCAAGCCTACGGGGGATGCAAACATAATTAATAAGCAGCTGGGCTAATACAATTCTTGAAAGTGATTTTTTCCCGTAATGTGGCCACAAGGGCATTTCATCAATGAAAGTAAAGGGAAACCATTGATGAAAAAACCAAAACAATGTCATTCTGATATCCTTTTGAGAATTATCAAGCCGGTCTCAATTCTAAAAATCAAGCAATCAATCAATCTACGTATGAGATAAGAAAACAAACTGGTACCATACCGATATTTGTGTATAGACTTGGTTCCACACGGCAATGAGGGCGTTCAGCAGTACAACGACCACCAAAACGTAGAACGCAGCGTATAGTAGGGAGCCTGACGTTTCCTTAGCGAGTGCGTGTCCAGCCAGGTGAATCTCATTTAATGACATGAAGCCAAAAACGGACCAATAAAGCGTACCCAACGAGTGGAAGAGGCTAGAATAAGTTGAAGAAGAAGAAGAAGAAGAAGAAGAAGAACAAGTATTACCCAGCTTTGATCATGAGCCAGAACCCCGGCGCTGATAGGTACTGTCTGGTATTAAAACCTGACCAGTTAAACCTATTTTTGAGGTTATCAGCTCCAGAGGCCAGTTAGTATTTGTTCACTTAGATTTAGTGTCATCTTTTTCATTTTCTTTAATTATTGTTATCAGTTTTATTATAATTTGTTTAATGAACTGATTCCAAAAAAGGGCGCGTTTCTGGCCGACGAAACTCGGATTCGGGTCAAACTTAGAAGTATCGCATACAATTCCCGACCTTTTTAAATATTTACCTAACAAAGCTGTTAGTCGAATTTGTATTTGTGGTCTCTCCAGCGATCTCCAAATTGGAGTAAATCAGCGTCATCCCTAAAGCGAATGACAAGACCACAGCGCCCACAACGAGGAAGAAATGATACGTCCCTTTCACCATTCTTATAATGGAGATTTGTATCGGACCGAGTACGTTGCTGATCACCACGTAGGACATCATGCGCAGTACGGACGATGCGGTTGCTAGGGCAAACATAGCGGAGCCGATGAATCGTGGATGGTACCAGGCGAGCTGAAGGAAGTCATCTGACTCTACAACACGTCGCTCCTTAACGTAGGGGTCTGTTGCCCGTTTACGTCGGGTTCCGACCTGGCATCGCGCTGTGTTGTAGCTCATCACTCTTCCAATTTCCGCTTTAATCTGAAGCCTCGTGGTCAGGTTGATGTTGTGATCCCTCTTGGCTAGTTCGCCAAGAACATAATCTCCAATTTCGGAGAATCTTCCTTCCGTGAAAGCTGGTTTTAGTGTTGTAAGGGGAGCTTTAACTGATCTTGTTGACTGATGGTGATTCAGTGCTGCCTTTGACTCAGGAACCGTCTGAAGGTCATAAAAACATCTTTGATAAGTCATCGGCTTTATGTTTTTGCCACCGTCACTGACTCCAAGAGCCCGTGTATTTTGAAAGATACTCAAAACCGGCAAACAAGGGTGTTAAACTGATAATCTCGGTATCTATATGTGACAACACCGACATGGTGTTAATTTTACCAGCGCAAAGTAATAGGGATAACAAACAATGTCATTGTTGTCACATGATACCAAGATAATCAATTTAAAACCCCAGGTTTTGCATTTTATCTCCAAACTACTACAACTGATAAATCTCTCTGGCGTCTTGAACTCAACAAACAACCAGAGAGAATGATACACAATACTTACAAAAAGAGCAACGATCTCGAACGAAATCCAGAAAAGGAACAGCATGATGATAAAGATATCGCGAATGTGCTCACTTTGGCGCATGACCTTCGTGAACCCTCTGGCTGCAATACTTTCTATTTCCCGCCAAATCATACCTTATAGGAAGAAGATGCGGAAGGGTCATGTGCAAGGACTGCTTGGAAAAAATTTAAATGAAGTACACTAACAGTTTGTGCGAACAGCTTAAAAAAGATTTCATTGTTTTATGGTTTAAGAATAATTATCTTGTATAGACATTTACTATTGCAACATATACGATTTACCTTAAAATCATTACGTATTGTTTCAAAAGCATAACTCTCTCAATTCCATTCAATTCAATTCTTTCATTTGTCATGCTAGCATGAAACTCGTTTCCTCATTTTGCACATTGATATAAAAATACATCAAGTGAAACACATGAAAAACTTGGAAAAAATAAGCACTATGAAAATAAAACCAACAGCATCAAATGGAAAAATTGATATAAAAAAGGACAAGGACAAATTTCAAGCACGTTTTATAACCTTATGGGTGCAATAATTTTGTAAACGGCATAAGGCCTGACGGCCTTCTACCGGGAACATAAAGTACTTTGTCCCAGTATTAAAAGGACGTAAGCAATAAAATGGCCCCTGACATGAACAATATGGCATTATTGTTACATTTTTGTTGCTAGAATTAACTGAAAGACATGTTTTCCCATTCCCATGCAGAATTCAACCTTCCTATAATATAATTACTTTTGACTGGCAAAAAGTTGATCAAATTTTCTTGCCCAGTTTTATTGAAACACAAAATTTCACATCATTTGCTTACGCCCTTTTTAAAACCGGGAACTTGTTGTGACGTCGTTTTACCGAGTACACGGCAATATTATTAAAATGACTGGATCACCGATTGACGTGACTGTACTTAAACAGAATTTAATTTTTATGATGCCTTATGACCTATAAAATTGTTGTTTATGAGTTCACCTGCCAACCAAACCAAAATAACAAGCTTGAGAGGTCGAGTTGAACTACGCGGTGACCCGTTACTGCTGACTGCTTCCAGGGTCAGAAGAGTTACGAAGGTTAGGTCAGAGGTTAAATGCATGATGAACACAACGATGCTGGAAAGGACAAACAAAACGGCCATGTTGTAAAAAAATATATATCACCGTGGCAACAATGTTATACAGCAGCGACTGATTGTGTAATTTTTGGCTGTGGTTTCAGCCATATCATTGTAAAGAAATATCTCTAAAGTTAAATGCCATATAAAAACCTTGCCGACGTTACTTCATTTGGACACGGTCTTATTGTATAATAGAGATGTAATACAGTTCTTTCAAAGTTCGATTCACAGTTTAACATAGGGATTGCGCTCTAAACACTCGGATTTCTGTTCAAGACTAAGGACAGGTCCAAAATGGCGGCTGCGGCCAGCGGCGTAGCGAAGACACTTTCTTTGGGAAGCCCTCGGACGCTCTACGGCCTTTTGGTTTTTAACAGCGTAGATTTCCGCACCTTGCCGAGAATATTAAATTTGGTAATTCAAAGTACGTCTCACCTTACAAGGATTAAACTAAAATTTCAGTCGGCAAACCCAGTCGGCAAATCTCTTGGCTTGCCGGATGGATTTGTGTTCAGCCCGAGCCCTTATTTGGTGGTGGCTGCAGTCGTAGCTATGGACACTTGGTGGCAGCATGTTAGCGTACTGAGCACACTAAATTTGATATATAAAACTACATTACTTACGGTGTTCGGACAAAGGTTTTGATTTTCTCTCTACCACAGTAAAGATGGAGAACAGCTAGAACTGGGTACAAGAGAAAGAGAACAGCAAAAAGCAGAGTACGGTAGAGGACGCTTTTGTCTCTCACGAAGACCAGCCGTTTGTAGAACTGTGCAATGATGACTTGCTGACAGTTCGGCTGTGCGATGAACTGCATGGGAAAATGACCTTTATTAATACTTTCAATGTATCTGAAGTAGATTTGCTTTATTAGAGAAAACACCAACCACGCCAAAGTTTTAGTATGAAACACTCGATAAAATGGAAGGATTTGTGTCAATCATTATCCGGTCCAGCATTGCTTTAAAAAAAAAGATATAGGTTTGTTAACTATCGAACACAACCGACACATTTCATTTCAGTCTACAGATTATAAAGTACCTACCAGCAACATACCTCGGGCTGTCAAACTCATATAATTGTCCTCGAGACACAATCCGACCCCGCCAAACCATTGTTGCTTATGTCTAATGTAAACTAAGCTGGTATTATATTTTTTTTATGAACGTGCACAGGATCCCACGACTTGCTGGGCCTATTAAAGCTCATAAATCTGTTTTTATTTGGCTTCATGCAACGTCTGAAGTCTTCGTCACACGGAGCAAACAATTTACAGACAACCAGTTCCATCAGGCTATGTCCATTATAAAAAGAAAAAAAAGGGAAAAAAAGAAAACAAAAAACATGAACCTGTTAATTTCAACATCTTTCCTTGGAGACAGTAAGATATTGTTGATTTTGTTGTTGTTTTACTCCCAAAGTCAGTGCTCCTTTTGCATATAGTGCAGTTGGTTGCCTCCAAGTGCCTTTTCAACGTTTCCCTGTCTAACTAGTCCTGACTCACGCTTTATTTCGAAGAGCGACTCGGGCTTTTACCAATGGCCGCAGCTGAAGTCGCATGATTCGGACGCTGCCGTAGACTGCTTTCTAAAGAAGCCAGTTAGGACGAATACCTTATCCTAATTTATAGGACTAGGCCTAAGTTAGGACTAGTCCTAAGATAGGACTAGTCCTAAGTTAGGACTAGTGTTGTGAAATCCACCCCAGTTCACTTACCTTCTGCAATCCAAGATCAAGTGCACGGGAAATCTTTGGCAAGGGTGAGTGTGTTGTCCTTTTGCAGTTCGTCAGATCGCCTTTATCGTCAGGGTCAGTTAGAACCGTCAACATCTTGTGAAAAGATATCGATGATCGGTAATCAGTGTATATATTTGCTCTTTTGTTTACTACGAACGATTTACGTTATTTTGAACAATGAATTGCACAGACAATATTTTGCATATAGTTTTGTCTGCTTTGTGATAATGGCGGTTTGAGAGCCATAGTTCTGAGCTTGACACAAAAGCAAAGTACCAGAACACATGTGCAGACGACTTCGGATTGGGGTTGAAAGAAATCTTTGCATAGGTTTAAATCTTTACCTCCTCCGTGCTCCGAGCCTGGGCAATGAAGTCTGTGGCGAATTGTTCCATATTCAACTCCAGTTGTTTATACGACAACTTGAATTCAATGTCGACCTCACCGAGGCGTCTGATTTCATCATACAGCGTGAAAGCCCTTTCAACGGGGTCGTTACTTGCCATGGCCACGTAAGGTTCGCTCGCCAGGCCCTTGTAGATCTCCATGGTCCCAACAGATCGCTGGAAGCTATCCTCAAAAGCGATTTTGTCAACCTCATCTCGTCGGCCTGTCGGAATACGGGCACCAACGTTGAGTAGGAGCTATCACGTAACACAAAGGCAGTATCAAAATTTGACGGACATTAATTTTCAATGATGGTTACATTTTCGATACCCGTTAACTAACCAAAACCTTTTAATTGTAAAAGAAACGACGACTGGCTCATACAACCTTAATGATTTGGAAATTTCTCTTCTGTGCAGCCAAGATGATAGGGGTTATCTCATGGTTAAAGTCATCGTTGGAACAGTGACAATCGATGATGGAACGTCCTTCGTTAGTATCCTAAGTATTAGCAAGGAAACCACAAAGAAAGAACCGCATATCACCCGCAATGTACTACTGGCGTAGCCCAACTAACTAGGCAGTTTGACCCCTTGAACCTATGGAATTCAATCTCTGCCATTTCAACGTCGCATGTATGGTGCTGATTGTAGTGTCCCTACCGCTTGCGCCGTCAACGGCGCATGGCGTCGTGCCGTCGCACAGTCGCGTCGTGCCGTCGCATTGTCGCGTCGTGCCGTCGCACTGTCGCCGTCGCATTTGAAGTGCGCCCTCTTTTGTCAAGCACTGAATAATACAGTAAAACTGCTTCTTGGCGACAATGCGACGGCACGACGCGATAATGCGACGGCACGACGCGATAATGCTTTGGCACGACGTGACTATGCGACGGCACGACGCGATAATGCAACGGCACGACGCGACAATGCGACGGCACTATGCAACGTGTACAAAACTATGCGACGGTACGACGCAACAGCAGCGTTTGTGTGAGCAGAGGGTACCAGTAGATCTACATGACTCTGATTTTTTGCAGAATGTAATGAGAGCATAAAACACGACACGGTGTCTACACATTAATACGTAGAGAAGTACATTTAATGATCGGTTACTGATATTAAAAACACCCTGTGGACTAGTTTCAATCTTTTATCGCCATGATGGTGTATAATTGTGTCCAGGATAAATCAAAATGATATTTAAACAAAGGAGAAAAGGGTGTTTTCTTTCGGATGCATTACCTCGTTTGTGTTTAGAAGAAAATTCATTTTCATTCACTGATTTTCAAAAAACACATTGAACAATTTTCCCCTAAGATTGTTACCAATTTTGTAAACTAAAAGATTTGTATTAATCTTCACAAATTCAATTAACTTACAAGAGAACGTTTTAGACTCCATGCAAATGCAATACTAGTGAGTTGTTAAAATTAAGTAAATTTTTCTCTGTGTAATTGCGTAACTAGATAATTCATGGTGGGCAAAGGGGCAAATCAATAATTTGAAGGCTTTAAACTTTACCAAAAAAATACAATTATACTAGGCCTACCCCAATAGCACAGTTATTTTTCTCTCGTTCATTTCACGAACCTGTAAATGTTTGGATGCGTAGTCACAAAGTAATTTGACCGCCTCAGGGAAATTGTATTCCACAGCTCGCAAGAGATTGTCCTTTATTTTGGCCCCATGTTCGAGAAGTGGATAAAGAACGGCTGCGGGGAAAAAAAAAGAATAAATAGTGTTAGCCCGTCAGCCTTTAATTTTGATAACTAATACCAATTGTGATGAAAGAATGCCAAATTAGAGACACTAATCTTTCCCCAGAATATGACATCGACTCACCTAAATTTCCAGCCTGTATAGCTATGTACAAAGCAGAACGCCCGCTAACGTCAGTAGAATCAATGTCAAGACCGAGCTCTTCGCGATTCTGAAGAAGCCGTTCTACTTCTGCTACGTCACCCGTTCGGGCTGCCTGATGGTATTTTTCAATCACAAATGCTAGTGGAACGCACTCGTCCATGATCTGTGAAAGCACAGCAATAAAGCAATATACTATGCCCCTTGCAGAGTCTTACAAAGCCACATCCATGTAGACATTTGTCCAAACCTCACCATTAATCAAGCAAACTTCATACATGGCTGCTAAGATAGTAAGAAGCCCATAGGAACTGCATTAGCCACAATTTTCTATAAATTTAGGGTTTACAAGAGGGACTCCAAGGTCAAAATTTAGTTTTGTGACACACCAATTTTCTTTTATTTCCTTTCTGAAGAAGCAAGATATGAAGACAATGAAAATTCCATCCAGTCCCTCTACTCAATGCCTACAGAAGTACGCCCAGGTTTATACAAACGACCTTTTGACAAGGGGCCGTGATTCTATTATGTTCCCATTGATCTGGTGGTAATTTGTAATATTGTCGCCAAATTCAAAGGAACACAGTCTCACGCTGAACTTAAAGCCCAAGCTCAACATTGGTGAAATGTCCGTAAAAGCTACCATTCTTTGCACAAATCAAGATATTATGTAAATATATGTAAATAAAATCAACCTGTTAAAAATTGCGGCTCATTTCAAAGTTTCAATTGCGAGAAAACGTTAAAAAAAAAAACACATTCAGCATTTTTGTACGCATTCGTAAGCAGAGTTCTGGTCTCACAGGAGACGAACATTAAGTTTTGATTTTATTTAATTTATTGTTCAAAAAACAACAAAACCTCAGGCAGAAATATTTCAGGGAAAGTTTTCTGCCATCGTTATCTTTATACCATATGTAATATTTTTCATTCTTACAAATGTTGAGCTTAGACTCTAAGAAGGAAGCATGTGTTTACAAGCAATACCCTACAATCATGGCCTTCTATATCTTGGCAGTCCAAGAGTACACTGCAAAAACTGGGGTGTTAAATTGGTTCTCTTGGTATCTATATGTAACAACACCGACATGGTGTTAGTTATTCCCATTGCTTTATCGTTGGTAAAATTATCACCACGTCGGTGTTGTCACATATAGATACCAACAGAATCAATTTAACACCCCAGTTTTTGCAGTGTATATGGCAAATCATTATCAGGAAGAGATGTAGAAAAATACACCAGATTTAAAGGTTTTGCAACAAAAATAATGCCTTTAGCATAAAAAGAAGAATCTGTTTCACTTACTATTACAGCAGATGGTTACTTTCAACTCGTGCAAATAGGTAGTCAAACATTGCAGCAGTAGTTACAAAATGCTTCCATTAACGTAATACAAAAACAACACCAACACGAGCGTATACATTTACCTGCAGCAGGTAGTTTCACCAATATTAGACATGCCTATAATTCCATAGCTAAAATCCAATGCACTTTTTTTTTGCATTTTGTGCGGGTCGATATTAAGAATGCTCGTGATCATTTTGTACGATAAATGTATTCAAGTCAAGGGAATGTAAGCCAATAATCTGGGAAAAGTCAGGACATTCAACTACACTCATCAAATCACTGGCTTCCTATTGGGCAATCTTTCACAGAATTAACCTCAAGGTTATATCATTTATAATGTTCATCATTTATAATGTTCAGAGCACGTCGCTATAACAAGGCCCTCGTACATCGCAGACATGCTCAAAAAAAGATCACAGTGGAGAAAAACCTTCGATCATTTCGTGTTCCCTTTTTTTCTTGAGCCAAGAACTCACTGTTCTACTTTTGCAGATGGATCCTTTGTTGTATAATGACCATTTAATGTGGAATAAGCTTCCTGCTTTAATCAGAGAAGACGGTTCATTCAACTCGTGCATTCATATGGTGTTCTATAGACGCCAAATGCCCGTCGCCTGTCTTCGCATTAACTTAATACAATTGTAGTGCCGTCATATTGTGCCGTCGTGTCGTCGCGTTGTACCGTCGCCTTTTGCCTTCAGGTCACGTCATGCCGTTGCGTGTCGTGTCAGGGCGTCGTGTCGTGCCTTCGCGCGTCACGTCCTGCCGTCTTGTCGTGCTGTTTATAGAGGGGAGGGATGACACGTTCTTAACTTCAAAAAGCTACACATTTTATTGCCAGTTCTCATTTCAAGTTTAGGATTGAAATCTTTGTTTTGTGTCTTAATACGATGTTTGTCCCTACCTGAGTCCCTAAGTTTGATGATTTTTTTCAAACGACGGGCAACGGCACGACGGCACGACGCGACGGCACCACAATTCATTTAAATTAATGTAAATACAGACGACAGCACGACGCAAAGAGCGACGGCACGACGCGACGACACGACGTGAGAATACGACGCAACGGGCATTTGTCGTCTATAGAACACGATACATTCTTGAAACTGTTTTTATGACTTGTGATGGATTGGTTGATAATAAATCAATGTTTCACGACAAACTGAGAAATCGATAGGAACTCTTTAAAGATAAAGAGTTTACTTTTTGTTGTTACGATCCAAAAATCTTCAAATTATCCGTGAATGTAAATCACTAAAAAAGCTTGAATTTTCGTATGCAACAAAATATCGAACAATATCACACTGACAATATAAAGAACAACGAAACGATATGATTTACTAAAGATAGACCACTTCAAATATCGATAGGGCATAATGATTAGGATCAAATGTACAATGATGAAAATACAAATGTACAATTAAGAAAATACAGTTTATCATATAAATAAGAGTATCTTACGGGCGAGGATCTGGGCGAGCTCTGCGGTGAAGACCACTCTGAGGATGGCAAACAGTTCTTTGACGGTGTAAATGAGCTGGAACGCGGGGCGAATGCAAGTCCAACAAACGGCCGGAAATAGACGAAACAACGGGGACGCAAATTGACTCCCGTCATTTAAAAGAAGAAGATACCCCAAAGTACTGAATTGTAGATTTAGTTTACAAAATGTCTCTTCTTTCAGCACTCAATCACTCGGTCAAGATAAACTGTCCCAACATGCTTCACCGATGAGTCGCAACCAACATCACAGGCCCCAGGTCCCGATATAATACAGAAGTCTTGATAGCCTAAAGTCTGCTGAAAATTTAATTATATGTTTTCGTATTTTCCGGGACTTACTACAAACTAGTTTCCAGAGACTTCTTACAATTGCATCAGTTTCCCAAAATAAACTTAAAGAACTGGTGATGACATCTGCTCCGGAATGCGGGGGTTGTGGGCTCGAATCACATTTTCCCCTAGGACTCGGAGAGCAGATAAGTATACTATGCTTATCATAAATCGGTGTGTAACGGTAAAACCATTCGACCTTTCCACTGAAATATGTAAATTGCACATCACGCGTGCGCACAACTGCTGGGCAAAATGAGGGTACACCGCGCCTTTTCGTTTGAAACTAATGGTGTCGTGACGCACACGCGTTTGTGCGTCTGCCTAGTGCACAACTCCTTGGCGTTTGCCCACCAATAATGTCTGTACGCATGTGTGAATGTAAATGCCATATTTCATGTGAAAGGCTAATTGTAACACAAGACTTAGTCATTCTGACGTATTTTCATGCTGGATGCTTTCAGTGGATTGTAGTTACCGTGCCAGTCATGCCACACAATGCCGTTGCTGTTCTGCGCGTTTCGGTCGTAAACACCGTTCAAGTGAGCAGCAAGACAACCCGTAAACCACCAGGCACCTTCAACGTAATCTGCACAATTCCCTAATGACGAATCATTGTCGTTGTCTTTGGTTGTGAAGAGTCGTCCCTTGTGCTCTTCAAGGGAGTCGCCTGCGGTGCTTCTGATGTCGTATCTATCATAATCGAGTTGATACTCTTCACCGTGAACTCGGAATTTTTTGTATATGGCAAAAGCCTCGTTGCCATTCCAATCAGTGAGGTCAATACGTAGATCCCATGTCCCGTGTGCTATGTCAGAGGTCAGACTCACCAGATTATCGTTACCTAGCCAGTGCTCCCCGTTTAGATCACCGAAGCCAGACTGGTACTCATCCCATGTTCGGTAGAAGTCCACGCTTCCATCTACTCTCCGCTGAAACACCACCCATCCCCCGTTATCGGTGTCCATGTCGCAGAAGACGTCGAGACCATCACGTAATCCGGCTGGGTAGATCTTGAAGACGCCACTCGCTTTGTAGCCGGCCTCCACCAGCTCATTGCAACTGCTGTAGCGTTCAACTGGGACATCTGGCAATGAGGAGAGAGGTGTTTTTTCATCTCCATCAAAGTACACGCCACCCTGAATTTCAATGAAGTCGTCAGGACGATCATACCGTGTGGAATTGTTCAATTCGCACAAACTCATGCATTTCAAGAAGTTAAAAGACTTACAGTGCTTTTCCAGGCTGCACTCTCGAGCGCAGATTACAGCATTCGGTACTGTCTTGCTCTTGTAAGTACAGTTTTTAAGGACTCTGTTTCGAGAAGGATGCAGTTTGAGCTCCAAAAAGCCACACTGAGTGTCAACGTTCAATGCGTGTGTTACAAAAGATGGTAAATGAAACACCAAAGAGAAGATGGTCACGCAAAAAGGGAACCATAAAATATTCAACATGGTTCGGGATTTGATTTATAAAGTGCTCAAATCAAAGACGTTTTCGAAACCGCTTGGTTTTGATCAACGTAGTTGAAAGCTCTGTCTGATTCTTCGCTGTGAAATATAAAGCCAAATATTATATTTTGTGTAATATAGTATGAGTTTGCAAGACAACAAGCACTTGCATCAAGGTGAACCGCTTGTGAGCACATTTTCCATGTAAAAAGGATCTCTTGATGAGAGATAACTGCCGTGTTGAGAAAACAATTGTTGAGCTGCGAATGCTGTCTGCGGACTCGACGTGTAAAATACTGATTGGTCAAACGGTATAAAATTAAGTGCCAATCACCTGGTTAGTGTTTAATTTCGATTAGCGCGAACCATGGACGGTGACAGCACCGTGAATTACTCAATACAAATTGGGCGAAGATGCATCGCAATTACCCAATTACCTCCAGAAATTGTTACACTTGTCTGTTGTCAAGGGCAAATATTTTACGCAAGAATATTACATTGTTATCAAGCCTTTTCCCGCTTAAAGGAAATTTTCAGAGACTTTATCTCTTTTTTTTTGTATCCTCTGCATATTATCGATTCCTGCTTCTTGGTTATTTTCTTCAAGAAGTACTGAAGTTGAAGTACATTTTGATATTTTAGCAACATTTTTGCTGAGTTCCCTGCATTGAAGCAGTTTTATAGATCCTGATTCTCAGGGCAATGAGCCAGCCTATTTTGACACGGGAAAGAAAACAAGACTGCTGCCCCGACAAAGGTCTTGTAACACATTTTCGTTTTCTTCAAAAGAAGAACTTATCTAACATAAAAATGTTTCAAAGTTGAAAACATGACGACTATACTTGAGGTCTTCTCAAACCAAAGCTGAGCTTTCCTTTAACACACTGCTGCCTAAAAATAACTCTGACCTCCGTCACTGTCGTTCAAGCTAACGAATCACCTAACAAGCCATTGTATCCGAGCGGCACTTGCACGTATGCAATAATTGAAGAGCTATATCGAAAAAAAGACTTCCTATGGTGGCCCTAGTCGCAGACAGAAACATTACCGTCAAATCTTGTGATACGGGAAGGGAGTCGCACACATCAAATTTTGACGTAAAACTTCAAGACTTTAGGGATAAAGACGGTCGCGGAGACAATAATGTGACGTCAAATTTCGCGACTTTGTTGAGAAAGTCGTGAAACTTTCCATGAAATTGGACGTCAACACTTTAGGTCGTGTGTGTCTTTCCAGGGCCACCGTAACATTCCAATTATTTATTGCACTGCAATGAACCAGTTTTAGTATCACCGTTTTATTAACAGGGGATAGTCAATGTGAGACGTCACGTGCAACATGTTTATGGCTTGTAGTTTCAACTGCCTGGCCGTGCCCACGGCAGATTTTATGTGCTGTCATAAATTTGCGTTTAATGAAAGACGTTGGTAAGGTATGAACCGTGCTCTTGTAAAAAGTTGCCGATCGACGGATTAAATGTTTATGACAACACATGGATTTGCATGTACCAAAATAGTAACATTATACAGCATGGCTGCTGAGCCGATGTGCGCCACAAATACTGTTTAAAGGCGCATGCGTTTAGCTCATTAATTGGTTGGCCTACTAAAAACAAAGAGGTGATGTTTAGCAAAATCGTGCACATTTATACGTTACTTGCACATTTTCCAAGAATTGCTGGAACTGTCCTTACTGGCTTTATTCAGCCACTCGAAGGTCTGTGGTGCAAACTCTAAAATATTTTTCACAGATTTCGAGAAAAGAAAAGCCTTGATCGAATTGAACAAATGCAACAATCGTCACGTACCGTACCGCACTTTCCTATGGAGGACGTCGTGTTCGTTTACATTTAATACCCACAATAGGTCACGTGACGCGGGTCGCGCAATCGGTCTATTCTACCATGTGGGGGACACACACACCAGGGGATAAAACCCCTAGGGACACAGGTAATGGGGTCAATACGTTCCGCAGGAGCCTCAAGCCTTTTGCAGCATCCTCCCACGGCCCCACTTGACCTCTCCTTCCGGGTGCCATTATGTGTTTACATCTCCTTCTATTGGCAAGTTTAAAAGTAAAAGAATAACTCCCGAAAGGTAAAGAAAGGTATTACAAAATGTTACAAAGGGTCATGGTTACAGTCAAGGTAAGGTCCAGGATGATGGTCAATGTTATAATTAGGGTGAACATAGATTCAGTGTAAGAGTCAGGGTCAGATTCGAAATCAGCCTTCTGGTTGGGTTTGGGCAGACCTGAAGCTAAATTAGGGGTCTGTGTTAGATTAAGGGTCGTGGTCTACCTCGAATTTAAGGTCAGGGTCTGGATCGTATTATCATAGTAAAACAAAACAGGAACAGCTTTGTGTTCAACCAAACGACAAACACCTAACGTCTTGTTTATATTTGTTTCGGCCTTTCGGCTGCTGTAATTCGAAATGTTTTCTGTAACAATAAATCATATATTTACTATTATTTTAACCATACCGCCATTTAATTAATAATTGATCAAGTTCAATATTTTACTGTTTCTAGAAACATTGTTTTCATTTTTTTTTTTTTTTTTTTTTAATACATGTTTTTGTTGTTGTTTTTTTTTACTTCAACTTAATTATATTCATGTGCGTTTACTTACTTGTATAATTGTTATACGTACTGCTGCACATCTGTATACAGAAGAGTAATGCCCCGTACGGACTAAGGTGTCTTGTTATTATTTTAATATCCTGCCTGAATACATGTCAAGTAAGCCAGTTGTGGAGTGCCACTGGGGTGATCAATCATCTCAGATATCTAACAAGCCGATTAGATTGGCATTTCCTAAGCTCCGTACATTGACCTACAACACTATCGTCATACTTCTATATGCATCGATGGAGCAAACAGAAAAGAAAAAAAACCTACCCATTACAAGTAACAAGTTCAAGGACTTTATCTGTTATTAGTTCAATATCCATTCAATAAGACATTATGTTTGTCTCATTGAGCACGGATTTGACTGCGGTTTCATACAGACACCGTATTCACAACAGCCAACTTCAAGTACAATCAACTTATTGGGCAACTGTTCCCATACAACGTGTACCGATATGGGCCTTGGAAGGCAAGCCTTCAAAACTATGTACCGTGCAGCCTGTAGAATTATTGCATAGCAAACCTACACGATTTGTCCACCAGGTAAGTGTGGTTTGAGACTTTAAAAACATTGCGTAAAATTGCCATAGTTTAATTACACTCCATGATTATAAATGTTGATTTTAGGACATTTTCTTTGAAATAAATAATACTTCGACGGAAAGGTTTTGAAATTAAATGTTATGTTACTAAACACACCCTTTCCAAAACGGAACCTTGGTGGTAATGGTTCCAGTCCACTTCTTGAAAACAGCAACGCGATTTGGTTTTCACATTAAGTTGAACCACCGGAAGTCGTTCTTAGAACAACAATACCCGGTGCCAACTCGACTTAGATTTCGCATGAAATACTCACAATTTCCTCGTTTTATATACACAGTGGCGTAGGAATGGGGCAGCTGCCCGCCCGCCCCCACCCCTTCCAGGGAACATTTTGCTCCCTACTCGCCCCCTATCTGACACCGTGAAATTTTCTCAAATCAGGCAACTTTAATCGAAATTTCCCCCTCTACCAATATCTGTGCCCCTCTGCCCTTTACCCACTTCAAAAATAATACTGGCTGTGCCACTGTATATGAATGGTAAATTATTTTATTTTCATGGGTGTAGACACGTCACCGTTAACTAGTCAGTAGTTGTTGTTTTTTTTCCAGTTAAAAATGACTATTACATTCAGGGGTTGTTTTATTCAACTTCCCTTTACTTCCGTAATTATCCAAGCCCACCTCTTGAATTTTCACTTTCACACTCGTACCGATTGTTAAAGTTTGAGCATGCATTGCAACTGCATTCGATCAGGATGTACAAATGCATCATAGTACCATGCGTCATCTGAACAACTATGTTTGCACGAATCTATTTTGTGTAAAAACAATTTTGCTGTTAGTATTCCAATGATGTCATATCCTGTCACTGTTCCCTTCAGTATCTTTGCAAGTGCTTTACACGTTTCCGGATTTAGGCTAGTCGTCCCAAGATTAAACAAAATTAGAATAATTTCAACACAATCCAACATTTAGTGTTGTACACTGCATGTGGAAACAATAATGCCACAGTGTCCTCGTCGTTGAAGTGGAGTTTACACAGTAAGTGGCAAGTTTGTTTTTGTTTATTCGCTTGTTAGAGTTTGGTGTATCTATTTGCTTGTTTGTTATAAACATTGTTGGTTGGTTGGTGGGTGGGTGGGTGGGTGGGTGGGTGGGTGGGTGGGTGGGTGGGTGGGTGGGTGGGTGGGTGGGTGGGTGGTTGGGTGGTTGGGTGGTTGGTTGGGTGGTTGGTTGGGTGGTTGGTTGGTTGGTTGGTTGGTTGGTTGGTTGGTTGGTTGGTTGGTTGGTTGGTTGGTTGGTTGGTTGGTTGGTTGGTTGGTTGGTTGGTTGGTTGGTTGGTTGGTTGGTTGGTTGGTTGGTTGGTTGGTTGGTTGGTTGGTTGGTTGGTTGGTTGGTTGGTTGGTTGGTTGGTTGGTTGGTTGGTTGGTTGGTTGGTTGGTTGGTTGGTTGGTTGGTTGGTTGGTTGGTTGTTTGGTTGGTTGGTTGGTTGGTTGGTTGGTTGGTTGGTTGGTTGGTGGTCTGGTGGTCTGGTGGTCTGGTGGTCTGGTGGTCTGGTGGTCTGGTGGTCTGGTGGTCTGGTGGTCTGGTGGTCTGGTGGTCTGGTGGTCTGGTGGTCTGGTGGTCTGCTGGTCTGCTGGTCTGCTCGTCTGCTCGTCTGCTCGTCTGCTCGTCTGCTCGTCTGCTCGTCTGCTCGTCTGCTCGTCTGTTCGTCTGCTCGTCTGTTCGTCTGTTCGTCTGTTCGTCTGTTCGTCTGTTCGTCTGTCTGTCTGTCTGTCTGTCTGTCTGTCTGTCTGTCTGTCTGTCTGTCTGTCTGTCTGTCTGTCTGTCTGTCTGTCTGTCTGTCTGTCTGTCTGTCTGTCTGTCTGTCTGTCTGTCTGTCTGTCTGTCTGTCTGTCTGTCTGTCTGTCTGTCTGTCTGTCTGTTTGTCTGTTTGTCTGTTTGTATGTTTGTCTGTTTGTCTGTTTGTCTGTTTGTTTGGTTGTTTGGTTGTTTGTTTGTTTGTTTGTTTGTTTGTTTGTTTGTTTGTTTGTTTGTTGGGTTGTTTGTTTGTTGGGTTGTTGGGTTGTTGGGTTGTTGGGTTGTTTGTGTGTTTGTTTATTTGTTGGGTTGTTTGTGTGTTTGTTTGTTTGTTTGTTTGTTTGTTTGTTTTTGTGTTTGTCTGTTTGTTTTGTTTGTTTGTTTGTTGTTTCGTGCGTGTATTATAACGACCACTTACAGACTGACTGCAACTGAAGACTTGTTACATGGATGAACATTGGTTGTAGAATAGCTCTCTTACATTGAAAAGGCAAACTAGAAGCACTGCGTTGTGCGCTTTGTGTTTATGGACCGAACCTGATGGTGTAACTTATTTGGTTTTCATTGTATTATAGAATTGTGCGTATAGCTTCTTTCAATATACTGTGATCACATAGCTGAACGGGAGTTAACATTGTGCGATCCCACACTTGTGTTGGGGATTGGGTTTCAAGGGGAATTATTTGGTTAGGAGATTGGGCCTGGGTGCTGACAATATTCCCATGAATGTCATGCCAGTTGAGTTTTCGATACACGTAGATTCTCTAGTAGAAAAAAGTGTTCACGGGGAATTATTAGAAGGTATAACGGCCTACTCTTACGGAATTATGTGTTACTCATTTAATAATGATAATCGATATTTCCATGCTATTGGCGTCATTTGCTTTATTTTATCAAAGGCCGCGCTTGCTTAGTTTCATCGCTTCTGATTGATATACGGATGATATTCTGAATAAAATCGATTTTGTATAAAACATTATAAATATGTAACGAGCAGTCGGTCACAATGAGCATCGATCATTATAGGCAAATGATCAAAAAGAGCAAACAATCAAATTAAGCAATCAACCTAAACGAGCAATTGATCAAAAAGCAATCGACCAAAACAAACATTCAATCAAAAACTGAAAGTCACCAAAACAAGCAACTGATCAAATCGAGCAACCAATCACAACGAAGAACAAGAAATCGACAAAACAAATAACTAATCAAAAGGAACTATCGATAAAAACTAGAACAATCTAGATAAAAAAAGATCAACCGATCAAATCGAACAACCCAAATCAAAATGAGCAATTGATCAAAACGAGTGTATGATCAAGACGGACAATAGACCTTATGCATTGACGTAATCCAGCCGCCATCTTGGAGATAAATCAACGATGAAACAATGGAAACGCAAGGATGTATACGCGCAGCGCACAGGATTGGCCAATGAACGGCCTCCTTTTGACCGCTAGGCGAGGACGCCCTATACTTCTTATGACGTGTGCATAAGGTCCATTGATCAAAACAAACACCAGCTATCAAAAGGAGCGAAAAACAAGCAAATGGTCAAAACAAGCAAGGATTACGACGAGCGCAACCAAAACAAGCAAACTATCAAAATGAGTTATCGACAAAAAAACGCCCTTGCTCTAAAAAATGAGCAATCGATCTTTAGCGAGCAATCGAACAAAACAAACAACCAAACAATAATACTCACACTAAGTAACTAAAATATTGGAGCCACGTTATCTAGCTTCGATTTTAATGCTCGTTGTCATATTATTTCTTTGGAATTGTATAGGTATGGCGGAGGGATGTAATCCCGTCGCATTGTTGGATAAATTTGGGGAGGACTATCTAAACTGCACGATTTGTCATGACCGGTACAACCGGCCGAAGATGCTTAACTGCCTGCACAGCTTTTGCGAGGAATGCCTGGTGAAGTACAAGCCCTCACAGGGATCGGTCAAGCTGTCATGTCCCGTTTGTCGACAGGAAACTGTGATCTTCGAAGGAGGAGTCGTTGGACTCAAGACGAACTTCCCACTGATGGGGATGGTTGAAGCCTTCGGGAAATCTATGACACTCACCAGCGAGATGTCGGCTTCCTTTACACTTACTACAAGTACAACGGAGCTGGTCTCAACCCCGGCCCCCAGCATCGTGCGAGAATGTCGAAAACACCCAGGGGAGAAGACCTGGTTCTACTGTCAGCCTTGCCAAGATCTGGTCTGTCACGTCTGCACGGCGAAAACTCACCAGCAGCACGAGTTCCAAGAAATCGATGAGGCCGCCAGTAATTGCAGAGTGTCTCTGCAGAGGTACTTCCCTCAAATCAAACACCTCTCAGACGTCATCGAAGGAGAATTAGAAGTTGCTGGGAGAGTGAAACAACTGGTAGCCTCGACAGTGGAAGCGAGCAAACAGGAGGTGGAAGAACGCACGAATGCAACAATGGCTATGATTATGGCCTCTAGGCAAGACATCCTGGATGAGATCAGCGCAGTTGAGAAGAAAACAACAAAGTTGTTGAAAGAGAGAGTCAAACGTCTGACAACACTGCAGGACAGGATGCAACACTCTGTAAAGCTCTCAGAGCATTTGACAAAGAGCGCCTCGGCCGAGGACCTTCTTTCACTCTTCCCAATCATACACACGGACCTCAAGAGACTCAGTGACAGCCATCAGACACACACAGAGATCAAACAGGCACAAAAAGTCTCATTCTTAAAACTCTTGCCTGCGAAGCCCGTCGAGATCGACCTCGGGGAGCTCGTCGTCAAGACCGAACTGTGGGAGATGGACAGACGGGTCGGAAAGAGTGGCAGTGATAAAGAGGACTTCGACGGGGCAAGAGGTATCACTTTGCAGCCCGATGGATGTGTTGCGGTAGCTGACTTAGGCATGTGGACAATAGGGTTATATTTGTTCACACCGGACTGGATGTACAAAAGCTCAATCAAGTTTCCAGATAGTGAGTACAAGCTTTTAATTTTGTGTTTAACAGACATTATTAGACTTAAATTCAATATAAACTATTAATTTTGTGTTTACCAGACATTATTAGACTTATATTCAATATAATTAGTATTATTATTATTTAATTAATTCTGGTTGTGAAGCCAAGGGTTCTCAGAAAGCGAACTTTTTTTTAGATGTGGGAGGAAACCCCCAGAGATTTAAACCAAGGAAAGCCCACGCAATCAGGTAGGGAGTGAAAATCCAATCCACATAGTGCCCCCGGCGGGATTCGAACCGGGGTCCTAGAGGTGGAAGGTGAGGAAAGAAACCAACCACTATACGCCAACCTGACCACCCATATCTCTTCATCTCGGCCCTTCATAATGTAAAAGAAAAAATAGATTTCTTTTCATGTCACTTCCACGTTTGTCAGGTCTGCGGATGGAGGCCAATTAACATGCATAGTGAGAGTGCTGGGTCGACTCATTATTGTCTTGAATCTTGAAACGGACCTAATAACTCTGATTACATAAGGTGAATGCGATAGTTGAATGCGTTAAATTTTGGCAGGATTGCAAGTCGTGCTTTTACTATTGCATTTGGGATGGAAAAAGGTACTTGCTTTGGTCGATAATATTGATTCATTTTCTTGAAATGCAATGCACAGATTAAGCAGTCCCATAATAAGAGTAACTCGTAAGATTCATGTGAATTGTTTTATTGTTACCGTTGTAGAACCACGGGATGTTGCAGCAGTAAGTGATTGCATCGTGGTCGCAGACAACACCGATGCCGTGAAAGTGTACAACGCGGACGGACTCGCATTTCAGTTCAAAACAACCCCGGCGGGAGCGAGCGGCAAAGCCTCCGTAGTCAATATCGTCAGCGTTGCTGTCAAGAAGAACGACATCCTCGTAGTTGGGGACGTTAAGAGGCGGGTCGTCACTGAGCACCGTGCTGCTGACGGGGAGTTGGTGAGAACCATACCCACCAATATCCCACCTTACTTCTTGGATGTCCGAAGTGACGGGCATGTTCTTCTCAGCGGGCTAGACACGGGGAAGGTTGAGGAGATTGACGGCGAGGGGGAAACTGTATTCACGCTGAGTCCGGGCATCAAAGGAGAGGACGTGTCTTGTCGGGGTGTATGCTACAATCCCGACGGTGGTTTCTATGCAGTGGTTCAGGCAAAGGATTCGAACCTCGGACATATCCATCAGTACAAATCAACTGGGGAGTTCCTTGGGTGTGTTGCCAAAGGTCTGTATGATCCCAACGGCATCGCGCTCACCTCCAAGGGAGAACTTGCCGTAGCGGATTGCTTCTCTGTGAAGGTTTTCAGGAGAATATGACGAACAGAGGCCTAGTGAAAGACAAAGAGTGCACGCCTCACGCACGTTTAGCTCGATCATTAGGGAGGTGTAGCTACACGTAATGTATTTACCTGAACGTCAACGTGATCGAGCGTGTAAAATATTTTTCGCTGACGTCCCGTAAAAAAAAAATATGCTAGCGTATCAAACTTACCATTTTCACGTCAATACGCCCGACCAGTCGACCATATGCGAGCTGGAATAGGCAAAAGGTGAAGACGTCATCTGGCAACAGCGCAAACTTTTCGCGTTCACATTAACGTTTTTTCTCTAGTAACGTGCAGCTAAACCTCCCTATTAAGATTGGTACATGCTTTTGTAAATAGTCACATTGATATTAAACTGTGATGGTCTTTTGTATCAGGTAAACTGACTCTCTTCGTGTTAAACTTCAACGTATGGTTCCCAATAGACGCCATCTTTACGGGCAAATTGCATTTTGGCTTGCAGGCGCGTCATACGCTCAAATTATTAACGCAGCCGCGTTGTTCACTAACCAATCGCGCAATGGGTTTTGTGAAATGCGCGCGTGCTGCGTGCCGTTCTCACGCGCAACGCACGGCGGTGTGTTCCAAATTACCCGTGAAGATGGCCGATTTACGTCATATTGGGAACCATCTATTCAGAACTCTGCAGCTAGACTTATCACTCGTGCCTGTTCACATGAACCCATTTCCCCAGTTTTGTATAATCTGCATTGGCTACCAGTTAAACAGAAAATCATTTTCAAACTCCTTGTAACAACATTCAAATGCAAACATGGTCTGGCTCCTCAATACCTACAATAACTGATCCCAAATTATTGTCCTGCTAGAAATCTTCGTTCTGGGTCAAGGAAAGCTCTTAACACCTTTCCAGCTATTACCAAAGCATATGGGTAAAGGGCCTTTCAGATTCCATCTCCTGAACTCTGGAACTCTCTCCCCAATCACATCAAAGAAAGCTCCTCCCTTGAACAGTTCAAGTTTATTCTCAAGACTTATCTATTTGTCAAATAACTTTGTAATCATTGTATGTATTTTGTAGTTCGTTCTATAGTTTTTGTCATCAAAATGTACTTATTTTGGTTTTTTCTTGCTCATTGTTTTCCTCACTTATGTTTTCTTTTTTTCCCCTTTCCGAAAGCGCTCTGAGACTTTACTCTAATTTTGCGCTATATAAAAACTGTTTATTATTATTATTATTATGTATTTTGTTACCAATTAGGCTGAAAAATACTAGTTTGACGTCTCTATCTGTAATATATATGTCGTGTACTCATCAAGCGACTTCGGCTACGGCCATATGGCTGTTGGCTGCAGTGATAACGTTGAAGCATATGAAACTACTTGCCCTCTTGCCAAAGCAGTACTTTCTGCTGTATGGTACAATACCATTCAAGAACAGCTCACAATACAAGAGGACATGTATGATACTGTGAGTTGAAATACTCAAATGGGCTGTACAAAAGGTTTTTTTGTGTGTGTCTTGTTTTGTAAAATATTGATAAGGCTAATATCAACTACTCGTACGAAATTAAATCACCCATGGTTGGTTCAAATGGGTTCTTTCACTAACCTATCTATAATTCACAACGTGAACTTTAATGATAAAGTGGATACTAAACAAATAAAAAAGATAAGTCGGAAAACGGTGCTGGTAAAGAAAATAAATAAAAATCTAATATAATCTTTGGATTCATTTAGCACAACCTTTGACCCCAATGCAATTTGTATTCAGGTGAAGTGTCTATGAGGCATTGATTTCGTCCACTTGACGTCATCACTCTTTAAATATTGGTCGTGTCATTTTTGAGTAGGGACTACCCCGTTTGTTACTCAGGGGTGCAGTGCGCATTTTGAGGCAACAATGCGCGCGGTTGAACGCGCACTTCTGCAATTTGACTCTCAAAATGGCCGACCACGGGTAGGAAGTAGCCGTGTGTGACGTCAATGCAAGGGGCCATTAAAGGTCATTTTGAAGGATTCTATATGGAAGTATTTTGTGGCGCGAGCTTGTTATGATTTATTTTTTGTTTTCGTTCTGAGGCGTCACGTAGGCCCCTATCTGTCAAAATTTTGTTCGGGGAGACAATTCTAAAAGTTGGGGTCTTTCAGCGAAATAAACGGGTAATGCATGCAACCTTTATCGCCACCTTTGTCACCTTACAGCATTTTTTTTTTTTATTAGTTTGTGTTGTACGACGTTAAACTTAACCAAACATTCATGAGCGCTGTTGATGATAAAAAAAAAAGCCGGATAGTAACCTTTGGACATCAAATAAATTACATGATAATATTATAAACTGTATAAGTGATATGTACTCGTTTTTAACAAGCACCAAAGTTTATACTGGTGTCATGCTGCACTCAAATGTTGACTCACGCCGGGTGATCATCTCTGATGGTTCTACGAAATTAAATAATAATATTATTTAATTCTCAAAAAACACCCAGTACACGAGACAGGGGAAACTCCTAAATAGGTTTTGCATTTTTATTTTATTTTTTTTTTGCTTCAGTTTACTTCCTGAAGTCCCTAAAAGCTTTTTTAGGCAAACAAAGGATCACCTCTCCAAACAATTAACACACCTATAAACAAGGTTGTGGAGGAAAATGTACCTCCGCCGGAAAGGTTGTTTTCTTGTGGGGTTATGTCTGCTGGTGATGAAACAGCCGTGCGTTTACGGGGATGAACTAAAGAATGTTGGAGCTTGTGAAAGGTAAGGAAAATAAATATGGCAAGGGTATTTCAGAGCGTAAGCTAAATTTAAACCGATTTAAGATAGGCTTTATATTTGTTTGATTAATATCTCTGCGTCTTTGATTTAACTGATTTGTTAATTTGAGGTTGTATGCCTATTTCTTTGGGAAAGGATACCGAGACTCGTTTTGACAAAGTAATCTAAAACTACATAATGGACACCCATTCAAGGCCACTGTTAAATTTAGGTCCAGTGTGGACCACACACCATACAGTGTGGTGCCTTTTGCCGGATTTAGTGCACTTCCGTAGTCTAATTAGCATGCTGTCTATTTCCGACATATGCCATGTTCATTATCTTCACACTTTGTTTTCACAGCGAGATTTTTTGTGAGGGTCCACTTCTTTCTGCAGCTCAGGATGCATTTATCTTTAACGACTCCAAAACCTTCGTTGATCTTCACTTGAAAAATGACCCAGGTAGGATCAAGCCAGACTAGTGCCGCGAACTTGTGTCCCCCCCACCTCTTCCCCACCACTCCTACTTCTTCTTCTTCTTGCTGTTGGTGTTGGTGTTGGTGTTGGTGTTGGTGTTGGTGTTGGTGTTGGTGTTGGTGTTGGTGTTGGTGTTGGTGTTGGTGTTGGTGTTGGTGTTGGTGTTGGTGTTGGTGTTGGTGTTGGTGTTGGTGTTGGTGTTGTTTTTTTAATAAAGATCCCCCTACATGAAGTAATAGTTTAATCCCTCCCGGGGTAACTACAATACATTCATCTATCATGACGGATCAAAGTGTTGTTTTTATAGGGGTGTACTAAGCATAACAGTGAAAAAATATTGAAACTACAACTTTTTTTTTTTTTGCAAATCAACGATTTAAAGGTCACGGCTGATAGGAATTGTTGAAAAAAGGGTCCAGTATGATGCCCCGATGTTGTTGCCTTATAATCCTTGAACATTTCCATATTTTGCAGCTCAATGACATTGGGCCAAACTGCATTCATGACGTCAACTCTGTTGGGTCACTTGAGTTGCTGAAAAGGGACGGGGCAGATAAAGGGAAGAGGCTAGAGTAATTTATAATCTCCAACCTTTCGGAGTATTCAATAATCACAATTTACCATTACCAAGTACCTAACAAAATGTTTACAAATAAAAAGAGGCATTAGGGTGCCTTACACTATGACCACTGTTCATTGGGCCTTATTAAGCATTTTTGAAACCATCTCAACTCCTTTAGTGTATGCAGCACCGGCAGCCAAATGGGCCCACAGGTTGCTAATCATTCACATCAATCTCTGCTCTCAATCTCTGCTCTACCCATTTACTCCTGGAGAAAAGGAGCAGATGAAGTTAAGTGTCTTGCTTAAGGACACAGATGTCATTTCCGGGATTCGAACCCACACTCTAATTGTCTCGGCCATTGGAACTTGAGTCTGATGTACTAGTCAACTCGGTCACAACGAGCTAAAATAGTTTTTGTTTTTATTAAGGATTTTGTGAATAATCATACCAGGCTTTAGATTGTGGCTTTGTGGGATCTTGAATTTTTATTTCCTGGACACGTACCCCCCCCCCCCCCCCACCCCTTAGTTACGCCACTGGGTATGAAGTTGCTAATCAGTGACCTCGAGATTGAAGCTAATCATTTTGTTTCAAACTGATAATTACCAAGTACTTTATCTTGAACACGAGTCATAATTGCCGTACGTTTACCGCGCGCTAAGTGTTAAAGTGTTATTATTTTTCAGCAACGGTCCTATCTGCATTTGAAAGCCTTGTAAATTCTACAGACAGGGTGGTCATGAAGAGCTTCGTGGAGGCATACTTTGACGGACCAGCCATTGAGTTCAGTCAATGGGTTCCACCGGACTGGAAGCCAAGGTAGAATAAGATCAATTGAACGGAGAGGGAAAATCGAAAACACTTTTTGTAGCCAAGATTATAATTTTGTAAAAACTAAGAGTTAAATTCAACAATTCCAAGAGTTCGGTGAGTGATCGAGTGGTTAAAGTCAAACTCATCTCATAATACAATAGATTTATCTTTGAAAATGTGAAGTTATAAACTTTGCCATATTGTTAAGTCTACCTTTTATAGCGTTGTCTCTAACCGCACAACACTTAGATTTTATAGTGTTTATTTCTAATCCGCATGTAGCCTACTTTATTTACCAAGTATAATTTCATCAGGCGCAAACAGTATACCAAAAAAGATACAAAGCTGTGGAAAGTAAAATAACTTTACTTTAAAGTCATATGTAGTTTGCCAAAAAGGAAGAATTTACCAAAAATGTGATTTTTATTTTCCTGATCAAATAATATACAGTCCTGCAATTTTGGAGAGAATTCGAGACCCCGGACTCCGCGCCTGGGCTTCGGATCTACATAACTTATGGAAAGACCTAGGGAGACAGGTTGGTTCTGTTTTCCACAACCCCATATCATTATATTGTACAAAAAGAAAGTGAAGCAAACGTCTATGACAATTATTTCACTGGTGTGTCATTCCAAGACCAGAAACTATAACATCATCGGTTTCGGTTTATACAAGAGAATACGCCCTAATCTATGAACAATTATGAGAATTTTGTTGTGCATTTTTTTAGCAGTAAATATGTTATGAATTACAAAATAAATACAAAAAAGTATCATACAATATCATTATTATTCTTTTTATTTTTGTTATTAACGCACAATCTAAGACTGCAGAAATGTCAATAAGAAGGCAAAACATCTCAAAATATACGAAATGCTTTTGTTTGTAGATAAAAGATGATGTTGAGACCAATAGTGATGAGTACTCGCTCATGCATGTCGAAAATCCGTTCGTGGTTCCCGGTGGACGATTCAGAGAGTTCTATTACTGGTGGGTATCGTTGTACGTAGTAACCCTTAATGGTAACCACTAGCCGTGACCTTGCTTGACCTCACCAATGAGGGTCGCTCTCAGAATTATATAATCAACTCTATGGGTGCGATTATTGCGTGATGGAGTCAAGGTTGTGGCTAGTCATGGTTACCATTTTACAGTGTATCTTTATGCACGGCATTCACCCATTAGGCATTATGCACATGACGTCATAAAATATGAGTAGGGCGCCCTCAGCTACAGGTCAAAAGAAGAGTGCTTATTGGTGGGCCCATCCTGGTTTAAGACACTAGCTCATCATCCTGTCAGGGAACGATTAAGTAGGCCCAACATATTGACCTTTCCAAGAAGAATTAGCTGTTCAAAAGTACTGTCACGTACAGTATGCATACGACGTCATTTGAGTAGGGCGCCCTCGCTTATACGTCAAAATGAAGTGGCACATTGGCCCACCCTGTGCGCTGCGCGTACAAATCATTCTGTGCGATTCCATTGTTTCGTCATCATTTTACTTTTAAAATGACCGCTTGATGACGTCAATGCATGAGGTCCGAAGGCTCTACAAACGTCCACATGCGCCCATAAAACGAAGTGGGTGCGCGTGCCATTCACGTTTTGTCTGCGACATTTTGAACCACGCTTTCTCAAAGGTAATAGGCCTACATTTCGAAGAACCGAAATGTTAAGAAAAACAAGGTGCCATGTATTTGTTCATTTCAGTAATTGTCATGTTATAACAGGGGAGGGGTATTTGAGTGAGCAGGTCAACCTCCAAAGATGTATCGTACAGCCCTACTCAAATAGTACAATAAATTTTATTTTATTTATTTATTTATTATTTATTTTTAAACACACAGGGATTCGTACTGGATAATCAAAGGATTGCTTCTCTCTGGTATGACTGACACTGTGAAAGGAATGCTGTCAAATTTCATCTCCATAGTGGATAAGTAAGCCATGATAACCCTTTCCGCTATAACTTGGTAAATAATTTACAATAAATGAAAAGTGGCAGACTATTTGCCCCTGATGTAATCTAGGTTTGATTCTATTTTTCCCTTCCATTAAAAAAAACCAAGATGACTTCCCCGGTTTTATTCAACTTCGTTTATAAACACGCAGTTCACATAATTAATACACGACGTTGGCCTATTTTTCCTTCATTTTATGTCGATACACCAGCAAATGAAAAGTTGTCAGTAACATTACGGGTATACCATGAAATTCATCTTTTTTTAGAGATAAAAGTGGCTGTGAAAAAAAAGTCGGTTAAGTCAAGTTGTTGTTTTAGATCGTCAACATTTAAATAGGCCAACTTAAATATAATTAAACACAATGTTAAACACACATATGCGTATTACGTCACTATGAACATTTAGTGCAGGAAAGGACATCCTCGCGCTGTCAAAACAGCTCACATTCGATGCTGCATTTTACCTCAAAGTTGACAGCGAAACCAAAAGGTCCATAATATTTGTTTGTTGTTAATGTTATTTCCAGACTAGGTTTTGTCCCAAACGGCAACCGTATTTATTACGAGCGAAGGAGCCAGCCGCCATTCCTCATACCCTCCATCAATGAGTACCTGAAGGAGACGGGGGACTTCCAATTCGTCGTGGACAATCTACCCACCTTGCAAAAGGAGTACGAGTTCTGGATGGTGAATCGATCAGTAGAAGTCCAGAAACAAGACGGTGGATCATCAGAGAGTTATACACTTAACCGATTTAATGTCTTCATGGGGAAACCAAGGTGCACCAGGCATTCTCTGTTTTTATCATTGGTAGTCAGCGGCGTATACCAGACATGTTTCAGACACGTACTAAAAGCCACACACATGCATTATTTTGACTTCGAAGTTTGGTTACTCCTATTAGGTACAATGCGAGATGTCAGCTTTGGCTTGAATAAGATAGTTTGAGCTACATAACAAAAATATTATGTTGGAAAAATGCGACGAGATACCGTCGATAGATACGATGCCAACTCGACTGAAGCACAATGAAGTTATCCTGGAGTGCAAATAGCTTTGGCTTGCGTTTTGAATTGCTCTACAACAGAACCGCACTGACCGCTGGAAATTATAGTGTGTTTATACCGAACCCAATGTAACTTCTTTTGTAGCCAACTTTAGTAAAATGTTCCAGTACATTTCCGCTTAAAGAGGCTGTGTCGGTATGATTATATCAGTATTATGGAATAACACAGTTACTATACGCGCGCGTGCGCGCAGGTGGTCATGTCACAGTTTGACAAAGACGGCACCCTTCGTGATTTGACTGCAAGCGCGCACGTTTGAAGTATCTGTGTATAGTAAGGGTTCATCTTTTCCATGCACGGCCATAGGCCTGCTGTAATCATAACCACGCAGACCCATTGAATGTTAAACTAAAAAAAAAAAAAAAAAAAAAAAAAAAACCTTACGATCATGATCTTAGTCGACCTGCTCTGTCATCTGTGATTTTGATTTTGTCACAATCAAGGCCAGAGTCCTACAGGGAAGATGTTGACACGGCTGCTGGACTCTCAGAGGGTAAGAAGTAGTAGTTGTAAGAAGTAGATCTCAACAAAATATTTCTTTTTCTTCACTTCCCCTTTCGATGTGTTAATATTTAAAGTTGTCAAACTACATGTATAGTTTTGAAGTTTTGCATAATTTGTTTCACAATCTCGCGACTCCGATGACCGATTGAGCTTAAACTTTCAGCCGGGTTTGTTACTTCGTGTATTATCCACGAAGTGTGGATTCTGGTCTTTGTAAATTACAAGTTTTGTCCTTGTGTTTGAAGTCGATGCAGCAGAGGTGTATTCAAACCTGGCCTCGGCAGCTGAGAGTGGCTGGGATTTCTCAAGTCGGTGGTTTGGTCAACAAGGAACACTCAGCTCCATCCGCACTAAGCAAATAGTTCCAGTTGATCTGAATAGCATCATGTGTTTGAATGAACGACTTCTGGCAGACTTCTTTGAAAGGGCAGGTACTATGATTATATCAATGCGCCGGATATGTCGGTGTGGCAACTAGACTTTGTTCTTGCTCTTCTTGTTCTCTTCTTGTTCTCTTCTTCTTCTTCTTCTTCCTCCTCCTCCTCCTCCTCCTCCCCTCCTCCTACTCGTCGTTGTCGTTGTTGCTGTTGCTGTTGTACCTGCTGCTGCTGCTGCAGTAGCAGCAGCAGCATTACAAAGAAATAAGAACAAGGGCTTTGCTGTACACACACTTAACATCTTGAAAATGGTTGGTGGTCTCATCTTAAGAGAAGCCACCTGGATATTAACAGGGTAATATATTTAGAGGTTTACAGACTCTCCTCATCGCCTTGAATATATATGTGGGTGTGGACACTAAAACAATGTTGTTGTTTTGTTCTTGTTTTTATGACTGTAAGACAACTTAAATTCATTAAAAGAATTCTGAAAGAAATGCAGGATCATCGAAAAATCTAAAGTCAGGCAACAAATCCGACAAAATCAATTGCCTACTACTAGAAAGAGGGAAAACTTTCGCAAACCAGTCAAACCAACATTTCTATAAAACAATGTGTGATTCATTAATCAATAAAAGGCTAATATTTTGTAAATATCAGTAAAATGACAACAGACAACTTATCATACACGGATGCAGGCAACACAGTAAAAGCAGCGGAATTCACGACTGCATATCAGACTAGACGCTCAGCAATCCAGGATGTCCTGTGGGAAGAATCGACAGGTGTATGGCTGGATTACGACTTGGAGTTATCTACCACCAGAAATGAATTCTACCTGTCAAATATCCTACCAATGTGGGCGGGTTGTTACGGATCAGAGGCTGGCAGCACCAAGCAAGAGATAGACGGGAAAGTTCTGGGCTACTTGAAGGTTGGTATTTAACTTCCAAGTCTCTATTTTTTTTCAGTAACTCTTTTGTTTTAGTTCAGATATTCGTTGACATGGACACAAGTTGTCCATCAAAAGTACTTTTTTGTCTTGAATCTATCTATGAGTTTTTGTTATATGTTTTTTAGGCAAGTTCGTCCCAAAAATGGCTAAAAGCCACTCTTGGTAAGGGGCTACACAAAGACAATACATGTATCTAAAACGAAGATAACTCAGGGAGCTGAAGATAGGAATTGATTCTCCTCTTAAAGCAGTCTAGATTATACGATGGAGAGAAACATGCACCAGGCAAGGAGTTCCAAAGAAGTTGGTCTGCGAATTACAGATAGCCGCAGACCAGATGAGTGGATCTGGAGACTTCCTGTTACTATCTTACCTAGACCCGAGTGAGATAGTGAAGTTAGTTTTTGAAGAACTTGCCCTGCCATTTGTTACTGTTGCGGAGCAGGTTTGTGGATTGCGGAGACTGGCCTGCTCTAGTCGGCGTCAGGAGACAGAACTATACTCTACTCGTAAAGTAATAACAGATAGTGTCACCGCATGGACCTTATTTTATAAGACCCTTTAATTACAGATTGTTTGTTTGGTTGGTTTTTGGGTTTGTTTTTGTTTCGCAGAACGAGGGCGTTTTGGACTATCCAGGAGGAGTTCCAACATCCATGAAAAACACAGGTCAACAGTGGGACTTCCCCAATGCATGGCCACCTCTCCAGCACATGCTGATTGAAGCTCTGGACAGCAGCGACTTGGAGGAGGCCAAGCAGTACGCTATTGACCTTGCACAGAAATGGACTCTTACAAACTTCTTGGCTTTCAAGGAGAACGAAGTCATGTATGAAAAAGTAAGATAATTTTTGCTGCAAGGCTCATTAAAACCGAAAGTGGGTTGGAAATAATATCAGAGATAACTTTATTAAGATGGTTGAAATCAAATGATTTGAATACAATCACTGTCTAATCCCCGCCGAGGGCTTTACATATCTTTACAGATCATATTTGTTGACTGACTGTAATAACAGGCCGGAATACATGAAACTATGCATTGTTTTCTTGCAGTATGATGTGACCAATCAAGGAGTGCCTGGGCACGGGGGAGAGTATGGAGTACAGGTATGGATAACTCATTTATAAATCAACCGCAAAAACAATAGCCGAGTAGAAATCGACAAACAAAACATATTATGATGAAGGACCAAAGAAGTAACACAACATAACACAATAATACTCCTGACGCCGACCATTACACTGTTTGAAACGTCGAGACCCAAGCAATGGATCTTCTCAGTCGTCACAGCCAGCACTCCATCAAAATGAGATGTACACATGGTTGTACCTGCAATATTTACAAGTATAGATACCTCTTAGCCTGTCAGACAGGTTATGACGGTAGACCGTTGCATTTCAGAATTACCAGTGGCGTAACCGGGTGGGGGCGCTGCTCAGAAGCCTTTCTGTTGTTTTAAAATCTAGTGTAAGAATTGCCCAAAAGAATTGAAATACGATCTGTCGTTGCTTTTTAGGCTGGATTTGGCTGGACAAATGGCGTCATTATGACACTGCTGGACGAATATGGCGACAGGCTACAATCAGATATCCCTACTACCACTCCATCGAGTGGAGGACTCAAGACCAACCCTGAAAACTTCACAGTGGCGATCCTTGTCAGTCTTAGTTCATTTTTCAGTTTTGTTTCAGTTTGGCGAGCTGACAATAAAGAGAATTTTTAGTTTCTGCAGAATGCTTTATATGCCTACACAATTTTAAATCAAACCTTCACGAAAAATCACCAGTGAAGTGTCAGCCAGGCACGATACCGTTACTTCATGGAGCCTGCTATGAAGGCAATTGCCACAATTCAACGGTTACACACCTATGTTCGAACACCTCCATGTTCAGACACCCCTATGTTCGACACCCCTACTCTCCAACACCAACCATGTTCAAACACCCGTGATTTATTTCCCAACCCTCAACCTAAACCTAGCCTTAATTCTAACCGTTACCCTAGCCTTAACTCTAATGGCCGACCACGGGTAGGAAGTAGCCGCATGTGATGTCAATGCAAGGGGTCATTCGAGGTCATGTTGAAGGATTCTGAATGAAAGTGTTGTGTGCGTTGTGTGGTGCAAACGTGTTATGATTTATTTATTTTTAGTTATTTTTGTTTTCGTTTCGAAACGTCATTGTCAAAATTTGTTTGGGGAGACAATTCTAAAAGTTGGGGTCTTTCAGGGAAAAACCGGGTGATACATGCAACCTTTATCGTCAATTTCTGTCACCTTACAGCATTTTATCAGTTTGTATTGTACGACTTAATATACTCTGGATGATAAAAACAAGCAGGAGAGTAACCTTTGGACATCAAATAAATGATATGATATTATTACAAACAATTGGTATAGAATTCACATATATGCACAGTACGTTATGCGATCTACATGTACCTCAAAATGTTTAACACAAATTTACCAAGCTAGTTTATACGGCAGAAACATGAAGGCAACTTAACCAATAGACAAGAAGATGAAGAGAATCGAGTGTTTTGAAAATAATAAGAAAATCAATTCCTGAAGTTTGTCAATTATAGACGAATCTGAAACAACTGGAACTTGCTTCTCCTGACTGCAGTCTCCTCCTTTCTTTTTACTGGTATTGTAGCATCCGTACTCTGTATTATTTTATACGTACGAGTACTTATACTCTTACTTGGAGATCCAAGTACTCGGAGATCCAAGTACTTGGTACTCGGCTGTTGGACTTGTTACTTGGATACCAGAATACACGGTACCTGTACTCATTATCAATGGCCCAAGTACTTGTACTCGGGTAATACTTGACCAACCTACTCTGCAGTAATTGATACTCGACTGAAAAGTACTCGAGTACAACACTGCTTTTCACTCTTTTTCCACACGAGTAATTTCTTTTACACTAATGTATGTGTCTGTTGTGTTGTCATTTAACCTTTAGGGTCGAAATGTGAGGCCATTTACCATTGTTGACAAATCTATTCACACACTCAATTGTCAGACACACTTGTCTTAAAATGACTTCCTTAAAATACTTGGATGCTTAAATATTCCTACTTATACTGCTTGGTTACATCTAGATACTCTCCGTCGGGACTATCCTTGGCATACCCGGGAATGGGTGGGGTGTGTACCGGCCCTTTAACTTCAAACGGGAACAGGTTGGTATCGCGCTCTATGGCAGCTAAGTAGAGGTCCTCCGATTCCGCTCGCAGCTCTTGGAGAGCTCTCTGTTGCACTCTGAGGATGTCTTTGATGAGATGCGTCTCTTTGACGTGCTCCTGGAAGCGGTGGCGGGCCCAGCGTTTCTGGAGGAGGGCACGTCTTTCTTGCTCCTCGTAGGAAATATCTGGCATCTCTCGCTTCCTAAAGAGGGGTTCGATTATACAACAAGAATTACATTTACAACTGATAAATTCCGTGCCTGTTTCCGTAGTAGACATTTAATCACACTCTTGTTTTCATTCTACATACATGTACATGTATATGTATGCACTGACCACTTTCAAAAATATTGACCCCTTGAACCGATGTCACACGTGGCTAGTGTCTTCTACGCTCGCCAATTTGGGAGTAAAATTGCATGGTATGCGCAGAAACACCTGCCTTGCCTAAAATGCTCACTACACTGTATAACACACGGGGACATCGACTCCCAAAATGGCACAACCAAGGTTATTGTGATGATGACGTCAGGTGAATTGGGTCAAAATATGTATGTATGCACTTACCAATTCAACAATACATGATATACAGACAAAGCCTAGAATATGCAGTTCTTATATAGTGCTTTATCACATCCGATGGGTGTCTCAAGTCAAAGCACAAGGTATGCAGAGTTACATTTTTGAAGTATAAGACCTGTTCTATTACATGTACATAGCACAATGGAATGGTTTACAAGGGGCTGTGGCGCAGTATGCAGCCGATCAAACCAGGAACACTGGGGCGAACTCCTTCTCTTTGCGATTAGTTTTTTTGTAAAAGTATTACACAACACACGGAACCTACGGCTTTACGTCCCATCCGAAGGACACACCAATAATGGGCAAGTGTCTTGCTTAAGGGCACAAGTGTCATGACCGGGACTCAAACCCACACTCTGCTGATCAGAAACACCAGAGCTTGAGTCCGGTGTTCTTATCCAATCGGCCACGACACACCACAAAGATATGTACATGCTGGCCTCTACTTGTTAAATGAATACCTGTATCATTGCAGAATCAATATAAGATGCATAATAAGCATGCTGTGGCTAATACACAATTAAAGGTCTGGTGGCTGAGTCATTAGAGTGTGGGTTTGAATCCTGGTCGTTACACTTGTTCTTGAGCAATATACTTAATTATAATTGTCTCTCATCATCCAGGGTTAAATGGGTACCTGCAGGGGTAGAGACTGTTGATGTGAATGATTAGCAAACTGTGCGGCCATTTGCCTGTCAGTGCTGCAACCTTCTGGGGAGTTGAGATTGTTTCAGAAAATGCTTAGGATCCGATGAACATGGGCAATATTGTAGGGTGCTATGCGGGGCCTACTTGGCTTGAAAGAGTGTCTGATAACTACATGTCATTATAATTAAAAAGATACATATAAAATGGTCTCACCTTTTGTCATCCAAGAGGATTTTCCTATCTGTCCTAAACTCCTCGACAGGTTTAAGCTCTGGGTCTCCCATCTTGAATTGGACCTTCTTCATCCGTTTGAGTAATCTTTGCTGCCTCATCATCTCCATCTTTGGGTCTGCCCTTTTCTTTTTCTTTGGAGGCTCCGCACTGAGAAATTTATATCACGGTTATTAAAGGCACTTCATAATAATTCAATTTAGAAGGCTGAAAACAAGGACAATACTATAGTTCTATAGTCATAAAGCAACCAAGCACACAAGAAAATTAATCACAAATTAGCAGCGGCCACTAAAATAATGAATATAAAATTTAAATGGGAAACAGGAAAAATGGGGAGAAAAATGAACATATAATCAAAGTCATTGTACAATCATCTATTGTGCAATCATAGTGTGAAAGGTAAAGGTCAAGTGAAAACATCAATGTAAATTTCTGAAGTTACTGTATCATTGTTTACAGAGTGTGGACTTTTGACAGCATCTACATGTAGGTCATGAAGAGTTGGTTGTGTAAAGCATGTGTTAAAGTACGCTTTTAGCATACATTGTACAGTTGTACATTGTACGCTTGTTCACAGTTTCCACGTATTAATGTAAACTGTATAAAATTCACTTACCACATTGGCTGCGTAGCCCTGAAGAACAACCCACCATTCATTGTAAAAAACCCACGAACTGATTGAAGATGTAGACTAGGTATTCTAAATGTATTGAACAGAAACAATACATGACTCATTCATAAAACAGTAACTCGGTCATTTGTATTGAAACTACTTAAGCTAATTTCTGACATGTCTTAATTTTGTTGGGTCAATATGCCTAGGGGACTTCACTAATTCAAAACTTAAATCAGGCCTACATTGAACATTACACATATTTAACAATTTAAAATAAACTAAATGAACTTGGGGCACATTGTAAAATGTAGGGCTACCGGCTAGGCCCTGCTAAATCATACAGATCTGCCTCCAATGAGTCCAAACAAGAAAAATAAATATCATTTTATTGAGAAATATGAAAGGGCCTACTACTACCGGTAGTACTTCTACTAACTACATACAAAGTACTGCTAGTAAAGCTACTCAAGGTCATACTTGGAGTGAAATTAGACCCAGTAACTGGGGCGCTGAACTCCTTTTTTGAGATTTTTGACATTATCGGTCGTACTAGCTAAGTACTAGTAGTAGTAGTACGACCGATAATGTCAACAATCTGAAGAAAGGAATTCAGCGCCCCAGTTACTGGGTCTAGAGTGAATTAGTATTAGTGGTGGTCGGATAATTTGGCAAATTTTGCAAAATCCTCATTACCATTTCATTTGGCACATTTGACATGATAAAGACTGAGGTAAAGGCGAATTGTTCACTCATTATTTATCGTCACTTATCAACAACAACAAATATTTTAATGGAAAAGATGCAGCATGTGACCGACCCTTTTCGCTTTATCCATATTAATTTCTTTTATATGCACTATGATCTTGATCATGTTGATGGAATAGCGCCTTATCAATTATAATTGTTATGTTATCATGGTTATGTTATGTTCGCTTGCCTAGCCGGCTAGGCCTATATAGGCAAAAACGTATCTGGGTTAAAAAGAACCTATTTTCAGTCACAGTATGTAAAAAAGTGAAGATGTACATGTACATGTATCACAACTGGGACTATCGGTATATTTTCCCAGATTAAGACTAGTAATAAGAAAGAGATCTATGTTCCGTCCCAACTTGACAATCACCCCAACTATAGTTGGGACTGGTCCCAACTTGAGTATTACAGTTGGGGCGCCCCTAGACCCAGTAACTGGGGCGCTGTACTCCTTTTTAAAAAATTTTGACATTGTCGGTCGTACTAGCACGACCGACAGTCAATGTCAAAATTTTTTAAAAAGGAGTACAGCGCCCCAGTTACTGGGTCTAGGGCGCCCCAACAATAGTTGGGATCGCCCATGCAGCTAGCTCTACACGGAAGCGGAGCCTGAGCTAAAGACGAAGTTTGGAAAAGGCCCATTGGTTGATAATGATAGATTGGTAGTAGTACCATAGAGCAAGGAATCATGTGACCAGATGACAGGTGACGTTTTCAGTCTCAAAGTACGGATTTAATTTCCTTCTCTCGAAAACCAAAATTCTCTTTCTAATTCGTTTCAAATGTTATCAAGTACTAGAATAAAGTGGTCTTAATAACTTCATAACTATCATTATTTTATTTTTTATTTTTGTCCATTTCTTTTCGTTAAAATAATTGAAAAAATGAGCATTATCATTAACACTAGTTTCAGTATTGTGTTGCCGTTTGTGCGGACATATCACATTCTGTGGGGGTACTGGTTCCGATAGTACTCTGTATTTACTGCAATCCCAACTATAAATGGGGCGCCCCAACTGTAACACTCAAGATGGGACTAGTCCCAACGGTCACACCGTCCCAACTATAGTTGGGCGATGTCAAGTTGGAACGGAACATCTACACCATAACACGTACAGGTTACCCCACCAAGGGCCCCCTTTTTATTTTGTTATTCATTTTATGATGTCAGATGATTTGCATTTTTGTTTAAACTGAACTACATTGTTCTCTGACCATTAAACACACTATGCACACGTACCTACGCAGCTTAATTCAATTCCAATCAAACCATACCTTGAAAAACCGGCGGAGCAAATTTTGCGTATGGAGGTCGCCATCTTGGTTTTTATCGTGACACAGTACAGACGGCTGTTGCATTTTATAGATCAGGTTTGTTTGCGAGTGACCTTTCGACCTTTTCAATATTAACAAGGTTACAAAAGCGAGGTGAGAACGATATGAGCGATTAAAACAGCCGTTGTACATTCCATGTCAACAGACGTTCACAACGAACGCTCTTTTCTTCAGTCGTGTCGGCAAAACCGATCGTTTTACGGTTTTATATCATCTGGTTTGCTGCATCTACATTTGCCACTTTCTGATGAATAACTAGAACTTGTAGGCACATTTCAGTTTATATTGCTTCAAGATGGCGAGTCGAAATCCAGACTTGTATCGCTGGAAAAGGTGGTCGAAAGAAACACCCAGCACACCACATTTGAACACAAGCAGCAAGGTATTATTTTATTAACAGTCATTGTAATTTATATTGTGATTTGTAGTTTTTGTACTCACTGTCCCTGTCAATATATTTATTGTCCACGTACACGTTAAAAACAGAGAAATTTTTTTCCACTGGTCGTTTAAAAAAAAAACATTACAATTCTTTAAGTGGGCCCCTATAATGATACAAGGAGTTCTTAACTTCTACTTCTAGTAAAGAAAGAGACCCTAAAAAAACATTATTTTGCAAGAATAAATAGGCTAGGCCTACCACACAATTAAAATTGTACAAAAAAAAATACAACTAGGGACAAATACAACAAGTGTGCTAATAAAAGTACACACATAATTTTCAAAAAGTAATTAGGCCTACGACTACGAGATACCAGACGTTTTGGTCTATGGTCCTAAATACTGCTACGTCTTAGCTAGTCACACCATAATTATAGAAAGAAACCACTTAGACGCCTAGAATATTTATGCAGGGAGGAAGGAATGTGAATTGTGATGTAGTCTACATATTCATAGTAGCCTGAATTAAATTGAAAAGCCTATTATATACCGGTAAGTTTGTTTGATCCACATCTGTAGTTAAATTAATGTCTTGAAAATTATTTAATTATTCGTTCATTCTTTTAACAATGTTTATTTTTGTAAGCTGTTTTTTCCCCTTTATCATTTAAACATGCTAAAGTTTGATTATCAATGTTTGTTTACCTACAGTGAGCATGTAACAGAAGAACAATTATATTGTACATGTACATACTGCATATAGATTTATTAATCAATTGTACTGTAGTTTAGTTAAGATGATAGTTGTAACCCTTCTCGAGTAAGTATCTTCAGTTAAAGTTGTAGAACAAGAAGTAAGAAGTACGGTAAGGATTTTGTAGCCTTACAGTAATCCCAGTCCTACTACTTTTGTACTACCCTCGTACGTACTTACATGTACATGTGCCCTGTATATCTGTACGAAACTGTACGTACATCTACTAGTAGTGTAATATTATTACATAGCTTAGTCTCATCCTCAAAGTCTTGGGCTGAGAAACTAAACAATTGTAGTCGGGGGGGGGGGGGGGGAGTGGGGCTTGCATGGCTTGGGCAGATCATTGGAAATCCCTCTTAATCCTTAGTCTTGTTGCGATGCTTATAACCCTCCCCGGAAAGTAGACCGTCAGGAGGAGGGTTATGATTGCCGCATCTAACCTTAGCCATGGTGCCTACATCAAGAACAAAAAGGGTGATTTCTTCAATTTTGATGGATCTGCTAATTTAACCTGACATTTTATCGTAACAATTAGCCCTAATAAGTAAAATTGGCTGTAGTGAGATGGACTACTCTTACAAACTTTGCAAACTATAATTTCCTTTTAAAATCAACTTTTGTTTTAAAATCAATTCAGAAGTGTTTTGAAGAAAGTGATATGTCCTCATCGCGGTAAATTTCCCCAAATTATTATTTTTTTATTCAGAAGAAAAGCCAAGGTCCTGCAACTGACGATATACAGGGTTGGATTAAGGTAAGAGAATTCGTATTTCACAATTTTTTTAAAATATTTACACAAGACTTGAAGCCATGTATGCATAGTGGTACAGGACACAAGTAAGGTCTGCGATGACACTATAAGTTAATCTCTCTAGAGTTGTGGTCAGGTGGCTCTGAAAAGAGCTGAGTTTGTTACTCAACGTTTGAACCAGTGTCCTCTGGTCATCTTCTAGAGAAAGTTTTTCTAAAAAATGTTTTACCCTTTAAAAAATCCTTTGCTTGAATACTATCTAAATCAATGTATTAAAATCAAGCTTTATTTAATAGTCTGATACATGTACATGTACCTTCCCTTTTGAATCTGTAACCCTTTTTCTAGAAAGTGGAAAAAGCATCAGACCGAGCAGCTGCATTGACCTTTGGCTCTGGCAACAGTCACCATGGTGATTATGCGGCAGCCAATGGGTACAGAGGAGCAGCTGCAACCCTAGAGGCAGTACATGATCACGATGAAGCCCACTCTGAAGGTAAGTTTTGAAGTAATTATGGAAGTGAATACTTTGTTCTTGTTTTAAAGGGCAAGGCAGTTTTGTTTAGTAGTGAAGGGCGCATTTGTTTTAAAGGAAATCTAAATTTGCACAATTCAAATGGAAGCAATGAAATGATCATGGATGCAATAGACCGATCCATTAAGCCCCGCCTACTAACGTATTGACCAATCACAGCCTTGACAATGCCACTGAAAGTCCGACAAATGTCTGACACGTTAAAAATCTCATTGGAAAAGTAAACAAACCGCCACCCTTGTTCTGACACACAACAGCACGCACAACTGTAGTTACTTTTGTTTTGTTTTGTGTTAATTGTTTGTATTTCGGTGGTGCAAATCCCATAGTAGTGGTCCCTGTACAGTCGTGTAAAAGTGGTTTAAAAGTGTTGTTGTCTGCATTGTACAAAGGACACGAAACTAAATCAATACCGTTCACGAAAAACCATGTACATGTATGTGTGTGTATCCGATATGTGTGTGGCCGCAACCGAACCACCGCTGCAATCGTGGCAAAAAAGTTACTAGGCAGTTGCTAAGGTAGGCGGGGCTTAATGGATCGGTCCATTGGACATGTTGAAAATAGAACTAGCCGTTGCAAACTGCTTACTAACCAAAAGGACCTGTGGTATTATTAATGCGAAACAATTGTTAATGACCTCACATTTCGATCCTAGCAGAGCCTCTGAGAAAGACGCTCTGTTAGGGTCGAAAGGAGCAGCCATAAACTCTTTTTTTCCGGACAGTTACTGTCCATAATAACCAGGGCCATTTTTATAATGCCTTGTATTAAAGCAATTGATTTCTGAAGTCCATTGGCAACAAATATTCCTAAGAGTTGTTAGGAAAATCTATTTGTTTACTTTTAAACACGACGTAGCACGACAGAAAATTTGCGCGCAATAGCCTATCTACAGACCTGATACTTGACGGAGGCAACAGAGGCAATTGCCTCCATGCCCCTGGTCATTGCCTCAGTGAAATGGTCAAGTAGATTCTCTCAGAAAGGTGCCCTTTCACTAAAGGGAAAAACTGCCTTATACATGTACGTACATATACTTACACTAGAGCAGAGTTTCATGCCTGCATGTAAACCATCAACCATTCAGTCAGAAATACTTGAGGTATGATGTGGTTTTTGTTAAATTTTTTGCTGAAGAATTATGTTTCTGTTTTGGGGGTTAGGCCTATTTCATATCATTTTGTTTGGCAAAAAATACAAATAGATACATAAAGAACTAGCTGATTACAAAGACAAGGATAGCCCAAAAAGCTGTTTACAACCTGGCTTAATTTCATCAGCATCTTTAAAAAGAATTTATAAAGGCATACAAAGACAATGCAAATAAGACAATCAGACAGAATTACTCAGGAAATAACAATGAATTGTATTGTTGATCATTTCTCCTTCTACGTATAGCTCAAGATCTTCTCAACCAGTGGATGGCACAGAAATGTGGTTTAGACGATGATGGTGAGGATGATTTGAAGTACTTTGAAGATGATGATATCCAAGACTATGTTGCCTCCAAGGAAGCCGAGAAGTCGGACCTGAGAAGCCAGTGGAATAACATGCTGGCTGAGAATGATCCAGTGGCTATGGACCCGTACAGCCAAGTCACCTCGGAAGGTGAGTCATTGTTGTCTTATCAGCCTCGTTCCCACGGGCAGCGCGCCGTTTCTATCCTCTCATCACTGACCCCTGGAAGAGAGACGCAGACCAACAACTCGGATTGGCTCCCAGATGTTACTTCTTTGCATGCGTGCTTGTTAGAGAAACTTTCCAGCTTCCGGAGGGTTCTAAATGGGCATCAACACGCGCATGTCAAAGAGATCCCTTTCTAACATGATTTTGTACACGGTCTCCCCATACAACATAAATTATCACAAGACATTGGTCCCACGGTTTCTCCACTAAGGAAAGCTTCAAGTTCTAAAATGGCGAGAAATTATGCATTCTCCAGAAGACAGCCAGAGTATACTGGTCAAAAGGTCAAGTACAAACCAGGTCTTCAGAGAGCCACCGCTATTTAAAAGAGATCGAAGTTTAATTTAATAGCACTCTAGCAACTGAGCTATCTAGCCCTATGATTGGGGTTTCCTTATTTTGTGAATATCTTTGTTCGGGAGTGGCAGTCAGAAGTCATAGAACCTGAAACTGCCGTATAACCAGCATGTCCCTGAGAGATCACAATCAAGTTTTCCGATACCACCTGGGGTGCGGCAGTAGGGGATCACCTAAACAGGATGCAACTTTTTATTTCAAATATCAAATAATAATTCATGTTTTCTTTTTTCACAGAACTTTTTCATGAGATAGAAACACGTGATGACAGTCTAGCTGTCCAAAGCATCTTAGATGGTCTCTTGAAGAAAGACATTGTAAAGACAAAATTCAAGAAGGATCTTGGCCTGGAAGGAGAAACAAAGAAGAAGCGAGACCCAAGAACCACTATGGCAGCAAGACAACAAAAGGTTGGTTCATTTTAATTTTGTTTTTCTCGAAAGGGGGAAGTGTACTGGTCTTGTTACCGGTAATGCTTTTATCTTAAACCTTTATTAAACCTACTCTTAGTAACCTTTTTTCCAGCAAGTTGACTGACCAATTTTGAAACCATTTAACTGCACAATGTTGGCACAACTGAGGGCAGAATTAAATTACGAATATTGGATGCATGTGAGTGCAATGCCGCAGAATATAATGGCAAGGTGAAATCTGGACTATTCCATTTTACGAGGTGAAGCCGAGTGAAATAGAAAAGTCAGATTCGACCGAGTGATTATATTCTGCGACAATGCACATAGAACTTTGTCATGTAAAAAAGGGTTTCGCAATAAGCACGAAAAAGACATGGAAAGTTGTCCATCCCACACTGAAAATTCTAAAAACAATTTCTAAACAATGTAGACGACTCCATGAGATGCAGACTCCAATCTTGTCCATCGTGACATGACTTTGCCTCATTTGGACAAACGATTATTTTGGAAACATCACTGCGAAGCGTCCATTATTTATCCATATTGGAAGGGCCTATCCAACAGGCCTATTTAAAATTTGGAGCGTCGCGGCAGTAAATACATGGCAAAATAATGGATGACACATAAAGCATGTTCCACCAATCAAATGACAAGGATCTGTGTGTATGGTATATAACTAATAATGAATTATGTTTGCAATATGTAGCTGCATTCACCACATGATATTGTATCTTGCCATATTTTGTCTACATGTATCATTCAAAACCCGATGGATAATATTGAATGGCCAGGCAGTAGGGAGGTTTAACCCTCGCAGCAACCACATTAATCAACAACTTCGCTGGATCCAGGAGGTTAAAATTTCGTTCACTCTGTCTTTAAGGTCAATAACCCACCCTGCAAGCCCAAAGCCATTATAAATCACTGTGGGGTGAATTGGAGAGCTAGTCAAGACTTAGACTTGTGTTATTTAAGATCCACGTGCCGCACAAGCTGTTTTCACAAATTGTATACCGACCTGTGCCAAGGGAATTCTTGGCACAGGGGTCAATCAATTACTACACTGAGACAGGTGGCTGCTGTCTTTCAACACTCCTTACTCTGCAGTGGTTAGGGTCTGGCCAATGGGAGTCTACAGGCTTGTGGGGTATACCAGGGGTGAGGATTACATGGAATCTTGGTCTTATTGGCCCATTAAAAAAAAAAATTATGACCATATTTGGTAACAATTGGATTATTTTTTGTCTCGCGGATGCTGCGAAGGTTTTAAGGGAAGAGAACCATCACCTTTTTTTTCTGTGGTTCTTTTGCTTTGTTGCCGTTGTTTAAACTCTATGGAATCCTTACATTTTCTTCTCAGCAGAGAAAAAAAAAAAATTCTTTCTGGAACAAAGCTTGACACCTGAAAAAAATGGCACCACTGTACATTTTCAGTGTGCTCATGTAGTTGTTCATTCGTACAACAAGTAACGGCATGATGGAAATAATTAGAGCTCTCCTCAAATTTCTGGCTTCATTCCCAAACAGTTCAACCCTTCCCATATCAAGGTAGTAACTGTTTATGAGAGTTCTGAAAGTTATATTGGACCTTTTAGGAAAACGGTAAAGCTTTCAATCTTTAAGATGGGGCAAAGACAAATTAGTCTGAAACTTGAATGCTTTACACTAAAAGGTGAAGGAAAACCGAGAGAAACGACAGCAGACAAGAGAGTCCAAGCTGAGGCAGCAGCAACAACACAAGGATGCCCAGTCTCAGGCGCACCAGCTGGTCATGAAAGAGGAGCGCACCAGGGAGATGCAGAGACAACGAGAGGAGGCCCTTGTCCAGCAGGAGATGGCTAGGTTAAGGAAGGAGATGCAGGAGCAGAGACTCCAGGAGGAGGCAGCGAGACAGAGGTGAGAAGTGGAGTAAGGTCTAGCAAAGTGTTATCAATAAAGGGTGTTTGGGAGTCTGTTTGACACTGTTTTTAGTTCCAACGCTGGTGTTACATGAACATGGCATCCTGTTTTCAATTATCAGCAAATTTGGCCCTCAGTTCTTAAGTTTGAAGGGATTTTATGATGAATTTTACAGTTATTCATTTGTAAAGCCCCTCGGCAATGTTTTGATTTAATCCAGAGAAAGGGAACGAGAGGCGAGACAGAAGGAGGAGCAGAGGAAAGAAGAGGCCAAAAGACGACAGGAGGAGTTACAGAATAGATTGGAGGAGGAGTCACTGATTGAGGAGGAAAAGAACGAGATGAGGAAGCGGCTTGAAGAGCTCCGAGCAGTCAAAGCAGCCCAAGATCTTAAGGTTAAAAAAAATCAAATTACAATTTTAATAATAATAACAATAATACCCAGTTCTTATAGCACTTTATCACACCTGATGGGCTTCTAAAAGCACTCAGTATTTTTTTGGCATGGTATGCGGAGTTACTTTTTTAAAGTATGAGACCTGTTGCTTTATATAGCAGCAACTATCGGTTTACAAGGTGCTGTGGGGCAATCTGCAGCCGATTAAACCAGGAACACCGGGGCGAACCCCTTCTGTTTGCGAGAAGTGCACTGGGTTCTTTTACATGCATTACATAGCACACGGGACATACAGCTTTACATCCAATCCGAAGGACGCAGCAATAATGGTTAAGTGTCTTGCTTAAGGACACAAGTGTCACGACCAGGACTAAAACCCACACTCTGCTGATCAGAAACACCAGAGCTTGAGTCTGGTATTCTTATCCGCTTGGCCACGACACACCACGATATCTATAACAATACAAGATCTATAACCTGACAATATTGCAAGCAATTATTTATCTTTTGACCTTCTGTCTCGCAGTGTCTGCAGAGGCATTTCCATGCCTGGTACCAACTGGTCATGACCAAGCGGCTGGCCCTGGGAAAGGCCAGGGCTGTCTCTGACTGGAGGACCCTGCTCAGAGCGTGGAATGCCTGGCGAGCGTATGTCAGGGCAAGTCAGGCTGACAGGGAAACGAGAGAGATTGAGCAGAGTTTCAAAGACGTTCATAGGTGAGTGTTTTAATGATTAAGGTTTGATCAAATGTGAAAATGAATGGCTGTTGTAATCTGCTTACTATGGAAGCGTATTGCTGCTATGTGAATAAAAAAATCTCACTCCTAACATGTACGTGCGTATTCATTATTGTGTACGTACACAATAAGTCCAATCTTGTACATACATAAGTTAACATGTACGTACATGATAAGCACAACAAGTACAAAAAGTAAGCACAAAAGTAAGCTAAAGCACAAAAAGTAACGAAATACAAAACTATTTTGCTTACCAGAATACGGTTACCAGCCAAAATACCATGTCACATGTACCATCTGTGACCAGTCTCCTGCTTATTTGTGCTTAGAAGAAAATTGTTAAGCAATATTGTCTGCTTTTAAGCAGCTTTATGAAATTGGGCCCACCCATAGAGTTGTTAGGCACACAAATGTTCTTAGTGCAGAAAAAAAATATTGCTTTACAGAAATAGGTTACCAGCCATAATGCCATTAGTTTGCATTGTTGTGACTGGTTCCCTGCAAACGTTTGGCTTAGAAAAGAAAGTTTGCTTACCAATATGTTCTGCAGATATATGAAATTGGGTCCTGTAATGCGAAAGGTGGAAATGGCCTAAACTTTCTCAAAGTATGTGTAGGTCAGCCCTTGTGCTCAATAACATTGTCCCTGTGTTTTGTACATGTACCTAGGGTACCATAGTGTTATAGACCACTTTATCTTTTAATTTCTGAAATATTACTTTCCTCCATCATTTGTACAGGAAAAATCAAATGGCAATAGCTCACAATCGCAAGCGGATACTGAAGAAGTACGTCTTAGATTGGAAATTGTGGCTTCAAAACGAACACCTGAGCAGAGACCTGGAGCAGCAACAGAGTAAAACAAAATCCAAGATGGCTGCCTTCCTGGAGGCAGCCGCTTCTGGAAAGCTTTGGACCAATAGGGAGGAAGAAGAAGAAGCCAGTAGGGACAAGAGTGGAAGAAAGGAGACTTCCGATAGGCCGGACTCTGTTGCACAGAAAGTGGTTAGTATTTGACATTGATTTATTGTACATGAAGAGGGTCTACAGGAAAAAAAAACATGATACTTGAGTGGGATTTTAACCCACAACCCTGCAGTTGTCAAAGGTTGAAACCAAAATTTTGAGAATCTTCCAAATAATTTCCTAAGAATGTCACAAGATTTCTTTTCCGATGACTAAGCCTTGCCATGAAAAAACAAAAAGGACAAAGTAGAAATGTCTGCGCATGCTCCACATTTGAAATTAGATAATGGCGTCTTAAGACAGCTTCCGCTTCCTGGCAGGAGAAACATTTGCGTGTAAACAGGTCATCAGGCGCCAACTGGTTAAATCGACTCAGTCAGTAAGACCTTGCTATCTTGGGAGACTTACTATTTGAATTCTGAATAAATAGAAGTTACACATGGGGTTTTGCTTTTCATTTTGACACAGGATGACCTGTTTGGAGTCCAAGGACGACCCTCTGGGAACACAGCCTCGGGTGCAAGCACTGCCCGCAGTGACACCTCTAGCTTCTCCGGCACTCCCAGGAGTAAACGCCACCAGAACACAGCAGGCCCCAGCAAGCCAAAACACGCTTGGCAGGTGACCCGTAAACACGTCAACTTGCCCATTGAGGAAATGCTGACTGTCGGAGAGGACGACGGAGAGCAGCTCAACCGCAATCAGAACAATGCTGTCCCAGACAAGGATGCAGAGACTGGAATGAACAGCACCTCCAGCGGGAAACGAAGTATCAACTACAAAACAAATTCATTCGAGCATCGCTACGCTGCGCAGCAACGCATCCTGCACGAGCAGCAGTATCAGCTGAGGGAGCAGAAACGATTGATAGAGGATCTACAGACGGCACAACGGCAGCAGTTCCTCAAGATGCAGCTTGGAGGAGCAGCTAACGATGCTACCCTTGAGACAGCTAATGTTCCAGACGACCTGCTCATTACAGAGAGGTAGATATTGTTTCAAAAATTCAGGGATGGGAAAGATGAAACTTTTATCTGAACTCAGACCTTTTTATGTCTGTCTGGTGGAAACAGTAGCTGTTGTTTTCTTCAGATATAAAACAAATCCTGCTCTTTGATATACTGCTCTAGAGATGAGGATAGGCTACTGTTCCCAGAAGCTCCTTCGAATCTATAACTCCAGGGCTACAGATGGAAACAAAATCATTTCAACATACCTTCCAAAATTTAGATACTAGTTTCATACCTTTTTGTCGGCAATACCTAAAGTTAACAAGCTTATAATATGATTTCCAAGAACAGATCAGTGAAGAAAAATAATAGGCAAGTAAGTCTAAAAACACTTAGAGTTTTGGTGTCTGCTTTAAACAAATACATACAAAAATGCAAGCAAGGATGTATTGTGATTCTGGAAATTAGCTTCCAAACATCCGTCAGAAAGAAAATGTCAGTCGGCAAAATTGGCTTTGAACGAGCACATACAAAAGTGAAAGCAAGGATATAATGTGATTCTGGAAATTAGCTTTCAAACATCTGTCAAAAAGAAAATGTCAGCAAAGTGGCTTTCACACATCCACCCAACCTGAAAGCTAAACGTCTTTACTATGCCTCTAATGAATGATATGATACTTTTTCCTGTTGGTGTGTAGAACACAGCCAGAGGTAGATACCCCGTCATCAACTACTCGATCAGATCATAGCGATTCAAGCTCAGTCAGTGATCAATCCAAGCAGAAGCAATCCACAAGGCCTCAACTCCTTAAAGGTAAAGACCTACCAAATGTTAAATAAGACTTGAAGGTTTGCATGGTGGGAATACAATAAAGTATTATTTGTGGTGATACCATGTGGTTTATATCTCTTTTGAGTATAAATGTGGTTTGGAAGGAACCGGTTGGCTCAACGTTTCGGACAGTATACTCTGTCTTCAGGAGACTGACTCTCAGGCAGATTAAAAAATAGGCTATCAGCATTAAAGGGGCTGTGTGGTCATGATTACACCAGGAAATGGAATAACCCAGTCACTGCACACACGTGCACGCCAGCGGTCACATCACAGTTTGACAAAGACGGCACCCTTTGTGATTTGACCGCAAGCGCGTATGCAGTATCTGGGTGAGAGTTCATCTTTCCATGCACAGCCACAGGCCTGCTGAGATCACGCCGGCACAGCCCCTTTAAAAAAGAAAAATCTTCATTTGATATTCAAAAACACAGTGAATGATATTGAATTGTCAGATAGTAAGATGGTTAAAAATAAATCATTACCAAAGAGACACCAGTTTCTAAAAAATGTAAATTCACTGCTAAGGTTCTAAATTCATGTATTTTTGTGCATGTCTCTCCTGAAGGTATGAAGGAAAGGGAGGAAGCGAGATTGAAGATGAAGGCAGAAAGGGAAGAGAGACATCGGAAGAGAGAACAGGAAAAACTGGTACAATGGGTTATAAATTATCCCCAGTTATTCATTGAGAAAAGTATCAATTATTTTTTTAACAGTCCACATGTAACAGTAGATTAGTCAGCAGTTTGATAAAGACGGTACCCTTTGCAATACTGATGCAAGGAATACAAAAACACATTTTGTAACACAAATAATCAGTGTGCATGAAAGTGTTTTTTTTGTAGAAAGTACATCAAAATTAACGTAATGAAAAAGATCAAATCAAATAGTAGCTCAATTCAGAGAATAGACTTGTAAGTTTAGATTTGTGCATACCATGCACTCACCTTCAACTTGTACATTCTATGCACGAAATTACACTTTCTCATCTATTCTCCATAAACGGAAAATCGCATAAAAAGTGTGTGTACAATTAAATCAGAAATCCAGGTAGAGAAAAGTCTAAGTTGGGAAGCTGTCAGAGTAAAACTAGGCTTTTACAGGGCAGCCTTTTACTCAAGACATGCTAACAGCACACTTTTTGTCTTGTTAATCTATTGATTCAAGACGAACAAACCTCTCACAAGTGTTTATGTTGTTTACTTTAAGGCTGAGATCAAAGCTAAGGAAGAGAAGCAAAGAGAGGAAGAGGAGGCTGAGAAGAGAGCAAAGATTGAAAAGAGGAAGGAAGAGAAAAGACTTGTGAAACAGGTAATTTTTTTGTTTTAAATAAACTCTTTAGTGACCATTGTGGACCCCAGCAGCTTGCACCAGGCACCTGCATCGTCATTGAACCTGCGACATCCGGATTAACTGAGTCAATTTTTTCTCTGTTCACAAAAGGGTGCAAAACGCTGTACATGTAATATTACTACACCCAGCGTAATGCACTGTTCTACCTCCGTATATTGCGCTATTCTAAGCTGCGCCTGTCAAGTTTGGGAAACGGGAGGAATATTATCGCTCAGACGGTAAAATTTGGATCGTTCCATTTCAATCGGCTTTGCCTTGTGAAATGGAACAGTCAAAAGATTACCTTGCGATAATATTCCTCCCATTGCACTCCGAGCCACTCAATATTTGTGTACCATGGTTTTTGGGGGAAACTGCGGCTTCAGCTTTGTTTCCAGCGTAGTGGGCACTGTCCGCATGTTGGAATGGCAATTAAAGCATACATTTTTAGAATAACTGACGGAGCTTAATCAGGAGCCCAAATCGGAAGCCTGGCTTCGAGTTTTGAAAAGGGCCTACGATGAAACAGAATGACTGTTTCAGATATCTCTGCAGTCATTTTTCACTGGAAAGAGAAACAGTTAAAGAAGCAGTCACTTATGAGCATGTGGCAATGATCATTCAGGTTTATGATTATTTTGATTTTTTTTATGATATTTTTTGTATGCAAAAATTATTTAATGGCCTCACGTTTTGACCGTAGCAGAGTCTTTTTCAAAGGCACACACATATACTGGAGTAACAGAAGCAATCAAGTGGCAAGAAACGAATAGAGAGAGGCAGAAAGCAGTAAGAATATGCAAAGGATGAACAACGGAGAGGGAGACAAAAGTGGGGGGGGGGGTTAGTGGAGGGAAGAGACTGGTTCAACCACAGAAGGTTGGAAACACAAGCGACAAAATCGAAGGTGGTAAAATGGAGGAGGGGGGGGAATTAATTAGTAATATTTTTTTTACTAAAACATTTGCTGTTCTAAATTATGATTATGTTTTTTTGATGTAATCAGAGAGAGTTCGAGAAGCAAGAACGCCTTGAGCGCTTGAGTCAACAGACCCACGGAGCTGATGAACATTACAGACGATACCTGCTTCAGAATAAAGGTCTGAATCCGTGGCTGAGATTAGTCAAGACTGCAAGACAAAACATGCAGGTTGGTACAAAAGCAACAGCATTTTAACACCTGATTTTATCGCTAACTTTAATTTTTATTTTGAATTTGTTCTTGTAGCTTTTTTATTGTACTCTTTTTTTTACTGTAATTATTTTCTTACTAATTTTCTGTGAAGCACCATAGACATGTCAGAGCATGGTTTTTTTTTCATGATTTCGGCGCCATACAGCCATACAAATTCTGTATTATTATTATTATTATGTGGGTAAAAACCAAAATATTAGCAGCATTTCGTTAAAACCTTTTTTATTTCACTCTGTGTAAACAGCTTGATTGCTTAGAATAATATTAATACAAAGTAATGCTGAAATTGTGGGCACTCATTGAATAGCCTGTAAATATCCATTGAATCGAGTGTCCAAAGCAGAAATGTTTTACACTTGCCATTCTGTTTTAAAAAACTGCAGGTTGCTGAGGACCACCACAGCACTGTTTTGCTCAGGAAGTGTATGTTACCATGGAGACAACATACAGAAGAGGTGATGCAGGAGAAGGTTGCCATGGCCATGCAGCTATATGACTTCACTCTCATTCGCGGTGCAATGAACAGCTGGAAGAGGGTGAGTGATTAGAACAGTCATTTAAACTCCTCGCTCTTTATTTAGAGCCAACACACTTTTTCTAATTTTTGTTTTATAATTTTATTTTAGAGCAATTCGTCCATCACAAGGCCCAAAGGCCACTCAAGGTGTGGGCTTATTTTTTGAAGGTCCAATGCGCAGAAACTAGACATGGCTAGATATAAACGCTATTCTGTTCAAAGCACAGCTAAGAACAGGGAGGGAGGGAGGGGTAAATGAATCCGTTGCGAGACAAACATAACTGCCTCTCTCAACTTTCAAGAGTTTAAAGTGTGTGGGGGGAGGGTGGAGGTTGGTATTTCACCAACCTTGTAGTCAAGACCTGGATGTCTGATAAACCTTGAAGTCGACGGCCTCAGCAGTGGGTTAAGCCAGTGTCATAGGGTATTCTGTCCTCCAGGTAATGTGTCCACCATACGGTAAATTAACGTGGGCTGGAGGAGTTTATTCAAAAGAGGGCGCTAACAGAAGGAGTTAGTACATGATTCGCCGTATGCCCTGACAGAATCTCCTGCCGGACAGAATCTCCTTCCACACCGGGACGCCGAAGAGGCCTGATGTACACAAACGGCCATAGTCTTAACCTAGCCACAGATCTGAAGGTCCAGACTTTGACTTAAAACCAGACCAAGACCCTTTGTACTGAGCATACAAACACAACATGTGCTGTGCATATCTGCTTACATTGTACATGTAATTCATTCGCTCTGCCATTTCAGCTGTATCAGAAAATTCAGTTTTTCCATGGTTGATTTTGATATGCACCGGTTTTTCTTTGGCAAGACCTGGAAGTCTGCTAGACCTGGGCCCGATTTCATGGCTCTGCTTGCAGCAGAATTCTACGCTTACGGCACACTATAAAGCACATAGCACATAGTCAGACCTGATACTTCATAGATGCAAGGAAGGCGATTGCCTCCATGCCCCATCATTGCCTTGGTGCCCCTTGAAATGTTCCAATAAAAATTTACAGTTTCCTCATAGAGGTGCCGTTTATATCAAAAAGAAAATGCCCTTGGTGTCATTGCTCTTTTAAGAAGGAAGCAAAATTCCGCGCTAAGCAGAGCCTTGCAATTGGTTGACGCTATGTCCGTGTCTGATTTGATGGTTTCTGCAGTAGTTCCGGCCGGATTGCTGAGAAGGCCTGTCCCTCTACACTGTTCGTCTTTAAATTATGTAACTTTTAAAGGCAACTCATTGTAGTGCACTGAATTCCGAATAGCTTGAATTCCTAGAATCTCCCCATTCTCTCTTTCTAATACTTGATAACGCTAACCATAACATTTCACTGTCGCAAAACAAAAAGTTGCAGGGATGAGACTTTTGTCAAAGTTCAGACTTTTTTGTTCTTTCTGGCGGAGTAGTTGCTATTATTTTCTTTGGATATAAAAATGTCATGCTTTTTAGTCTACTTCGCTCCACTACTAAAGATCTTGAGATCTATAACTCAAGGGGTTACCAAAAGTTGGAATTGCCATCATTTCAAGAATATGCCTCTTAAATTGTTGATCTAACATGTAGTTAGTGATGTTTGAAGCTGTGCATGGTCTGAAGGATACAGTGAATATATACATGTAACTAGTAAACTAGTAAACTTGTAGGTACGACCATGTATAAATTTCTTTTGGGAAGAGTGGTGGCTCTGAAAAGAGCCAGTGTGGTCTCGACGTTTCGAACAGTATGTTCTACTCATATTGTCCTGAAGACAGTATTCTTCTGAAGACGAGCAGAGTATAATAGAAACGCTAATAGCTTTATACATGGTTGTACCCGCAAGTTTACTAGTTTACTAGTTATAGCCACTTGATATGTTGTTTCGGACCTTTTTGTCAGCAATGTTCCTCACCCCTAAAAGTTAGATCCATGACTATATTGTTATATTCCTGTATCTTTCCTTTGGTTTCCAGTTTGGACATCTTCAGTCCCTCCAGCTACAGAAGGCTCGACGGCACTATGTACACAACCTGAGGATGAGAGTGTTACTGGCCTGGCAGGAGCACATCACCAACGAGAGACTCCGAATGTGGAAGAATGAGGAAGTAGCCGAAGAGCACAACGAGATGTAAGATAACAGAAATGATTAGAAGTCGAACAACTGAACAGTGTCATTAATTAGGGAATAACAGTGTGAGGACCTTTTCTTCATTGCAATTTAATGAAAAACAAACATACTGTTTTTGCTTTCACCTGCAGACGCATTTTGAAAACTGCCTTCCTGGCGTGGCGGCAGTACCCGAAGATGCTGAAAGCAGAACGGCTTCGCGAGAAACGCCTTGAAGACATCCGGAAAAAGGTGTCCTCAATACTGCCGGACTTTGGTGTCAGCTGAAAGAATTAATGGATGCTGGAGGGAGACTCTGTTACACCCTTCCCCCGATCGTTAATGATAGATCAGAGGGGAAAATGCCTTACAGCCACTTTGCCTCTTTCTTGTAGTAGACGGATTGAACATGACATCGACAATGGAAAAAATCAGCCACCTTTGATGACAATGCACATTTTTTAGTACTGCCTGCAGCACACGCTTCGTGTTAAACGCATGTGTGCATTACAGAGCTTGACGTGACTACAGGCAAAAAAAGAAGTTGTCATCAAAGATGGCGTCTATTGTAACCACCTATAGGTTTGTCATACACAGCAAATCAGGGACCCCTGGCCTTCTACCTCCTAAGGAGCACCACTGTGACCTTAAATTCTTTAGATTGATTTCATTACCATAAATCATTTTCATTATCAAGTGCTTCATATCTCTGGTTCTTGTCAGAACCACTACTTTTGCATGGAAGAGACTACTGGCACACAGTATTTACCCGCCAACTAGATCGAGTAACTACCTGCCAACTACAGTTACTTTAGTCTCCTGATAATGACTAGAGCAGGCTAGTCAAAATGGTGAGACCAATTAATGACTCACTCCGCGACAGTGAAGTTAATCACGAGAAGTCCCCTTTTCCACTAAGCCAATGTAGTAGTAGCCCTGGCTAATTTCCTACCTCCCCAGGTAGTACTTATTAAGCAGGACTTTTCACAACTAAGTAGCCCCCGAATTCTGAAATCTACTCCGCGGCAGTAGAATAAATAGAAGGACAAGTTCTCACCAGAGCAATCTTCACAGAAAAGTAAATATATACACATGAAGTTACTGCAAACATTAATACATTAGAGTAAATTCATTAGAGCATAATTTCTAAACTGTGGACTCGTGGTCATATTTTACATTTTAAGAAAGGGGGTTGCTTACAACATCGGCAACAGACATCACTAAGAGTCACCAAAAACTTCTCACCATACCTGTCCCTGATTATGTTCAGTAATTAATGCCTATAATTGCACCACTTCAATCTTTTAAATATATGTGCAGGTTTTTTGTTCCCTCGTTCAAACTGCCTTCCTGGAGTACGGTACTTGCTGTAAAACTTTGAAACGAAAGACCTCAAGTCATTCTTTAATATTACAAAGTAAATACTTGTAAGAAATGGCAATGTTATTAATAATGAATTAGGGCCAACTAGGTCCTTGGCTGGCAGAAACTGGTTACCAGCCCAAGTTTCACAATGAAGCATGAATAATGAACCAGTAACTTCTTCGAAGCAAATCAAATTGCATGTACAAAGTGAATTGTTAAAAGATTAAAACCCCGATGGCATTGAAGAGAAAACTCAACTTTATATTACTAGTCTAAGTAATTAGCTTGCAGGTATAAAACATGTGGGTAAAATGTATCTTTTGTGAGAGCAATGGTTCTGTGAAGAACCGGAATTGAGAAATAGTCTCCACGTTTTTAACATCATGCTCTGTTCGTCTTGAGCTAGGAAAAGAAGAACTGAGTACAGTGTTCGAAATGTCAGACTATTAAGTGTTCAACAGACCGATCCAGTAAGCCCCGCCCTCATATTGACCAATCACAACATTGGCTGCATCCTCACTGTACACGTGGGCTGCACAACGTGCGCCTCTTCAATGCCACACTGCACACGTTTACTTTTTTCAGTAGGGTTTTATTGTGTCGGACTTGCGGTGCCGTAACCAAGGCTGTGACTGGTCAACGCGTAAAGGGGCGGGCTTAATGGATTCGGGCTCTTCTCAAAACCACCACCTCTCAAAAAGTGACCCTTTACCCACATAGTTGTCAAATGCAAGCTAATTTATTATTGTACTCACACGCAAAGCTTGAAATCTGACTTAAAACTATCTGTATGAAATTGAAATTGGTTTGTTATACGGTTACAGTTCCCCCAAAAGAATGTATGATTACATGTAAATAGCTATTTTTTTCAAAAGAATACCGTCAAATATTAAACTTATCTTGAAAATGTGTTGTTTGTCCAAAGGGAGATTTTTGAGGACACCAGGTGACAGCAGACTTACCAGATAAATCAATTGTTCACGGAAATGTGCACAAGCTCGGAACTACGTAGACATTGACATTACCTGGTAAGTCTGCTGCCACCTAGCGTTCCAAAGTCTTCCATTGCAAGAAATTTAATGTTTATCTGCATGAGAAAAGAAGTGACACGGTCAAAATTTGTTTTTACTCTGGTCAGCCACCTCTGATCAGCCGCCAGAGAAGAGACCCTAAATGCTTATCAAATACATCCATTACGATGTATTTAGATTTGAAATCAAGGCGTTATGAGGGGTAAATGAGACGTAAGTAACGGACCTTCATCAGTGCTACACCGATATCATCGAACCGGCCATTAAGAAAGGTGGCCTAAATTCGTTGAGAGGTATTTTTTTGTGATAATAAGGAACCTGACCAAGATAGCCCGATCATAATATTGAAGGATTTAACTACAAAATAACTCTAAGAAAAACGTTTTGAATATTGTACAAAAAATATTTATGTAGGACCACACAGGGTAGGGTACAATCAATAAAGAAACGTTTGTTGACGAGTTGTTTATGCAGTTATGAGAAAGTTTATTTTCATCTACACTTGAAAAGATAAGCTGGTCAATACCTTTGTATAAAAATATGATTTGCTTCGTACACTAAACATGGCCCGTGCACGGTGCAGAACACAGCTCCAAACCGAACGGGCAGGGAAAGTTTGAGAAAAAAAAAACACGCCTTTAAACGCCCGAACTGTTTAAGAAGGTAGGCCAATACCATTTGCAATCAACAGGACACAATTTCACAGAGATGCTTAATTAAGCAAAACAAAGTAGGTATAGTGCAACAGAAGTTTACTTCCAAGAATAAGGTTACCAGCCAAAATACCATATCACATATATCTCGTTTGTGACTGGCTCCCTGGTCATTTTTGCTTAGCAGAAAATTGTTAAGCAAACTATTCTGCTTCTAAGCGGCTCTGTGAATTTGGTCCCGAGTGACAGATTATACTAGGGAACATTGGGCTTTTTTTATGTACTATGACTCAAAGTTATAACCACCTGGAAGTGGTATTTGATATCGAGAGAGAATAGCTTCCAAAAAAAGGTAGGTCATTCTTCAAACACAACTATAGGGTAACTTTTTTGTTTTATTATTTTGGTAGTTCGGTTATAATGCCTTTGAACGTCGGGCTATTAAGCTTTCATCTGTCGCTTCCTGAGGACTCCCAACAGGGCCTTGGCTCGAAGATCGTCTTTGCTGGGCCTCTTTTTTGGCTTCCTGGGTTTATACTCTGGCTCTTCTGAGGAGACAAAAAAAACGGAAAATGCTTTAAAGTTTGGTCTACATATTTTTTGTTGAGAAAAGACCTCACTACACGTTCAAGCAATCTTCAATGCAATAAATTAATATCAGACGTCAGAGAGAATAAAACTTGATCAGAACGTAACAACTAAACTAAGAACAGACAGACAAATTTGTGTTCTTGTGTTCATGATTTCAACCAAAATACCGTTAAAGAGACTTTTCATACTAACCCTTCTCGGAGCTGGAGCTCAAGGAGGTGGAGCTAGAGCTCAAGGAGGCGGAGCTAGAGCTCAAGGAGGCGGAGCTAGAGCTTGAAGAGGCAGAGCTAGAGCTTGAGAATGAGCTGGAGCTGCCGGAGGATGAGCTGGAGCTACTTTCATCTGTGAAAACAACAAAATAACAACTCGTTACAATGGACTGGTTATCAACTTGCAGGAATATAACTGTTTGGTATAAAGGGACACGAAGTCTCGACTGCTCTTTGGTGCGTACGAAACATGTTTCTATCAGATGTTTAGACGGATTCAAGTGCCAAGTGCCAAGGTAGCATGATGTCATTTCATTCTGCGAAACCAGTTCATTTGAAAATTTGCAACACACCACCTGAAAATGTACAACACGCAACATATCAGTCTCCTGACGACGACAGGAGCAGGCTAGTCGACACGTTGAGACCAATAATTGCTTACTCCCTAACTTAGTGGATCGATGGGGACTTCTCTTGATTAACTAGTGAAGTTAATCAAAAGAAGTCTGAGATGTCCATTTACCTATATTATGTGAATTTCCTACCTACGCCCCCGTAGTACTTTAATCAGCAGGACAGATCTTTTCAGAACAAAGAAATCCCCCCAATTCTGAAATCTATTTCTACTTCTACTTCGTTACTCGGATGCTCAAGTTAGGACATAAGTGCCGGGACCGAGACTCGAACCCACATTGTGATGACATGGCCACCAGAACTTGAATTTCTGTGCGCTGTACAGACCGCTCTTCCACAACGCGCTAACTCAACGGTGGCAGAATTATAGCTTCACCATGCAATATCAAACCCTATTTACGACATCCTTGTGCATCACGAAAAAAAGCACTGCTCTTTGCTGTACAAGCTTACCTAGTTGTCTCTTGTACGCGTTGGCCAGTTGACGTTTCAGCGCCTTCATCTTCATTGCCTTCATGAGATCCTTTGGTGGTGGTGGTCTCTCACCATTTGGTCTTCCTTCTGCGTCGGAGAGAAACAAAGTTATAGTGTTCACAATAAGAACTTGAATATTTAAACTTTAATCGAATCCAAGTTAAACGAAATTCATGACATCATAAATGACTCCCAAATTTAATTTTATCCAATCGAGCTTACATTTTACATAAAAATATTTCACGTACTAAAGAAGTAGTTCTGTACCCCCCCCCCCCTTCTTCCTTCCGGGGGGGGGGGGGCTCTCAAAAAATATAGCAAACGGTGACTAGACTTACCACCACCTTCCTTTTCCTCGGGCTTCTCGGGCTTCTCAAACCATGATTCTTGGACCCAGCTGGGGAGGGAACCCCACGATTCCTTCCATTCCAACTCAGACAGATCACTTTCATCCTCCCATGATTCTGGCCAAACAAAGTTGCTGCTGATTGACCAGGATTCGGGCCACTCGAAGTTAGAGAAAGATGTAGAGACGGAGCTAGATTCCGCGGAGCTGGATTCAACGGAGCTGGATGAACTCTCGTCTGCAAAGGATGAATTATTAATAGAGCAGTTCAGAGGTGCTTTGTTACGAAGCCCGGGAAGGGACAGTGGTAAGAAAAACAAATAGGACTACGGGCGCTAATCCGTTTGCGCGGTTTAGTATTAATCCGTTCGAACGGATTACTAATTCGTTTGAACAGATTACTAAACCGTGCGAACTAATTAGGCTTGCATGTTTTTTTGGTTTTCTTTTTTTATTTATTTTTATTTTTTTTGCTTCTTCTTCTTACCACTGTCCCTTCCCGGGTTTTGTACTTTGTCAACCACAGAAACGCGTAAAAAAACAAAAAAACAAAAACAAAACAAAACAAAAAAACATAAACAGAAATAACAATTTAAAAAAAAGAATAAAAAAAACCCTGTTTTTTAATTTCGTTGACTCAACAAGCGTCTATATAGGCATTATGGCCACAACATGAAAGAAGCGTGCATTAAGGTTAACTGACAAGTCTTGCCGGTGGAACTTTCTGTGTTTAGTTAAGCACAAAGTTTGGCTATATTATAGAACAAAAGCTTACCCAGTTGTCTCTTTTTGGCAGCAAGATTACGCTTGATGGCCATCAATCTCTTCATCTTTGGTTCCATGGGTTTTTTGGGACGTCCCTCATCCTTAGGCACTGATGGTCTCCCGTCATCTAATGTTAAGAGCAATAAAATGCGGCTATTAATGCTATAGTACGGCGATATAACGCTACGGCGATATAAAGCAATAGTATGGCGATATAACGCTGTACAATTACACTGTGTTCCCTAGGAAAGATGGCGAATATGAGCCACCGTACTTTTGACATACATAACGGTACTCTCTAAAATGTATAAGAGTGAAAATTTCACTCCCTCGCCCGAGTGTTGTCATTTTGGCTCTTTTGAGTGTGAAAATCAATGTGCATCACCCTTTTGGAGTGAAATTAAAGAGAAATTCACTCCAATTCAAGATGAAAAATACCCGTCTTGCATTCTAAAAAGAGTTGTCCGCCATAATGGGTCTTAGATCTTTGCAACGAGTGGTATTGCGGACAAAACGAGTGTTTTTTAGTCATTAATTAAAGAGTACTGAACGTTCAGTAACGGGGGAAATATCAATCCAGATTAAAAATCGGAAATCACCCAAAATGCCTCTTGGCTTTTTGTTATAAGAACACATTCAAAATCCCTGTATTTTTCAAATTTTATCTTTAAAACTAACTAATAGAGAGAGGACCCCGCAATGCGAAATGCCAGTAGACCCTATACGTTTTTATCTACCCTTCATCTTACAACAGCCGGTTTTTGAGTTACTTTTCATGGTATCAAACAATCATTGCGACTTCATGAGAAAACAAATCTGGCCAATGTCCGCTTTGGCTGTGTTCACGGCTAGGTCACGCTTTGGCTGGACCATGGCCTACTCCACAGCCTACTGTTTTAGTTTTACAATGCAACGATAGCTACCTTCTTTACAGATGTTTAGTATAACAACCATCCATATAAGAGGTTTTGACTGAGGCTAAATGTTCGCATAATTATCTGCTTGCCAGTGTTATAAAGCTGCCTAGCCATTCGATTTGTTAATTTGTCAGCATGTCTACTTTCATTGATTTTTCAGCTTTCAACAGGCCTTTGTATCATTCAAGCTTTCCTGTAAGCTCTCATGCTTAGGTTCAGTTTTGGTACCAACTGTCCGTGTCCTTGTTTTTGTTCTATGTTAGTCCGTCCAAGGCGTCTCGATACAAGCCTAGGCTTCTAGAAGATGCCTCCGTACCAATATTTTTTTCCCGCTTACTTCTTTTGCTTATCCATCTAATTACTGTTGTTTAATTTTCTCTGTTTGTATCTGCATTTCTGCCTTATTTTGGTATGGTAATAAATGTGAGTTTGAATTGAATTGAATTGTCTTGCCATCCCACAAGACTTACCTTCTGATTCCGACTCTGACCATTCCAAGTCGCTTAAATCCCAAGACTCTGGCCACTCAAACTCGCTCAGATCCCAAGACTCTGGCCACTCAAGCTCGCTCAGATCCCAAGACTCTGGCCACTCAAAATCAGACCAGTCAAACTGCGACCAACTGAAACTGTAAGACGAGCTAGATCCAGATGGGGAGGCGGAGCTAGAACTCTCGGAGCCGGAGCCGGAGCTGGAGCTGGAAGGGACGTAGCTTGATAGGGAGGAGCTCAAACCGTCAGATGATGAGCTTTGAAGCTGTCGACGCAGCAAAGCTTTCTTTACTGCCTCCTTCATCTTCTCGCTTCTCTTGATGGCTGTTGAATCAAAGACACAATTTAACATTATGTTCAATCGAACAAGCAATAATGTAGCAGTGTTCCGACCTTTTGCACAATTAAAGGGTTTATGCCTCACCTGTACATGCTCCCAGGTTCATTATGCCTACTATAATAATTTAAGGTTTTCGTGTCGAGCAGCCAACTTAAACAAAACTCATACGAAGTGTCAACAATGCTCCTCACGGATCGATCATTTTACATGGTCAATGAACACCTGAAATAGTTTATCCCTTCCTCCATGATTTTGGGGGACGTTATTGTTGTTAGTTTTTGTTCCGTAAAAGAAAGACTTGTTTAAAAAACAACTTTTTATAAGGCCTCCCTCTATAAGTGTCTGGGCCTTGTTGCATATTATTATCTCCCTAGCTTTTAACTTAAGGAAAATACTTGAACAGCAACTGGAATGTTTCTGTCTGCCATGGCTATTAATGTGCTTACCTAGAACGGCCTTCAGCGCCCTCAGCTTGTTGGACCGTACATCCTGTCAATTGAGAAAACCAAGAAACACATTGGTTATTTCGACGTGCTCCTTCGCGACGCTCATACGCACGAAAAACAGTTTTACTCTTATGACGAACAAATTACCACAGAGACTAAAGGATTTGATTATATTCTACAATTTTATTTGAAAACATGGGATTAAGGCCGGCATTCGGCAATTATGAACTTGTCGTATGGCAGGTAGAATATGACCTGAACTGGTTACGCATATAGCTCCCTTCGGCTTAAATACCTTGAACGCTTCAGCAGTTTGCTATTATGCTTCGCTGGATTTTGAATGCCTATGTTCTAATATGTACTGACCGCGCCCTGATCATGTGATCAGGGGTGCTACTCCTGAAAATTCGCTCTTTCAATAGAACAAAACTAAATTTTTGCAACTTGGGTCGAGGGTTCAAGATCCCATCAACTTTTTTACAACTAAGACAAATATTATTATCACGACACAATAAGACATGGGACGCAATGTATACAGTGTGTGTGTAAACATAATGGCAGCAGGAAAGATGAAAGATTAGAGGATACTCAGTCTAGTATTAAAGTGTTATCTTTTTTAAGAAGCGTAATTGCACTACGCTACAACAGATGTAAAATAATTAGCTACATGGACGGATCAAAAATAAAATGATAATATATAGCGCATTCCATACCTCTGAATGCGCTTTACACTAGTGCCCTGGTCATAAGGTCAATAACATTCCTGTCATCCTTCCCAGCTCCCTGTGAGCGTACAGCCTTGGCTCTCCGAAGGCCTTTTCAAACACAATATCAACCAATATCGAGTGGAGCGAACTTCACTCTGATTCAAGTTGAAAATACCCGTCTGTCACTCTCAAAAGAGTTGTTTGCCATAATTATGGCTATAAGCAAGAATGGTATTGGCGGGAAAAAAACGAGTGGGTTTTCACCTCTTTTTGTTTAAAGAGTACCTTCGCAGGTACCCATTACCCCCTGGATGAAGAGAAGCAAAGCATCTTATTCAAGGACACAAGTGTCGTGACCTGACCGGTATTCAAACCCACGCCCCGATGACTTGACCACCAGAACTTGAGTCCGGCATGGGCTACACCGCGAAAATAGGATACAAAATTTATGAAAGATGCCATTGATGGTAACCCCAGCTGTGTATAATAGCTTAGATTACTAACTGTAATAAACTGGTGTCAGTTCAGATATGCATTATGTTTTCCATAAGATCAGCACAAACATCACACATGTTACATGAATATTTCATAATTCTACACTAACTTTCATTGACGATGTTTGGTGGGTCCTTTTTTTATTTTTTTGTAATCAAATATATAACATGCATTACAAAATCGTTACTTTCTTGTGAGAACAACGTTTGTTTTTAACATATTAGACAAAACATGGACTAACCTTTTTATTGCCTTGAGCCTCGAGTGAGACAACAAGCAGCACTATACACACAGCAACCAGTAGACGAGCCATCTCGATCAAACTCCGTCAGAATCACTTCCCTAGTAAAAACTCCCCGGTTTTAAAGGTTTATTATACCTTGTGGCAGTATGCGGTAAAACCCTTGCGAGAAGGGCGTCAACATCTACGGGATCACCGTGATTGGTCCATAGTCCCAGAGACTTCGTTTGACGTCACTATTGTACAGCAACCCATGGCAACATCCAATCTGATTGGTTGTTTTTCAATAATCCCAAGAGCTGCTCCCGTTAATCAAACCAGAGTTTATTTGAAGATGCTTTAAGAAGTGTTTGTAAGAACACGGTTATTACGAGAGTGTTTGCACAAGGTATTGTTCGTGTTTTTCTTCTAGCTGTCCAAGTAAAATTCCAAAGACGCAGTTCAAACAAGCGAGTAAAATGTTTGGTGGTTTATTTTGTAGACGTGTCATGACAATATGGTGATTTCTGTAATACTGTGACTATTTTGATATCAGTAACCAGGGGAGGATTTCACAAAGCGCTATAGGACTAGTCTTTTCTCGAGTTAGGATGAGTAACTAGTCCTCACTTACATAACTTGTCACAAGGTAGGGCTAGTCCTAAGTTAGGACTTTAGTTTTGTGTATTCCACACCAGGGCTATATGACAGTATGATAATTTTGATTTTAAAGAAACAACATCCCCGTCACGGGCCCACGTACCACCACCTGAAGCAACATCTGGCATAACAAATCTCCTATATAAAATCGAAAGTCAACAGCTTGGTTGTTACTGTGTGATATTTCCGAGTGCATATTAGCAATAATGCTTTTCTAGGTAAAAAAAAATAAATAAATAAATAAAAAATCAACTCCGTTTATTGAGAACCTTATTTTTTCCTGAGAGACTAACATATCTTCTTTTTGTTTATAACTAGGCGTATTATATTTTCTAATCACCCTGAGTGCATTATAATACATATAGTGTCCATTTGGCTATTATTATTAATGTATATATTTTTCCTCCGCCTATATAGACAGTGTACCACTCCTCTTTACTCCCCTTCGTCCACTCTGAGCAACCTCTATAAATAAGAATCAATCATTAACATACTCTCTGGAGATATGAGCACACGTGCATCCAACTTTCCATAGGAAACCAGTAAAAACCCTTCACAAAAGAAGGCATAATCTTGCAGCTCGGTGTCAAATATTTGCTCACTTTTCAATCTCTTGCAAAATACTATTAGACTATAGGAAAGAACTGTTGTTCCAAGGACTTTAAGCTATACGCCCTAAGCATGAACACAGAACTCAAATAAGAATGTTATTGGGAGGTGGTTCTTATTTGCATTTTTTTTTCATTTAGCATTAAAGAAAGGCTCCTTCGGTCTTGTGACAAACTCATTTTCAAATAGACCTTTATCATTGTGCGGCCATCTTGATTTTCTCTCATTCAAACCAATGTAACCATACCGAGGCTGGAAGGGCAAATAGTCTGGTTCCTTTTTGGTACAATCAGTATGAGCATCTATTACTGTTATTGGATACAGAGAAAACCCCATTCCCTTTTCTTCTTCTTGCTTTGCCCGTATTCCCCCACTGATTTGCCCGAATTTGGAGGCAACTGCCCCCCTTGTCCCCTGGCTAGTATACGCCTATGGTTGTAAACGGTGTAAAATGTCATTGTATTTTGGCTACCCTTCCACGGCGAATTTTGTCAACATCCAAAAACTTCAAATGACGTCAGATTTCAAATAATGGGTCTGTAATGCACATTTTTGTAGATTAACTTTTTTTGGTTTCATTCCTGAATTTCGGTGATTATTCAATCGGCATTGAATTTAAGCTTGTGACTGGCGCAAAAAAATCCCCTCGTGAAATGTTTTACACACCATTTTGTTGGCACTATTCAATGACATCAAATTTAAAGATTATCCTACAAAAGGATATTTTACACAGTGAGGCTAGAGCCTTTATCTTTTCTCTCACTTCTTTGAAAAAATTATTTAAAAAAATCCATCACAAAACTGACTTTATAGTTTGAACGCCGTTTTAAGTACTAGCACCCATTAATATTTAGGTGTGTCCCCACCACCACCACCACACCCCAAGGGCCCTTGAGGGCGAAACCCGTGTGCACACTATTTCTGTTTTTATGAGGCTGGCTAGTTCACCCATACGAATAAAAACAATTTGTATATAAAAGTTGTTAGATTTAACTTATGCGTGATCTATAGCTGACTACTTTTAAATTCAAAGGCCAGACCCACGTGCCGCACATCGTTATAACTTATTTTTTAAAACAATAAATTCACACGAGTCACGTCTCCTGAGCGAGGGTTGTCGTCATCAAATTGACAAGGTCATGTAGTGTGTCAGACCATTCAACGTACACGACCCCAACACAAGGATAACCACAGGTCGTTCATTAAAACCGAAAACTCATTAACCCAAAACCTCCACGATACCAAATTGACCATCCGTTCGAGCGTCAGTGATTGAATTTTGCAAAATTCCAACCCCAAAGATGTTTGGTGTTTACTCTTCAAGTTTGTCTTCGGGTTTAACATCACTTCTGAAAAGAGCTTTGCTTCACACGGGGATAGGCTATAATCGTCGAAATAATGGTCTGACTGCCTCGCCCTGGAAGATTCACTTGTCATCGCTCAACTCTCTCATGCGGAGAGTACACATAAGACCGATGACCGAACAAACAAATTAATCCCGTTGAAGTGGACCTAGTCCCCTCTCCTTTCCCAAAGCCGCCCTGTTGCGAAGTCATCATGACGCAAGAAATCTAGTCGCATGAAATATGTAAGAAAGTGATGATGACTGAGATGGAACATAAATTTGGAAGTGTTGGCGGTCATCAGTACCGTGTCCTTTTAATCACATCGTTCTTGAGTGAGGGTTTTGTGTGGTGATTCTATGTGAACCTTTCCCGTCCCAAAACGCGAGATTCGTAGGATTTCCTCTCTGCCCCCCCCCCCCCAACACGCATCCCGTGTCATGATACTTTTGCACTTCAAGCATCACTTGTTATTATCTTGATTTGGCAAACCAAAATGTAATTGGGTGGGGGTCATCATTCTGAAATCTGAAACTTCAGATGGGACTATTGTGATAAGCCAGCTACTTGTATCAGTTTGTTGATAACTATTTTGAGTGTACAGGCCTGTGTGTAGCAACTGCAGGGGACACACGTTTCAAGATTAATGTTTTTCCATAGACAAGAGCCACAATAGGTATGCAGCAAAGATTATAGAGGAATCTTTGGTATGCAGCCCCTGGGACTATTGGGTATACAATAGTCATGTGTTTACCTTGGATCCTTAGTGACAGCAGGCATAAACTGCATAGTTCGAGTTATTCCAATTCCTAAAGAAGGATATACACTCTCTGGAAAAAGTGTAATTACATTGTTTTATTTTATGTTATTTGTTCATTATTATGTTTTTGTTTTACTAAGTAAAACTACTGGGTACAATTGTTGTGTGAGACTTGCTCAATATTGGGTACAACGACAACTTGTGTAAAACATATTACACAAGAAAAAAGTAACACTCCCGGCGGTACTCATAATATTGATAAAAAAGCAAATAGCACAACGCAGCGGTTCGACTCCAAACCTTTCACTCAAGAAGTGGGTAAAATAACACTTGTTTTACCCTCAAGGAGTGTAACAGTTGCACAGCAAGTGGCATAGTAATAGGAACTTAGAAGTAACCGAAAACTGATCCACGTGGAAACATTTCCCCACCATACCCTCATATTACATTAGAGTGTCGCAGGTCCAAGACGGTGAACGGGGCTAGACAGTCATGATTCTGATGCTGCGGGCTTTGATGCTTGGCGTTCATGTGAACAAGAGAGACACTATTTGACCTTATGGTAGTTATGCTGTTCGATGAACAACCGTCTGTTGAAGAGAGAAGGGCCATCTCAATCAGGAACTCATGGATTGCTAGCTTCATTTACTTCGACACGACGGTTTTGTCGGTCACCGTTTTTTCACCGCTGACAGTGTTTGATAAAGAAACATAAAAGACACAAAACACCGAAAGCCTGAGAGAGGTGAAAGCAAACAAACATTTTGTAACAATTTAACATTTTATTTTTCATTTGTAATTTATTACATTATTATGATAAAATATGAGTATAAAAACATTTATTTCGGAAAAAGGACGGCCGCTAATTAGAGCGCCACAGAGTCGCACACAACATTTGGCGTCACTGCAGACATTTTATTCCACGGTGGCCTTACCAGGACGCATTTTTCGTTTCTGTAGTCCAGAATTGCCATCCTCGAAACAAAAAATCGATTTTTTTTTCTCAGGGATTCCCATTTTGGAATCGATTAAAAGAAAACAATTTTCCAATTGAACATCATTATGACTAGACAGTGGCCATTTCGGACTGCAGAAAAAATATTACTACCGGGACACCGTACTCGTCAGAATCAGTCAAAACTAAGCATACCGCAACAATTGGTGGCGCTATGTATCCCATCAAAAATCGGATAACAGTCTGAAAAAGTGAAAGTATTATTATTAAAGTTGTTGCGACTTCCAAAGCAAGGGTTACTTCTCTAATGAAGAAAGGGAGGTAATAATGATATAAGCTGGCACATGGTATTTATAATTTTTTTTCAGCTTAAAGAAATAGGTAGGCTTAGACCGTCGAAAACCGGGCTCAGGAGGATATGCCATTCTTTACCTTTTATAACTGTACTGTAGACCCAGTAACTGGGGCGCTGTACTCCTTTTTTGAAATTTTTGACATTATCTGTCGTACGACTGATAATGTCAAAAATCTCAAAAAAGGAGTACAGCGCCCCAGTTACTGGGTCTAACTGTACTGTAGGATAGGATTAGGAATAATTTGTTGTGAATGTTAATATTGCTAAAAAGTAAAATCTAGATATTAACAAATCATGTACCGTGAATAAAGTACTGTCTGACTGACTCAGTGACTGGTCAAGCATTTCTCTCATTCAAATCAAAGCACATAATTTGTAATTTATAAATTGTCTCTTGCCCAAGTTAAAATTGGCTCAGATCCAGAGATAAAATCACACTGTGGTAAATCCAGAGATAAATTCACTGTTGGGGTTTATGACACATTACTGCTCAGCTGCTTTGACTAGTATTATTATGAGTGCTAGACCCAGTTAGTACCCAGGTACCTGGGGCGCTGTACTCCTTTTTTGAGATTTTGACATTATCGGTCGTGCTAGTACGACCGATAATGTCAAAATCTCAAAAAAGGAGTACAGCGCCCCAGTTACTGGGTCTACATTACTGCAATGTTGTGTTACTGTGTTATTATTAATAAAGTTGTTAAAATGTAGACCCAGGCAGTATCAGGCCTTGACAGTTGAACTTCACTGTTGAAGGGGCACGGCAATTTTCCTCTGGTAAGCATGGTAAGGGGCACCTGTATGAGGAAAATGTAAATTTGTATTGGAACTTTTCAAAGGGCACCACAGCAAAAGCACAGGGTACCACGGCAATTGTTGTGGGTGCCATGGCTTAATTCGAGGCCTGCAGTTATAAACTGGGACGCTGTACTCCTTTTTTTTTAATAGATTTTGTAGTACGACCGATAATGTCAAAATCTCAAAAAAGGAGCACTGCGCCCCAGTTACAGGGTCTCGTTGAAATGTTATAAAGGCCCTTTCATGGTTATGTTACTAATACTAGTAATAAATATTGTTTGTTTTGTTGACTGTTGTTATGAACAGTTGATTAAGCAGAAGAACTGCTGTGTCATTTGTTGGTGCATTCGGACTTATTGACCCTGTAGTGCAACAAGCTTTAAGTTCTTAAAGGTTGTTACAGGGTAAATAAGTCCGAATGCACTTACTTCTAAGTTACAGAGTATAGAATACAGGGTATGAATACTTGAATACATGAACTGTATTTATAATATTAATGATTTTCACAAATCCTCAAAAATATCTTCTCATTTATTCTTATTTATTATAGTAATTTGTTTACACACACCCTAACCCTGATGTACTTCTTCAGGCATTTTCACACTAGAAAAATTGCCATGTTGGACATGGGTCCGATCCGTGTTGATTTGGCTCGCCTTTTCACACTACAACATTTCAAACCGGCGTTGACCCGTGTAGAGCGCTAGATCCGTGTCGAAACCAACCCTGCTCGGGAGGTGGGTTGAGGGCTTTCGATCCGTGGTGAAAATGCCAACACGTGTTGAAAGCTGTAGTGTGAACACTCCTGGGTTCATTTCTATCCATAAAAGTTGAGGTGTGTGGATGGAGTGGACGTCTTGGGGCTCTGGGACGCTCTGTCGTAATGCAGTATTATGTGAATAATCCTCTTATGACCTGTGTGTACTGTTGCCAATGTGAAAAGATCATCCACATAACATGTGTTGAAAAGTTACTCGTCTAACCCAAAGCATATTATCGTGGAAGTGTGAACGCTCAGCGGATTGTACCGTGTTGAATTTTTTCGGAGTCGACACGGGTCGGACCTGTGTAGATTTCAACACGTGTAGGAAAGCTACGTTCTGTGAAAAGGCCTTACAAATACGTACATGTAATCGTTACCTGCTGTCTATTTTTCTCTGAATGCAGATGATGCAGCGTGCACTGTGGCTCTGCGGGAGTAAAAGTAAAAGCCTACACTTTCTATTAATGAGAAGGATGACAGAAGACCAAGGTCAACAAACAATGAAGGCTGCAATCACAACAGCCAGTGCAGAAACCAGTGTTGGTAGTATTAGTACAAGCAGGCCTACGTGTGTGCCGACTGTTCAACACCTCTGCAGAGATGGGGACAACTCGGTGGCATATAGGTAATTAGCCTTTTTTTAGGATGGTAGACACTGTGTATGAGTGCACTGTTTGGTTTTGGCATAATACAGACAGATTTACCCAATCCGAATAGTGCACTTGTAATGTGTAGAACATTCTCAAAAAGGCTACAAAGATAATACTAAAAAAAATTAAAACAAATGTAACAACAAACTGATATTTTTTACATTGTGATCATACACGGTAGTTATAAAAAATAACCCTTAAACTGTAAAATCTGTAAAATTGTAATCACAATCTAAAATTCAGCTCCAGGATCTATATGAAAAAATTAGACTTTTGGAGTATTGACCCCTTGCAGGCACGTCACACACGGTGACGACTGAGCCACGCTCACCATTTTGGTAGTCAACAGGTAAGAGTGTAAACTTTGCTGCTTCGCCTAGAGTTCGCACTACACTGTATAACACACAGGGACATTGCCTACCAAACTGGCACAACCAAGGTTATTGTGATGATGACGTCAGGTGAATTACAGGCCGTTATCTTAACCGAGGCCGTTGGCCTCATGCCCTGTCGAGTTGGCCAGCATGCCCTTCAGAAAAATTGCACTGTCACTACCAACTTCAGGCCTCGATCTTAAGAAAAACGGGGGCAGGCTTTTGCTGACCAAATCAGAGAAAATTGTACAAGGGCATGCTGGCCAAGTTGGTAGTGACAGTGCAATTTTTCTGCAGGGCATGCTGGCCAACTCGACAGGGCATACGGCCACTAGCCTCGGTGGCCTAGGTTAAGATCAAGGCCTGCAACTTGGCCAGCATGCCCTTGTACAATTTCTCTGATATGGCCAGCAAAGGCCTGCCCCCATTTTTCTTAAGATCGAGGCCTGGAATTAGGTCAATACAGTCGTACCCATCTACCACTAACTAAAACTATTCTAGGTTTTAAACAAAGAACACACCAATCGTCAACACACCATACAGCACAACTAACCTGTAAATAAGGTGATCGAATTCTATGGTATGGACTGTCAGTAAGTTGTGTTACCTTCCCCATTGGCCTATGTTTCTCCCACTTTACATGAATGTTTTTGTCTCTTCTTGTTGCAGACGAACAAATGGAAACACCCCAGGAGTGATGTTTCTGCCAGGGTTCATGTCCAAAATGACTGGAGGCAAGGCAGTAGCGTTGGAGAGATTCTGTCAAAAAGCAGGCCTGGCTTATATCAGGTAAATGAGAAACGGACTTGTAATTCAGTATCAGGAACAAACTGTCAGTAATACATGCCTCAGTTTTATTGGTTAAGTTCAAGTTAAAGCCCTAGCTCAACATTGGTAAGAAGAAAAACTTTCCTTGAAATATTTCTGCCTGAATTGTTATCGTTTTGAAATAATAAATGAAATAAGATCCAAAATAAGTTTTCGTCTCAATCATGTCAGTGAGACAAAAACTCTGCCTATACGGAATGCGTACAAAAATGCTGAATGCATTTTTCTGTTTCTCGCAAATGAAACAACATAGTAAGCCAACTATTTCACAGGTTGGTTTTATTACAAATGAGACTCTGGGGGGGGGGGGCTCAAATCATAAAACATGGTTTTGAAAGGTACACTTATTAGTACAAAGATAGTATCACCAATTTTGTAAAATCGAGTCCTCTGCCTTTTGCGTTTTTACGAAGAGGCAATTTGTGTGACATAGATAAATTTGCTTTTTCACAAACGGCAAAATTTTGATTACACATTGGTTTGTACATGACGCCCTGCAAACAGACCTCGTTGACACAGTGTTTACAAAGAGACAAATGTATTAAACAGTTAAATACTCATTAATTAAATTTACAATGATAAAGATAGCAAAGCACAAATTTGCATGATTTAAGATCTCTACTTGCATGCTTGGTATGTAAAAGTTTAAGTGGCAAACAGTCTCCGAAACGCGTGATTTCTAAAAATGGTTGATCTTCAAACGCTAAATTGCCTCTTCGTGAAACCGATGACGATATGTGACCTGGTGTATTGCCTGGTAACCTTGTTTTGGTAAGCACAATTTTGGTTGTGCTTTGCTACTTGCAATAAGGCCCAAGTAACAGACCTATCCATTAAGCCCCGCCTACTTTAGCAACTGCCCAGCAACAGCACATGGTGTGATTTTCTTGCCACATTGCAGTGGTGGTTCGGTTGCAGCCACACACACGTACATGTATCTGATACACACGCATGGTTTTCGTGAACGGCATGGATTTAGTTTGGTGGCCTTTAGAGCAGTGCATAGAGTCCAAAGAACAATGCAGACAGGAACACTGTTAAACCACTTTTACTCGACTGCACAGGGACCACTGCTGTGGGATTTGCAACACCAGAATACAAAAAAAAAATTAAACAAAACAAAAGTTAGGACAGTTGCGTGTGCTATTGTGTGTCAGAACAATGGCGGCAGTTTGTTTACTTTTCTAACGGAATGTTAACTTGTCAGACTTGTTGGACTTTCAGTGGAGTTGTCAAGGCTGTGATTGGTCAGCACGTTAGTAGGCGGGGCTTTTGTAAGAAATTCATGGAGATGAAATGAGTATGAAGAAATTTAATCTTAATGTATTAGATTTGACTACCAGGGATGCGGTGAATCTCAGGGCAGCCTGAAACCTGGTGTTAATGCCTTTGATGTGTGGAGAACGGACGCTCTAGCAGTCCTTGATCAGCTCACATCTGGACCCCAGGTATTTCATGAAAGGTAAGGTACAGCATTGGTCATTATTGAATGTCAACTGAGTCATGGAATTTAATCATATTCTTATCAAGATCGGTCGTACAGCTGGATCAACCTTATAAAACCAGGGACGGATTTCACAAAGCACTAGGACCAGTCTTATCTTAAGTTAGGATGAGTAACTAGTCCTAACTTATATGACTAGTCATAAGTTAGGACTAGTCCTAAGTTTGGACTAGCTTTGTGAAATCCACCCCAGGCCTCAATTTCTTGTCAATGTTTGCTGCTGACTTCTGTGCTTTACGGCCCAGATATTCCTGTACTAGCATGATAGAGGGCGCTGTCAGTACAGAATTCTGTAGTAAGCGGTGCCATGAATTCAGCCAAAGGGGCCCTGCATGTCACCTTGGAGCAGGTTCGATCAAGGACCATGTTTAACCATAGTTCGACAAACTCTGATTGAGCTCATGCTAGTCAACGATGGTTGGACTAGTCTGGTTGACTGATCGCGACCAGCCTATCGGGGTTGGTCGCATCACTGGTTACCAATAGCTGTTTCATAAGCACAGTGCAGAGGGGACCGGTTATCAGAAAAAGTGATGGTGTTGATTTCGCCGTTTTCTCATGGTCACGTTGACGCGACATGAGTAGAGTCGATCGTGAGTTGCTTTGAGAATTACGGGGTTTAAAGGGGCTGTGTCGTCATGATAATAGCAGTAAATGGAATAACCCAATTACTACAGACGGGTGCGTGCCGGCGGTCACATCAGAGTTTGACAAAGATGACACCCTATGTGATTTGGCCGCAAGCGCGTGTGCAGTATCTGGGTGAAGGTTCATCTTTCCATGCACAGCCACAGGCCTGCATGACAACAAAATACTGGAAAGATGTACCTGTATACAAGTTAATCAGTATAATGAAGAAAAGAAAAATTTGCGGCAAGTTTCTGTCAATTTAGCGTCGTGCGACAGGTTTCTAAGAAATAATCAGGAATGAGAATGTCTGGGATTGAAGCAGTGTCCGAATTGGCGGCTATGGCTACGGCTGTTGCTATGCTGTGGGCATCCTATGCTTCAAGACTTGTAAACGTGATGATCAAGCCACAGCCGCTAATCGGACATGGCGTGTGGCAGCATCAGCTGAGCACTCTTGGGTGAACAAAGACAAGTTGACTAAAAAGTGGGATTTGATACTGCGACCTCTTGATTAATGTACTGGTGCTCTACCAACTTGGCTGTCTATAGCCTATGTTAGTGTTATTTTTACCAAATTTACTTTTTATATTAGCATAGTCTTTGTACCCAAAACAGTTAAGTGACCAATGCCATACCATATCTTGTTAATAAGTTGACTTCTGATGTACACAGTGTAAAAGTCTAGCATTGATTTAGGGTAGAGAAGTAATATAAGTTACTGTAATTTGAAACAATATTCATAAATACCCCCTGACAGTTTGGGACAATTTGGGCAGTCCTATTGGTTGAAAGGTGCTCACATGACTTTTTAAGACGGGTTTTAAACAGCTGATAAAGAAATAGCTGGAGCTGTGAAGGAGCATTCCGTGCTCATTATAGCCATACGCGGGTTGGCGCACTAGCTTGTGCGGGTAATAATTTACCTGTAGTGCAATCAATACACACCGGTATTCAATGTAAAATCTTTGAGTACGTACATGTACGTACAACCGTTGAAAGTCGCATGCAATTTAACCCTTCGCGACAACGGAGCCTGAGGAATTGAATTTTTTTTCTCAAAAAACAGAAAAGTTTCATGGATTTTCCCACATTATTTTTTTTCCTCAAAAAACAGAAAAGTTTCATGGATTTTCCTACATTATTATGCTGTTTAACAAAAAGGCATTCATGAATGGGAATAAGAGTAGTGACTTGGTCTCAAACCGCGGCTTAAAACCTTGCAGGGTTGTGGCCCGCTGTGTGATTCAGCTCGATCTGTTATCAGACAACCACGATCCTGCTGTTTTTAAACGGCCGTTTCAGTCCCTCAGTCACCACTTTTTTGTTCTCTTAATAATGGACATTAATATAGCGCCAGTGTCAGCAAACTTTGACTCTCGTGGTGAATGAACATTCTTACCAAGGGCGTCGATCTCTACCGAAAAGTGGGGAGGGGGGAGGGGGACGTGCGCGTGCAAGCCTTGGAAGATCGGAAACAGCTTGGCCAAAATAGGCCCAAATAGCATTCCGCTCGTGGTCCATCTTTGTATGCGCTGCCGACAGGGCAATGTTTACTAAACATTTACTAAAATCATTTCACCCATTACCATTCAAACGTTATCAGTTCTTTGAAGAAAAATGTATGAAAAACCCGAAACCACTCACGTTTACTTTCCCCGAAATGCTGTATATTGTTGCTTTTATTAAGTATCCTTTTTTTCTTTTTCGGGGGGGGGGGGGTGTCAAAAAGAGGGGGGGGGGGACATTTGATATGCTATCCCCCCCACTCTAAAAAGTGGGTGGGGGGGGGGACATGTCCCCCCCCCCCCCCCCCCCCCCCCCCGTCCCCCACCAATCGACGCCTGTGATTCTTACCCCTATCACTGGGCCATATTCCTTAAGCATCTTTGCTCCCTATGTGGGAATGTAGCCTATGCTGCTATGTATTGCATTGAGCAAAAAACAATCACAAGAACGGTTTCTGCCCTCACATAATGTTCCATTCAACTCGACTTCGCCTCGTTGAATGAAACATTCCATCTTCCAACCCATGAAAATATTCTCACCATTGCACTCATAAACATTCATTATTTGTATACTAATTTACATTCTCTGCAGATCCTTGTTGGGTCCAGCATGGGTGGGGTGTTGATGCTCTTGCTGGCTCTTGATAGACCACAGAGAATCCAGGCTTTAATTGGCGTCGCTACAGCAGTTAACCTCGTTAAAAGTCTCAGCTACAGCGAACCTGGTATGAAGCAGGTGAGTAGATAACACAGGGAAACGATTTTGTCCATCATTCTTGCTATTCGGACTGACTGCTAATATTGATTTTCAAATGATATTTTATGAGTTAGCAAATTGTGCAGTGTTTCGCTACAGTAACAAGGGAAGTCTTTCAATTTAACTGTGTACCATGGTCAGTGTTGACAGAAGAAGTTAACCTGCTAGAACCCACTACTGACAGCGGAAGTTTCGCAAGGAAAAGGTCACCATTGAGCTTCCAGGCACCTCTGAGCCTTCAACTTTGGAACACGCGGGTGCAACTTTTGTGTGATTTTTATAACCCCGAAAACTTAATGGTGGAATGATTAAATTGAAAAGTTTCAATAAAGTGATTAAAATTAAAATAAAATAAGAAATATTGCTCGACCTCCAACATCTTATTTGGAGTGTCAAATTGCGAATTTACGCAAAGCGTGTTCAACTGCACTAACAAACCAAAGTAACGTAATATTTCAGATCGGGTAAGTGCTTCTGAGTGTGAAAAGAGACCTTGTATCCCATAGAATTTGTGTGCATTCGTTGCATGTGAAGTCGCTGGGACAAGAACTTGAGTCCAACGCACTAAGCCCCTCAGTAATGACGCACTGATATTAAGTCTCAAGTTACAAACATCAAGTCCGAGTCCCAAGTTGGGTCCAGATGGTCGAGTCATTGATCAGTATAACCCAAATCTTTCGTCGCACCAAAGAACTTCCCAGCAAACAACTGGCGACCATTTCTTCAGATCAAAAGGGCAGTTTTCAATTTTTAATGAGGACATGATAAGTACCAGTACTACTCGATGAATTTTGTCAGATCAGCTGAAGATTCTTTTGTTTTTGCTTGCAGGCTACTTCAGACGCGACGTATGTAACACCAAAAGATTTCGTCGACAAGAAGTATCAGCGTTGCTTAATGGATGATAGCCTAGAGGTCCGCTGCCCAGTTCGGCTGCTCCACGGCATGCAAGATGACACAGTGCCCTTCATGACGTCCTTAGATGTGGCGCAGAGAGTGAAAAGCAACGATGTTGATGTCATACTGAGAAAGAGTGGTGATCACCGTCTGTCACAAGAGGGCGACATACACTTGCTCCTGCAAACACTTGAATCACTGTTGTCACATGTTGGAAGTAAACTGCGTCTGTCACCACTCAGTGGCAGTGGACACAAACTATGACCATTCCAACAGTTAAGGTATATGTAGGATAGGCCTGTATTTGGTTCATTTGGCATTAGGAGCAGGCCATAGACAAAACTGGGTGTTTGTAAAGTTGAAAATAACAGCATGTCATGGTAGAGTGATTTAGCGCCTCAAAGTCAAGTTCTGGTGGCTGAGTCACCAGAGTGTGGGTTCAATTCTTGAAGATCCAATTTCATAGAGCTGCTTAACCAAATCAAAAATTGCTTTTAATATGTTCTGCTACGCAAAAATAAGCAGTATACCAGTGACAAATGGTACATGTGACATGGTATTTTGGCTGGTAACCTTATTCTGGTAAGTATAAATTTGTTGTGCTTTGTTGTGCTACTTTTTGTGCTTAAGCAGCTCTATGAAATTGGACCCTGGTCATAATTCATGACACTTGTGTCTAAGAGCAAGACACTTGACTATAATATTGCTTTACATCATATGAAGGCTTTATTGTATAGACCTTGTGCACGTGGCGTCACCGACCGCTTGCAATGATTTTGGTGATCACCAGCTTGTCGTCGTGCACAATTGTTACAGTTATCTGGTGCGTGGCGCAAGGCGGGGTATTGAGCCAATCACTGCAAAGAAATATCTTCTGTATTGCGCTAAATTATGTGCGTAATGCTGCTGCACGTCAGGCTGACACAAGCGTTGATATGTTTTGTATACCACAAAAAATCTTCTCTTTAAACTCAAAATTCAAAAATCTTCACTATGAAAATAAGCTTGGTAAGTAAATTCATTGAGTGACGTAATAGTTTTCACTTTTCGGAAACAATTACAAAATTCATGTTAGAATTTGTAAAATATTGACAACAAACATGCACCGCATTTACTTTTCTAATGCAGAGTGATCACCAAAATGGCAATGTTTAAAGCATGTGTGTGATCTGTGACGAAGTTGCACAAAGTCTATGAGGAAGAAGAGCAAAGGTCAACCTTTAAAAATTTTATAGTCACAAATGACCGGACTCCCATACATGCCTTAAGATATCATGTCTCAAAAATCATTAAAAAAAAACACAGATTTTTGTATACTTTCTAAAGATGTAAAAAGTTTTCATTTCTCAGTAAGACTTACATCAAAATATAAAGTCCCAAAATTGATTCATGAAAAACAACAGTAAGTGATACTGATCAATACCAGATTGTTTACATGACTAACTTCGGATTTATTTGGAGAAAAAAAACACCAAAAAAAACGAACCTTTTTTTATTGCTCCTTTAAGATCATCAAATTTAATAATACAAGTGTAATCCCTTAAAAATGTAAATTCCTGGAAACTGGCTCGCAGGATGGGTTCCCTTTTTTTTCTAGACAAGGAATCTCCTAGATGTTACAATTCAGGAGGTTTACAGACTCTGTGCATCACCAGAAATACAAAACTACAGGTTTGGACACAATGTGGACTATTTCTGTCTCCCTTTGGTGACTGCAATACCTCTTTGAAGAACATTTGAAAGCTCAACGGGGTTTCGAGAAAATCCTGAAATCAGGATTAATCCTGAGATATCACACGCCTGCATATGTTCGATGTTCATTAACAATAAAGATATGCACCATCACTACACTAGACAGTGTAACAAATGTCATCATGCATGCTCGTATCTCACTAGCTCTAAAAAAGGTGCCAAACGTAAAAGCCCCAAGCTGCAAAACTCTGAATACCTTTCATAGAAATGTACCGGATACATGTATATATTCAAAAATATATTTTAAATCTTGACTAATTGGCAAATATATAGGTTAATGTTCATTCTTTATCTCATGTTTTCTTTATACACTAGCTAATACATGTAGTTATACCAATCTTTTGACTTGTAATTATAAAGTTTCTAATGTTATATTGTACGTTGTCTTAATTACTGTTTTTGTCTCCACTCGACAGTCTAATGATTTTTAGAGACCTCCATCTTCACACTTTGTACCTACAAGTTGCCGCCATTGTATAGTGTGTGTTATAGTTAATATGTAGCATTGTTTGTATCATCTTGTTGTGTGTGTGCTTGTCGCAAAACAGCAAAAATAAAGAAGAATTCTTACATAAAGTTTACATTTTTCTTGATTACATTCACAGTTTTGAAACAGTCGTACATGTGGGTCTTATTTTTCCTGGGTAAAAGGTTATTTGACATTGGGCGATCAGGTCATCACCTCTTTTGACCTCAACCGAAGTGATGTACTTGATGATGCTATCTGTCCAACATCTGATAGTTAGCTCCTGGCCAACGGTGGCCTCTTTAACATACTGGACCCACACCTCTTTTGCGTCAGTGTCAAGCATAATGCCTGTTGAAAAGCCTGTCAGCAGTCCCTCTTCAACTGCCATATTGACACAGTCCAAACAGTATCGTATGAGTACTGCCTGGTTCAGATGTAGGTTGGAATCAGAATCGCCAGACATAACAGTCCTCTTGTGGGTGAACCACACAGCAGGCCGGTTGGGAAATTCCGGACCGGACACGGGTCTCTTTTCACTGGATGTGATAATGGTTACACAGTCCCGTAATTCAGATGAAATTGCGGTGGATCTGCGCGTCTCTTTCAAGACCATCACAGAATGAGTACTTGTAGAAGCTAGGAGCTCATTGGTCAAGACGTCCACGATATCCGTATCTGTACACAGCGAGGTCTTGCCGATGTGGCTGACACGGAGGTTGATTTTTACAGACACGCCTGGCTTCAATACCGCGTAGAAGGCTGGGTAAATCGTAAACCAGTTAGAACGAATGAAAAACACAGCCGATCTGAGCTCCGGAGACCGCAAACTCTTGTCGTACAAGATGGTTGAGGTACGAGCTCCTTCGACTAACTTGGACAGCTTCCATATGCTAACTCTGCCTGGATATAGAAACAGTGGGCGAGAATATTAATAAATGTTCAAATAGTGCGACTTTTTAAAAAAGTTTTTGAACTTTACCTGTCCGATCTTTAATTTCTTTCTCCTTACCCTACCAAAATACTTGTGGTGGTTCAGCTATGTGAAGCTGGACACCTGTTACTGTAATGGTGTTAACCACTGGCCTCGTGCGAAGTATTTAGATAAGCTATTATTTCTTTGTGGTTGGTTTGTGTTTGTTCCATTGTCTTTTTTTTCTGAAAGCCTGAAATTTTATGAATGTACATTGCATTTATGTAAAAAGCAAAGAAAATAACATAGGCAAAATTAAGGTCCAAATCAGAATCGAAATAAATTGTCAAGTGACAAGAATAGATTCTGAGGCAATTTTGAGGTATTTGTTATACTACTTTGTTATTGTTATGACGCCCTTATGTACAGGTTGCACCCAAAATAAGGTAAGGTACATGATACATGTGTATTACTTTTACTATAAACCAGATATTGGTGCACTTTAGTGTTATGGTTTTAGCATCTGGCCAATACATACCTGACTTGTCAAAATCTTCAAATGAAAGCCCCTCTATGACATAGTGTAGGACCCCATCATCTCCATACTCGTGCCTCATGGTGTCACTGTCAGCTTCACTCGGCTTACTGATTCAGGCAAAATGCAAAAATAAACTGCATCATGGATGAAGAAGAAAGAATGGTAATACTAGCATTATGCTAACCTGTACAAAGGAATCATGCAGGTGAATGAATCAAACCATCGACCAACCCTACCCTAGCCCCCAGCCCCCAGCCACCGACCCATAACCTCTCCAGGGCCTAAGATGTTCACCGTTTTGTTCATTAGCACTGTATTGTAGGCGTAGCTTTGACCCAGTTATTGGGGCACTGTACTCCTTTTTGAAAATGTTTGAAATTATCGGTAGGTAGTACGACCGAAATGTCAAAATCTCAAAGTCTCATATTTCCGCTGATCTCGTATTTCTGCGGTATTTAAACGGCACCAATTTGTTATCTATGGACGACTTTCATGCCATGAATCGATAACCAATAACCTGCATATCTGGTAAAAAGAAAAAATCCAAAACGTCATCAGAGAGATTTTTTAAATTTAAATATTTGTGAAATATATATGCTATTTTACAGACCGGACAAATTTAAGCTGACCATGGCTGCCAAAAAGTGCCATTTTATTTAATTTTTCACCTTAAATGTTATTCTGTCGTTCGAAATATCAGTGTAAAGATCCTGTTTCACTTTTTAGAAAAAAAAGGACATAGGAAGAATTTATTGTCCCGTCAAAAACGTAACAAATTATCTGACGTCGAAATAATGCCAAAAAAACAAAATAAATAATTTCAACAACTTTAGCAAAGGGCGCCCTCAATGTGTGTGTTTTAACTTAAAGTAAAACTCGCGTAGGTTAAAGACTTGCCTGCGCATGTACAAAACTCGCCACGGGCAAATGCGCGCAATTTTCAAAATTGCGCAGTTCAGTTTTCACTTTACGCGGTTACTATTTTGCGGACCATTTGATAAACTACCGCAGAGCAACAATAAACGGTGTACACCAATATAACAGGAGTCAGGACACTTTGCACAAGTTGGTGATTTATTTATTTTGATCGAAAAATGCTGCAAATAAAATACCGCGGAAATTGGGTATTCCATCCTACGACCGATAATGTCAACATCTCAGAAAAGGAGTTCCGTCTATCTAGCGGCCGTAGAGCAGTTTTATTTTTTGTTAGCGTGATTATGATGAAGAAATCTTTTTTTACTTTAGCTTAACAATCTCGCCCCTTTGTTACAAAATTCCCCAACCCAAACACATCCATCAGCGTAAGATACCCATAAACAGATGTTAAAGAATAACGAAAAGTTTCTACTCAAAATACCTGCCCCTTGACATTAATGTTGCTTCAGTCTTTTGCGCAGGTGTTGAAGTTATGGAGAGGACCACATTGATCTCACCTTCCTTATGCATGATGATTGAGGGCGCTAGGCTACGATCGATGAAGACCCACGGCACACATGGTGTGTGTGTACTGTGTATGTGGACGATGAAAAAACAACAGAGTAATATTAATATTATCGATACATTATGGCGGATGGATCAAAAAATGAACCAGATCTTGAGGAATTTTTGCGGCGTATTGACGAGTTAGGTAAATTTGTACATTCACTTTCATTTTTTTTATAGGAAATTCAGTTTAGTTAGACCCAGTAACTGGGACGCTGTACTCCTTTTTTTAAAATGTTGACATTGTCGGTCGTGTAGTGTACTAAAATGAACCGACAATGTCAACATTTAAAAAAAGGAGTACAGCGCCCCAGTTACTGGGTCTACAGTTTAGTATGATTTTATTATGAAGGCTGGTGTAAGTTAAAATTAAATATTTACTTTTTTACTGGAAAGTTTAGTTTTACTACTCAATTAGTACACACTGTTGTTAAGTGTTACCATGGTTACTGTTTACTTGTGTTTAGTGTTATTTTAGTGTTTAACAGTTGACCTTTCTCTATGACATTATCCAGTTAAATCATCATCTTGTTTATGAAGCGTATATTCTTATGATGTAGACTAGACCCAGTAACTTGGGGCGCTGTACTCCTTTTTTGAGATTTTGACATCATCGGCTAGTACGACCGATAATGTCAAAATCTCAAAAAAGGAGTATAGCACCCCAGTTACTGGGTCTAGATATAGACATAACTAGCCCCATAAATAGGGCCAATCCACTTGGAAGTGGATTGGCCCAATTTATGGGGCTAAGATTAAGAAGACAACCTTTGTTCATTTTAACCATGGCCAGGAAGAACTTAAAAACACACCTGGTCATAGTCATCCCATCATATGTTTCTTTCTTCAATAAACTTGCAGGTTCTGTGTGCCACAAACCGACGAGTTTCCAAGCATTGATTCAGTGACTGTGCAATTCGTTATTGCCATTTTTGTTTTCTTTTTTTGCATTTTTTATTACTGTGTGAGTGTTAAAAAATGCATTGCTTTTTTTACTCTCTTTGGTCATGTTGACACATACATTAGAGTCAGTAGTAAGAGGTGATGCATCTCTTGATGCGGTAAAAGAGGGCAGTTCCCCGGCTGGACGGGAAAATGTTGCCAACCGCCGCCAGCAGCAAAGACCTGTCAACCGCACAGTCATCAACAAAGCAGCTTTTAAAGATGAGCCGGTTAAGGTAAACATTATGATTATTGTATCCCTTCATCCTCTGGAGGCACAAAGCAATGTAGCCTTGTAAATAGTGCCAATACGCTGGCCTACCTCCGCTTCAAGAAACGGAGGGAGTCCAGCGTATTGGCACTATTTATGGGGCTAGAAGCAATGGGACCCATTGGTTAAGTGTCTTGCTCAAGGACACATCTGTCAAGATCAGAATTTGAACCCACACTCTGCTGATCAGAAACACTGGAGCATGAGTCCAATATTTTTGCTAATTGTTTAGTTTTGCTGTTTTACTTGCTTTGTTTCATTTTTGCTACCCTTGTAAGCACCATGAGCCTCCTGGGAATGGCGCATTATAAATGCTTTTTGTGTTGTACTGTATTGTATGTGTTCAGAATTTGCATAGTTAACAATGGATGCTTTAAATGTTGAAGAGCATCTTGGATGATTCTTGTCTCCATTAATACATGTAGCTTTTAGTCAAGTCGGTCTCCACAATTTTGTATTGATGTTTTTTTAACTGCATTTCTACCATGATGTTTGCTTTGTATCTCAAAATTCATGCTATTGGATTGTATTAAAGTGCTTGTTCTTGTTGAGTTCTAAAAAAACTCTTTTGTGTGTATTTTCACAGGGCATTGGTGGGGGAAGTAATCCTGCCCTGGATCAAGGTTTGTTAATCCACCTTTTGTGTGATTCTTCAAACTAATCCTTTTTAATCCAAAGTCTTCAGGCCAAATACTATTCCTATTACACAGTACATTGTATTTTGTGCTTACAGCCAGCATCCTCCACTTGGGCCTACGGGGTTAGTGCACATCTTCTTTGCAGCAGTGGCAGAACACTTTAAATCTACATGTAGGGGGACAAAGTTGAAATACACCACCTGTCATTTTTAAGGAAAATTTTCAGATTGCTTGATAGAAAGGTGGGCCCCAGTGTGTTTGTACAATTCTAGTGTGTCTTGGCGGAACGGTTTACTGCTTCAGACTCAAGTTCTGGTGGCTAAGTCATCATGATGTGGGTTCAAATCACGGTCATGACACTTGTGTCCTTGAGCAAGACACTTAACTATAATTGCTTCAATTAGGGGAAGAGGCAGTTATAATTGTCTTGCAACAGAATGATTTACCCCTCCCTGTTCTTAGCTGTGTTGTGAAGAGACGAGCGTTTATATCTCTCCATATCTTGTTTCTGCGCATCGGGGCAGGTTTTTATCCCTTCGAAAAAAGTAGCCCACACCCCGAGTAGCCTTTGGGCCTTGTGATGGGTGAATAGCTTAAATAAAAAAAACCTATAAAATTTGACGGCTGAACGAGGATGGTAAGCAAATTTCTTTTATTTACTGGTATCATTATAAAAAGGGGATGAAATAAAGATGTTCACGCCAAGACAAAGTCAACACCTTTGTGAATATTATCTGCCTTGTCCTCTCTCTTTAGATGGTTTCTTGAGGTCCATAGAGGCAGACGCTAACGAGCGTGCTATGAAGCGCAAGAAAAGAACAGAGGAAGCCACCGTCTTTAAGAATCAGGGAAATGAAGAATTCAAGAAGGGTAACTATCTTCAAGCCGTGGAGCAATACACACAGGGTTTGGAACGCTTGAAAGATTTCACAGTGCTGTATACTAACAGAGCTCAGGTACGTGTGATCCTAAGAAGGCGACAGTACACACATTTGCCTTCCAAAGAAAAAACCCAAGAACACTTTGACTTCATTTTTCTGAAATGTTGGTGAGAGTCATCACTCATGGCTGGTGTCATTAGGATCAGGCCTGTGGTTTATCATGGTTTTTCCTGGTTTCAGGATTTTTCACTGGTTTCCCTGCATCTTTAGATTTTCTTGAAAGAGACAAACTTGCTATCAAAGAGATGAAAAGGGCTGCCTTTGGTATGGCCACACCTTCAGATATCTATTTGAAATGATATAGAGAGTCTGTAAATCTCTAAAATGTAACAATCTGTACTGTCAGGCATCCTCACCAAGAGGAAATGTTATCCAATTTCAGGGTTTTTCATTTTCATACAATCTCATCCAGGTAGGATGTTTGGTTGATGTCTCTTTGCAGTCAATGAAAGTATCTTCATGCAGTTGAAAAAACAAATTCTATGAGTGCTGGCAATTTTTGCTTTTTAACAAAGTGAGGTCACCAGTCTACCATTTGATAATGTTTTCTGATTTGTCACGGGTTATCTGTGTTAAAGGGATGGTGTCTTCATGATAATAACAGGCCTGTGGCTGATCATGGGAAGATGAACTCTTACCCAGATACTGCACACGTGGGCGTTTGCGGTCAAATCACAAAGGGTGCCATCTTTGTGAAACTGTGACGTGACAATCGGTGCGCATGGGCATGTAGTAACTGGGTTATTCCATTTACTGCTATAGTCATGACGACACAACCCCTTTAAGAATTTGCCTGGCAAGCACAATGGTTTCTTGCCCTCACAAATTTCAGTAAAATTTTTACTAAACAGCCCGTGTACGTAGAACGGCCCTTGTTTTCAATCAAATGTCCCTACTCTTTTTCAAGCACCAAATATGGCAGAAGTGGCCTAACTTATCCAATTCCTGTATTAGTTCTACATCATAAAAACATATTTAAGTAAATCTGTAAAGTACTTTGTATTTTGTATTCTTTTATTTGGGTATTTCTAGGCATTCAACAAACTAGAAAGGTTTGAGAAAGCTAAAGAAGACTGTCACACAGCTATACAGCTTGAACCCAACCACCTCAAGGCACGAATACATCTAGGAAAGGCATACCTGGGGCTGAAGGAATACGATACAGCTATCAAGACGTACCAAGAAATACTGGAGATCGACAAGAAACAAGAAAAGATAGTGAAAGGTTTGTAAACTGGGAGATGACTCTTACCTCGTTTAAGGACAAAATGCAGGATTGGTGAAAAAAGGGAAAGCAAGCGTGGAGACGAGGTCTTAAACGGCCGTTTAAAACCGGCAGGGTCGTGGCCTCATGATAAAGGACAGAACCGAAGGCGACAACCCCCCAAGGTTATAAACAGCTGTTTAAGACCGACTCACTACTTTTGTAACTCCTATAAAAAAAAAAACATTTTGTTAATGTCCTTTTTGTTAAAATGAGTAATAATGTAGGAAAATAAAAAAAATAAAAATTGTTTTGAAAATGTTCACGACCTCCTTTTTGCAAGGGGTCAGATTGCAAGGTGTTGAACTTTGACAGTGCTGTTTATTTTGAGGGGCACCATTGTGAAAGAATTGTAAATTTCTAGTTAACCTTTTCATGTTTCCCCCTAAAATCTTTAGAGTACATCGCTGCAGCTCGCTTAGCGGAGTCAACAGCAGCAACGGCGATGGAGGCCGAGAGATTATTCAACGAAGGTGATACAAAAGCAATTGGGGTGGTTCAAATCCTGTCCAAGCTTAAACAGCCCCATCAACCCATCCCATATTATGCCGGAGGATTCAGAATTCTTTGTAGTGCCATAAACGACAGTAAGTACAATGTGTGAAGACTGTTGCATGTATTCATAGTTTTTTTTGAGCATAGTTTCTTTTTGAGCATGGACAGGATGTCCATGCTCAAAAAGCCTCATCAACCCATCCCATACTATTCAGGAAGAATCAATTTTCTTTGTCCTGCCATAAATGACAGTAAGTACATTGTGTGGAGCCTGTTGCATGCATCTGCCATGTCCATGGTTCACATCCTGTCCAAGCTCAAACAGCCCCATCAACCCAACCCATACTATGCCAGAAGATGTAGCTTTGCATGGCCGAGCGGTTAAGTGCATGGGGCTCAAGTTCCAGTGGCTAAGTCATCAGGCTGTGAGTTCGAATCCCGGTCATGACACTTGTGTCCTTGAGCAAGACCCTTAACTATAATTGCTTCAAATAGGGGAAGAGGCAGTTCTGTTTGTCTCGGAACAGATTCATTTACCACTCCCTGTTCTCAGCTGTGCTGTGAAGAGACATTTGCGTTTATATCTCGCCATGACTTGTTTTTGCGCATTGGGGCAGGTAGCTCACACCTCGAGTGGCCTTTGGGCTATGTCATGGGTGAATTGCATAAAAAAAAACAAAAAAAAACCCACATTTTTTGAGGGGCTGCCATAAACAATGGTCAGGTAATAAGTAAAAAAAATATAGAAAGCATCCCATCAATTCATAACCTGTATGGTTAATCTCTCCCCAGGTTCATCGCAAGCGCTGTTCAGGCAGTACGGAGGTTTTAATCTTTTCACAAACATTACAGCAGTAAGACAGTAAGTTTATTGTCAAAGGATATCACAAGCATTTATTCAGAATCAGACATTTTGTGACTGGTATCCTGCTCATTTATGCGGAGTAGAACATTTTGTAAGCACAATTTGTTTGCTTAAGCAGCCTGTATAAAGTTGAGTCCAGACCCAGTTTCATGGAGCTGCTTATGCAGAAAATACTGCTTAAAAATCTTCTGATAAGCAAAAATGAACAGGAAACCAGTCACAAAAGGTACTTGAGAAATTGTGTTTTGGCTGGTATACTTTATGTGGTTAGCAGAATTTTGTTTAGCTACTTTTTGTGATTAAGCAGCTCTATAAAACTGGGCCCAGCTCGCATATTGTGCAATTTTGACATTAAAAATTTGTGCATTTTAATGTAGATGCCTTGATGACGTAATAGAATGTGATGATCTCTTGTCAGATGTCAAAGACCTTGTTTTTGTGACCCTTGACCTTTTGACATCAGCTGTAAAGGACAACAGTAAGTGCTTACCTGTTCCAAATCCATTGATTACTCAGTAGTGTCAGTTTTTTCAGCTTGTTAAACCTATTGGTATCTCAATCAGCCACGTTTAAAGCAATGTATGTTACCAACATACTGTACATTGTGCATGGCATCCATGGAACTATTTTCTGTTTTCTGTTTTTGAACATCGTCATCTTTCAGAACTCATTTTAGAAAGATTTTCGGCAAAAAGCAGCGACGTAGCTGGGGGTTGGGGGCCTGGGGTGGCACGTGCCGGCCCCCACAAAGTTTCAGTGTTTTCACAGGTGCATCAAATAAATAATGTAGATACATGAAATTAATAAAAAAACATGGTACGAGGGGCCCCCACTGAAAAGCAACGCCCCCCTCGCCTCAGACAGTGAAAAAAATCCTTGCTACATCCCTGGTGAAAAAGATATGTATTGCGACGTTATGGTTACACCCTGATGATGGTCTTTTTCCTTTCTGTCTCAGTTGAAAATTCCGCTTTTCTGGTGAATCTTAGTATATTGCCCCCGCTCGTTCTCGGTCTTCTCAGAAAAGAAACAGAAGGGCTGCGACAGCGATGTGTCATGTTGCTCTGCATATTAGCCCAGAATGCAGAGGGGCAAGATGGTATCGTTAAAAATGTTGACCTTGTTGAGTAAGTACTTGAGTTAGTGATAATTTAAATCTCTTATTCTTATGTATTTGATGAGAGAATAGGGCAAGTTTTGAGATTTAAGCAAGAAGTGTATGGCTTTGGAACATTATCGACTTGAGTGTGAAGTGTGTCATGGCTGAAAGTGCACATCCATAAGCTACTTCATTCAACCACTTTTTCTGAAATATTCTAAATGCATTCCACACCTTTGCCTTGACTCCAACGTTTGTCACACAAATGCAGGTGTGATGAGCTGGTAATAGTTATTTATGGGACTTTGAATTTCTTGCTAGTTTGTTGTAAAGATGGCACCTGACGAAGTCATGTACCCTTGTTAATCCCCACAGGTTGCTACCACTCTTGCTAACAATCATTCAGTCGTCTACTTCATTGGCAGCACGCTCAGCTGCATGTAAGCTGCTAACCAGTCTGGCACTAAACGATAGGTAAATACTGGAACTCATTTCAATTTAGCTGTTAACTTACCTACTGCTGGATCATTCATACCCATTCAGAATTCCAACTCTCACATTTCCCCATTGCTATTGTACACACATGGTACTATCATTTGAACAGTGTTGATATCAAGCTGTACTACCATTCAAAACCATTCATAGCATAGAGGGTCCATTGATTCACCACAGCTATACTACCGTTTCGAACAATCCTCACAAGGCTTTGTATCGGCTTACCTACCATTCAAAACCACTTGGGGAATCAACACTGTACACAGTTATTCCACCATTCAAAACCACAATAGTGAATGGTTTGATGCAACACATGGTGCATCAGTTTATTTGAAAAAGGCACCAAGAGTAGGAAAGTTAAGGGTCACAGTTCGACTTGTGCCCGGAAAAAGGGCGTAGCAGAAGTTAGCAGTTAATGTGCAAAGCTGTATTTCAAGAAAAATGAGCAAGGAAGTTTGATCGGTTTTCTGCCATTCATAAGTAATAGGAAGGTGAAATTCTGCATGGGAAAGGGAAAAAATGTCTTTGGGGGTAGTTATAGCAACAGAAATGTAGCAGTAATGTAATTTTGATTGCTAACGACCTTCTGTTGCTAACGACCTTCTGTGGCGTGTCGTGGCCGAGCGGATAAGAACACCGGACTCAAGCTCTGGTGTTTGTGATCAGCAGAGTGTGGGTCCGAGTCCCGGTCATGACACTTGTGTCCTTAAGCAAGACACTTAACCATTATTGCTTCGTCCTTCGGATGGGACGTGAAGCCGTTGGTCCCGTGTGTTGTGTAATGCACGTAAAAGAACCTAGTGACACTTATCGCAAAGAGAAGGGGTTCGCCCGGTGTTCCTGGCTTGATCGGCTGCAGATTGCGCCACAGCACCTTATAAACCGTTACATGGTGCTATGTAAACGAACAGGTCTCATACTTCAAAACGTAACTCATCATATATTGCAGGAAAAAATACTGAGCGCTCTGAGACGCCCATAGGGTGTGATAAAGCACTATATAAAACTTCGTATTATTATTATTATTAGAACAAGAAGTTACTTGTGTGCATGGAAAAAGGGCGAAGAGCCTTCTGCCCTTCCAGGCACACAAGAAGTTGAGACCATATTCTGATATGACAGTTGTCTATGTAAACATTCTTTCCCATGTTCATGTACTAAAGACAATTAGTGACTTTGATTTCCATGTCCTTTTTTTTTTTAAAGGTTAAATCTAGATTTTTCATGCGTTTTTCCAGGTTTAATGAGAAGTTTGTATATGGAGCCCAAACTCACATAATTCCTGCTTTTACAAGACTCTTGGTGAGGACAACAATTTTTTTTCTTCATTTTCTTTCCTGAAACAAAGAGAGGCATCTGTTGAATACGGGTGATTTACAATTCAGTGCACCCTCTACAGTTGACCCCACAAAGGCCTATTTACCCAAAAGAGGTCGACCAATAGTCACACTCGCCACTCGGCGTCGCATGGGCAGTTTGAGACATTTAAACGACTGACATGAATGTGAAAAAAACAGTCACCAGCCTCAAAAAAAATTTACGCCCTAAGCCGTAAACACAGAAAATTACGACCATGCTGATTTGCAAACCATAAACAAACTTAAACAGTCAGAGTCATGTGGCGGGCACTGGGAGTCAATTAAAAAATTGTTTGACCTATTCCCATGATGCACTGTGAAAATGGCCTCTCCTCGAAAAATAGGTAGAGGGCGCACTGTGTTGCAAACATAGAGTTATATATAAGAACTAAAGGGCGTACAAACCATGCGACACGTCCCGACAAGGAGCATTATTTGACCATTGAGAAAATGGCGCGGACCATTTATTTACGCTGGTCACTCATCCGTTCACACAGCAGCCATTTTCTAAGTGGACATTCGTACGCAATTGGCCCATAGGGATTTGCCCGAGGTGGCTGGTATTGTATGATTATTATGCATATTATCTGATTATGGGCCTGATACTGTGTTCATTTGACGGTGAGCATTTTCTTGGCTGCATCTGTGATGGGCAAAGCAAAGTCTCCTGTGGACCCTGTAGTGTTGTTTTAGTGCCCTCTATTGACCACTTTTAGTCAGTTTACATTATAATCCAAGATGGCTAAGGAGTGAAAATAAACCAGAAATCGTTAGAAATCTCTCCTATTTTTCCACAGTGGTTAAGCCTAAACACCAAGGCTCCTGTGCCCAATTTCACATAGTCTGTTCGCAGATATTGTCTGCTTTTTTAGAGATCCGCAGCACAGTATCTATTTCATAAAATGGTCAACCTTACAGTGTTTCCCATGTACATCTTTTTTTTCAGGTGAACTACTCGTCTCTCGATGACTCTGTACTCAAGTCCTGCATTTTTATGATGAGTCATATGACACAGAATGTGTTGATCAGACAAGCAATGTCACACAATGCTCAGTTTGTGCAGGCTATCGTCAAAATCATTGTAGGTTGGCCTTTATCATTGTAATAGACTGAACTTTATCAATGTTTATACATTTACTATTTTCATGTAGGCCTATTGAATTGTATATGAGTATTGTTAATAATGACATGTTGTTGTCTGTTAATAATGACATGTTGTTGTCAATGTAAAAATAAATGTTTCTTCTGTGTACATGTATATTATATATATCTTTCTATGTATCTATCTATCTATCCATCTATCTGCTATCTATGTATGTATATTGCCATGTAGATGTTGCCTAGTTATTAAAAATTTGCACCAATTCTTGCCCTGCCTTGCTCATGGTTTCAAAATAAAACTAATACTTAAACTTTTTGGTTTGACATCTATCCCTGAGTGAAAACGAGCGTGTGTGGCTGCTATTTAATTGTTGGCGAGTTGGTTTTAATCAGCCTTTTCATGATGCAGTAATTTTTATTTTTCCCATTTGAAAAATCAGAAGAATAAGACTTTGGTTGCCAATCAGATTTTCATGTGTTTTGACTACATTGTTATTGCTGATTTTTAGGAGAATTGTGCTGAGAAGAAAGAAGAGGAGTTGGAGAGGAAAAAGCTCTTAGCTGTGATGGGCCTTCTCCTAAACGTGTCTGTCAGGTGCGTCCCTAGACAAGATTTGCAAGAGAACACCCCGTTACCCATTGATGGTAAGGTGTTTCTCCCAACATTACTGCCCTTGCTGGACATCGATGAAGAAGACATGAGGAAAGTGAGTACACTCTTGGGTTACGCCCGTCTAAAAACATGTAGTTGTTCCTCTATTTGTAGTTTTATCAACTTATTTTTCTGCCACACTTTGGATGATACCATTTGCATGTTCTTCTGTTCCACATGAAGAGGTTGTTTTAGACATAAAACTTCATTAAATTTTACCTTAATACTCCAATCAGATTGCTCAATGGGAGTGTAATAGAGAAACCATATACTCCCGGTAGTCTATATTGCTCTCTGGCCATTGTATCGTCACGCTCCGTATACAGACAGTGCGAAATAGTGTTCTAAACTTTGTGTGTTGCCCGTAATGCTCTCCATGAAACGATGCTCAAAGTTGTATTATCTTCCAGTTGGCTGGAAGATAAACTTGTCATCACACGCGTGCTCATGGAATACAGGAAATATAGTGCGTCTGCGTCCCATATCCAACAAGGCTGCAGGCTGAGTGGGATATGGACACAGAAGCCCAATGTTTTCCCGTATTCCACTCGCGCTTGTGTGATAACTAATGATATCATCTTGTGTATATATGCAGTTATACAACCAAACTGTAAAAACATGATAAAATAGGCTGTTTATTTCATTAATTTACTCAATTCTAATTCAGCATGTTCAGTCTCCCTTTTTGTGTTGTGTGTGGTTGGTTGGGAGCATGAGGAAATTACCAGTTGTCTAATATCAATTATTTGTATAGGTTTCATTATTGCCTTTATTTTTCTTACCTGACTTTTGCGACTATTTATACATTTATGATATTTATGATGTTTTATTCTCTGTTCATGGTGCATTGACAGATTTTTCAATAACTCTTAAATTTTCATAACTTGTAATAAAATTCAAATGAATTCAAAATATCTTGCAACAACTGTCCCAGATGTCACACGAACCAATTGACCAATTGCCCAGATACGACAATTTTGCAAGGAATCTCTCTTGTTTAAGAAACACTGTTATAAGAAGTTCTGTTTTTGCACTGACACAGTAATATGTTTGTCTGACAGACAGCCCTTGGGCTTATCAGCAATGTGTTACCTTCCGGTGATGAGAGTTTTGCTGATGTTGCTAAAGCAAACTACATTCCAAAGATAATCAGTGTGATGAAGGTGAGGTCATTTTGTCATTGACTCCTTTCCTTGGAATCACAATAACGAGGCTGGCCAGAAATGTGTCCAGTTACAATCAACGAGGCTGGCCAGAAATGTGTCCAGTTACGGTTGGATTTCACCAAGAGCTAAGATTTATCTTATGATGTTGTATCAATCTTAATTGCTATGAATAAATAATTGCAAAAGAATGAAGGGAGAAATGCAGAACTGAACTCAAGGTAACTCAGAAGCCGTAACTCGAGATTGAATCACGGACAACCTTAGAGAACCTTCAAAAACCTTGAACCTAACCTTGAGTTACCGCCAGTTTAATTTCGCATTCCTCCCTAACACCAATACAAATCACTAATGTAGACAACTCATCTCGAGATGAATCGTAGTGCTTTGTGAAATCAAACCCAAATGCCCTTTTTGAAATCTATCTTGAATTCGGAATCCCTACTTAACCATTCATTCATTTTTTATAATTTATTTGTTGTTTTCTTTTGGCAAAAAATTTGGCGCTGCAACTTAAGCTGTGTGTTCAAATTGAGGTGAACTGAACTGGGACAATTTCCCTAAAGCTGTCAAGCACAAAAAATTGCTTAGCACAGAAAAATATTGCTGAGCAGAAATACGTCAGCAGCCAAAACACCATGTTATGTGTATTGTTTGTAACTGGTTCCCCTCCTAATTTTTGCTTAGCAGAAAAACTTGCTTAGCACCATATTCTGCTTTATGAAATTTGGCCCTGGACTGACTGCTTTGAACCTCTTCTTCTTACAGGGTGGGGACCAAACATGTGGTCACTATGGCATCAAGTGTCTTGCTGTTCTAACGCAGAGGAGTGATAAAGCAAGGAACGATATGGCCAGAACAGATCCAGGTAAAATTGCGCATTCGTAATAGAAGCAGGTGCTTTAGCCATGTCCGAATCAAGTGACTTCGGCTAAGGCTATGGTCGTTGGCTGCAATGACGACATTGAAGAATATGTATTTTTTTTTTGCATTATGGCCATAGCCACTGCTGAAGCCATAAATTTGGACACAGCCTTTCAGTTTTGCGGAATTGTCTTTCTCACCAAAGCCAAGAAAAAAGGCCTGGGTCAATTTTATGAGAGAAACTTAAAGGGGGACTTTCGTCATGATCATACACTGCTTAAAATAGTTTTCTTGAAATCAGAAAAAAACGTCTTGTTTCAAGAAAAACATTCTTGTGTCACTCCTTAGAAACTTTTTCTCGGGAGTGACGCAAGAAATATTTTCTTGAAGTAAGATTTTTGTTTCTTATTTCAAGAAAACCAAAAAAACCATTTTCAGCAGCGTATGTTAGGCCTGTGGCTGTACATGGAATTATGAACTCTAACCCAGTTACTGCACAAGGTGCGTGCTGGACGCCACATCACACTGGGGGGCCGTCATTATTATGTGCGTGTCGTGGCCGAGCGGTCAAGCGCACTGGACTGAAGCTCTGGTGTTCTGATCAGCAGAGTGTTGGTTCGAGTCTCGGTCTTGACACTTGTGTCCTTAATCAAGACACTTGACCATTATTGCTGCGTCCTTCGGATGGGACGTAAAGCCCGTTGGTCCCGTGTGCACGTAAAATAACCTAGTTACACTTATCGTTAAGAGAAGGGGTTTGCCCTGGTGTTTCTTGCCGCAGCATCTTGTAAACCACTACAAGGTGCTACATAAATGGGTCTCATAATTAAAAAAAAAAACTTTAAAAATAACATAGTAAGCACCTAATAGTTGGTAGATAAGTGCACTTTATAAGACTCTGGTGTTATTATTATGATACTGTGATGTGACAGCCAGTGCGCGCGTGCAGTAACTGGGTTAGAGTTCAAAATTTCCATGTACAGCCATAGGCATGCTATGATCATGACGACAGTCCCCCTTTAACATAAATTATTGCTGATTATTTTCAGCATTAGTCACACACAAATTAAGTCTTATATCATACAGTTCTTAGTGCTTTATCTATGGGTGTCTCAAAGTGTACTCGCCAACTACATCTTGTCTGTCCGTTTTCAGAACTGAAATACATCCATGAGCTTCTGAAGACGGACAGTGCCGTAATGGTTGGCAATGCTGCGTTGGTGGTTAGCCACTGTACGCAGGTTGCCGGACTGAGCAGCTCTCTTGTACATTCTGGCGTCATCAAGACACTTTTGTCCAACACGGACTCCTCTGTTGGATCCGTCAAACAGAACTGTGCTATTGCAATAGCCAAACTGGCCACCACTGATCAAAGGTACGTTGATGTCTCCTTCTTGATTGCTCCTTAAACACTCACTCATGTATTTATAGCGTGTATTGGGCGAGTGGTTTAGTGCATTGGGTCTCAAGTTCTGGGGGCTTAGTCATCAAGATGTGGGTTCGAATCTCGGTCATGACACTTGTATCTTTGAGCAAGACACTTAACTATAATTGCTTCAAATAGGGGAAGAGGCAGTTATGTTTGTCTGGCAACGGATTCATTTACCCCTCCCTGTTCTCAGCTATGCTGTGTAGAGACTTGCGTTTATGTCTCACCATGTCTTGTTTCTGGGCATTGGGGCAGGTAGCTCACACCTCGAGTGGCCTTTGGGCTATGTAATGGGTGAAGTGCATAAAAAAAAAATATATAAAAAACCCATTTTTTGAGGGGCTGCCATAAACAGTGGTCTGGTAATAAGTTAAAAAATCCCTTCTAAAAAAATAGCCCACACCTCGAGTGGCCTTTGGGCCTTGTGATGGGCGATTTGCATTAAAAAGGAGAAAAAGAAAAAAAATGGGGCGTGCGTTTCATAAACTCCTTTCATGATCGGTTGGTAAGCAACTCAAGCTGTATTGAAACTTACAGAGCTTGACGTGGCTACAGGCCAAAATAGAAACTGTCATCAAAGTAGACGTCTGTTGCAACCCATCTATTATGTGGCCATAAACCAAATGAGAAACTAACAGGGTACATATATAATCAATTTGGATCAAAAATTGACTAGAGTGGGATTTGAACCCGTGTTGTTTGTGCCAGGGCTCTAACAACTGATCTACCTCTCTGAGCTATGTTATTACATATCAGCATGGTTATGCCTACATTGTACACTCTAAAAACCAAAGTGTTAAATTAACACTTAAAGGGTTCGGTCAGTGACAACACTTTGAAAGAGTTAAATTTAATTCAATTGAAGAGTTGAGTTCACACTTTTAAGAGTTAAATCTCAGGTTCTGAAATGCTCATTTGACACTTGTGTTAATTGAATCTAACTTTACAAAAGTGTTGTCACTGACCGAAACCTTGAAGTGTTGATTTAACACTTTCATTTATTAGAGTGTACATGTACACAAACTTGGCACACACAAGTCTCACTTATATGACAGCAGTGGCTAGTTGAATCGGGTCAATACCAACCACCCCCGTCCCTCTTCCCCAACCAGCCTTTTGGCCTGCAGAATCACCATCTATCGACAATATCTCACCATTAAAGATATGAGACGAGGCCTGTGATTTATCAGGATTTTTCCTGATTTCAGGATTGTTCATTGATCTCCCTGCTCCTTCAGATTTTTCTTGAAAGAGGCAAAATTGCCTCCACAGAGATGAAGACAGAGTCTTTCTTGGGACCAAACTGACAGATATAACCTATTTAAAATGAAGTAGAGAGCGTACATGTAAACCTCTGAAATGTTCATATTTTGTAAATTCAGGGGCTTCATCTTTATACCAAGAAGATAAAACTTCTATTTTTTAAGGAATTTTTTGTTATTATTAGTTTTTGGTAATGAAACCAAAGACGCCTCAAAAGCGAACTTAATCACTGTATCTCAGAAGCCTGAGGAAACCTGTATTTATGAGGGTGCTTGCTATCTGAACCAGAAACACCAGGGTTAAACCCCTACTCTTTCACGATAAGTGTTCTGGGTTCTTTTGCGTGCACTACCCATAGTACACGGGACCTACGGCTTTATGTGCCATCCGAAGGAAAAAGCAATTATGGTAAAGTGCCTTGCTCAAGGACACAAGTGTCTCGACTGGCCATGCTGGGATTCAAACCCACATTCTGTAAACTACAGAACTTAGGTTCGTCGGGCTTTGACAGCTCATCCACGACATTCCACATGTTATCTCTATACATGTACAATCTTTCCCCTGTAGGTATAAAGTAACAATTCCTGCTTGTTGCAGTATAGAAAGTGGGAAACATCAAAGGAAGTGGACTATAGTCACCCTGGTTTCGATTTGTAAAACGGATGAAAAACAGTTCCTGAACATGGATCTGTTTTTGCTTCTTCACCCTATTGACTCCTTTCTGCTGTGTCACCCATGGTCGGCCATTTTGGGAGTCAAGACGCACGTAAAGGCATGGTGTGTGTCTAGAGCTGCGTTTGCTTTGGGTTAATATGTAACCGAGACCATGTATAACTTGCAATGGGTAAATCTTACCGGTGTCCGCACTTGAATTATTTGACTAGGGTAAACTAACTGAGACCGTGGTGAAACTAACTAACTGAGGCGTCAGCATTGATTATAAACTGTCTCACTGGTCGATTTTTCTTTTGCGCTACCGTTGCACGGACTACTATAAACCAACCTTTGCGCGTGCGAACCGAATGTGGTATTTTACTGACCGGTTTTACCGGGACGATGGGTCCAGACCGGACTTTTTGTCTCGGTTAGTTTACCTGGGCAGAAAGAGGCCGGTTAAACTACCCATTGGACTAGGTGAAATTTGACTGGGCTGTTCGCGCTGGACTTACAATGGTAAAGTTGTAACCCATTTGCTCGGTTAGTTTACCCCCCAAAAACCAATGGGAACACGGCTTAAGGTTACCTGGGCAGAAAGTGGCCAGTAAAAGTACCCACTGGACCCGTTTCAGCTACCTGGGTGAAATGTTCCGGAGCTGTTCACATTGGACTTAAAATGATAAAGTTACCCATTTGCTCGGTTAGTTTCCCCTCCAAAAAGTCCTGTGCGAACACGGCTTAACCAAACGCACATTGCTTAAAAAGTACTGGGAATCTGACTCCTAAAATGTCACAACCGAGATTGTGGTGATGACGTCAGGTGAACAGGGCCAATACATGGATTTTTTTGCTATGTAGACAAACGAGCTATCACAATTGTTGGCATTTATTTCATAAGCTGTTGTTGTTTTTTTTCCCCATCCATAAACTAGTTTGAAATCTGTTTTTCTGAAAAATAGGGTAAATTGGGGTGAAAACGACCGACTTTTTTACTTTTTGTTGTTTTTTTTTCCCATCCATAAACTAGTTTGAAATCTGTTTTTCTGAAAAATAGGGTAAATTGGGGTGAAAACGACCGACTTTTTTACTTTTTGTTAAATATCTCGGTGGTGAATGGAGACACAAGGAAATAAATGTGTGGCTTTATGTAATAAATCCTCTATTGTGTGCCGATTTGTTATAATGGTGATTATATCGACAAGGGGAAATTGTCCACCTTTTGAGGAGGAAATTTGGCGGGCATTCTTAACCAACCCCGGTCTCGGTGTTAAAATGTTTTTTAAAAGATGGCTACCAAAGGTTTTCCTGCACTACTAATCATGTTTTTTTTAATTGATTTAATATTGATGGATACTACATAAAAAACAAAACAAATGAGAGGTATTTTTTGTACGTTTAAACAAAAACAAAAAATACGTTTACGTTTACAATAATGATAATAACCGCGACACCCTGTAAAAACCCAATCAAAAACCATTATTAAGCAAATAATAAAATTGGTTTTAACATTTAAAATCTTATACAGTTATTTAATTAACCCTTTGTTATACTATATAAAAAATATACTAAAAAAAATAAAATAAAAATAAACAATAAAATAAAAAACTTTTTGTTAAATGAAATAATTAGGTGATATAGATTAATCCCCCCTTTTTTTTTTTTTTTTTTTTTTTTACTCTTTTTCAACTGCACCTACGTACCCCTAAAATGTGTTAATTCACTGTTTTCTCATGACTAATGGGCAATTAAACCTTCACCTTTCACAGGTTCGTTGTTTCATGTACATGCATATGCTGGGTCACACAAAGTGCAGATACTGGTCTGTGACAGTTACCAACGTTGACCGCATACTCGTACTTCCCCCGGTATTGAAATACAGAAAAGAACATTAAACAGAGTCTTGCTTTATACGCTCTTTACTTGTAGTAATTATGAGATAGGTAACATGGCAAAGTAGTACAGGCTTCGACAGGAGCAGGGCTAGTGTTTAGGCACTCTTATCATTCTGGCAGATATTGGTTATTTATAGCGAGACATTTTTATAGTTTTTTTTTTATGGATTGACTGATTGTTTGATTGCTTGATTGTTGTTGTTTGGGGGTCGAGGAAGCAATAGGGTGCTAATACTTTTTAGACTTTTTTTTTGTTATTTATTTTTATGTATTTTGTATTTTATTTATTTGTGTATTGAATTTATTTAAGCTATCTTTACATATGCATATTTGTTAGCCTGGTCCCTTCTGTTTAAGGTATTGAACCATTTATTTGTACACTTTTTCAATCCAATGGAAGGGGGGGGGCGGCAAGGGTTTCTTAGCACCCCCCCCCCCCCCCCCCCCCGTTACGCCACTGGTTATATTTTATAAACTTGCTTTCAATGTGCATGTTTAGAAGTCATATTGATAATAAACAAATAGGAAAAGGGAAACCAGGTTTTGGGTGGGTATCACTTTCAGTGGAACAAGGAACTGAACAAAACTGTAGGTTTGCAACCAGTGTTTGCTCCCTGCCATAAGGCCTAACAGAATCGTATGACTGGTTTAGGACAAAAAGATTAGGGTATGTGGGTCAGACTTTCCCTCTAGATAAATAATCATAAATTAATCATATGTATGTATAGGCCTATAGGTAATATTGTAATAATATTATACACACAAAGTATACAAAAACGATGTTAATGGCCTGACCTTTTGACCCCAGCAGAGTCTTTCTACATAGGGTCTACATTGTACACAGTGAAAGGTAGGAAACATACGAGGAAATTGACTTTTTTTCACCCTGGTTTCGATTTTGTAAAACGGATGAAAGCAGTTCCTGAACATGGATCCGCTTATTGACTCCTTTCACTGAAGTCACAGGTGGCTGCTGTGTCACCCATGGTCGGCCATTTTGTGAGTCAAGATGCATGCCGCGTTCGCATTGGATATGGATAACTTGCAATATGGGTAAATCTTACTAGTGTCCACTCTTGGATTATTAAAATTGCCACCACATAGATAAAGACAGGGTCTTTCTTAAGACCAAACAGACATATAACCTGTTTAAAAATGAGTGTGCACACGTAAACCTCTAAAATGTAACATTTTGTGAATTCAGGGGCTTCATATTTATTCAAAGAAGATCAAACTTTCGATTTTGTAAAACGGATGAAAAGCAGTTCCTGTATGAACATGGATCCGCTTGCCTCTTCACCCTATTGACCTCGTTTCACTGAAGTCACAGGTGGCTGCTGCCTCGCCCATGATCTGACATTTTGGGAGTCAAGATGAACGTTAATTCAAGATGAACGTTGATTTTGCCCGGGGTAAAAAGGCTCAATTAGAAAGAAAAAATATTAAGCAAACATTAAAATTTGTTTTAATGTTTAAATCTTAAACTGTTATGTAACTAACCCTTTTTTATACTATATTGAAAAAAAATGATAATAAAAAAATACAAAATATAACTAGTTTTTTTTTGTTATATAAAATAATTAAGGGATATAAGTTAAACCTCTGTTTTTTTTTTATTTTTTTATTTTTTTTTTTTTACATTTTTTGTCAACGGCACCTGCGTACCTCGTAAATATGTTAATTTAAGTATTTTAATTATTACTTTTGAAAGATACTGTTCTTATTAAAAATATATTCCATTTAAAAGTTCACCCTGTCAGTTTTTTTGACAGCAGTGGAAACAGGTCAAGTGGGCGTTTTAACCCCAGTTTACCCTATACACTTTTAAGGGAGTACATAACAATGGTATTATGAGATAGGTAACATGGCAGAATAGTACAGGCTTCGGCAGGAGCAGTGCTTGTGTTTAGGCACTGTTACCATTCTGGCAGATATTGGTTATTTATAGTGACGTAACCAGACATTTCCATGTTTTTTTTTATTTCATTGATTGATTGATTGATTGATTGTTTTTGTTTTGGGGGTGGGGGAGCAATAGGGTGCAAATGCTTGTTTTTTCTTTCTTTTTTTAATTATTAGCTTATTTTGTATTTTTTTAAATTTTATTTGTGTATTGTATTTTTCTTTATCTCTTTTTTTTATACACACATTTTTACGCTTAATCCCTTCTGTTTAATGTATTGAACCATTCATTTGCGCACTTTTTATATCTTATGTGGGGCAAGGGTTCTCAGCACACCCCCTCCCCCCTCGTCACGCCACTGGTTATTTACAAACTTGCTTTCATTGTGCGTGTTTAGAAGTCATATTGATAATAAACAAACAGGAAAAGGGAAACCAGGTTTTGGGTGGGTATCACTTTCAGTGGTACAAGGAACTAAACAAAACTGTAGGTTTGCAACCAGTGTTTGCTCCCAGCCATAAGGCCTAACAGAATCGTATGACTGGTTCAGGACAAAAAGGTTAGGGTAGGCCCATGTAAATGTAGGTCAGACTTTCCCTCCAGATAAACAATCATAAAACATTGAATAGCATATTTAATAATGTATATATATATGCATGTAATAACAGTACTATTGTATTACAATCATACACAAAAAGTAAACAAAAGCAATGTTAATGGCCAGATCTTTCGACCCTAGGAGAGTCTCATAGGTCGAAACACCATTAGGTCATCGAGCCTAGTAGAGTCTCATAGGTCGAAACACCACCAGGTCATTAAAAATGTTTGCGTTTATTCAATAGGTCATTTTGGTAGGAAAGCAGTTTGCAACAACTTAATTGCTTTTGAATCCCTTTTTTTTTTACACAAAACAATTGAAAAATAAAAATAGCATTTGCAAATTGGAAACTGCTTAATTTACAAAGTGACCCATGGAATAATGCAAAGGCCTTCTACTTCGAGTCTTTCTCAAAGGCTAAAATAGTTGAATGAAAGTTTTGAGTTACTTGAGCGTTATATTCCATTGTGTTTGTTTTTTTTGTGTTTTTTTCCCCAGACATCTAGATGAACTGAGACAATGTGGTGGAATTGGTATCCTTCACTCGTGCATGAAATACATCAAATAACAAAGGGAGACTTTTGAGACGTTAGCGGCAACAGACACTACATGCTCAGCACTGTGTTTGTAGTTCTGAGCGTGCGTACTACTGGTAAGAACTATGAAATGGGACTGTTTAAAACTCTCCCATTAAGTGTTTTAGTACATGTAGTACATCTTTCCATGCCTGATATTTATTATTCATAAGGTAATTACAATTATTTCAAAATCGATGGGAGACCTGATGCCAAGACCAGCCAGTTCAAGACCAAGACCAAGGGGGAGACCCAGCAATCCGAAACCAATACTGAGACCAGGAGGATCCGATACTAAGATCAAGACCTGGAGACCTTGTGTCACACTGAATAAAAATTGGGAAGCATGTGAAAGGAAAGGTTTTTCTCCCAAGACCAGTCTCGAGACCTACAACACTGCTAAGAGGCAGCCCATTCAGAGAGCATGCTCAGGGACTACATGAACAAATTCCCAGGTCTGTTAGCAGTCGGCTTGCAGCGCGCAGTCTTCAGCGGGTGGTTCACCCAAAATCAGTCTCGAGACCTACAACACTCCTAAGTGGCAGCCTATTCAGAGAGCATGCTCAAGGACTACATGCGCAAATTCCCAGGTCTGTTTGGCAGTCAACTTGCAGTGCAAAGTCTTCAGTCCAAGTTGAAAGGTTTAAGGTCTTTATGTCCAACAAGGCGGGCACGGTGGAGCCAACCAACTGTGTTGCCGAGGAACACAATGCGTGTAGACATGTTCTGACACTGTTTGTCTATCTCCATTTTAGTTGGTTTGAACCATTGAAATGATATGCTGGTGTTGCTTTGTAGAGATAGCATTAAAGTGGTCGCCTGTAAATTGCCTCATGGCAGTGACAAATCAGTCTGTGGTTTGTAATGATTCATGCGTGCTTTGACTGAAGGCATTTGTTATGCACAAGTGGCACAGCATCTCCTTTGCATTAGTCCAAAGATTTTTCAAACACTCTTTGGCTATTAAAAAATATGCTGAAAGATTGCATTGGCGCATCAAGTCTCTTGGGGAAAACAAGATTGCCGGGGATAAATGCTTTTCTTTTGGAAGTGGGATTTGAAAGTTCTATTTGGGAAACATTCTTCCCACTGATACACAATTTGAAACTGTTCAAAATTCCCGTACACCAATTTCCGCATTGGTTTTGTACACGACCATTATTAGTTTAAAACTAGGATCTGCGTGCACAAGTGAATGGGTCACCATTCATGGGAACTCAAGAGTGTGAATGTACTTGGATTCTCAGTCAACTCATTGTGTTCTGGGAATCTCTGGAATTCTTTTGAGGATGGGGGCGGGGTGTGCTTCTGTACAAGAGGGGAAGAGTGTGTTAGAGAATGGGAACATTTGGGGGCCTCCACTGATTTGAGTGGTAGGACAAACAAGTTCGGCGGTTCTGTGATGATTGAGTATTCGGGAGGATGTCAACCGTATACCAAGTTTTATATTTTGTGCATGTATATGTTTGGGTTGCTCGGTGAACCTTGTCTGTGCCCTGCACATTTTGGATGCAGCTCTAATAACACACCGGTGTTACGTTGTATTGAAAATATGTTTTTTTTTAACTGTTGTATGAATTTGTGTTTTACTGTTAAATGTTTTCTTTTGAACAGGGGCTCCAAGGTCAAAATTTACTGTGTTGCCCTGATGTGTTAATAGAGTCGTTATGAAAGGGGGAGAAAACACTACAAGTAAATTAAAAACAAAACAAAAACCCTCACGTATAAATGGTGTTATAAATGAAAATTTTACTTGATACTCTTTCAGAACTAAATTCTAAACATGACGTCATTAAATATCAACAACAAAACGGTCTGTCATTCCAAAGAGGATCTTACGAGTCAGTCGAGAGGCTAAAGTCAATGCTGGTTTTGATTGAAGACCTTGAGAAGTTGAGGAACGAACTAAGCAAAATGTAAAGACCCCTGTGATGTGACATCATTGGATGTGTTTGGATGTGGGCAAAATTCGCACTGGTATAAATGGTATGAATACAATGACGTTTTACACCGTTTTAAAGCGAGGTTAAAGACTTGCATTTTCCCCACTTTGTAGGCCTCTTTCCATTTGCAAGCGAGTGCATCACAAAAGTGAATTTGACCTCAGAGCCCCTCTTAATTAAGGGCAGGCTGTTTGCTTTAGTATCAAAATATTATTTAATTTTGATGTATTGAGCCACTCAGCCAAAGCCTTTTACATATTGCTTTATGTAAATAAATGTTGATAGGTGTTGTTTTTAATGTGTTGACAATAGATGTTTACATTATTCTAATGTGTCATCATTTGCCATCTCGCACTAAGCAATTACGTGGCGTTTATACCTTTGATATCACGAGTAGGATTGATGTGGGGGTCATTTAACCCTTGACACAGCTAGCAGTTTGTGTAGCTTGCTCAACCAGGTCACTGACAGATGATTAGGTTTACAAAACTCAGTGCATGAATGGATGCTTAGTACGGGTAATTTTACACCATCGGTGGAAAGTTGTACACCGAAAAAAGTATACAGTGGTGTAAGCGGGGTGGGGGTAATGTACCCAGAGCTGAGTAGCCTTCCTCCTTGCCCACCCCACACCCCGAAATGCGATAGAAAAATGCACAAAAAAGATTGGCTCGATACATTAAATAACCTCATCTAAAATATGTCATGCCCCTTCACCTCCCTCTGCATTGAAAATGTCTGGTTACGCCGCTGTGTATAATCGATACCAATGATTAAAAAAGAAGTTGAAAATAAAACCGGGCCGGGGTATTAAGCTTCAAAAGTTGAAGTAGCATTCGCCTCGTGACACTGGATTTATTCCGGATAAAGCCTAAACTAGTATTTCTTTCATCTCGTAAACGTCATCGTCACCGAAGTTTTCGTTTGGGTACCCCCTATATAAACTGTACTTATCTAGGTGAAATCCTTCGCCGGGATCGAATGCCATGAAGCACCCACCAACCGTCGAGCTGAGACCGGTGTATATCCGCGCCGTTGCAAACTCATTGATGAGTGATATTGCACCAACGTCATCTAGAACTAAAATCTGAACCTTTCCAACCGAAGACACGATGATGGCTCCATCTTCCGTTGAAGCAATCGCCAGTTGGTCGTCAGTGGCAGGCGAGAGTGACACAGTCTTCTGGTCACCGGTGATGGTGTACCGGAGAATGCGGTAGGGACGACGACTCGTTGCAACGACGACGTCATTGTTTGGGACGCAGCACGCGTTGTTCATGCAACCGCCCGTGAGAGAGTCTTCTGGAAGTTGAATACGACCGACGAATGTACCTCGACTCTCGTACACGAACAGCTTTTGGGACTTACAATCGCAGATTATCACTTTGCCGTCTTCGGAGAAAAACACATTCGCTGACGTTGTGGTTTCTCCCGCACAAGACCACCTGCAAGGGCAATACACATTTTTTATTTATTTTCCGAAAGACGATCAGTGCACTCTGTTCGGAACGTTGAGTACCCCTCCGGATCTCAGATACACAAGGTGTCGCCCCAAACATTCCTCTCAATTAGGCCTACAATTAGGCGCAATTTTGCGTTTCATGTTTCTGAATACAATGTCCTATCTTGGGTTTCTAGTATCTTTGATTCCCCCAACCTCAAAGGACCAACCTTTCACACACCATGGTCAAATGTGGCTTACATGAATCGAGGTTGACGGTAGAGAAGTACGCGTTCCCGTCAACATTGCAGAAAACGGGCAGGCGGCAGAATTTAGTGTTTACACGAATGATAAAAATGAAAACACACTAAAAAATATTTGTTTGGAGTTTGACTTTATTGAAGCATGACTGCTAATGGCTAATAACATAGGTATAATGATTGAAGAATATGGATTTTTTTTTGCATTATGGCCATAGCCACTGCCGAAGCCACATTTGGACACAGCCTTTCAGTTTAGCGGAATTGTCTTTCTCACCAAAGCCAAGAAAAAAGGCCTGGGTCAATTTTATGAGAGAAACTTAAAGGGGGACTTTCGTCATGATCATACACTGCTTAAAATAGTTTTCTTGAAAACTGAAAAAAAACATCTTGTTTCAAGAAAAACATTCTTGTGTCACTCCTTAGAAACTTTTTCTCGGGAGTGACACAAGAAATATTTTCTTGAAGTAAGATTTTTTTTTTCTTATTTCAAGAAAACAAAGAAAACCATTTTTAGCAGCGTATGTTAGGCCTGTGGCTGTACATGGAATTATGAACTCTAACCCAGTTACTGCACAAGGTGCGTGCTGGACGCCACATCACACTGGGGGGCCGTCATTATTATGTGCGTGTCGTGGCCGAGCGGTCAAGCGCACTGGACTGAAGCTCTGGTGTTCTGATCAGCAGAGTGTTGGTTCGAGTCTCGCTCTTGACACTTGTGTCCTTAATCAAGACACTTGACCATTACTGCTGCATCCTTCGGACGGGACGTAAAGCCCGTTGGTCCCGTGTGCACGTAAAAGAACCCAGTTACACTTATCGTTAAGAGAAGGGGTTTGCCCCGGTGTTTCTGGCCGCAGCATCTTGTAAACCATTACAAGGTGCTACATAAATGGGTCTCATAATTAAAAAAAAAAACTTTAAAAATAACATAGTAAGCACCTAATAGTTGGTAGATAAGTGCATTTTATAAGACTCTGGTGTTATTATTATGATACTGTGATGTGACAGCCAGTGTGCGCGTACAGTAACTGGGTTAGAGTTCAAAATTTCCATGTACAGCCGTAGGCATGCTATGATCATGACGACAGTCCCCCTTTAATATAAATTATTGCTGATTATTTTCAGCATTAGTCACACACAAATTAAATCTTACATCATACAGTTCTTAGTGCTTTATCTATGGGTGTCTCAAAGTGTACTCGCCAACTACATCTTGTCTGTCCGTTTTCAGAACTGAAATACATCCATGAGCTTCTGAAGACAGACAGTGCCGTAATGGTTGGCAATGCTGCGTTGGTGGTTAGCCACTGTACGCAGGTTGCCGGACTGAGCAGCTCTCTTGTACATTCTGGCGTCATCAAGACACTTTTGTCCAACACGGACTCCTCTGTTGGATCCGTCAAACAGAACTGTGCTATTGCAATAGCCAAACTGGCCACCACTGATCAAAGGTACGTTGATGTCTCCTTCTTGATTGCTCCTTAAACACTCACTCATGTATTTATAGCGTGTATTGGGCGAGTGGTTTAGTGCATTGGGTCTCAAGTTCTGGGGGCTTAGTCATCAAGATGTGGGTTCGAATCTCGGTCATGACACTTGTATCTTTGAGCAAGACACTTAACTATAATTGCTTCAAATAGGGGAAGAGGCAGTTATGTTTGTCTGGCAACGGATTCATTTACCCCTCCCTGTTCTCAGCTATGCTGTGTAGAGACTTGCGTTTATGTCTCACCATGTCTTGTTTCTGGGCATTGGGGCAGGTAGCTCACACCTCGAGTGGCCTTTGGGCTATGTAATGGGTGAAGTGCATAAAAAAAAAATATATAAAAAACCCATTTTTTGAGGGGCTGCCATAAACAGTGGTCTGGTAATAAGTTAAAAAATCCCTTCTAAAAAAATAGCCCACACCTCGAGTGGCCTTTGGGCCTTGTGATGGGCGATTTGCATTAAAAAGGAGAAAAAGAAAAAAAATGGGGCGTGCGTTTCATAAACTCCTTTCATGATCGGTTGGTAAGCAACTCAAGCTGTATTGAAACTTACAGAGCTTGACGTGGCTACAGGCCAAAATAGAAACTGTCATCAAAGTAGACGTCTGTTGCAACCCATCTATTATGTGGCCATAAACCAAATGAGAAACTAACAGGGTACATATATAATCAATTTGGATCAAAAATTGACTAGAGTGGGATTTGAACCCGTGTTGTTTGTGCCAGGGCTCTAACAACTGATCTACCTCTCTGAGCTATGTTATTACATATCAGCATGTATATGCCTACATTGTACACTCTAAAAACCAAAGTGTTAAATTAACACTTAAAGGGTTCGGTCAGTGACAACACTTTGAAAGAGTTAAATTTAATTCAATTGAAGAGTTGAGTTCACACTTTTAAGAGTTAAATCTCAGGTTCTGAAATGCTCATTTGACACTTGTGTTAATTGAATCTAACTTTACAAAAGTGTTGTCACTGACCGAAACCTTGAAGTGTTGATTTAACACTTTCATTTATTAGAGTGTACATGTACACAAACTTGGCACACACAAGTCTCACTTATATGACAGCAGTGGCTAGTTGAATCGGGTCAATACCAACCACCCCCCTCCCTCTTCCCCAACCAGCCTTTTGGCCTGCAGAATCACCATCTATCGACAATATCTCACCATTAAAGATATGAGACGAGGCCTGTGATTTATCAGGATTTTTCCTGATTTCAGGATTGTTCATTGATCTCCCTGCTCCTTCAGATTTTTCTTGAAAGAGGCAAAATTGCCTCCACAGAGATGAAGACAGATTCTTTCTTGGGACCAAACTGACAGATATAACCTATTTAAAATGAAGTAGAGAGCGTACATGTAAACCTCTGAAATGTTCATATTTTGTAAATTCAGGGGCTTCATCTTTATACCAAGAAGATAAAACTTCTATTTTGTAAGGAATTTTTTGTTATTATTAGTTTTTGGTAATGAAACCAAAGACGCCTCAAAAGCGAACTTAATCACTGTATCTCAGAAGCCTGAGGAAACCTGTATTTATGAGGGTGCTTGCTATCTGAACCAGAAACACCAGGGTTAAACCCCTACTCTTTCACGATAAGTGTTCTGGGTTCTTTTGCGTGCACTACCCATAGTACACGGGACCTACGGCTTTATGTGCCATCCGAAGGAAAAAGCAATTATGGTAAAGTGCCTTGCTCAAGGACACAAGTGTCTCGACTGGCCATGCTGGGATTCAAACCCACATTCTGTAAACTACAGAACTTAGGTTCGTCGGGCTTTGACAGCTCATCCACGACATTCCACATGTTATCTCTATACATGTACAATCTTTCCCCTGTAGGTATAAAGTAACAATTCCTGCTTGTTGCAGTATAGAAAGTGGGAAACATCAAAGGAAGTGGACTATAGTCACCCTGGTTTCGATTTGTAAAACGGATGAAAAACAGTTCCTGAACATGGATCTGTTTTTGCTTCTTCACCCTATTGACTCCTTTCTGCTGTGTCACCCATGGTCGGCCATTTTGGGAGTCAAGACGCACGTAAAGGCATGGTGTGTGTCTAGAGCTGCGTTTGCTTTGGGTTAATATGTAACCGAGACCATGTATAACTTGCAATGGGTAAATCTTACCGGTGCCCGCACTTGAATTATTTGACTAGGGTAAACTAACTGAGACCGTGGTGAAACTAACTAACTGAGGCGTCAGCATTGATTATAAACTGTCTCACTGGTCGATTTTTCTTTTGCGCTACCGTTGCACGGACTACTATAAACCAACCTTTGCGCGTGCGAACCGAATGTGGTATTTTACTGACCGGTTTTACCGGGACGATGGGTCCAGACCGGACTTTTTGTCTCGGTTAGTTTACCTGGGCAGAAAGAGGCCGGTTAAACTACCCATTGGACTAGGTGAAATTTGACTGGGCTGTTCGCGCTGGACTTACAATGGTAAAGTTGTAACCCATTTGCTCGGTTAGTTTACCCCCCAAAAACCAATGGGAACACGGCTTAAGGTTACCTGGGCAGAAAGTGGCCAGTAAAAGTACCCACTGGACCCGTTTCAGCTACCTGGGTGAAATGTTCCGGAGCTGTTCACATTGGACTTAAAATGATAAAGTTACCCATTTGCTCGGTTAGTTTCCCCTCCAAAAAGTCCTGTGCGAACACGGCTTAACCAAACGCACATTGCTTAAAAAGTACTGGGAATCTGACTCCTAAAATGTCACAACCGAGATTGTGGTGATGACGTCAGGTGAACAGGGCCAATACATGGATTTTTTTGCTATGTAGACAAACGAGCTATCACAATTGTTGGCATTTATTTCATAAGCTGTTGTTGTTTTTTTTCCCCATCCATAAACTAGTTTGAAATCTGTTTTTCTGAAAAATAGGGTAAATTGGGGTGAAAACGACCGACTTTTTTACTTTTTGTTGTTTTTTTTTCCCATCCATAAACTAGTTTGAAATCTGTTTTTCTGAAAAATAGGGTAAATTGGGGTGAAAACGACCGACTTTTTTACTTTTTGTTAAATATCTCGGTGGTGAATGGAGACACAAGGAAATAAATGTGTGGCTTTATGTAATAAATCCTCTATTGTGTGCCGATTTGTTATAATGGTGATTATATCGACAAGGGGAAATTGTCCACCTTTTGAGGAGGAAATTTGGCGGGCATTCTTAACCAACCCCGGTCTCGGTGTTAAAATGTTTTTTAAAAGATGGCTACCAAAGGTTTTCCTGCACTACTAATCATGTTTTTTTTAATTGATTTAATATTGATGGATACTACATAAAAAACAAAACAAATGAGAGGTATTTTTTGTACGTTTAAACAAAAACAAAAAATACGTTTACGTTTACAATAATGATAATAACTGCGACACCCTGTAAAAACCCAATCAAAAACCATTATTAAGCAAATAACAAAATTGGTTTTAACATTTAAAATCTTATACAGTTATTTACTTAACCCTTTGTTATACTATATAAAAAATATAATAAAAAAATAAAATAAAAATAAACAATAAAATAAAAAACTTTTTGTAAAATGAAATAATTAAGTGATATAGGTTAATCCCCCCCTTTTTTTTTTTTTTTTTACTCTTTTTCAACTGCACCTACGTACCCCTAAAATGTGTTAATTCACTGTTTTCTCATGACTATGGCCAATTAAACCTTCACCTTTCACAGGTTCGTTGTTTCATGTACATGCATATGCTGGGTCACACAAAATGCAGATACTGGTCTGTGACAGTTACCAACGTTGACCGCATACTCGTACTTCCCCCGGTATTGAAATACAGAAAAGAACATTAAACAGAGTCTTGCTTTATACGCTCTTTACTTGTAGTAATTATGAGATAGGTAACATGGCAAAGTAGTACAGGCTTCGACAGGAGCAGGGCTAGTGTTTAGGCACTCTTATCATTCTGGCAGATATTGGTTATTTATAGCGAGACATTTTTATAGTTTTTTTTTATGGATTGACTGATTGTTTGATTGCTTGATTGTTGTTGTTTGGGGGTCGAGGAAGCAATAGGGTGCTAATACTTTTTAGACTTTTTTTTTGTTATTTATTTTTATGTATTTTGTATTTTATTTATTTGTGTATTGAATTTATTTAAGCTATCTTTACATATGCATATTTGTTAGCCTGGTCCCTTCTGTTTAAGGTATTGAACCATTTATTTGTACACTTTTTCAATCCCATGGAGGGGGGGGGGGCGGCAAGGGTTTCTTAGCACCCCCCCCCCCCCCCCCCCCGTTACGCCACTGGTTATATTTTATAAACTTGCTTTCAATGTGCATGTTTAGAAGTCATATTGATAATAAACAAATAGGAAAAGGGAAACCAGGTTTTGGGTGGGTATCACTTTCAGTGGAACAAGGAACTGAACAAAACTGTAGGTTTGCAACCAGTGTTTGCTCCCTGCCATAAGGCCTAACAGAATCGTATGACTGGTTTAGGACAAAAAGATTAGGGTATGTGGGTCAGACTTTCCCTCTAGATAAATAATCATAAATTAATCATATGTATGTATAGGCCTATAGGTAATATTGTAATAATATTATACACACAAAGTATACAAAAACAATGTTAATGGCCTGACCTTTTGACCCCAGCAGAGTCTTTCTACATAGGGTCTACATTGTACACAGTGAAAGGTAGGAAACATACGAGGAAATTGACTTTTTTTCACCCTGGTTTCGATTTTGTAAAACGGATGAAAGCAGTTCCTGAACATGGATCCGCTTATTGACTCCTTTCACTGAAGTCACAGGTGGCTGCTGTGTCACCCATGGTCGGCCATTTTGTGAGTCAAGATGCATGCCGCGTTCGCATTGGATATGGATAACTTGCAATATGGGTAAATCTTACTAGTGTCCACTCTTGGATTATTAAAATTGCCACCACATAGATAAAGACAGGGTCTTTCTTAAGACCAAACAGACATATAACCTGTTTAAAAATGAGTGTGCACACGTAAACCTCTAAAATGTAACATTTTGTGAATTCAGGGGCTTCATATTTATTCAAAGAAGATCAAACTTTCGATTTTGTAAAACGGATGAAAAGCAGTTCCTGTATGAACATGGATCCGCTTGCCTCTTCACCCTATTGACCTCGTTTCACTGAAGTCACAGGTGGCTGCTGCCTCGCCCATGATCTGACATTTTGGGAGTCAAGATGAACGTTAATTCAAGATGAACGTTGATTTTGCCCGGGGTAAAAAGGCTCAATTAGAAAGAAAAAATATTAAGCAAACATTAAAATTTGTTTTAATGTTTAAATCTTAAACTGTTATGTAACTAACCCTTTTTTATACTATATTGAAAAAAAATGATAATAAAAAAATACAAAATATAACTAGTTTTTTTTTGTTATATAAAATAATTAAGTGATATAAGTTAAACCTCTGTTTTTTTTTTTTTTTTATTTTTTTTTTTTTTACATTTTTTGTCAACGGCACCTGCGTACCTCGTAAATATGTTAGTTTAAGTATTTTAATTATTACTTTTGAAAGATACTGTTCTTATTAAAAATATATTCCATTTAAAAGTTCACCCTGTCAGTTTTTTTGACAGCAGTGGAAACAGGTCAAGTGGGCGTTTTAACCCCAGTTTACCCTATACACTTTTAAGGGAGTACATAACAATGGTATTATGAGATAGGTAACATGGCAGAATAGTACAGGCTTCGGCAGGAGCAGTGCTTGTGTTTAGGCACTGTTACCATTCTGGCAGATATTGGTTATTTATAGTGACGTAACCAGACATTTCCATGTTTTTTTTTATTTCATTGATTGATTGATTGATTGATTGTTTTTGTTTTGGGGGTGGGGGAGCAATAGGGTGCAAATGCTTGTTTTTTCTTTCTTTTTTTAATTATTAGCTTATTTTGTATTTTTTTAAATTTTATTTGTGTATTGTATTTTTCTTTATCTCTTTTTTTTATACACACATTTTTACGCTTAATCCCTTCTGTTTAATGTATTGAACCATTCATTTGCGCACTTTTTATATCTTATGTGGGGCAAGGGTTCTCAGCACACCCCCTCCCCCCTCGTCACGCCACTGGTTATTTACAAACTTGCTTTCATTGTGCGTGTTTAGAAGTCATATTGATAATAAACAAACAGGAAAAGGGAAACCAGGTTTTGGGTGGGTATCACTTTCAGTGGTACAAGGAACTAAACAAAACTGTAGGTTTGCAACCAGTGTTTGCTCCCAGCCATAAGGCCTAACAGAATCGTATGACTGGTTCAGGACAAAAAGGTTAGGGTAGGCCCATGTAAATGTAGGTCAGACTTTCCCTCCAGATAAACAATCATAAAACATTGAATAGCATATTTAATAATGTATATATATATGCATGTAATAACAGTACTATTGTATTACAATCATACACAAAAAGTAAACAAAAGCAATGTTAATGGCCAGATCTTTCGACCCTAGGAGAGTCTCATAGGTCGAAACACCATTAGGTCATCGACCCTAGTAGAGTCTCATAGGTCGAAACACCACCAGGTCATTAAAAATGTTTGCGTTTATTCAATAGGTCATTTTGGTAGGAAAGCAGTTTGCAACAACTTAATTGCTTTTGAATCCCTTTTTTTTTACACAAAACAATTGAAAAATAAAAATAGCATTTGCAAATTGGAAACTGCTTAATTTACAAAGTGACCCATGGAATAATGCAAAGGCCTTCTACTTCGAGTCTTTCTCAAAGGCTAAAATAGTTGAATGAAAGTTTTGAGTTACTTGAGCGTTATATTCCATTGTGTTTGTTTTTTTTGTGTTTTTTTCCCCAGACATCTAGATGAACTGAGACAATGTGGTGGAATTGGTATCCTTCACTCGTGCATGAAATACATCAAATAACAAAGGGAGACTTTTGAGACGTTAGCGGCAACAGACACTACATGCTCAGCACTGTGTTTGTAGTTCTGAGCGTGCGTACTACTGGTAAGAACTATGAAATGGGACCGTTTAAAACTCTCCCATTAAGTGTTTTTAGTACATGTAGTACATCTTTCCATGCCTGATATTTATTATTCATAAGGTAATTACAATTATTTCAAAATCGATGGGAGACCTGATGCCAAGACCAGCCAGTTCAAGACCAAGACCAAGGGGGAGACCCAGCAATCCGAAACCAATACTGAGACCAGGAGGATCCGATACTAAGATCAAGACCTGGAGACCTTGTGTCACACTGAATAAAAATTGGGAAGCATGTGAAAGGAAAGGTTTTTCTCCCAAGACCAGTCTCGAGACCTACAACACTGCTAAGAGGCAGCCCATTCAGAGAGCATGCTCAGGGACTACATGAACAAATTCCCAGGTCTGTTAGCAGTCGGCTTGCAGCGCGCAGTCTTCAGCGGGTGGTTCACCCAAAATCAGTCTCGAGACCTACAACACTCCTAAGTGGCAGCCTATTCAGAGAGCATGCTCAAGGACTACATGCGCAAATTCCCAGGTCTGTTTGGCAGTCAACTTGCAGTGCAAAGTCTTCAGTCCAAGTTGAAAGGTTTAAGGTCTTTATGTCCAACAAGGCGGGCACGGTGGAGCCAACCAACTGTGTTGCCGAGGAACACAATGCGTGTAGACATGTTCTGACACTGTTTGTCTATCTCCATTTTAGTTGGTTTGAACCATTGAAATGATATGCTGGTGTTGCTTTGTAGAGATAGCATTAAAGTGGTCGCCTGTAAATTGCCTCATGGCAGTGACAAATCAGTCTGTGGTTTGTAATGATTCATGCGTGCTTTGACTGAAGGCATTTGTTATGCACAAGTGGCACAGCATCTCCTTTGCATTAGTCCAAAGATTTTTCAAACACTCTTTGGCTATTAAAAAATATGCTGAAAGATTGCATTGGCGCATCAAGTCTCTTGGGGAAAACAAGATTGCCGGGGATAAATGCTTTTCTTTTGGAAGTGGGATTTGAAAGTTCTATTTGGGAAACATTCTTCCCACTGATACACAATTTGAAACTGTTCAAAATTCCCGTACACCAATTTCCGCATTGGTTTTGTACACGACCATTATTAGTTTAAAACTAGGATCTGCGTGCACAAGTGAATGGGTCACCATTCATGGGAACTCAAGAGTGTGAATGTACTTGGATTCTCAGTCAACTCATTGTGTTCTGGGAATCTCTGGAATTCTTTTGAGGATGGGGGCGGGGTGTGCTTCTGTACAAGAGGGGAAGAGTGTGTTAGAGAATGGGAACATTTGGGGGCCTCCACTGATTTGAGTGGTAGGACAAACAAGTTCGGCGGTTCTGTGATGATTGAGTATTCGGGAGGATGTCAACCGTATACCAAGTTTTATATTTTGTGCATGTATATGTTTGGGTTGCTCGGTGAACCTTGTCTGTGCCCTGCACATTTTGGATGCAGCTCTAATAACACACCGGTGTTACGTTGTATTGAAAATATGTTTTTTTTTAACTGTTGTATGAATTTGTGTTTTACTGTTAAATGTTTTCTTTTGAACAGGGGCTCCAAGGTCAAAATTTACTGTGTTGCCCTGATGTGTTAATAGAGTCGTTATGAAAGGGGGAGAAAACACTACAAGTAAATTAAAAACAAAACAAAAACCCTCACGTATAAATGGTGTTATAAATGAAAATTTTACTTGATACTCTTTCAGAACTAAATTCTAAACATGACGTCATTAAATATCAACAACAAAACGGTCTGTCATTCCAAAGAGGATCTTACGAGTCAGTCGAGAGGCTAAAGTCAATGCTGGTTTTGATTGAAGACCTTGAGAAGTTGAGGAACGAACTAAGCAAAATGTAAAGACCCCTGTGATGTGACATCATTGGATGTGTTTGGATGTGGGCAAAATTCGCACTGGTATAAATGGTATGAATACAATGACGTTTTACACCGTTTTAAAGCGAGGTTAAAGACTTGCATTTTCCCCACTTTGTAGGCCTCTTTCCATTTGCAAGCGAGTGCATCACAAAAGTGAATTTGACCTCAGAGCCCCTCTTAATTAAGGGCAGGCTGTTTGCTTTAGTATCAAAATATTATTTAATTTTGATGTATTGAGCCACTCAGCCAAAGCCTTTTACATATTGCTTTATGTAAATAAATGTTGATAGGTGTTGTTTTTAATGTGTTGACAATAGATGTTTACATTATTCTAATGTGTCATCATTTGCCATCTCGCACTAAGCAATTACGTGGCGTTTATACCTTTGATATCACGAGTAGGATTGATGTGGGGGTCATTTAACCCTTGACACAGCTAGCAGTTTGTGTAGCTTGCTCAACCAGGTCACTGACAGATGATTAGGTTTACAAAACTCAGTGCATGAATGGATGCTTAGTACGGGTAATTTTACACCATCGGTGGAAAGTTGTACACCGAAAAAAGTATACAGTGGTGTAAGCGGGGTGGGGGTAATGTACCCAGAGCTGAGTAGCCTTCCTCCTTGCCCACCCCACACCCCGAAATGCGATAGAAAAATGCACAAAAAAGATTGGCTCGATACATTAAATAACCTCATCTAAAATATGTCATGCCCCTTCACCTCCCTCTGCATTGAAAATGTCTGGTTACGCCGCTGTGTATAATCGATACCAATGATTAAAAAAGAAGTTGAAAATAAAACCGGGCCGGGGTATTAAGCTTCAAAAGTTGAAGTAGCATTCGCCTCGTGACACTGGATTTATTCCGGATAAAGCCTAAACTAGTATTTCTTTCATCTCGTAAACGTCATCGTCACCGAAGTTTTCGTTTGGGTACCCCCTATATAAACTGTACTTATCTAGGTGAAATCCTTCGCCGGGATCGAATGCCATGAAGCACCCACCAACCGTCGAGCTGAGACCGGTGTATATCCGCGCCGTTGCAAACTCATTGATGAGTGATATTGCACCAACGTCATCTAGAACTAAAATCTGAACCTTTCCAACCGAAGACACGATGATGGCTCCATCTTCCGTTGAAGCAATCGCCAGTTGGTCGTCAGTGGCAGGCGAGAGTGACACAGTCTTCTGGTCACCGGTGATGGTGTACCGGAGAATGCGGTAGGGACGACGACTCGTTGCAACGACGACGTCATTGTTTGGGACGCAGCACGCGTTGTTCATGCAACCGCCCGTGAGAGAGTCTTCTGGAAGTTGAATACGACCGACGAATGTACCTCGACTCTCGTACACGAACAGCTTTTGGGACTTACAATTGCAGATTATCACTTTGCCGTCTTCGGAGAAAAACACATTCGCTGACGTTGTGGTTTCTCCCGCACAAGACCACCTGCAAGGGCAATACACATTTTTTATTTATTTTCCGAAAGACGATCAGTGCACTCTGTTCGGAACGTTGAGTACCCCTCCGGATCTCAGATACACAAGGTGTCGCCCCAAACATTCCTCTCAATTAGGCCTACAATTAGGCGCAATTTTGCGTTTCATGTTTCTGAATACAATGTCCTATCTTGGGTTTCTAGTATCTTTGATTCCCCCAACCTCAAAGGACCAACCTTTCACACACCATGGTCAAATGTGGCTTACATGAATCGAGGTTGACGGTAGAGAAGTACGCGTTCCCGTCAACATTGCAGAAAACGGGCAGGCGGCAGAATTTAGTGTTTACACGAATGATAAAAATGAAAACACACTAAAAAATATTTGTTTGGAGTTTGACTTTATTGAAGCATGACTGCTAATGGCTAATAACATAGGTATAATGATTGAAGAATATGGATTTTTTTTTGCATTATGGCCATAGCCACTGCCGAAGCCACATTTGGACACAGCCTTTCAGTTTAGCGGAATTGTCTTTCTCACCAAAGCCAAGAAAAAAGGCCTGGGTCAATTTTATGAGAGAAACTTAAAGGGGGACTTTCGTCATGATCATACACTGCTTAAAATAGTTTTCTTGAAAACTGAAAAAAAACATCTTGTTTCAAGAAAAACATTCTTGTGTCACTCCTTAGAAACTTTTTCTCGGGAGTGACACAAGAAATATTTTCTTGAAGTAAGATTTTTTTTTTCTTATTTCAAGAAAACAAAGAAAACCATTTTTAGCAGCGTATGTTAGGCCTGTGGCTGTACATGGAATTATGAACTCTAACCCAGTTACTGCACAAGGTGCGTGCTGGACGCCACATCACACTGGGGGGCCGTCATTATTATGTGCGTGTCGTGGCCGAGCGGTCAAGCGCACTGGACTGAAGCTCTGGTGTTCTGATCAGCAGAGTGTTGGTTCGAGTCTCGCTCTTGACACTTGTGTCCTTAATCAAGACACTTGACCATTACTGCTGCATCCTTCGGACGGGACGTAAAGCCCGTTGGTCCCGTGTGCACGTAAAAGAACCCAGTTACACTTATCGTTAAGAGAAGGGGTTTGCCCCGGTGTTTCTGGCCGCAGCATCTTGTAAACCATTACAAGGTGCTACATAAATGGGTCTCATAATTAAAAAAAAAAAACTTTAAAAATAACATAGTAAGCACCTAATAGTTGGTAGATAAGTGCATTTTATAAGACTCTGGTGTTATTATTATGATACTGTGATGTGACAGCCAGTGTGCGCGTACAGTAACTGGGTTAGAGTTCAAAATTTCCATGTACAGCCGTAGGCATGCTATGATCATGACGACAGTCCCCCTTTAATATAAATTATTGCTGATTATTTTCAGCATTAGTCACACACAAATTAAATCTTACATCATACAGTTCTTAGTGCTTTATCTATGGGTGTCTCAAAGTGTACTCGCCAACTACATCTTGTCTGTCCGTTTTCAGAACTGAAATACATCCATGAGCTTCTGAAGACAGACAGTGCCGTAATGGTTGGCAATGCTGCGTTGGTGGTTAGCCACTGTACGCAGGTTGCCGGACTGAGCAGCTCTCTTGTACATTCTGGCGTCATCAAGACACTTTTGTCCAACACGGACTCCTCTGTTGGATCCGTCAAACAGAACTGTGCTATTGCAATAGCCAAACTGGCCACCACTGATCAAAGGTACGTTGATGTCTCCTTCTTGATTGCTCCTTAAACACTCACTCATGTATTTATAGCGTGTATTGGGCGAGTGGTTTAGTGCATTGGGTCTCAAGTTCTGGGGGCTTAGTCATCAAGATGTGGGTTCGAATCTCGGTCATGACACTTGTATCTTTGAGCAAGACACTTAACTATAATTGCTTCAAATAGGGGAAGAGGCAGTTATGTTTGTCTGGCAACGGATTCATTTACCCCTCCCTGTTCTCAGCTATGCTGTGTAGAGACTTGCGTTTATGTCTCACCATGTCTTGTTTCTGGGCATTGGGGCAGGTAGCTCACACCTCGAGTGGCCTTTGGGCTATGTAATGGGTGAAGTGCATAAAAAAAAAAATATATAAAAAACCCATTTTTTGAGGGGCTGCCATAAACAGTGGTCTGGTAATAAGTTAAAAAATCCCTTCTAAAAAAATAGCCCACACCTCGAGTGGCCTTTGGGCCTTGTGATGGGCGATTTGCATTAAAAAGGAGAAAAAGAAAAAAAATGGGGCGTGCGTTTCATAAACTCCTTTCATGATCGGTTGGTAAGCAACTCAAGCTGTATTGAAACTTACAGAGCTTGACGTGGCTACAGGCCAAAATAGAAACTGTCATCAAAGTAGACGTCTGTTGCAACCCATCTATTATGTGGCCATAAACCAAATGAGAAACTAACAGGGTACATATATAATCAATTTGGATCAAAAATTGACTAGAGTGGGATTTGAACCCGTGTTGTTTGTGCCAGGGCTCTAACAACTGATCTACCTCTCTGAGCTATGTTATTACATATCAGCATGTATATGCCTACATTGTACACTCTAAAAACCAAAGTGTTAAATTAACACTTAAAGGGTTCGGTCAGTGACAACACTTTGAAAGAGTTAAATTTAATTCAATTGAAGAGTTGAGTTCACACTTTTAAGAGTTAAATCTCAGGTTCTGAAATGCTCATTTGACACTTGTGTTAATTGAATCTAACTTTACAAAAGTGTTGTCACTGACCGAAACCTTGAAGTGTTGATTTAACACTTTCATTTATTAGAGTGTACATGTACACAAACTTGGCACACACAAGTCTCACTTATATGACAGCAGTGGCTAGTTGAATCGGGTCAATACCAACCACCCCCCTCCCTCTTCCCCAACCAGCCTTTTGGCCTGCAGAATCACCATCTATCGACAATATCTCACCATTAAAGATATGAGACGAGGCCTGTGATTTATCAGGATTTTTCCTGATTTCAGGATTGTTCATTGATCTCCCTGCTCCTTCAGATTTTTCTTGAAAGAGGCAAAATTGCCTCCACAGAGATGAAGACAGATTCTTTCTTGGGACCAAACTGACAGATATAACCTATTTAAAATGAAGTAGAGAGCGTACATGTAAACCTCTGAAATGTTCATATTTTGTAAATTCAGGGGCTTCATCTTTATACCAAGAAGATAAAACTTCTATTTTGTAAGGAATTTTTTGTTATTATTAGTTTTTGGTAATGAAACCAAAGACGCCTCAAAAGCGAACTTAATCACTGTATCTCAGAAGCCTGAGGAAACCTGTATTTATGAGGGTGCTTGCTATCTGAACCAGAAACACCAGGGTTAAACCCCTACTCTTTCACGATAAGTGTTCTGGGTTCTTTTGCGTGCACTACCCATAGTACACGGGACCTACGGCTTTATGTGCCATCCGAAGGAAAAAGCAATTATGGTAAAGTGCCTTGCTCAAGGACACAAGTGTCTCGACTGGCCATGCTGGGATTCAAACCCACATTCTGTAAACTACAGAACTTAGGTTCGTCGGGCTTTGACAGCTCATCCACGACATTCCACATGTTATCTCTACACATGTACAATCTTTCCCCTGTAGGTATAAAGTAACAATTCCTGCTTGTTGCAGCGGAAAGTGGGAAACATCAAAGGAAGTGGACTATAGTCACCCTGGTTTCGATTTGTAAAACGGATCAAAAACAGTTCCTGAACACGGATCTGTTTTTGCTTCTTCACCCTATTGACTCCTTTCTGCTGTGTCACCCATGGTCGGCCATTTTGGGAGTCAAGACGCATGTAAAGTCATGGTGTGTGTCTAAAGCCGCGTTTGCTTTGGGTTAATATGTAACCGAGACCATGTATAACTTGCAATGGGTAAATCTTACCGGTGTCCGCACTTGAATTATTTGACTAGGGTAAACTAACTGAGACCGTGGTGAAACTAACTAACTGAGGCGTCAGCATTGATTATAAACTGTCTCACTGGTCGATTTTTCTTTTGCGCTACCGTTGCACGGACTACTATAAACCAACCTTTGCGCGTGCGAACCGAATGTGGTATTTTACTGACCGGTTTTACCGGGACGATGGGTCCAGATCGGACTTTTTGTCTTGGTTAGTTTGACAAGGTTAGTTTACCTGGACAGAAAGAGTCCGGTTAAACTACCCATTGGACTTGGTTAGTTTACCTATAGGTGAAATTTGACTGGGCTGTTCGCGCTGGACTTACAATGGTAAAGTTGTAACCCATTTGCTCGGTTAGTTTACCCCCAAAAAACCAATGGGAACACGGCTTAAGGTTACCTGGGCAGAAAGAGGCCAGTAAAAGTACCCATTGGACTCGGTTCAGCTACCTGGGTGAAATGTTCCGGAGCTGTTCACATTGGACTTAAATTGGTAAAGTTACCCATTTGCTCGGTTAGTTTCCCCTCCAAAAAGTCCTGTGCGAACACGGCTTAACCAAACGCACATTGCTTAAAAAGTGCTGGGAATCTGACTCCTAAAATGTCACAACCGAGATGGTGGTGATGACGTCAGGTGAACAGAGCCAATACGTGTATTTTTTTTTTGCTATGTAGACAAACGAGCTATCACAATTGTTGGCATTTGTTTCATAAGCTGGAACAATTTCTTTTTGTTTTTTTCCCATCCATAAACTAGTTTGAAATCTGTTTTCTGAAAAATAGGGTAAATTGGGGTGAAAACGACCGACCTTTTTTTACTTTTTGTTAAATATCTTGGTGGTGAATGGAGACACAAGGAAATAAATGTGTGGCTTTATGTAATAAATCCTCTATTGTGTGCCGATTTGTTATCATGGTGATTATATCGATAAGGGGAAATTGTCCACCTTTTGAGGAGAAAGTTTGGCGGGCATTCTTAACCCCGGTCTCGGTGTAAAAATGTTTTTTAAAAGATGGCTACCAAAGGTTTTCCTGCACTACTAATCATGTTTTTTTTAATTGATTTAATATTGATGGATACTACATAAAAAACAAAACAAATGAGAGGTATTTTTTGTACGTTTAAACAAAAACAAAAAAAGGGGAACATAAGAGTACACAATTTGTTTGTTCTCTTATAACCTGCCAACATTGCTAAGTCTAACATTAGACCACTCATAGCTTTAGCAAGGGTCCACTGGTCAATGGACATCACCCCCAGAAGCTCCTGATCACTGATACGTTTACAATAATGATAATAACTGCGACACCCTGTAAAAACCCAATCAAAAACCATTATTAAGCAAATAATAAAATTGGTTTTAACATTTAAAATCTTATACAGTTATTTACTTAACCCTTTGTTATACTATATAAAAAATATACTAAAAAAAATAAAATAAAAATAAACAATAAAATAAAAAACTTTTTGTTAAATGAAATAATTAAGTGATATAGGTTAATCCCCCCTTTTTTTTTTTTTTTTTTTTTTTTTTTACTCTTTTTCAACTGCACCTACGTACCCCTAAAATGTGTTAATTCACTGTTTTCTCATGACTAATTAGGGAATAACAGTGCGAGGACCCGGTCTTCACTGCTTGGTAATGACCGGGGTGGTGGCTGGCCGCTGTTAACGACCAAGCCGGAGGCGCGGTCGTTAACAGCGGCCAGCCACCACCCAAGGTCATTACCAAGCAGTGAAGACCGGGTCCTCACACTGTTATTCCCATTAATAAATACCTTTTTAACGAAATAAACGGCTAAAATCGTCCATTTTGTAACTTTTCTTTCTCGGCGATACTTTCTTGTTTTGTTAGCCGGTCTTTATATCGCCGTTAATACACACCCACGTGATCACGTTTTGACCAATCAGAATCCACAAACTGTCCTAGGTATTTATTAATGGCCAATTAAACCTTCACCTTTCACAGGTTCGTTGTTTCATGTACATGCATATGCTGGGTCACACAAAATGCAGATACTGGTCTGTGACAGTTACCAACGTTGACCGCATACTCGTACTTCCCCCGGTATTGAAATACAGAAAAGAACATTAAACAGAGTCTTGCTTTATACGCTTTTTACTTGTAGCAATTATGAGATAGGTAACATGGCAAAATAGTACAGGCTTCGACAGGAGCAGGGCTAGTGTTTAGGCACTCTTATCATTCTGGCAGATATTGGTTATTTATAGCTAGACATTTTTATAGTTTTTTTTTATGGATTGACTGATTGTTTGATTGGTTGATTGTTGTTGTTTGGGGGTCGAGGAAGCAATAGGGTGCAAATACTTTTTTGACTTTTTTTTGTTGTTATTTATTGTTATGTATTTTGTATTGTATTTATTTGTGTATTGAATTTATTTAAGCTATCTTTACATATGCATATTTTTTAGCCTGGTCCCTTCTGTTTAATGTATTGAACCATTTATTTGTACACTTTTTCAATCCCATGGGGGGGGGGGGGGGCGGCAAGGGTTTCTTAGCACCCCCCCCCCCCCCCCCCGTTACGCCACTGGTTATATTTTATAAACTTGCTTTCAATGTGCATGTTTAGAAGTCATATTGATAATAAACAAATAGGAAAAGGGAAACCAGGTTTTGGGTGGGTATCACTTTCAGTGGAACAAGGAACTGAACAAAACTGTAGGTTTGCAACCAGTGTTTGCTCCCTGCCATAAGGCCTAACAGAATCGTATGACTGGTTTAGGACAAAAAGATTAGGGTATGTGGGTCAGACTTTCCCTCTAGATAAATAATCATAAATTAATCATATGTATGTATAGGCCTATAGGTAATATTGTAATAATATTATACACACAAAGTATACAAAAACAATGTTAATGGCCTGACCTTTTGACCCCAGCAGAGTCTTTCTACATAGGGTCTACATTGTACACAGTGAAAGGTAGGAAACATACGAGGAAATTGACTTTTTTTCACCCTGGTTTCGATTTTGTAAAACGGATGAAAGCAGTTCCTGAACATGGATCCGCTTATTGACTCCTTTCACTGAAGTCACAGGTGGCTGCTGTGTCACCCATGGTCGGCCATTTTGTGAGTCAAGATGCATGCCGCGTTCGCATTGGATATGGATAACTTGCAATATGGGTAAATCTTACTAGTGTCCACTCTTGGATTATTAAAATTGCCACCACATAGATAAAGACAGGGTCTTTCTTAAGACCAAACAGACATATAACCTGTTTAAAAATGAGTGTGCACACGTAAACCTCTAAAATGTAACATTTTGTGAATTCAGGGGCTTCATATTTATTCAAAGAAGATCAAACTTTCGATTTTGTAAAACGGATGAAAAGCAGTTCCTGTATGAACATGGATCCGCTTGCCTCTTCACCCTATTGACCTCGTTTCACTGAAGTCACAGGTGGCTGCTGCCTCGCCCATGATCTGACATTTTGGGAGTCAAGATGAACGTTAATTCAAGATGAACGTTGATTTTGCCCGGGGTAAAAAGGCTCAATTAGAAAGAAAAAATATTAAGCAAACATTAAAATTTGTTTTAATGTTTAAATCTTAAACTGTTATGTAACTAACCCTTTTTTATACTATATTGAAAAAAAATGATAATAAAAAAATACAAAATATAACTAGTTTTTTTTTGTTATATAAAATAATTAAGTGATATAAGTTAAACCTCTGTTTTTTTTTATTTTTTTTATTTTTTTTTTTTACATTTTTTGTCAACGGCACCTGCGTACCTCGTAAATATGTTAGTTTAAGTATTTTAATTATTACTTTTGAAAGATACTGTTCTTATTAAAAATATATTCCATTTAAAAGTTCACCCTGTCAGTTTTTTTGACAGCAGTGGAAACAGGTCAAGTGGGCGTTTTAACCCCAGTTTACCCTATACACTTTTAAGGGAGTACATAACAATGGTATTATGAGATAGGTAACATGGCAGAATAGTACAGGCTTCGGCAGGAGCAGTGCTTGTGTTTAGGCACTGTTACCATTCTGGCAGATATTGGTTATTTATAGTGACGTAACCAGACATTTCCATGTTTTTTTTTATTTCATTGATTGATTGATTGATTGATTGTTTTTGTTTTGGGGGTGGGGGAGCAATAGGGTGCAAATGCTTGTTTTTTCTTTCTTTTTTTAATTATTAGCTTATTTTGTATTTTTTTAAATTTTATTTGTGTATTGTATTTTTCTTTATCTCTTTTTTTTATACACACATTTTTACGCTTAATCCCTTCTGTTTAATGTATTGAACCATTCATTTGCGCACTTTTTATATCTTATGTGGGGCAAGGGTTCTCAGCACACCCCCTCCCCCCTCGTCACGCCACTGGTTATTTACAAACTTGCTTTCATTGTGCGTGTTTAGAAGTCATATTGATAATAAACAAACAGGAAAAGGGAAACCAGGTTTTGGGTGGGTATCACTTTCAGTGGTACAAGGAACTAAACAAAACTGTAGGTTTGCAACCAGTGTTTGCTCCCAGCCATAAGGCCTAACAGAATCGTATGACTGGTTCAGGACAAAAAGGTTAGGGTAGGCCCATGTAAATGTAGGTCAGACTTTCCCTCCAGATAAACAATCATAAAACATTGAATAGCATATTTAATAATGTATATATATATGCATGTAATAACAGTACTATTGTATTACAATCATACACAAAAAGTAAACAAAAGCAATGTTAATGGCCAGACCTTTCGACCCTAGGAGAGTCTCATAGGTCGAAACACCATTAGGTCATCGACCCTAGTAGAGTCTCATAGGTCGAAACACCACCAGGTCATTAAAAATGTTTGCGTTTATTCAATAGGTCATTTTGGTAGGAAAGCAGTTTGCAACAACTTAATTGCTTTTGAATCCCTTTTTTTTTTACACAAAACAATTGAAAAATAAAAATAGCATTTGCAAATTGGAAACTGCTTAATTTACAAAGTGACCCATGGAATAATGCAAAGGCCTTCTACTTCGAGTCTTTCTCAAAGGCTAAAATAGTTGAATGAAAGTTTTGAGTTACTTGAGCGTTATATTCCATTGTGTTTGTTTTTTTTTGTGTTTTTTTCCCCAGACATCTAGATGAACTGAGACAATGTGGTGGAATTGGTATCCTTCACTCGTGCATGAAATACATCAAATAACAAAGGGAGACTTTTGAGACGTTAGCGGCAACAGACACTACATGCTCAGCACTGTGTTTGTAGTTCTGAGCGTGCGTACTACTGGTAAGAACTATGAAATGGGACCGTTTAAAACTCTCCCATTAAGTGTTTTTAGTACATGTAGTACATCTTTCCATGCCTGATATTTATTATTCATAAGGTAATTACAATTATTTCAAAATCGATGGGAGACCTGATGCCAAGACCAGCCAGTTCAAGACCAAGACCAAGGGGGAGACCCAGCAATCCGAAACCAATACTGAGACCAGGAGGATCCGATACTAAGATCAAGACCTGGAGACCTTGTGTCACACTGAATAAAAATTGGGAAGCATGTGAAAGGAAAGGTTTTTCTCCCAAGACCAGTCTCGAGACCTACAACACTGCTAAGAGGCAGCCCATTCAGAGAGCATGCTCAGGGACTACATGAACAAATTCCCAGGTCTGTTAGCAGTCGGCTTGCAGCGCGCAGTCTTCAGCGGGTGGTTCACCCAAAATCAGTCTCGAGACCTACAACACTCCTAAGTGGCAGTCTATTCAGAGAGCATGCTCAAGGACTACATGCGCAAATTCCCAGGTCTGTTTGGCAGTCAACTTGCAGTGCAAAGTCTTCAGTCCAAGTTGAAAGGTTTAAGGTCTTTATGTCCAACAAGGCGGGCACGGTGGAGCCAACCAACTGTGTTGCCGAGGAACACAATGCGTGTAGACATGTTCTGACACTGTTTGTCTATCTCCATTTTAGTTGGTTTGAACCATTGAAATGATATGCTGGTGTTGCTTTGTAGAGATAGCATTAAAGTGGTCGCCTGTAAATTGCCTCATGGCAGTGACAAATCAGTCTGTGGTTTGTAATGATTCATGCGTGCTTTGACTGAAGGCATTTGTTATGCACAAGTGGCACAGCATCTCCTTTGCATTAGTCCAAAGATTTTTCAAACACTCTTTGGCTATTAAAAAATATGCTGAAAGATTGCATTGGCGCATCAAGTCTCTTGGGGAAAACAAGATTGCCGGGGATAAATGCTTTTCTTTTGGAAGTGGGATTTGAAAGTTCTATTTGGGAAACATTCTTCCCACTGATACACAATTTGAAACTGTTCAAAATTCCCGTACACCAATTTCCGCATTGGTTTTGTACACGACCATTATTAGTTTAAAACTAGGATCTGCGTGCACAAGTGAATGGGTCACCATTCATGGGAACTCAAGAGTGTGAATGTACTTGGATTCTCAGTCAACTCATTGTGTTCTGGGAATCTCTGGAATTCTTTTGAGGATGGGGGCGGGGTGTGCTTCTGTACAAGAGGGGAAGAGTGTGTTAGAGAATGGGAACATTTGGGGGCCTCCACTGATTTGAGTGGTAGGACAAACAAGTTCGGCGGTTCTGTGATGATTGAGTATTCGGGAGGATGTCAACCGTATACCAAGTTTTATATTTTGTGCATGTATATGTTTGGGTTGCTCGGTGAACCTTGTCTGTGCCCTGCACATTTTGGATGCAGCTCTAATAACACACCGGTGTTACGTTGTATTGAAAATATGTTTTTTTTTAACTGTTGTATGAATTTGTGTTTTACTGTTAAATGTTTTCTTTTGAACAGGGGCTCCAAGGTCAAAATTTACTGTGTTGCCCTGATGTGTTAATAGAGTCGTTATGAAAGGGGGAGAAAACACTACAAGTAAATTAAAAACAAAACAAAAACCCTCACGTATAAATGGTGTTATAAATGAAAATTTTACTTGATACTCTTTCAGAACTAAATTCTAAACATGACGTCATTAAATATCAACAACAAAACGGTCTGTCATTCCAAAGAGGATCTTACGAGTCAGTCGAGAGGCTAAAGTCAATGCTGGTTTTGATTGAAGACCTTGAGAAGTTGAGGAACGAACTAAGCAAAATGTAAAGACCCCTGTGATGTGACATCATTGGATGTGTTTGGATGTGGGCAAAATTCGCACTGGTATAAATGGTATGAATACAATGACGTTTTACACCGTTTTAAAGCGAGGTTAAAGACTTGCATTTTCCCCACTTTGTAGGCCTCTTTCCATTTGCAAGCGAGTGCATCACAAAAGTGAATTTGACCTCAGAGCCCCTCTTAATTAAGGGCAGGCTGTTTGCTTTAGTATCAAAATATTATTTAATTTTGATGTATTGAGCCACTCAGCCAAAGCCTTTTACATATTGCTTTATGTAAATAAATGTTGATAGGTGTTGTTTTTAATGTGTTGACAATAGATGTTTACATTATTCTAATGTGTCATCATTTGCCATCTCGCACTAAGCAATTACGTGGCGTTTATACCTTTGATATCACGAGTAGGATTGATGTGGGGGTCATTTAACCCTTGACACAGCTAGCAGTTTGTGTAGCTTGCTCAACCAGGTCACTGACAGATGATTAGGTTTACAAAACTCAGTGCATGAATGGATGCTTAGTACGGGTAATTTTACACCATCGGTGGAAAGTTGTACACCGAAAAAAGTATACAGTGGTGTAAGCGGGGTGGGGGTAATGTACCCAGAGCTGAGTAGCCTTCCTCCTTGCCCACCCCACACCCCGAAATGCGATAGAAAAATGCACAAAAAAGATTGGCTCGATACATTAAATAACCTCATCTAAAATATGTCATGCCCCTTCACCTCCCTCTGCATTGAAAATGTCTGGTTACGCCGCTGTGTATAATCGATACCAATGATTAAAAAAGAAGTTGAAAATAAAACCGGGCCGGGGTATTAAGCTTCAAAAGTTGAAGTAGCATTCGCCTCGTGACACTGGATTTATTCCGGATAAAGCCTAAACTAGTATTTCTTTCATCTCGTAAACGTCATCGTCACCGAAGTTTTCGTTTGGGTACCCCCTATATAAACTGTACTTATCTAGGTGAAATCCTTCGCCGGGATCGAATGCCATGAAGCACCCACCAACCGTCGAGCTGAGACCGGTGTATATCCGCGCCGTTGCAAACTCATTGATGAGTGATATTGCACCAACGTCATCTAGAACTAAAATCTGAACCTTTCCAACCGAAGACACGATGATGGCTCCATCTTCCGTTGAAGCAATCGCCAGTTGGTCGTCAGTGGCAGGCGAGAGTGACACAGTCTTCTGGTCACCGGTGATGGTGTACCGGAGAATGCGGTAGGGACGACGACTCGTTGCAACGACGACGTCATTGTTTGGGACGCAGCACGCGTTGTTCATGCAACCGCCCGTGAGAGAGTCTTCTTGAAGTTGAATACGACCGACGAATGTACCTCGACTCTCGTACACGAACAGCTTTTGGGACTTACAATCGCAGATTATCACTTTGCCGTCTTCGGAGAAAAACACATTCGCTGACGTTGTGGTTTCTCCCGCACAAGACCACCTGCAAGGGCAATACACATTTTTTATTTATTTTCCGAAAGACGATCAGTGCACTCTGTTCGGAACGTTGAGTACCCCTCCGGATCTCAGATACACAAGGTGTCGCCCCAAACATTCCTCTCAATTAGGCCTACAATTAGGCGCAATTTTGCGTTTCATGTTTCTGAATACAATGTCCTATCTTGGGTTTCTAGTATCTTTGATTCCCCCAACCTCAAAGGACCAACCTTTCACACACCATGGTCAAATGTGGCTTACATGAATCGAGGTTGACGGTAGAGAAGTACGCGTTCCCGTCAACATTGCAGAAAACGGGCAGGCGGCAGAATTTAGTGTTTACACGAATGATAAAAATGAAAACACACTAAAAAATATTTGTTTGGAGTTTGACTTTATTGAAGCATGACTGCTAATGGCTAATAACATAGGTATAATGATTGAAGAATATGGATTTTTTTTTGCATTATGGCCATAGCCACTGCCGAAGCCACATTTGGACACAGCCTTTCAGTTTAGCGGAATTGTCTTTCTCACCAAAGCCAAGAAAAAAGGCCTTGGTCAATTTTATGAGAGAAACTTAAAGGGGGACTTTCGTCATGATCATACACTGCTTAAAATAGTTTTCTTGAAAACTGAAAAAAAACATCTTGTTTCAAGAAAAACATTCTTGTGTCACTCCTTAGAAACTTTTTCTCGGGAGTGACACAAGAAATATTTTCTTGAAGTAAGATTTTTTTTTTCTTATTTCAAGAAAACAAAGAAAACCATTTTTAGCAGCGTATGTTAGGCCTGTGGCTGTACATGGAATTATGAACTCTAACCCAGTTACTGCACAAGGTGCGTGCTGGACGCCACATCACACTGGGGGGCCGTCATTATTATGTGCGTGTCGTGGCCGAGCGGTCAAGCGCACTGGACTGAAGCTCTGGTGTTCTGATCAGCAGAGTGTTGGTTCGAGTCTCGCTCTTGACACTTGTGTCCTTAATCAAGACACTTGACCATTACTGCTGCATCCTTCGGACGGGACGTAAAGCCCGTTGGTCCCGTGTGCACGTAAAAGAACCCAGTTACACTTATCGTTAAGAGAAGGGGTTTGCCCCGGTGTTTCTGGCCGCAGCATCTTGTAAACCATTACAAGGTGCTACATAAATGGGTCTCATAATTAAAAAAAAAAACTTTAAAAATAACATAGTAAGCACCTAATAGTTGGTAGATAAGTGCATTTTATAAGACTCTGGTGTTATTATTATGATACTGTGATGTGACAGCCAGTGTGCGCGTACAGTAACTGGGTTAGAGTTCAAAATTTCCATGTACAGCCGTAGGCATGCTATGATCATGACGACAGTCCCCCTTTAATATAAATTATTGCTGATTATTTTCAGCATTAGTCACACACAAATTAAATCTTACATCATACAGTTCTTAGTGCTTTATCTATGGGTGTCTCAAAGTGTACTCGCCAACTACATCTTGTCTGTCCGTTTTCAGAACTGAAATACATCCATGAGCTTCTGAAGACAGACAGTGCCGTAATGGTTGGCAATGCTGCGTTGGTGGTTAGCCACTGTACGCAGGTTGCCGGACTGAGCAGCTCTCTTGTACATTCTGGCGTCATCAAGACACTTTTGTCCAACACGGACTCCTCTGTTGGATCCGTCAAACAGAACTGTGCTATTGCAATAGCCAAACTGGCCACCACTGATCAAAGGTACGTTGATGTCTCCTTCTTGATTGCTCCTTAAACACTCACTCATGTATTTATAGCGTGTATTGGGCGAGTGGTTTAGTGCATTGGGTCTCAAGTTCTGGGGGCTTAGTCATCAAGATGTGGGTTCGAATCTCGGTCATGACACTTGTATCTTTGAGCAAGACACTTAACTATAATTGCTTCAAATAGGGGAAGAGGCAGTTATGTTTGTCTGGCAACGGATTCATTTACCCCTCCCTGTTCTCAGCTATGCTGTGTAGAGACTTGCGTTTATGTCTCACCATGTCTTGTTTCTGGGCATTGGGGCAGGTAGCTCACACCTCGAGTGGCCTTTGGGCTATGTAATGGGTGAAGTGCATAAAAAAAAAATATATAAAAAACCCATTTTTTGAGGGGCTGCCATAAACAGTGGTCTGGTAATAAGTTAAAAAATCCCTTCTAAAAAAATAGCCCACACCTCGAGTGGCCTTTGGGCCTTGTGATGGGCGATTTGCATTAAAAAGGAGAAAAAGAAAAAAAATGGGGCGTGCGTTTCATAAACTCCTTTCATGATCGGTTGGTAAGCAACTCAAGCTGTATTGAAACTTACAGAGCTTGACGTGGCTACAGGCCAAAATAGAAACTGTCATCAAAGTAGACGTCTGTTGCAACCCATCTATTATGTGGCCATAAACCAAATGAGAAACTAACAGGGTACATATATAATCAATTTGGATCAAAAATTGACTAGAGTGGGATTTGAACCCGTGTTGTTTGTGCCAGGGCTCTAACAACTGATCTACCTCTCTGAGCTATGTTATTACATATCAGCATGTATATGCCTACATTGTACACTCTAAAAACCAAAGTGTTAAATTAACACTTAAAGGGTTCGGTCAGTGACAACACTTTGAAAGAGTTAAATTTAATTCAATTGAAGAGTTGAGTTCACACTTTTAAGAGTTAAATCTCAGGTTCTGAAATGCTCATTTGACACTTGTGTTAATTGAATCTAACTTTACAAAAGTGTTGTCACTGACCGAAACCTTGAAGTGTTGATTTAACACTTTCATTTATTAGAGTGTACATGTACACAAACTTGGCACACACAAGTCTCACTTATATGACAGCAGTGGCTAGTTGAATCGGGTCAATACCAACCACCCCCCTCCCTCTTCCCCAACCAGCCTTTTGGCCTGCAGAATCACCATCTATCGACAATATCTCACCATTAAAGATATGAGACGAGGCCTGTGATTTATCAGGATTTTTCCTGATTTCAGGATTGTTCATTGATCTCCCTGCTCCTTCAGATTTTTCTTGAAAGAGGCAAAATTGCCTCCACAGAGATGAAGACAGATTCTTTCTTGGGACCAAACTGACAGATATAACCTATTTAAAATGAAGTAGAGAGCGTACATGTAAACCTCTGAAATGTTCATATTTTGTAAATTCAGGGGCTTCATCTTTATACCAAGAAGATAAAACTTCTATTTTGTAAGGAATTTTTTGTTATTATTAGTTTTTGGTAATGAAACCAAAGACGCCTCAAAAGCGAACTTAATCACTGTATCTCAGAAGCCTGAGGAAACCTGTATTTATGAGGGTGCTTGCTATCTGAACCAGAAACACCAGGGTTAAACCCCTACTCTTTCACGATAAGTGTTCTGGGTTCTTTTGCGTGCACTACCCATAGTACACGGGACCTACGGCTTTATGTGCCATCCGAAGGAAAAAGCAATTATGGTAAAGTGCCTTGCTCAAGGACACAAGTGTCTCGACTGGCCATGCTGGGATTCAAACCCACATTCTGTAAACTACAGAACTTAGGTTCGTCGGGCTTTGACAGCTCATCCACGACATTCCACATGTTATCTCTATACATGTACAATCTTTCCCCTGTAGGTATAAAGTAACAATTCCTGCTTGTTGCAGTATAGAAAGTGGGAAACATCAAAGGAAGTGGACTATAGTTCACCCTGGTTTCGATTTGTAAAACGGATGAAAAACAGTTCCTGAACATGGATCTGTTTTTGCTTCTTCACCCTATTGACTCCTTTCTGCTGTGTCACCCATGGTCGGCCATTTTGGGAGTCAAGGACGCACGTAAAGGCATGGTGTGTGTCTAGAGCTGCGTTTGCTTTGGGTTAATATGTAACCGAGACCATGTATAACTTGCAATGGGTAAATCTTACCGGTGCCCGCACTTGAATTATTTGACTAGGGTAAACTAACTGAGACCGTGGTGAAACTAACTAACTGAGGCGTCACATTGCATTTGATTATAAACTGTCTCACTGGTCGATTTTTTCTTTTGCGGCTACCGTTGCACGGACTACTATAAACCAACCTTTGCGCGTGCGAACCGAATGTGGTATTTTACTGACCGGTTTTACCGGGACGATGGGTCCAGACCGGACTTTTTGTCTCGGTTAGTTTACCTGGGCAGAAAGAGGCCGGTTAAACTACCCATTGGACTAGGTGAAATTTGACTGGGCTGTTCGCGC